>LR990008.1:37500-1238877 GCA_905147175.2 Nymphalis urticae
ATATTTTAAAAACTTGGAATCCAAAATAAATTAGACTTAAGTTTAAATTTTGTTAATTTCGTTAAAATTGTAAATTTTGTTATTTTCTATTCAAAGATTAAACTTTGATACCAACACGCGAAGATTTAATTTTGGCATTACTGTTCTAATATGAATTAAAACATAATATTTTTGTATTCGTTTGGACATAACAATTTTTTTTTTTGGTTTGATTAAGTCTAATACACTTGACTCTTTTTTAATTAGACTTACATTTTGGTAATTTGATATATTTGGTTAATGTTTACTTTATATGTAAACAGTAACAGTCAGTAACAGCCTGTGAATGTCCCACTGCTGGGCTAAGGCCTTCTCTCCCTTTTTGAGGAGAAGGTATGGAGCTTCTTCCACCACGATGCTCCAATGCGGGTTGGTGGGATACACATGTGACAGAATTTCAGGGAAATTAGACACATGCAGGTTTCCTCGCATTGTTTTCGCGAATTATAAACACAAATTAAGCACATGAAAATTCCGTGGTGCTTGCCCTATATGTAAAGTCATACTTTAATTTAATCTCAGTCATCTGCAGATATTTATATATATTTTTTAACTTGTTTGTTATTAATTTGTTTTTAGATTTTATCTTATTATGTTTGTCATTCTTAATTATTTTATTATACTTTTTTAGTTCTGTAGCAGTACGTCGCTACATAGCAACAAGAACACACCCGCCACGCATGCCGCAATAAATGACATCATCGTTTGAAACAACGAATAGCTCTGAAAAGAACTGTTTATTTGAAACAAGAAGCAGCATGCAATGACTTAGTATGACGTAGCCAAGCTCTTAAAAGAACTGTTTTTATATTTAATATTTATTAGCCGGCTTGCACTGTTGCCGGTTGTCTATATCTCTATATAGCTTACGTTTTCGAGTAATCGTAGTAGCGGCTAATAACCGTTATTTATGAGACTTCGAAAACTCTGACCGCTAAACCGTTTTCGTTCTTAGCTCAAGTGGTTGTCCGCGTCAGTGCAGTGTAGTGCGTTGTTTGTTTCGGCGAGCTACGGTTTGCTGAGCGACGCGCGGTTGCTGCGTTGCGCACGGTGCGGGTGCCTTTCGCCGTTCGGCGTTGTGTTGTGTGCACTTGTGAGTTCAGTTCGTCAATCGTATAGCAGATCGTTCAGTAAGTTTCTCATTTTCAATTAACACATAGTAGTTTATTAGGTACTCACCTCTGTTATCACAATAACAGCGACACATAGAATCGAATCACACCGTAAGTTACACAACTCCCTGCCCTAGGCAGGGAGGAATTTCAATGGCCACTATGGCCTCTAACGTTACCCCTCCTACCTATTATTCTACGAGTCAGCCGACCCAAGGTCCGGCCGGTCAGCCAGCCAGTCAGCCAGCTAACCAGGCTAGCGACGACGCTCGACGCCCTAAGCGTCCTCCCCCGATTTTCATCCAGGACAAGCAGTCTTGGGAAAATCTTTTTCGGATCATTACCGAGAAAAAAATTTACTACACCAATGCACGTAATACCGCACAAGGTATTAAAGTCCAACTCACGTCGTCGGACGACCACAGGCGTCTGACGACTATACTGAGAGCCAAGAACATTGGCTATCACACATACGCTCTTGACGAAGAACGACAACTCAGAGTTGTCGTACGAGGCCTTCCCAAAGAACTCAGCAATGAGTTCATTCTAGAGGATCTGAAGTCGCAAGACTTACCGGTACGCGAAGTACATCGAATGTACAACGCATTGTCTAAGAAACCATACGACCTCGCCCTGGTTATTCTTGACCTCTCTCCTGAGGGAAAGAAGATATTCAACCTCCGATCCATCGGACACTTAACAGGAGTGTCACCGCTGTCAATTATACGGGCACTCGGCACGTAACTGCTTTGCCCGCCCCAGGTGCGTTAAGTGCCTCGAGTATTACGGCACGAGCGATTGCCCTCGTAAAGAGAGAATCGCCGAGGTACCACCCGCGTGCGTACTCTGCCAAACCCAGGACCACCCGGGTCAACTACCGAGGATGCTCTAAAGCATCGCGGCGTCGGACGGGCCGAGACAGGCCCCAAGCCAGAAGGGCCCGCGCGCCCTCAGCGCAAACAGCGAAAGCTGTAGAACCCCCTACAGTCCCATCACAACCCCCACGGATGAATGCCTGGGACAAGCCTCTTCCCATGGTGCAGAAACCTGCACCCACAACTGCTCCGGTTTCGAGACCGCCGCAGGCACCCCGAGTCCCTACCCTCACCCCCGCTGTACGTAACGACAGTATAGCGGACGATTTAAAATTAGTCTGCGACTTCGTCGGGGCATTCAACCCGTACGAACTACGCGTGCTTGCCGGAAAGCTCCAAGCTGCTAATAACAGCCCGCAGGCTAGATTGCAAGCGACGGTAGAACACGCCGGCCTCATCGACGCCATATGGCGTTACACAGCCCCCACTAAACTTCTTTATTAATGGCAGTCCCAGTAGGTAGGTACAAACCCCGCTTGTTTAGTATTGCTTCGTTTAATGCAAACGGCCTTAAGAAGCAAATGCAACTGGTTCGCGATTTTGTTACCGCGCATCAAATTGATTTCCTACTCGTACAGGAAACCTTTTTAAAACCGAGTATACGCGAACCGAAAATCGCTAATTACAATATCGTTCGCAACGATAGGGTCAGTGCCCTCGGGGCACTCTAATTTATTATAGAAGATCGCTACATTGCACTCCTATGGATCCACCGCCGCTTAGCAACATCGAGGCGTCTATATGTCGGGTGAGTATGACCGGTCATCAACCGATCATACTCGCTTCGGTCTATCTGTCACCGAGTAAATTATTATTAGAAAGCGATATTAGATCGCTACTTTCGATGGGTAGCTCGGTCATTCTGGCCGGCGATCTTAACTGTAAACACTTCAGATGGAACTCCGTTCCACTACCAAGCTTTAATTTTGAAATAATAGCTCCCACAACACCGACCCGATTTTCCCCTTATAATAGTCAAAGAGCCAGACAGAGTCAGACAGAGCCGATATATTAGATATAGCTATTTTAAACGACGTAACACTTCAGTTACGTTCAATAGAAACCATAGCCGAGTTAGACTCGGACCACAGACCGGTAGTTATACGACTAGGGCCCGTGCCCGCGCTTACCCCTCAGATTAAAACAATCATTGATTGGAAAAAGCTCGGAGAGCAACTTCAATCAATCGATTCACCCGCCCGTCGATACACGACGTTATAGACTCAGTCGATGCAGCGAAAGCGGCCTCGTTGCAAGTCACTAACTTCATTCGCGACGCGATAAATAATAGCTCTAGAGAGATTCCAGTGCAACCAGACGGCCGCTGGGAACTCCCTAGCGACTTAAGAAAATTAATCACTCGTAGAAACGCAGCTAATAGAGCTCACGATTCGTGTCCTTCTACTTTAAATAAAAAACGACTCTGGGATTTACAAAGACAGGTTAGAGCCCGAATTGCAGATCACAGTAACGATCGTTGGGAGAAAAAGCTAAGCGAGCTGTCACCGTCTCACTTAGCTTACTGGCCCCTAGCTAAGGCATTAAAAAACGACACGATATCTAACCTACCACCGTTGATTCGTTCCGATCGATCAGTTGCATTTGACGACAACGAAAAGGCCGAGTGCTTAGCGGACAATATCGAGAGCCAATGCTCCCCTAGTCTACACCCGTGCGACCCCGAGCAACTTGCGAAAGTTGACTCGACGGTCGCACAATTAATTTCTTATCCTCCCATTAGTGAACCAATCACCCCGACTACGCTAGATGAGGTCAAAAAGATAGTGCACGATCTACATGCAAAAAAGTCACCCGGCCCCGATCGTATTACTAACAAAGTAATTAAATACTTACCCGCCCAGATTCTTTGCTTATTAGTAGCAATATTCAACGCCCTTATGGCAGGCTGTTCCTTCCTAGACCAGTGGAAAGAGGCTACCGTTATCGGTATATACAAGCCCTGTAAGCCTAGGAATCTCCCTACGTACTACAGGCCTATTAGTTTAATTAACTCAATGGGTAAGATATACGAAAGGTTAATATTAGCCTGACTCAAAACAGTCATAGAGGTCAATAACCTTTATATTAACGAGCAATTCGGCTTTAGAGCCGGACACTCAGCTTCACATGCAGTGCATCGCATCACGGAGCCCATCGCATCAGGCCTTAACCGACGCGCAAGGCAGCAATGCACAGGAGCTCTCTTCTTCGATGTAGCGAAAGCCTTCGATAAAGTCTGGCATAACGGACTTATATATAAGTTACACATGCTAGGCATTCCCGTCAGTCTTGTACGTATCATACACGACTATCTATCGCACCGTATATTCCGATACAATGTAGAGGGCACTCTGTCCTCTACACGTCCCTTACGAGCCGGAGTCCCTCAAGGATCCGTGCTATCACCCACTCTCTACTCCCTATACACATCGGACATCCCGAAGTGCAAATTCACAGAGCTAGCTCTATTCGCGGACGATACCGCTATATACACTTCCTCTAGATCCGCTAGAATCATTACGAGTCGCCTACAGGCCGCGGCCAATGCTCTAAGCGCCTGGTTTCGAACCTGGAGGATTGAAATCAATCCGGATAAAAGCACTGCAGTTTACTTTCGACAGCGTAGCAGTAGTATAGACTCCCCCCCCCACCCGTCCGGGGTCAATAACCCTAAACGATAGGCCCGTCCCTTGGCTTAGACAAGTCAAATACCTAGGTGTCATGTTAGATAGTGGGCTAAGCTTTGGACCTCAAATCACAAATACAAGGAACAATACTTTCTTTGTTCTAAGTAGACTATATCCGATGCTATGTAGGCGCAGTAAAATGTCCCTTAGAAATAAGGTGACATTATACAAAGCATGCATCCGTCCCATTCTCACAAACGCTAGTGTCGCATTCACACACACTAGCGAACACAATATAGCACGCCTACAGGCTATACAAAATAGAGTTCTACGCATAGCCACGGGCTGTCCGTGGTACATGCGTAATATAGACACATAAAGATTTCAATCTTGATTCCATTCATAAGGTAATCAAAGATTTATCAATAAAATATTTCGAGAAAGCCGCTAGGCATCCGAACCCTCTTATACAGAATACTAGCAAGTATAGACCTCAGTGGTCTCCCTACCGATACATAGGCGACTCTTTTTTAATTAGACTTACACTTTGGTAATTTGGTTTATTTGATAAGTGAATCAATGATTAATGTTTACTTTATATGTGAACAGTAACAGTCAGTAACAGCCTGTGAATGTCCCACTGCTGGGCTAAGGCCTTCTCTCCCTTTTTGAGGAGAAGGTATGGAGCTTATTTCACCATGCTGCTCCAATGCGGGTTGGTGGAATACACATGTGACAGAATTTCAGGGAAATTAGACACATGCAGGTTTCCTCGCGATGTTTTCCTTCACCGTATAGCACGAGATGAATTATAAACACAAATTAAGCACATGAAAATTCAGTGGTGCTTGCCCTATATGTAAAGTCATACTTTAATTTAATCTCAGTCATCTGCAGATATTTATATATGACGAAGCAGAGGCCTCTTGACTGTTTTTAAAAAGCATGACGTCAGCTTTGCTGACGTTATGTGCTCCTCTATCACTCATATCAAACTAATAATTTGCACTTTTTTTAAATCTCAATCAGTAAAACAAACTATTGCATGTAAATTAACAATTTTAATCATAACCACACTTATATACACATATCGCCACATCGTCGTTGACGATACGTTTACGTCGTCTACCCATTCGTACTAATTAATTAATTATAACTAATTAAAAGATATATTTTTGAAGTGAACAACTATTTTAAAGTGTATTAGATACTCAAGTTTAAATGTGCTTGATAAAAACTAAAATAATAAACATTAAAACTTAAAATTAACGAAAATATCGAAATAATTGGTGTAAACTAGTGGAGTGGCCAGTGTGTTGTATAAAACGCGTAAGCGACACGGAATACACGGCGCTTACGACGTTTTGGACGTGACATTTTTTATAAAGCAAAGTAATACTTATGCAGTGTTTCTTTTTGTTTACCTGCCTCACATTATAAAACAAAATGGATGTAAACAATGTATGGATATGTTAAAACCTGAAGTATCTATTAAATGCGTTAGATGTCAAGGTAACTTCCATCACGAATGTGTTGGATTATCAGAAGGTGATTTTAAGAAAATGTTGCCAATGAATAAGGCCAAATGGAAGTGTCCTAATTGTAAAATTACTAAAAAGATTGGTCAAAGCAGTCCCCAGGAGCTGACCGCGTCTCAACCGCATTCTATTTTAAATGTTGATGCAAACTCTTTAATGTCTCATTTCGATGAGCGTTTTAATAGATTAAGCTCAACTATCGAGTCATTCAAAACTTTTATAACTGAGGAATTGAAAAAAGTTACTGATACGGTCAAGAAGTGGACTGAAAGAATTATAAACATCGAGTCATCTGTAAAAAGTGCTAATGAAAGAATAGATAATTTTGAGGTCGAATTATCTAAAATCCATAGTTTGCAAGCGGAAGTAAATAACTTAAAGACATTGATCAAGGACTTAAAGGAAAGCCACAGTAAGAATGAGCAATGGGTTCGGCGCTCTAATATACAGATTAATGGCATACCTCAAAAAAAGGGTGAGAATTTAATAAATATAGTTAAATTACTTGCTGAAAGATCAAACTTTAAATTGTGCCCTGATACTGACATTGACTTTGTTACTCGAGTAGCCACCAAAAATGATTTAGACATTAAAAAGCCTAAACCTATTATTGTGAAGATGCAGGCTCGATATAAAAAGGATGTTTTCTTGTCATTACTTCGCAAATTAGGAAGCATCAAGGCGTCTGACATTGGATTTCCAGGGGTGCAAAATCAAATATATGTTAATGATCACCTCCACGCGTAACAAAGCATTATTGAGAGAAGCCAAACGTCTTTCTAAGGAAAAAGGTTATGTCTATTGTTGGGTCCGGAATTGCACGATTATGGTACGAAGAACAGATAACTCGCCGGTACTCCACATTACATCTGAGGAATCTTTAAAAAAAATTTCGTAAGCGTTAACTCGTTATTTAATATATTTTTTACTTACTTAATTTATTATAGGCAATCGTTATATTTTTTATATTCTTATATTTTTTATGTAATTCTTTGCATTATATCATACTTTATACCTTATAATCGAATTAAATTTGATGAAATTGCTATGCTTGTCGGTGGTTATGAGTTTAAATCTTGTGATAAGTTAATTTTACTTCTTCTATTTAATAAAAATAAGCCTAGGGGTAATTGCTCAGATATTAGTACTCTACTTAAGTATTGGATAATGTTATTCGAAAACTTTAATTGGATAATTCGTAATAAACAGAATGCATATTTGTATATTTTTCTATATCCGCCATGATTTTGAATATTTTTTACCACAACGTTCGTGGTTTACGTACCAAGACAAAACAATTTTATCTTAATGTATTAAATCATAACTATGACATTATCTGCCTAACAGAAACGTGGCTTTTGGAAGGTATTTTTGACGAGGAATTATTTGATACCCTATATACTGTATATCGTAATGACCGTAAATATGACTGTCTTGATATGGAGAGAGGGGGTGGAACATTAATAGCTATTCGTAAGGAATTTTCTGTAGACATGTGTATTAAAGAATTTTCACCAACTCATCCTCAGGTCGATATTACATACTTAAAAATTATATTGCGGCACAATTTACCACATAAGTCAATATTTCTTTTCTGTTGCTATTTTCCACAAAATTGTTACCAGGCTGAATCACAATTGGAATTTTTCGAGTTTGTTTCTGACTTAATTATTCATCATCGGATTGTATCGAACTCCAAAATGATCTAAATAGGTTAGGACAGTACTGCAAATCTAATGGTTTACAACTAAATTTGGCTAAATGTTGTATTATAACATTTTCAAGAAAAAAAATGCAACATTCTTTCAGTTATTCAATGTTTGGTGTTAAATTGCGAAGGGTAACTGAGGTACGGGATCTTGGTGTACACCTTGATAGCCGACTCGTGTTCGATAAGCATATTGAAAAAATTACTTTAAAATCTTACCAAATGTTGGGCTTTATCTCAAGGCAAGGTACTGACTTTAGGAACCCTAATACACACATTATACTTTATAATGCTTACGTTCGGTCACACTTGGAATATGCATCGACTGTATGGAATCCATGTTATGCTAAGTATATTCAAGCAATCGAAACAATTCAAAATAAATTTCTTAAAAAATTAAAATATAAATTTGGTAACGATTTGCCTACTCTACTGTCCTTGAAAACTAGACGAGAACATAGAGACCAATTGTTTCTATTTAAAATTATTAACAGCCTTATAGACTCGCCTTATCTCCTAAATAAAATATTATTTAACTGTCCTCGTTTAAGTGCTCGGTACAAAGCCACTTTCGCAACTCCAAATCATAAAACAAATTATTACAAAAATAGTTTTATAGTAAGATCGTGTATCAACTATAACGATAAATATAACCACATAGACTTGTTCAGCAGCGGTCTCAGTAAGTTTAACTCGATACTTAAAAATAATTAGATTAAGATTTGTTATTAACTTTTTTTTCCTTTTTCATATTTCACATGATATAAGTTTGGTTTTTTTTTTAATTACCATACATTTAATTTTACTGTTTTATCTCTTTTATATATATGTTCACTTCCAGATTAATTATTTGTGGAAACTGTATTGGCATGTGTGTTATTTAAGGTTTATAAGTTTTATGTAATATAAAATATGCTGTTTGTTTCACTTACTTACAAATAAATAAATAAATTTATTTATAGTAACTACAAATAGTAAATAATTAATTTCAATATAAAATGATAAAGGAGAAATAAAGCTCAATTTCACAAATCGTAAATAATAGAAAACAAAAAGTAATACGTAACTTAATCGCAGCACGTCCGCGCCGGTGAGCCGCTCGTAATGTCATGTCGGGCTCGTAATGTATGTTGTTGAACTCACAAAATCATCTATAACATAATTAAATGTTTATAATTAACTAAATGATCATGATACATTACATTAGATTACAATAATAAAGATTACATAATTATTAAAACTTAATTTAATTATAACAAGCGCGATGTATTATCATGTTTGCGCCGATATATATTATTGATTTACTGCACTTTTATTGGACTTATTTAATGTTGCAATGTTTTAGCTATGCGATTTAATTTGTTTTGTTTTTGTTACATTTTTGTTTAATTAATTAATTTCATTTGGTTAAACAAAATATCTTACTACACCTTTATTGATTTCACATAATATTATTATTATACGTCTTAGCAATGTGATTTTATGTAGGTTTTGTTTTTGTTAATTTTAGTAATTGTTTAGTCGTTATTGGTGGAAACTAGGCTGATGTATGTATTATTTTATATTAATATGCTATAAATGTCATAATATTGTAAGTTTCCCTTAAAATATTAATAATAATTAACACTAAGCCGACCAGAATGGACAAAAGACCACTTTTTAAAT
The DNA here is from genome assembly GCA_905147175.2 of Nymphalis urticae. Lineage (NCBI taxonomy): Eukaryota > Metazoa > Arthropoda > Insecta > Lepidoptera > Nymphalidae > Nymphalis > Nymphalis urticae. The sequence continues at coordinate 47,065 of LR990008.1, forward strand.
GTTAATCAAAACTGTTATCTAACTGCTTTTTTCTATATTATGTAAGCCCTTAAGCAGCTTATTAAAATGTATGTCAAGTTCAATGGACAACATTTGTATTTAATTGTCTTATTTTTTGTTTCAATAAAACATAATATTAGTATTATTCTTTTTTATGTAAGTCATTTTTTTAAATTTGTTTCAGGCTCAGGATCTACTACTGCAGTCCTTGGCGGAGTGGGAGATTGACCTGGCTGTGGCCTGCGAGCCTTATTACGCCCTCCTCTGCCTCATTGGCCAGGGGATTAGGACGACACCGTGGCGGTCCTCTTTCGGAATGGAACAGTGGCCTTAGCCAAGTTGACATTCTACAATCGTAATCGCTAATAGAAAACTGATCAAATGTATGGGCATGACGTCATCTCAACGTTAAGTCACGTGGTCAAAACAAACGAATAGAAAAGTCGTAGCCAAGTTGACAATCGTTCAAAGTGATAGAATGGAATGTAATCGTTTCTACAACGATAATCGCTAACTCCATATAAATGGTAGCCAAGTTACAGTTTTGACAAGCGCTAACGAAAGTTATCGAAGTTTATGAACGATAACTAAGCGATCTCGGAGACTCAAGAGTTAACGCTAAAAAAATGGCGTCTCATATGACGACCGAGAAGTGTTTTGTTTATTAAACATAAATATTAATAATAAGATATTGATTGTATTTTGAACAGGTCTAGTTAATTGTATTTTGAATGTAATGTACTAAGATATTAAATAAATAATAAAACAGATTTGTTATTACAACTAAATTTATTATTATTTTTCTTAAAATACTTAATAAATAATTTGGTGGTGGTGTGCACCATAGGTAAGAATGAAGATAAAAAAATGACAAAGGTAAAATAGTGTTTATTAAACATATTGTACACTGGTTCTTATATTAGATAGGCTAGTCTATTACATTATATATGAAGCTAACTGCACATAAATATTGCTTTCAATTATCACATTTAAAGTCTAAATTAAAATAGGGTTTGTTTAATGCTACAACAAAAAGATCAATTATACTAATTAAAAGAATTAAAAAGATAAATTAAAAAAAAACTGATATTGTAGGCAATTTGAAATGTTCATAGCCCACAGCTGAGACCACTATTACTACATTAAACATTTTATGGAATAATATTTGTTGAAGGTAGTGATGATGGTCTCAACTGCGGTAAAATTTCTATCAAATTGTCTACAGTATTAACTAAATGACTTAAAATTTGATTATGGTTTTCTTCTATTTGAATTATTCTCGATTCCAATTGTAGCCTTTCATTTTTCCATTTGTCTCTTGGCTTTATTACTCCTCCACCAATGGAGTTTAACAAATCTTCTAATTCCCGCCACAGTCAGTCAGCTTTAATTCGCCCTTGAAGCCCTTGCTGGGGCCTCGTTATACCGCCATAACTAGAACAAGTTAAAACTATTTCAGAGAAACAAAGGGTCTATTGATTAAGTAAAGAATCCAACACAATCATTGTTGTATTATTTTTTTCGTAAGTATTTAAATTGTGTATTGTTTTTTTCGTAAGTAGTAATATTAGTTCATGTCGCGTATCACGTCATTGTTTATGTTTCAAACTTTCAAGTGCCAGAGTATGATAAATTTTCAAATAACAAAGGAAGATATTTACGAAAGAACTAATAATTTACGTACCTTTCCATGAATTCCAATAAAGCTGCAAATTGTTCTGGGCTTGGTCGAGATTTATATTCCATTCGATAAAAGTTATCACATAATTTAAGGTATCTTTCATCCTTAATTAGGATAATAACATAAAATTTCGAGTCACAGTAATGTTTAAATTTACATTTCGCAAGAAGAACATATACCCATCCTATTTCATTTACTTACTTTTTTAACACTTAAAACAAATATTCTTTGAATTTCAATTCAAACAAGAGTTCAACTCGCGTACAAAATACACAACTGCGACTTTGACGTTTGTAAGAACGCTCACCATAGACTAAAGTGTAGGTTTTTTCTAAGTACATTGTAGAATGAGCGTTCGACTCAGTCGTGTCAAATTGGCTACCAACTTATCGTTTTCTAAAATCGCTTACGCCGAGGCGTTACCGATTGTAGAAAGAGAGTCGATATGAAACGAATGTAACTTGGCTAGGGCCTCAGATCCTCCGCTCTCATTGAGAGGGGCTCGGGCTACGTAATGGCGGGGTGGGGAGAGTACGTAGTTGTGGAAACGTACTTCACCCTTAACCGCAGCCTGGCAGAGTTCGCGACATATCTAGATAGAGCTTCGGTGGCCAGGAAGTCAACGAAACCTACTTCTGTTCTCGGCGACTTAAACACGAAGTCACGCGCCTCGGGCAACCATGACATGGCAACAATGACAAATAGACAGACTGACAGACAAAATTTTTAAAAAATGATTGTTTTGGAAAATCGCAAATAGCCATATTAACTTTAAAAGAGAGAAGGATAAGCCTTCTTTATGTGCAAAATATATACAATTCATTATTCTTTATGTACGAAAAGTATATAAGGCATAATTCCTTATGTATAAAAAGTAAAAATACTACTAGTATTTTTATAACCTATATTTTTCTTGTATTCTGATTGGTTACATATTACATTAGAGTAGCCGAGAACGTCCGTCAATATATGAATGAATTATCTATAACTGAAAAAAATATTTAACATCAAATATTATTTAATATCAAAAATAATTTCAATCAAGTAAAAGATACAGTGTTACATAATATAAGCAGTTAAGCTTTTTCACAATTTAAAATATATCCCGTATGGTCTAGTGGCTAGGATACCTGGCTTTCACCCAGGAGGCTCGGGTTCGATTCCCGGTACGGGAATGTATTTTTATTTTTTGTCGTTTTTCTTATAACTACATATCTTATAACAAGTATTTGATATGATATAGAATATGATTCATGTGAACAAAATGTTCAAAACATTTTTATTTTGCAAGCATGAAACAATTTAAACTACAATATTATTATTGAAATCACAATTATCATAATTAGCAGAGATGAAAAAATATAAGTTTATAAAAAAAAATTATATACAAAAAATATTTGTCAGAAGTGGGATTCGAACCCACGCCCTCAGAGAGGACCAGAATAGCTCGAATACCTATTGTGTAGGCAAGGGTAACCTTGAGTCTGGCGCCTTAGACCGCTCGGCCATCCTGACAGATACGAGTATCGGTGAAATAGTCTTTCATATGCAACTCAAAACAAAAAAGTTTAATAATACTTTTATTATATTTGTTATAATTTTTGTAAATTATTTATAAACATTTATGATTATATAAATTACTAATTATTATGTATTTAAGCCAATAGACAATTTTTATGCACAAACCTTTTCCAATAAATACTTTTATTAATCGTCTTATAAAGTTGACTTGTCAGTAAAAAATATATTATTTACATACATATTGACGATGAAAACAACAATTATTATTATTATAAAATAGTTCGTTTTATATTAATATTTTGTGCTCACAGCGCCATCTATCGAAAGAACCCCATACCACATAACGTTCAATAGAACATACAAGTTGAAATATATTCTTCGCAGTTCGTATTTGTGTTTTGTACAGACAGATGGCAGTCTAAAGTTTTCTAAATAGTCTAAGATTATTGTATTTAATAAGAGGTTAATTCTAAGGTACGCTACTTTATTTATTTATATTACTGTTAACATTTATCTGAAATCAAGTATCAACTTATCTTACTCGAAAATGGCATTAGCTAATAATTTAAATAATTGTCAGTTACTATAAAAACCCCTAGACTTTATTTTTACTTAAAACCTGTATGCCGTACATATTAAACTTTTAAAAGTAATATTTGTATTTAATACACGATCAATAATTTAGGTATTTTTTTTTATTTCAGATAACTAGAAATTTAATTTTAAAATAAATCAAGTACTTTTTCTAGTTGTTTCTTCAAACGAAGTTTCGGTTTGTATTCAATATTCATACAGTTCAGATTTAGCATTTCAATAGATTTAACTTGAACTAACTTTGCAGTGTAACAATTTTCTTAAGTATGTCAACTAAAGAAAACAAGATCGACCGATCTTTATACTATGTAATCATATATTTGCGTAAAATTTAATTCATCAGTTATTGTAAATAGGAAATTACAATTTCCAATATAAAGTATCACTTATCTGTTGCATATATAGGAACTGTCAAAATATGACACTTGACATTATCAATTTTATTCCAATTTACCCTCGCACCTTATCCTTGTTGGGCTTTTTAATTATGTTATGAAAAGTTAAAATCGAATTCGCAAATGTTATTATTAAAAAGAGTTAAAATAAACTGAAAATAATTTTTAAAGCAAAATAAAAAATCTACGATGGACGTTGAAGTAAAAATAAAAGAAGATATGAAAAAATTGGGATGCAAGTGTGATAAAAAAATAGCCTTGGCCTATCATTTGTATATATATTTAGTAGATGAAAAGCTTATGTATGACACAGAATACTGTTATAACAAAGATATAGATACACTTTATGTCGTCGCGAGATCAATTAAAAATGAAAAATTAAACATTTACGTGCCAGTACCGACAAGTGTGGACGTATCTCTTGATACAATAAGTGTACTACAAGAGAATTTGTGTACTGTAGAAACAGGAGCAAGTGTAAACCTAGCATTCATAGAAAGCGATTGTTCCACAGTGATCTATACATTTACTAAAGGTATCGCTGAACGGCCATCTGCTGAGAAGTCATCACAACTGAGACAGAAATTGGAAAGGAGAATGTTCATTAATGGTGAATTAAGAGAAAACAGAAGTAAGATTTTAAATGATGCTCTCAATGGTGGCTTTGTTGATGACGATGACTGTCAAGTTTTAGATTAATATCTTGAATTGACACATTGTGTGGTTTTAATATTCTAATGACTCTCTGATATAAGTCTTTCAAGGATGGAGCAGGATGTTCACTAGTAAATTTCAAGTTTGTAAGGAATAAACTACAAATAAGAATAGTTGTGACATCATAAATATGTCATCTTCGGAATAATTATTATATTTTAGTGTCTAGAGTCAGTTGTCAAATCAGTGGACTGGTAACTACAAAATAAAAACTACATTTATCATGAAGTAAGAACTGTTGTATTCTATTATTTATTAAATATAACCAAAACAAAGGCAGTTAAAATATTAAAAGTGTGAAAATGTTATTTGTATGTTATGAACTTAGACAATAAAAAAATGTATCAAGTAACAATTTTGCTTTATGAAAATAATCGATGTGTTTTAGTTAAATCCATATGCATTGATTATTTGTATCATTTAATGTTTGTTACAGTGCAAAGTTAAGTTAATTTATAAAAATATTTAATGAAAGAAAGTTGTTTTATTTAGTTTTTATTATTTATAAATTACAAATTAGAAATGGTACACATATCCACTCTATGTTTATATATTTAGACTTTGGGTGGGTACAGAGTTAGGATGTAAATATATTAAAAGAATTACTATAACTAAGTTTTTTTTTTAAATAATCTGTATATTATTTGTATTGTTCAAATGAAACATTAAAAAAAATATACTAATTATATTATTGGCTAGGAAAAAATCTATGCTTTGGGTATTTTTTGCTACACAATGAGTACAGCTATGTTCAGTATAAAGATGTCACGGTTATAATAAAAATTGTGAATATAAAAAATGTCTTAGAATATTGATTAAAAATATTTTCAGTCGTAATGTTTATTTTACAGAAAGTAAGTAAAAAACTTATTTCTATTCTTAATTCATATAGGGTTTTACAATATAATATTTTCAAAATATGTGGCCACTTAACTTAAAGGTACTTTATTATATATAGGATAACCACAAAAATAAATTGCTCAGTAATAAAGACAAAGAAAAATAACAAGGTACAACTTTCTTCATATCACAGAGTACCATTCATAGGTTTCTTAGTCTTTATACAAATCTATTTACCTTTATGATCATAATCAATGTGAGAAAAGGCGAAATCAAGTGAAGAGATATTTAATTATATTTACATGATTTCACTATTTCAGTTATAAATAGTACAATAAATATAGAGAAATATCAAGACAGTTAAAAAAGCTAACACCTAGGTAAATTGTTCTTTTAAATAGTCACTTGTTACACTAAGGATTTTGAACACATTGTAAGCACCACTTTAGTTCATTTTATAATATATTTTTGTTGGTTTTAATACATTTTCCCCTGAAACAAATCTCAGTTTCATGAGATATTTCTGTAGACATAGACGTACTGACAACACTAGTTGGATCCATAAAGCTGGATATTGATGAAGTTTCAATGTTTACAATAGATTTTTCTGTTACTCCTTCTGAATTTAAATTACTAGTTATTCCAGTTTCAATGCTTGCAACTGGTTCTGTCACCTCTTCATTGCCGTCATTGACTATTTCAGCAGTTATTTCTTCAGGAATGTAAGTACTTTCAGTTGTTGCTTTAACTTTAGTGGTCTCAGTTTCTGTTGAGACATATTTAACCTTTGGCGTTGTCGTTATTGCAGTTTCTTTGATAGGTTTTGTCGTATCATTGTTTACAGATTCTATGTTGTCTGAAGATGTTTCTCCGAATAAATAATCCATAAAACTGAAACCATCGGATCGATCAATACTAGCCGTAGCAATAGACGATGGCTCTGTAGGATCGCTGTAATAAGCACTGTCAGCTAACGTAGGATCTGGTGAACCTGTGCCTAAGTCCATGTCTCCCGGATTTATTGATTCTGCTGGGCTATCACTTTTTATGTCTGTTTTGATATTAGATTCTAAATTATCTTCTAAAATTTCCGCATTGGTCTCTATATTGCTATTTGTTAACTTAGGTATGTCTATATTCGGTATTACATCAATCTGATCATCGTCTATGTCGAAGAAATCTTTGAGAAACTGATAATTTGGCTTATACGTTGTTGCCTTTACATTATCTTTTCTTGTTTTTTCTAATAACTTTTTAGGAATTGGGTGGCCAAGTTGATTTACTGCGCTCGAGTAGTATTGAGATTCGGCTACTTCAATTTCTTCATTCACTGGACGAACTTTCTTAACCCTCTTCCAAAAACCACGACGACGATTATTTCTGCTTGGCACGTCCTGAAATAAAATAAAATTACATATAATTATGGGATAGATAATATTAGTGTTACTATTTCATTTTAGAAACAGGCCTAAAATCGCCTTCATTATTAAAATGTAAACAAAAAAATGTTTACATTTCTTTGGTTCTTAATTGAACAATGACTTCTTATATAATATTTTGCTATATAGGACCAACAGGACCTGTTGGTCCTTGATATACTTTGTTAGAATAATGCATTTCTAAGACAATATAAATTTAAGTATGTAATATCGGTGCCCTATCAGAAATCATATTTATGAAATTAGTAAAATAAATACACAATATTTTTTAAATACATTACTGATAAATTGTTTAGATAAAATAAAAATAAAAGTGTTTTAGTGTATTACCTCAGTTACATTGAGGGAAGAAACGTTATCAGGCGTTGTCGTTGTACTTTCGTCATGAAGCGGGGTTGTAGATGTCAAAAGGTAGTTTTCTCCAGAAGAAATAATTCTTTCTGGAGGAATCTCTCCGATTTCCCCACCTTTGTGTTTCATAACATTGCCTGTGTATTCATTTTCATCTTGTTCTTCTAAATTTTTCATTACCTCTTCGAGCATGCTTTCGAAAGTAGACATACTGTCGGAATCCACTTTTGTCACTTTACTTTGTTCAACTAAAGCTTCTAAAGTAGGTGGAATATCTGATATTTTTTTCTGAACTCTGTTATTAGTTGCAGGTGTTACAGAAATAAGTATGTCTTCATATTCATTTCTTGCTGTTATTATATCAAGTTCTTCATTTTTAGACTTACTAGTACTTTGTTCAACTTTTATATCATCTGCTATGTCATTAGGATTAAATGGTTTGAATGAATCCTTTGATATTTTTGGAGACCATCGGTCTGATTCGGGCGCAGCGTATTTGGGTCTATTTATAGAATAATTTGAATCCTGATCTTCAGTTGCTTGGTCGTCCGTTTCTGTTTTTTGATTATATCTTTCTGACAATCTCGGTCTGTGACTGTATCTGTTGTGCACATTAGTTTTGACTGTTGATACATCTGCTTCGATATCGGGATTTTCAGTTGGTTTTTCTGTAGGTCGACGTCCCCTAAATCGATTTTTGATTTCAAACGTTCTTCTAGTTACTGTTCCTTCGGTAGAGGTCACTCCGTAATTAGGCCGTCTACGACGAAATTGACCACGTTTTGTGGAAGTTTCCGGTGTAGTAGATGTAACGACCGATTCAGTCGATGGATCTGGCTTATAAATAGGTTGTTTATAGTTGTCTTGAAACTCTGGTCGTATATGAATTTGTTTTGTTTTTAAATCTGCTTCAATATCCTCTATTTTCATTGTAGTTCGGCGTTTATCAAAGGCTGGTCTATATGTTATAGCTTGAAGTGGTTTCCTTCTCTCATTTCTTAATCTTGAAGTGTCCGATGAGGAAGATTGATGATACTGTCTTATAACGCCTGGACGTATTCTTACTCTATTATATGATGGTGTCGTTTCTACAATATTCTCTTCTTGTTCTTGCTCATGACTTATTTCTTGGCTTGAAATTTTAGTATTTTCTTCAACTTCAGCTGACGTTGTTACCTCCTGCTTTTCCTTGGATTGAGTTTCATCAAATGAGTTAGTTGGAGCGTTTTGTTCTGTTACATGATTAGCTGGATTAGTAGGTAAGATATCATGATTATCAATTTTATATTCAGGAGATGTTGGTAGAGAATAACTGTCATCATATGATAATTCAGCACCCTCATGCGCTTTACTGTTTTTCAATTGATAAATATCATCTTCTTCAGCATGTACTTTTTGTACATATGTAACGTCGGTCACAGTATCAACAGCTGTCGTATATTGCTGCGATAAGTCTTTTAAATCTCTATTTTTGGGTTCTGTTATGGAAATTTTATCATTACTGTAAGCGTCTTCTGTATCCTCATTTCTAATTATATCTAGATTATTCGTAAAAAATGATTTTTCAGATGGTTCAGTAATGGCTTCTATATCGGCAGTGCTAGTCCTTTCCATTAATGTAACAGGGTAATTTTGATGCAGTACATCTCTTTGATAAGCTAAATCATGCTCTTTACTGTTTTGTTTATTTCTTTTTGTATATATGTCGTCAGTGTCCGATGGTTTATAATGAACTCTTCCTCTGGTTCGGGTTCTACTTGATTTAGTCGTACTTTCGGTAGATTCAAATTGATTTCCAATTGGTTTTTCAGATGTGATTTTATTTGGTTCATATCTTGATCTAGCAGGTAGTGGCTTTCTTTCGCGTAAAGGCCTCCTTGTTATTGTAGCACGAGTAGATGATTCATTAGATTCAGACTTTGTTGATGGATATCGGGGACGTCCTCTTGTTCTAATGGGTGATCTTCTTGTTGTAGTAGAAGTAGTACTACTTGTTGTTGAAGATAATATATCGTAAGAATTATAGTTATTTTGATTAATATTGTATTTAGGGGAAGATTTTGTCGATTGAATATAATTAGGTAAAGAATCCGACTGAATGATTGCGGCATTCGTATAGTTTTCATTTTCAGGCTGTGAAAACTCCAATTTCTCTATATTATGTTCTGATTCATCTTTTGGGATAGTTTGGGTATTCACGTTTGCATTAACTGCATTGTTGTTATCAGTGTATTGGGTTTGAGGGAATGATTCAATTTTAGTATTATATTCATTTGTGTTAAAAGTGGTATATTTTAGGTGTTGTTTTTCTTCTTCGCGATTAAATTCCTGAGTTTGGTTTTGTAAATAATCTGGTAATGATTGTGGTGTTGGTTGATACGATTGCTGATGTGTTTGCTCGATTTTTTCTTGCTTAGTAGTTTGAAGCGGTGCAGGTGTAATTGGTATTGTTGATGGTGATGGTGATTGGTTATTTTCTGGAGTAGCATATGGTTCTTTGTACTCATCAAAGAAATTATGATAATCTAACGGTGTACTAAAATGAAATGCTTGATTTATGGAATATGGATTGTGAGTCTCCAGTAATTGACTTGAATGGGTTGTCGGTAACTTAGTAGTTGACGTAACAGTAGTAGTCCTTGATGTAGATGTAGTATCTAGCTTAAAAACGTTTAAGGTTTTAGAAGATTCAGGAGCCGTGAATCTTGTATCTTGTGGAAAGTTAATAAATTGAGTTGGGTTATATTGATTCTGCATATTGCTTAAGAAATATGACCCACTTTTTAAAGGCGTCGATTGTGATCCAACACTATTTTCTGGTTCCTTGAATGGTCTTAAGGTGCTCACTGATTGAGGTTCGATTGAATAATAGTTTTGTTCATGTGAAGGCGAATTTGTTTTTGGAGAAGAGGTGGTATAGTAACTTACTTTTGGTTTTTGGGTTACTAATTTTTGTTCTTGTTTGTATGTTGGTTCGGAATATGAATGTCTATAAATATTAGTTCCAGCTATCGCTTTATTTGTTGACGATGTATCCTTGATAAGTGAATTTATAACAACGGACCCCACGTGTGGTGATGGGAATGGAATCTTTGCAAATCCTTGAGGTGTATGGTAACTAAGTGGTGCAACAAAGAATGGAAGTTGTCTTAATTTTTTGTCACTGTTCTCAATATTCGACAGATATGGAAGTTCGAATTTGACGTAAGTATCAGGTGGCGATAATGATGAAGGGCCAATAAACACCTTTGGCGCGTTTAAAGGATTAACAGAATCCAAAACTGGAATAGTATTAGCATTTTTCAATGAGTATAACACATCTCCAACTTTAACTTGATCTTCTTTCTTTGCGTCTTGAGTTAGAAAAATAGCTAGAGGTGGTTGATGTGGTTTTAATTTTTTTGGCTTAACAGTTGTAGATGCAGTAGTTGAGAAGGGTGTTGTTATTGTTGTTAATTTAGAAAATGGACTTACTTCATGTAACTGACTATTAAAATTCGTTAAAAATTCTTGAGAATTATATGTTTCTAAGGGTTTCATTATAGGCCCATGAAATTCTCCCGCGATATTTTGCATTAATGGATTCGATCTGTGATTCTGATTGTAAAGTTCTGTATTCACGAGTTGTGCTGATGTCAGTGGACTCCTAAAATTAAATTGTCCTCTATTGAGAGATTCTAAAGGCACATACAGTAATTGAACTTCTTCCCTTTCAACCTTCATTTTCGGCGCACCGAATGACTCTTTCGATTGGTTTGTGTTATCGAACTTCACCTTTTGTGACGTTTGAGTTTGTTTATTAACAACATTGAAATCACTGCTATTTTCTGCACGATAACCATCTATGAATTTCGGAAGTTCGGGTTTAAGTTTTTGTGGTTGGTTAAAAGGCTTCAAGGCTTGAGGATTTTGGCTCGAAGATTGTAAAGTTTGGCTCGTTTTAAAAGATGATTCAAATTTAACTGGATTTGAGACCGTTTGTGGTCTTGATTTTATATGGGGAATATTGTCAAAATTGAATTGTGGTGTAATAAAGCCTTGGCTGAGAGGAAAATTCGGTTGCGTTAGTCCAAATCTTAATCCTTGGCTAAAGCCTTGATCCGAAAGATAGTTTTGTGGTGCAGAAGGTACTGATTGGAGATAAAGCTGTCGATTTGGTGGAGAGTTATAGAATGTCCTGGAAGGAAAAGTATCCTGACTGAATCCAGTTGGTCTAACAAATCCGGCGAATGGTTCAGACAATATTCTGGGCTCAGCGACTGCTTGTCTTCTGATTTGAGGTACATTTCTTTCTGTAGGGACCCTCAGGGGAACCCAATCGCTAATGTCCGACGTATATGAGCTGATTTGACGGGACCATCTCGTTTGTTCTTTTTCGGCTGAAGAAACAGCCAACACGGCCAGAATGGCCAGTACTTTATGCGACATCTGAAACAAATTAAATTAATATAAGTTTACTACAATAAGTGGTTATATTTTGTCTTTTTGAATAAAGGCTCGACTTGATTACGGGGGAGAAGTATTATGATTTGAATGAGAGACTATTTCAATAACCCAAAGAATACCGTGTTAAGTTTGATCCAGTTGATCAAATTCACAATTAACAAAGTCGCTACCACGTGTTGTGTTTGTTTTTTATATTTGTTTCATCGTGTTTGTTACTTTTACACCTTTAACCGATAGAGATTGTCGAATGCACTGCCTTCTAAAAATGTTCTGGACAATCGATGAACTTGCAACTTGTTTTACAATATCGTACAAAGCTTAAGATGCATTGTTTCATTAGCCTCGATTTCCATGACGTTTTATTTAGAAATACAATCCCGTCACTATATTAACATAGAATAGTAAACGATTTTTATCGAATGTACCTTGGATTAACTAATTTTATTTAAAAGAATATTAGATACATTTACGTTATTTAAAACGTTTTGGTGTTAAAACTACCTTTGTATGTAATGTTAAATATTTCTTGTTATTTAATGGTTTAATATTAGGTATGTATTCATGTCCATCAAGACCGTAGCTAGAAATTAATTTCTGGTTTTACTAAAATCCCTTATTCTATAATATGGAAACATTACCCTTTCTTATTGATTGTTAAATTAGAAAAGAACCAGCGAACGAAACACGGCAGCTTTTTTATCATGTCTAGTATTTTTTTACAAATTTTCAAAAAAAAAACCCAATCAGTCGCTATTTGTGTATAACGGAGTATGAACCTCCGTAGTTTTTTTAAAAAGAGCATTGCTGGCTGTATAAGCACGTGTTATTAAATTAAGTGTTGGAATTACAATGCTGTTTTACACAAATGTCGATTATAAGAAATAAAATCAATTATTCTTGTTTTATAGTAGGTTAACAGTTTTTCGGCAATATAAAATAACTTTTTGCACACAAGCGTTCCTTTACAGTTTATTATAATATCCTACCTCGTTAAAAAATATTATTTATGTGCAAAGTAAGTAAAGTTAGTGATGTTTATGTTTAGTTAATAAAAAGTTAATATTTTATATTTAAATAATAAATATTTTGGAATCCCCAGGCCTGCCTACGGCCATGTTGTTCACTTTGTGGTCGAAATTCGAAAATGGTGGAGACGTTCACACCCTTTTACACAAGAAATGAGCGATGTAACCCTTTTAATATTTTATTTTTAAATATAAATATATAGCTACTTTTCCAATTTAACATCTAAATACATCTAATCATCAACGGATAATGGTAATTCTCAGGTTTTCTATTGAAGGTGAAACCGCCATCACTGCACTTTCACTGAGACTCGCCGGATAAATCAATATGGAAAAATATCAGTCATTATGCCAGTGCGGTTATGCGGTCTGTTATTCAGTACAGTTTAATATTGCTGTAATAATACGAGTATAGATACTATAATTAGTGTCGAACGTAACGTTACAGTAATACAAGGAACTAATTCTTCATGTCAACGAGCTGAGGGTATCGACAACATTGCCATTTATTCGGAAAAGCTTTTTGCACAGCCTGTGGAACCGTTTGTTTCTGTATTTTAATTGCTTTTTTTTGTATCGGAGTATAAATCAATATTGGATTAATTAATTATTGGCTGCCTAAATATAACGTGGGTTCAGCGAGTCGATTGTATATAAGTTGTAATTAATAAGATTTCATTTAAATTAAATCAATCAAGTACACTCTTAATCCTTGCGCAATTTCATTTTATGTCGATGTCGATGAGAAGTACCGGCACAAGATTCCATGCACAGCCTCACTCAGTCGGCGGTTTGGTTTACATTTAAATTACACAACAAGATGATTTCATCAAACCAGATTTTCCAAACCCTTGCGATAAATGAATGCAATATATTTAAACTATTTTTACGCTTGCTTTAGCGTGTTGACTGTCAGACTGACAGCGTGGTTCAGACCACCGGGTGTGTTATTTGTGTTATAAAGCAAAACCTTTGATTTAAAGAAAATGTCTTGAAAACAAAACTAATAAAATATATGTCTGTAGAAGGAAGAAAGTATAAACTAATTTTAATGGCATTTTGTATTTAATTAGATTCACGGTTGGAGTTGTAATTGACATTAAGTCTAAAAAATATTAATTAGTCTTAATTTATATTATAAAACAATGACTTTTAAAACTCAAGCTTTACTAAAAATAATTAAAAAAAAATATTTTTATTAACCTTATTGTTTTTTATATTGACAAGTAATTAATTAATAGATAATGTAATACTATTCTTAGATTTTCATATAATTGATAAGATTTAAGAGCCAACAAAAATCATGTTAATCGAATATAAAACGCGTTACGTAAAACGGATCGCAAGCAAGTATGTTAAAGAACGTTTCGTCGCACGCAACTGGCGTCCGACTTACGCAGCGGCGCATGTCTGAGGTAGGACGTTACTGATTTAATGATTATTGTGAAAGACTCATTGTAATTATTATTATGGAACGTTATCGGTATTATAATTAATAATTATGTTTCATATTGTATGCGTTAAATACTGACTGATTAATATGTCGGCTACTGAATGGTGTTTTCTTCTTTCAATAATTAGTTTTCAATAGTAATTGTCCTACAATTTGGATACATCGAGACAAAATTATTATTCATTGGGAAGTATTGTCCGTCAATGTTCGCATTTTCTACTGATTAAAACAGACCTCTTTAAGCAACACGCATATTAAGACACGTAGAGTCAAAAAACCTAATTAATAGCATCGAAATGTAAGTAAAACTGCTTAGTGAAAGAAAGCACAGTGCGTGTGCGCCAGAGATATCTCTGTACATACATATATTATACTCGTATATATGAGTGGTGTCAACGCTAGACATACGCGACGCGCTATGTGTGAATGCACGTATAGCAAGTGGCTGGTGGACGGGTATTGTCGAATCGTCAATTTTATTGTTTTAATTAATTGAATAAAAACACATCACTAGTATATACTTGTATGTAGTAGTTTTGCATATTTCGGAGTCTTGGATAGTCTAGGACCATGTCCTCAAACCGTCTTCTCTTTAGGGGATGAACTGTTCTCGTCCTCATTCTATGTAGATGTTCGTAATATATTTTTGTTTTGTTACTAGCAACGACTACGGCAAATCCGACAATTTAGACTTAGCAAAGGGTCACCATATTTAGTGACGTTATGGCTTGAACGTAAAGTAACATTTCCAGAGATGGTGCCCCTCGGTTAGCCCGAACTATTATAATGTAATGTAATGTAATGGTTCGGCATTACAACATACGAGTACAGTTCAACGGCCGGTAGTGCGTTACAAACGGTTAGTGACTTGTGTCGTAATACGAGAGATTGTGGAATATACGACGACGAGGAGCAACTGCTTTTGTTGTTCACTGACAGTACAATTAGCGTCAAAGAAGTCCGCACAGCAACAAACAAAAATAAAAAGAATCTTAAAGTATTCTACTATAATGTCTTTCTTTATGATCAACAACGAGTGTGATAAATTTCATTACCGAGGGAGTCGTTCAGAAGCGGGCGCGTAGCAAACAAGTACATGTTGCTCTAATTTATAATTCATATTAATACAATCAAAGATAAAGGGTATGGACAGTGTGTGTATTAGATGAGTTTTCCATCAAAATAAAGTTATAAAGTGAGGCGTGCAATGTTTGGACTATATATTCCGCCCGCAGATTTACCCGCGTGTTGCAGTCGATATTATGGTAGAGCAAAGAAAAAGAACGGTAGAGGTATACACGACATGCTATAGCTATTTAATAGCTTATTCTTATAAACACATACGCATACAATATTATAAACATATATAACATCCGAGATAAAATTAACTATATTAAAATTTTAGACTAAAACTGGAAACATATTTATATTACAATCGCTATATCAAAGCGATAAACTCAAAATCTACGGAACTGATTTTCATACGCCTTTAACCAGCGGATGATTCATCTATCTCTCTATGAAGGAGTTACGTACTCTGTGAGGTTACTATGTGACATTATATGTACGTACATAATTATGTGTGTATGCTTCATTTCGAAACTGTTGCAAATAATAATTTATTTAACATATTATGACCTGTTACATACTCTATTTAGCTCTCTGTATCAGATCTTTACGTTGCGATAATTGCTTTTCGAAAGTGACGGAGTTTTGTTCACATTAAGCCGAACGTCGGCCCTTTTACACGAACACGCCGCGTTAGAGAAATCGTTAGTCGGATAATGTATTGACGGGCAGAACAGTTACAAAACCAATGAAAAGCAATAGTGAGAATACTTTAAAACAAAATAATGACAAATTAATTAATAAAACTAATTTTAAAAATATAATCGTCGTCGGATGGAAGCTGTCATTGGCTACCTAATGTTGTGACTAAAATACTGGAACATCGTGCAAATATTTCGCTCGCATTAAACTAACGCTCCCCGCGAACATAACACCCCGGTACAATGGTGTATAGCTGTTATGTGAAATTTGACTGCTTGCTGTCCACTAAACGTATAAGCTTTTAACTTGAAACATTAGAGTTGATCAACAGAGTATTGTTTGCGTACGGTCGTGTTTGTATTACGCGAGGGCACCGCGGGGCTCATTGTGCGACGGAAGTTTACTGTCACCCGACCCCGCACTTTATTCCGTTGCCAGATAAACGATACAGCATAGTTATCATTATGATTAGCTTATTGTTTGCACTTATTCACAAATAACAACATGTCTTAAAAGTATAGCCTGTTCCAACCACAAGAGGAGTAAACCCAAATGAACGACTGAGACCGGTGTCAATAGACGCGATCTTGAATAATCTATGATATTCACTATGGATTCTCAAAAACTGGCGTTTTCAATGTTCGCGAAGTTGTAATCGGAACTTCGAAAGTTAAATAAATGGTTATAACTAGTTGAGTTGAATAGTGTGAACTGTTTATAGTGCTTAATATAGCAGAATAATTAGAAAATCGCACGTATTCTACTTTACCTTTACTCCTACTCCAATTGGAATAGGAAACAGTTTATTCCAATATACACCTACTCTACTGTACAAATTACACATTGCACACAAGAGTTGCATGCAGCTATATAGTTAGAATAAACTAGTCCACACAGGTAACTTAAGCCTATCTAATTTCTATTTAATGCTAAGTAATCGCTTTCACGCCTGACTACTTATTCAAAGCGCCAGTAGTTTCCTGTGACCTAGTTAATCTAGGAGACTGGGCAGTGGCTGTCGCCTCCTGCTTTATAGAACAGCTTTTCCCTGACCTTGTTACTTGTTGCGTCCTGATTGCTGGTATAATATACGAGTAGTCATTAACTTTAGCAAATAGTTACGTCGCTTTAATTGTCATTCATTATATATATATATATATATATATATATATATATATATATAATAATAATAATAATAATAATAAAAAAAATGCATATATATTTTATTAATCGATATTTAGATCCTAATCTACTTGTAAACAGAAGTGATATTTCATTTACTCTTTTGACAGTTAGACAATTAGATATAATTACGTAATGTATGATAATAGATCAGCGCATGCGCAACTTATTATGCACTTCGTGTGTGTATATAACAAAAAGTAACGAGTCGTGCATTGAACCAAATCAAAGTTGCATTACTCGAGGCTACTGAACCGACAATGAAAGAAATTATACGGTCGTTGAACATTTAGTCACGTCGGGTCGCGGAACATATGGGACGAGTGTTTGTCATCATCATGTTATCAAGAACATTTCTCTCTTCAAATTATATTACATTATAAGGACAGTCTCTACATTGGCTTAATAGTTACTGTAACAATTTACATACGTTTGTACATACTGTAGTGGTAACGTGTTTAACAAAACGATTTAAAACTATAGGTATAACTATTGTCCATAAAAAATATTAAACGCCTTAATAAACAAATACTAAAAAGCAAGTTCACTGATTTAATTGATTCCTTGTGATTAAATATTGCGCCAAGAACTACCAAGTAGGAAAGTAAGTAGTACCAAGTAAGAAGTATAATTTTATTTTATCGTAGTTTTAAAATGTAGGCAACTGAGATAAGCTCAACTCAAATGCACGTGAGAAATTATAATCTCACTTGCATCTACAGAGGAAGGAATACAGCAGCTACCGCCCTGCTACTACCATATATGTTTGCCTCGGCTCTCAGTGTTCACAGAAAAACAAGTTCTCCTTCCAAGTAATACAGCCCACGGTTGCGCTCATGTATCGAATTTAGTTGATGTAAGTCATTACTATTTTGTAAGCCGGTATTTGAGTAAAAAAGAAGTGAAATGACAGGAAGAATGACTGGACGTCGGCTTTAACTTGACCGAACCGGTTTGAACTAGTTTTGAGCTTAGGCTTTTATATGTGAGTGGACATTTGCTTTCGTTATTGATTTTCTTTGGCTTAAAAATATTATAAATGAAAAAATGATTTGAAAAGTGAATGTATGTTCTAAACCCAATAAATTAAAAAATAAAATTTACATAAGGAGTAATTATTGGGCTCTCCCACATAATACAAAGTAATATTGTACAATGTTGATGTATGTCTTCTATAAATTGTATCGTGAGTCCAATCACAATCAAAGTTTGTAACCATCAATTTCAGATACCGAAAGTGTGTATATGTGTATGTCTGCAGGTTTGCTACAGCGCGCTTTTCTTCCTTTTAGCGGAAATAACTCTCTCTTGTTTATGTTTACGACAAACATGTTCTTTTTATGTAAATTGTATCTTTAAATGTATTAAAAAAAAATAGAATCCGCCGGTAGGCTAGACCATAAATAAAAACCACTAGACCACTAGACCAAAATAAATCAATATATAAAAAAATATCGTTTATTATAATCCGCGGGATTTATAGTCGGTAGTCGGTAGTCTGCAGTAGGTACCTACAGACGGCGGACGTGGAACGAGTTTCGGCGAAAGTGAAACTGACACGGTTATTCGGGAAAAAGTGATTTTTAATTTTATACACCTTTAATCTTTATATTATTTATAGAAAGATAGCACCTTGGGAATGATTTGTGTTGCTGGTCATGGTTATTAATGAAAAATAAAGAATCCTCAAGCTTTACCTCTGTATATATGTAATTAAATTTTAAATGAAAAGTAACTTAACTACTGAAGCTCCCGTCACAAAATAACTATCTACTACAGTTGCCGCACTTCGAGTCTGACACAGAGAGGCGGCACCTTACTCTACAAACAAGCCGATTCTCTCGGGGCGCTCGCCGACCGTGGACGTCGACGATTCTTTAGTTCACGCCTAACGTTATATACTACAGATGTTGTGCTTTATTTACATACAAGTAATAATTAAATGTTGATTAGGTTAGAGTAAAGGTCAGTAGCGCGTGGAAACCGCCCTTTTCCACGACGAGTCTATTAAATTGGTAAATCGGTCAGTGTTCGTGAGAGAGCATTAGTAACGATACAACTAACCTTTACGATTCTTATTGCTAATTATTAAATATATTTCTGTGAAATATCAATTATGCACGCAGAACATTTGACATAATATTAATTGTAGTTTGTTTTTATCATAATTTACTTGTAATAATATATATTTTTTTAACTTATTTAACGTTGACATGATTATATCTTTTTACATTATAACGAGCATTACAAATACCACTGATGTTGGTCCTTAATCCTATGTAATTAGAATATATATTAATAATAGCAGCTGACTATACTATGTGAGCGTATTAATAACTTAACTTTGAAAATGTTGACATATATATATATATATATATGTATTTGATAAAAATTGTCTGTGATATAGACCAGGGGGCAATATATATAACAATCATACTTAGCATCATTTTACGTTTGGTAAATGAACGTCGACCGAGCGACTTTCTATCCCAGAAGTTAATAGGTAGGTAGGTAGGTAGTAAGTAGTTCTTACTTACTAATTAAATGTTATGATCACTCACCGGAGTTACCGCCGCCGCGCCGCCGTGATCTCGTATTGGTCATTATAGTGAAAGTTCTGGAGGAATGCGAGATGACGTAAACTCGTGTTGATGTAACGCGTTGTAGGATATTCGTTTTTGCAAATTAATTGTGGATTTTTTTTAAATGTTTTATTTAGTCAGCATTATTTACACCGTCGCATTACTTTATGCGTGATATATATTTTAGTTACACTCATAAAAATATTTTATTTGTCTTATAAAAGGCTAACGTTGATCATATGAGCAATTCCTTGCTTTAGCTGGCACCGATTCGGTTCCTTAAGATCATATATAGACTTGAAACTAGAATGGAATGCAGTGATTAAATGCATAGATTAAGCTACATATTGTAAATATTTGAAAAAAAAATTTATATATCATTATCCTACTGTGTTTTTATTTATATATGCATAGTATGTCAGTACCATTTTGAAGTCGTGTTTTTTTTATTTAATCATTATTTATGTGAAAATAATATCTGTTATCGTGAATGATTTAACTCGTCGATTCGTTCCCCGGCACAGATCCGATATTATATATCCGATAGATTCATTGTGCGGAACGCAACATAATTAAGTATGAGCACGTATTTTGTTATCTATAGGTTATTGTGTATTATATTACTTGAGGTCATCGCCTCCGTGGCGCAATCGGCTAGCGCGTTCGGCTGTTAACCGAAAGGTTGGTGGTTCGAGCCCACCCGGGGGCGGGGAATATTTTTGATAATATATATTTTTCGTATTTTTTTTAACATAATGTAAGTATTTAATAAAAACAAATACCTCGTTTTACATTTGATTGAAAATAAATCTGGAGGCGTTGTTCACTTCTTTCAATCCCCTTAAATTACTGTATGAAAATATTTAACAACAAAATGAAGTATGATTTCTACAAATTAGATGATAGCAGGCTCGGCTCGGCTCCGGAGCCGCAGAGCATGACATTCGATTTTGACAGCGAAAATAAGAAAGCATTAAATTCTAATACTCAAGACGAATCTGGTGACTTAAAAAACCTCAAATGCTCTAATAATAGTTACGTTTAAACGACTTACTAACACTTCACACCAACACACAGGACATTGTACTAGCAATAATAATAATATGAATATTGACTCAAGTAGCTTTTAAATTCTAATCATCAATTAGTTAATTTACTTTGAAACGCTACTTGAGTCACTTTCTGTAATACGGGCCTAAGTGTTCTATTTCAGCAATATTTAATATTTCGAATAAATTGAAAAACATTTTTTTTTTAAAGTAACCCGAAGTAATTATATAAGATTAAAAAATTCGATATTAAACATATATCCGATATGGTCTAGTGGCTAGGATACCTGGCTCTCACCCAGGAGGCTCGGGTTCGATTCCCGGTATCGGAATTTTTTATTTTTATTTATTTTTTACATAAATTTTTATTTTTATATTATTCTATTCTTTAATAAATTATTCTGTAAATGTTCAACATTTCCTTTACATCTTTCCCAAAACAAATGTTAATAAAGCTCGTTCTACTGTATATTTAAATTGTTCCTTTGATCAATGAACCGCTATTAGTGTTAAAACGGTTTAACGGTATTACGTAATGGGTCTCACGAAGGTCACAGTTCAAACCCGAGCTGACGATGAGTCACGCGTCACAAGTTAAGAGTAGTGACACTGACAATGAAAGTAACTCCGTGACCGGAGCGCAGAGTAATATAACTACGTCAGGATTATATTTACAATAAACATAATATCTTATCTGTGGTTCATCAAGTAGCTAATACCACGGGACATGCGTTGTAATTACTTTTTATTTTTTTGTGATATAAATTATAGGACTCACGTGTTCCCTTGTATGTAGATGGTGCTATTTTATCACTATTATTTTTCATATAATATTAGATAAATAGTAAACTAGTACATATTATCGACATAATGGATAATTTTTTATAAGTTTATACATACATATATGTAAGCACAGCTTTGAATAGTAATTCGGATTATTTTTAAAGTAAAAAATATTTTACAATTGTATTCCCAGTAGTACAGCAGAAATAGGCTACGGCATTGACGTCTCGTGCTACTCGTATCAGCTATCAGCTGATTATCAATTAACATAAACGGTAAGTGCGCGTCCGCACGTGTGCAGAATTACATTAATAGCATTGTTTAAATTCAGCCCAGCTCTGTTATGTCACATCAAACACCGTGTAATTCGCATACGACGGGAATATAGATGTCTCGTTACGAACATTTTTTATCTTTTGTAGGCGTTCCTAAGGCCATTTGAAGATTCTATTGTGTAACAATTTCCAAGACCTATTTACGGCCTTTAATTATTGAATGTTATATAATGGTGAGTTCTCCTGACGAGATTCAGTCACGGCGCATGCGCAAGAGGTGGGAGACTGTATACCAAACGCACACACAGGTGCACTCTACAATCTCACTCTCATAGTCTCATAATTTTGTCGGACCACTAAAAAGTTACTCGATTTTTTGTCGGGAAATTCTCAGCCCGCATCAGCTACTGTTTACAAAGTATGTAACTTGGACATGAAACCAGCCATCGTACTCATATACTGATCCTTCCTAGGGTTACTATATTTCATATTAAATTTCGACTGCTCACTGAAGCGTTTTAAATTTAATAACATATTATCGGAATGATGTAACACGTACAAATTTAATTGGTGTTACGAAAGCCATTACATCGCGTTCGTGAGAGTTTTACTAATATAGTCGAGCATTCAAGGTTTTATTTACTGGTTTAGTTTTGTAACAAGTTGTCTGTGTTTTTTGTATCAAAGGAGTTTCAATCAAACTTTATTTGTATATAGTTTTATCTTTAAAAAAGTTATAAGCTTTAATACTTTTGTCATCTATTATGTTCGTATACATATATACATACATACAGTTCGTATACATATTTCTTATGATTATAGTTTCGCCCCATCTATTCTTTATTTTAATGACGGCTTCGCAAGGGTAGTTAGTAAGAAAAATGTATTTTGGTTAGGATCTGCGTAAAATCCGTTCTTAGTGAGCGTCTAGTTCGGGGAAAGAGTAAATGTGTAAAATTTCAAGTCAATTGGGCGGATAGTTTAGGAGATTTGTGATGAGTGGTATTTTGCTTATATATATATAGATGACATACGTAATTAAACGGAAGATATAGACTTTTGCAATATGTTTTTATATTATAATGTTATTATTTGTTTAACACATCGCAATTATGAATTTCATACACAATTAATATTAACATATCAAATTGTCCATAAAATTGATATTGACATTGTTTGTTAATCTGTGTCCAGCGATCAACGACCCCGCTTTGATCGTTTTGACCGAGTGAAGCTTTGGTGAAAGTACCTGCTTGGCCGACAGGCTGTCTGCCTACTGATACGCAGCGGCACAGCGCTATAAAGTAACTATCATCAGCGTTTCGGATTAACAACTTTACTTGTACCATGGGTTCACAGTGCCACGCTGAAAGACCGTCATCTGCCCAAATCATTCGTTATACTCACGAGCAGTGTCAAAACATCACACAAGTCGTAATAGCAGTATTAGTAGTAGTAAGAGGTAAGATTTTTTGTTTGCCTGTTTTTTCGGATTCATTACAAAGCTCCTACTTCGATTGGCAGATGACCTTCATAGTTTTACAGTTTATTGTGTTAGGGCGAACGCAGAACGCAAATAGCTATATTTTTTATATTATTTAAACTTTTCATAAAAAAAAAATGTGTACAGAGAAGCCAGCGACAGCGTTATAAGGTAACACAGTGCCTGACCATTGTTATGTTTGGTGAGTATTTCAGTGGAATCCATATTCCAAGCATTTGGTTAAACGATACTTGCATTCATTGTGTAACATAATTGTATTTAAGCACTTTTTCATATATACTTAATAATTCTATTATGTACTTAACCTACTGGATTAAAGTATATTTTGATTTATTCATATTGTCAAGATCTCATATGAACAAAATTAGATTAAACAAATTCGAGATAATTTGTATCTGGAATTTTAGCAATATTAATAATATCAGTAGTAATCTTATAGGGAAATTCATAGACACGCAAGGTCTGCAGTATAATACTGTATGTATTATAACACAGACAGTCTGCATCCTTTATTTATATATTAATTAATTCCTTTGTGATATTTTACAATTTGATTTGTTACCAACTTAGTAAGTAATACTCGTTTTTGTTCGAAAGTAATTATATTAATAAATGTATTGGTTCTAATGTAATGTATTTATGTACTGTTTGTTGGTTTTTTAACTGATATAAAATATTGTACAATTGTAACCAGTACTAGATTATTAATATCATAGAAACTGTCAGCGCCGTACACCAATCTATCCGATCTGCGCATGCGCTACTAAAGTCTAATTTCTACGTCGTACGTTATGAAACTATTCAAAATCTGAACTCAAAAATCACTGTACCGATTAAAAAAGGAAATTCGAAAGTTATTACATGTAGTATGCGTTTAACATTATAAACCTCATTCATTATACAAAAATCGCGTTTAGTTAATATTTGGCCATTTTTTTACGATATTTTTGGGAACGAATTAATTACATGTATGTTAGTTTCTGTAACTTATAAATACTATATTTTTTATGTTTATACACCAACTCTTATTGGAGTAGCATGTTGGAATAAGCTCCAATCCTTTTTCATAAAAGGAGACTAGGTCTTAGTCCAGGGGTTGGGCATTCACAAGCTGTACAATACATAGTTTCTTTTCTCTTTTACCTTTCGATATTTGAGAGACTAATATTAGATACACACAGTCACACACACTCGCTCACACCGCCGGGCACACCTGTACACGCACATTATATAAATCATCATGGTCGTTGTCTGCTGAATAGTTAATATCGCATAAAGTAAAATACATTTCATTTTAAAAATATCATGTTCTCAATGTAGCAGCTGTTCTCACTCTTACACATATGTAATTACTAGAAAATAGCTGACTTAGATTTTCTTTTAGAAACCTAAGAGTGGTAGATCTCGGAGTCACCACTCGTTAGTCATAATGATGCAGGATATGCGCATTGATTAGTCTTGCTACGTGCTGTTGAGTGTCGACATAATAGAACTTTTAATTACTCCACCGTTAAACATTCGGCGGCACGAGTATACTTAATTTAGACGCTAAAAATTTGATAATAAACGTCTTATATAAATACTATATCTCTCGAAAACTTAGTTTAGATATAAAGAGAGAAATGTAGTGTTAAAACCATCTCTCCGTAAATATTCTACTTCTGGGACTCCTCGTTGAGGAGAAGATTTGAAGCTTATAAGGCCATACTGCTCCGAGGTTATGGTGGTGGATGAACATGTGTCAGAATTTCGTGACACAGCAGCAGTTTTCTTCACAATATTTTCCTTCAACTTTAAGATAAATTATAAACGCAAAGTACATGAATATGCAGTAACACATCCGCGTATTTATAATAGTGATCTTCGTTTCGTGTAAACACGTGTTATGTTCACGACAGTATTTACATTATATTATAATTTCCTTATACTATTAGCCTTTTCCTTATACTATTGCCTTAGACTATTTAAATCAAATGCCCTCTGCAACTAGTTATGTAATTATACTCGTAATATTTGTACAAACTATTACTTTTTGAAAACGTTGCTAAAGAAAGAAATACATTTACGGGAGTTTGAAAGTGAAGGTCATAAAGGTTTTGCGCTCTTTTTGAGAACACTTTGTTCAATTTTATATTTTAGTGTGACTTCATTGAGCAATCGCATATGTCATATTATAGTGCACTCTCATAATCCAATTTTTAGAGATCAACAGCTCGCTACTAATCCCCAGAGGTAGTCATCTATGCACATGGGACCACTCACACACACAATTTTAATAAATGTATGGATGAGGAGAGAAAGTTTTTGTAAAAAAAATTGAAACATGTTCTGTGTCTTGGAGATGTAGTGCACTACACACCACGGACATACAGTTATGTACGCGTACAATACATATACATTTCACTCTGTCGCAACACGTTCACTTTCACATGAATATTATAATAATGATATGAAATTGCAAGCGAAGCGGACCGTTTAAATATAAGAGTAGAAATTCTACTAGATCATGTAGTTCCGGATCTCGGCGCGGCGCGCGGCGTGCGTTACGGTATTACTTCGTTTTTGTATTATGTTATCGAAAGTCACACATCATTAGTAATTAATTAGTAACGTATATATTGTTTATGATATGTATCATTTGATCAAATAAATCATTGACATATTTAAATCGAATCGAATCGAAACTTAAAAATACTATTATCTACAAAAACTGTACAATACTACAAAAACATTGGTATATCTGGGGAAATTAAAAGAATATTTATATACAGTAACAGTAACAGCCTGCTAATGTCCCACTGCTGGGCTAAGGCCTCCTCTCCCTTTTGAGGAGAAGGTTTTTTTTTCAAATATTTATTTATATATATATATATATATATATATATATATATATATATAAATATATATATATATATATATATATATATATATATATATATATATATATATATAGTAACAATTCATTTTATCTAGCATATATATTAATTTTAATAAAAATTATTATTATTTAGTTTGATAACTACAATATTTTGTTATTTTAGTGTCAAAATCAAAGAGTAACAGAAATATTGCGGCGCTGAAATAGCTTGTCATATCGCCATTATGATACGTAGTAGAATCGTTACTTGTAATTGTTAGCCGTTAGCCGTTAGCCTTGCTCCCACATGCCTCGATCTACCAGACCTTTCAAATGTAAGGTTATGGACTCAATCCGTAGAAGTCGAAACAATAACTCGTTACAAACGAAAGATCAACAATATGGCTGTGTCGTAATATCAGAACCAACACTCGTAGCATCGGGCACGGCAGAGATGTACATGCTGAACTTTTGAATTACGAATGAAATGTATTTTATCAACAACTTAAAATTGTAATTGCTTTCGGATAACTTAATGTTTTGCTGGAAATGAATGACTACTGTTTTTTTTTTAAATAACTTTACTCTCTTTAGATGAAATATTGACATTTAATTTTAAACCAGTCTATTACTCGATTATTCTGGTGCTGGTCACGATATAATCTAGTAGATAAATGTAGGCATTTGTTAAAATAGCGACGGCCTTTAAACAACAGACATTCAGCCAAAGTGACAAGCTTGAGTACAGTCTGAAGTCATCATGTAAAGTTATTTATACTAATCATATCATTAACATTCGACACGTATACATCAAGTGCACAAAAACACGATTACTTAACAGATCCAAATATCGGTTGGAATGTCCGCACTAGATACTGAAATAGGGTTAATAGTATTCAAATTGAGGTTTTTAATTCAAGATCTAAGGCATCAGAAGATGAAATGCCTTTCCATTTACGTTGAGACGAAATAAAACTTAAAGCACAGTGAAACTAGTTTTAAATGAACTAGAAACTGCGTTTGGTGTTTTGAGCGAAACTTATTTAGGTTGCAGTTAGATATATACCTCGCTAAAAAGTTAATAGTATTAAGTGACTCTAAGACACATACACTGGGGATGTCAGTTTATAGGTCATTGAGTAGTAGGTACTAATTTAGTCTGTGTGTGGATTAACGACATTACTTGAAAAAAATATCGAATATCGTTTTGCGCGTTACATAAGCGAATTAAAATGTGTTATGATATCAGTAACAAATTCATCGTAATCGCAAGTGTGTGCAGACAAATAATATTAGTTTAATAAGCAAATTTAATGTTATTCCTTCTATCATGATCGTGAATCCTTTTTCCCTTATTTTAGATCATCCCTTATTTAAGCTAAAACAAGTGTGGTTAATTACAAAATATTTAAACGGCTCTTAGTAAATAGTTTGCATCTATATAACAACTTGTCTGAATACTTCCATAGAAGTAAGCTTTATTCCTTATAAGGAATGCGACTAGGCCGCAAAAAGTCAGAGACACGCCTTATAATTTGTTTACGCTTTATAAGTGGGATACCTTTGAAGGTCAATTAGAAACGAAATGTAGGCGACATAACCATTGCGTGTTCTGTACTCCTTACTACCTACGTGCGCACGTCTAAGTACCCACGAGTGTATAGTGTAC
This sequence comes from Nymphalis urticae, assembly GCA_905147175.2. Classification (NCBI taxonomy): domain Eukaryota; kingdom Metazoa; phylum Arthropoda; class Insecta; order Lepidoptera; family Nymphalidae; genus Nymphalis; species Nymphalis urticae. Next base: position 75,195 of record LR990008.1, read on the forward strand.
TGGTTACAATAAATCACGACGAACTTATTAAGTTATAGAGTAATGATAATGTTTTAATAACAAAATATTATTATTGGTTAAATTGTTAGTGGTGCACAACATTAGTTCCGATTCGTTAAGTTTAAATTAAGTTAACTAGACTATATAAATCAGTTCAAGTATTGTTTTTAATAAACTGTAATTATGTATCAGATAAAATATATGAGTCGATTATAAATTCGATCTGTTTAAAAATTTATACTTGTTTTTTAAATATTATTTGAAGATTAGACAAAATCATAACTTACACTCATCACTTTGTAAACGGCTTCAGTTTGTTGGTTAATTTAAATCACTGTTATTAACTAACTTGCCAACGTCGAAATAAACTGGTTGCGTCTAAGACGCGTTGATGTCTTTAACACCGCTCCGTGTGTAATGCGAAGGGATTTAAATTTTAACATTTATATTCAATAATATTTGACAAAAAAAAAACAATTTAACATTATAGTAGGACTATTTATCATCAAATCATTACACATTTACATATTTATTTGCAACCAATAATTATTGCAGTGTACAGAAAATCCCATAAAATTAAGCTATACTAAATTAATCACTTGATTTAATTTATAACAATTAAGGAAAAGACGCGGTCGACAAACTCAATACAATTTATGAATTTATATGTATGAATATAACATTTGTTCAAATAAACCCTGGCCAATCGTCCCCCGAAGAAACGGTGAAGGTACCGCTGGTTTTTTAGTTGTTCTGAAACTGGCGCTGGCGAGTCCCACATACCCCCACTTCATGGAAAATGCGTAAGAGTATTTTTCCAGCGAAATAAAAAAAACCCTGGCAGTTAAAGAGACTCCATCTATTTATATTTAGCTGCCATTAACTGCGAGCCACTATTAGTTCTTAATTACGGCGTGTATCAAATTTATTATCCTCGAATGTAGTTGATATGTGTGTAACAAATAGGTCAATTGACATTTAATATTTTTTTATATAATCGTCATCCGGAATGTAATCTAGTATGAATCATGTTCAGGATGCCATAAACCGTGTCGTTAACTATTATTAATACGGCATTTATTTACCTATTAGCTCCTATTATATATTAATGTGTATAGTTTTATAACTATGTTAGCATACATAAATAGTATACATTCCGCAGTAGTCTCGCCGTCTCAAATGTATGTGCAATATATGAAAATACTAAAATTATTGTAAATTGTCATGTTATTGGTCTATTTGAGCTTTCGTACGAGAGTGTAAATAAGACAATTAAAGTTACTGTAATTTTGTATCATTGGCAATAATCATTAGACAGCGGACATCATTTATCTACAATCATGAAGAGAAATTTATAAATTATAAAATAATAATGAAGGAATACGAGCGCTCTTATAATATTATAATAATAGTCTGTAATGTAATCTAGTATCGTATTCAGCATTAATCGGACAAAACATCTTCTAACATCTGTGAGTCAGCTCAAGTACTACTCACTGTACGACTCGACTTCGATTGTACGTTTCTCTGATATTCGCAAGTCTGACAAACAACCAATTTATCATTACGTAATGTACCTGTTTGTCCAACGAAGGGAGTTAATGAGGAAAGTCCGGCCGGTTTTCGGCGAAAGTCGACGTAAAAAGAAAAAAGTAATTCCGTAACACCGGACCGCGACTGAGTGTTACGTAGTCGAGGAATTTGCGATACATTTTATAGTAACGATATGAAGTACGAGTACTTGTATATATAGTAAGAAAATATAGTGTTGTCAAATTAAGTGTCAATTTTAAAATTGCTTTAATGATTGTGCTTCTCTCTTTCAGAATGAGAAGCAGCGTTCCCTATCTGTGTGTGTGTGTGTGTGTGTGTGTGTTTGTCACTATACGATCTCTGTTAGTATCACATAAGTGGTAAAGTTCGCACTTCGCACACTAGACATAAATCTGTCACCATTATTATAAAATTAAATATGCTTATATATTAATTCCGACCTGACCTAGTGCTGACCTTAAACCTGCCTAAATATTAACTACCAAATTGCCATCAATGCCATTGTAAATAGCTAAGCGTGTTTAAAATATTTTTACGCTTCATAAATTAATATGTATTTGTGTGGAATTGTCTCTCTCTATCTAAGGTTTATTATATTCAACGATGCGATCTCGAGGAAGTAAACACAAGAAGTAACATTCGAGTGTGAAAATGAATAGCAGCGGTGAAATACTGTTCCAGATACGGAGACACGCTCGCCGCGCGCGGAAAGTCGACGTGCGCTAGGAATCTAGCGAGGAGTGTCCATTGCTACGGCGCGCGGTGCTTGTGATAACTACGATCTTCACAGATTACGAGACGATAAAAATAATATTTGTACGTTAGAACTGTGAGTCTGTAGCTACTGTTTCCTATATGACAGGCAGACAACACAGGAATTAACGCTTGTAATTTTACTTCAGTACTTTAATGTTTTGTATGATGTTAAGATTAGATGAAAGCGGATGTCGTCTGATTATACCGAAACTGAGGCAAAAAAAGGCGGAATGGCTGGCGCCTGCACGGTTGCACGTGAAACGGCTCGTGGTGGAGTGGAACCAGCCGGCGCTCGGCGCTCGGCTCTCGGCTCTCGGCCCACTGCGCCACTTGCCCGCGATGGCGCGACGCACGCGATCTCGGTACGAGATGCCATATTTACATTTATTTATAGATATTTGCTGCTATTTATATATGGACGTATTCGTTGCATGTGCTATGTATTTATTTGAATAAATTAAATACGAGGTATAGTACTTGCGAAATGTAAGCGTCGAAAGTTAAAACGATTAGTAAATATTGAATTAAGAGCTTTGTTCTTTACATGTGCCATGCATCGGTCATAATATGCACATTGTCATCTATCTCTCTATTTTTACTAATAAAAGCCTTAACAGGTCAACGTGTAAGGCGCAGGTTTGATTCTGACGCTTTAGTTCGCTAAATTGGTGGAAATGGAATTGAAATAGGAATATTAGTAATTCCATAAGATTATTCTTTAGTATATTTATTTCGACAAAACACGAAGTCTAGCAGAAACAAAATTTACTAAAGGCTTTTACTTACTTGCTTGCTTGCTTTTACTTTTTTTAATTTACTAAACTTTATCGGTCGATTAGTTAAACTTGTGTCTTCTTCTTTAAGATGTAAAATCTCTGTCATCAGAGAGAGTGAATTCATCGTTTAACTGAGCCGCACCTGAGCAAAGTTAATATAAGAACAACAAGGAAATTCGCAAACGTATTCCTTATGTATATAAACAGATAAAGCGGTCTCTCGCATATATCAAAATGGAAAAAGTTTTATTATATACCTTTCGTAGTTTGCATTTTGTATTTCCATGAATATCTATTAATAACCTTTACGGTTATATCGCTCGAAATTTAATTTAACTCAAATAGATTATTAGCCGAACAGCTTTCTGTCGCTACATTAATAATAAATTTAAATATTTGCGGAAAGAAACCAATCGGGCCGCCAGGGAGAGAATTATGCAAATGCCATAATATAACATTATTTAAGTTCCGGTTTTCACCACTAATCAACTCGGTATTGACAACTTTCGAGAAAGCGTCCGGCGGTCGTTGACTGATCGCTGATGGTGGCCGCTTGCCTCGATGAGGCCCACAACGGCGATCATGAAAATTATCATTATGAAGATATTACAGATAATAAAAAATCACTATTTAATCTATAGCAACTAATTATATAATCACAAAGTAAGTTAAGATGTACGTTATAATGAACAACACGACTGAAATAGTAATAGTGTTTTATGAAATACTTAAAATGAAAATAATTAAATATATATTACAACTAAAAATTTTTATACAATTGTTATGTAAGAAACAAAAATGAAACGAAATAAAACTAATTTATTTGAATTACATAATGTTAATTTACTTGGGTTTTATTATAATATAAAACAAAAAGTAAATATTTAAATACAAAATCGTAACCGATAACAATCCTATAAAAGGCACGGCGTCGCAGCATCCGCTAACGCACACTTCGACAAACTTTCTATTTTATTGACTGAATTGAATATTTTATTTACCGACTAACAGGTTAACAGTCGGTGCTATTCGATGTAAAAAACAACAATTGGTGTTGTTTGATTAAGATGCTGCGCCAAGAACTCTTAAGGCTGCTTCCATACTCACGACTATGGATTATTATCCCGTAAAGCTCATTCAATTAAAATAAATAAGCATTCCGTTCGTGATGACGTAAAAGTTTGTATAGTTTGGAATAACTCTCACATTATGATAATTGTTATAAAATGATAATTAGTCTTTTATATTTTCTCTATGAAACTGAATAAATAAATTAATATATAAATGCTATACCAAAAGACAATAAGATTAGAAAGTGAATTACTTAATAATTTCTAAAAAAAATATTATTAATATTATATATATATAAATGTTAAAAGCTATTTCAATATACAACACAGAGGTACCGAATATTATATTACATCTAGAGAAAAATATAAAATGGAATCTAAATGTAATATTAAATAAAAGTAACTTTTGTTAATTACCGAGAACGCGAACGCAGCGGATCAAGACATAGTTACTTTAATATAATATTGTAAAGATTGATTCGATCGGGTCGTCCGCAGGCAGCCTTATGCCCTTGAACCGTAGTGAAAGTCACGCTCATGGATGTTTACACGAGACTGATGTTTACAAAGGCGAGTGTTCTCGGGTGTCGACATTATGCCATTGTTGCAGCTTTCCAATATCTATATGCCTCTATTGAGACGAATCTCATCAGAATTGTTGTTTTTATTCGTCTAGTATCATCATAATTATGATTTCACTGCTTTAATGACTCTATGAGTACACAAACAACTATAATTTGTTTTTATGAATAATGAACTTGTCGCTGATCAGACGCAGCAGGTCCAGTAACAGTGAAGTGCCCAATAAACGTATATTCGTGTTGTGTTTATCGCTTTATTGTTCAGAGTGAGCAGGTTTACGTGAGTCTGGAATCCTACTTGTAGTTATCTTATTGAGGTCCGAGATGTGAACCAGTGGTAACGCGTAAATATTAAACGGAGATTGCGGGTTCAAACCCGAGTCAAACCACATAATATTTTCATGTGCTTACTTTGTCCCGCATTGGAGCAGCGTGGTGGAATAAGCTCCAAAACCTTCTCCTCAAAAAGAGGAGAGGAGGCCTTTAGCCCAGCAGTGGGACATTCACAAGCTGTTACGGTTTTACTTTGTCTAGTGATCGGCGATGCATCGCTAGTATTTGTTCGCTGCTTTCAGTTTGTTTGTTCATCCGTTCTACTCGAAACAATAAGCGGTTCTGAATTCAGAGTCAACGACGACGAAATGCGAATACTCTTTGTAACGCATATCAGTTGTCTATTGAAGGTTTTGCTTACACATTTTGCTTATAAATAAATAACTTACAGACTTCAGCAAAAATTTAAAAAATATACAACTGGCAATACAAAGCTGGGTCAGGCTTGAACACCTCTCAGCCGTCGGTTCAGATTTATAATATTAATTACTGATTACGTGAAGTGACTTGTCCCACGCTCAGTTCTTACTCACGCGTGAACGTCGCGTGGGGAACAACCCACATATTGATTGTATAATTATATTCATATTACTATGAAACCCTATCTGGATTAGAATATGTAACATTCTTGAGATCCTCTTGTTATATGATAGATGTCATAATATATATGTTAACATCAACATAATAATGTTGGATGATATTTATTGTCGCCCGCCATCAAAACTTCATGGTTACGTAGAAAGTGATTTTACTGACCGCTATAAACGTTTCCCGAGGCCCACATATCCAGTACTGTCACAGATCAATAGTATTTATATGCATTTTAGAGCTATCTTCGTCCGTAATTAATGCGGATTATTATAATTTTGCAATGCTTTTGTAGGAGGTTTTCACAGTCGGGCTGGCGGGGCTTTTACTTTGTAATTTCGAGTTGCTTTGGGTTATTGTGTTACTCTTCCCTGACTCTCAGATATTATAACCCTCCTCAGTTACGTACAATGCTGTTCTCTAATATCTTCTATAAAACATTTACAGGATCGCTATAAACATGTAATCTTGGAGATCTGACAATTGTATCGGACACGCATCTTTGAACTTTGTATTTGTAATAAAGTAGTGACAAAGTTGTGTTGGTTGTTAAAACATAATAATAGTGTTTTTATCAAAAATGATTTTATACAAATACGAGCAAAATATTTGAGCATAGCTCTACTCGTATAGTTAACTGTAATATTGGAAGTAAAAGTTTGAATACTCGACGTAGGTGCAATACTAGTGATCGTGTCTGAGTTAAACGAAGTAGGAGCAACTTTACGTGTAATAAACTTACTTAAATACCGCCTTCCGTCATTAAACGCGCATTATTTATTATGTGCAATTTTGTATGTAAAATGAATGAATGACGAGTACTTTCAACTAAGTTACTTCCTAAAATACGCTTTCTCGAAAGAAATTAATTCATTAGTAAAATTATAAAAGTTAACAAAAAATTATCTAAACATCATTATTATTTAATAATAATTATTAAGATAAATATTTTTATATACGGTGTTGCTAAACAATATTTACATTAATTTTATTTTTAGTGTTTATATTTGTTTCATAAAATTGAATTAAATACGTACATAGTAATATAAAATATCAGTGATAGTACATACCTCTACGATAACGCTGTAACACTAATAATCCACTATCCAACTGTCACTCGAAAAATACCAAAAAAATTAAATAATATCAAAAGTCAGTGCTTGACTGAATCACATTTTCCAACCAAAAATGGTTCATCATCACAAAAAAATATTTAAAAATTATAATATCTATACTTCTTTGGCCGCGTGCTTTTGGAACGGCGGTCGACTTCAAACTGAAAGAAACTGTTAGACTCTCGAGCGGAGTGGCCACCGTCGCCCCAGGGCCGCACTGGGGTGGTAGTGTGGAGCCACTGTTACTGCTTGCACGCTAGCGACCGGTGCGACGTCGACGACGATTGCGACGTTCAATGTACAGATTTCGAAAAAATTAACATTTATTTATTAGTGACTTGTTAGGATAATTTTACTATAAAACATGTTAACAATATTAAATAGTTACAAAATGTATTCGCTTTCTAATTGTTTCATAAATCTATATATTCGAAACGATAAACTTATGATTAAAACATACGATAATATTTGAAGTATAATATAGGTACCTTTACATGTTATTTATTTTGTAAAACATTTGAAATGCTTTTAATTATTGCTAATATTACAAATTACGCCTCATGAAGTAAATGTCTTAAATGCTATTTACATTGAGTCAACTTAAAATTACTTTTATCTTGTATGACGAAATTGTTGTCAATATTTATTTATTGCAGACATTATTGATATCGAAGACTTAATTAAGTATACACATAAAAAACAACTAAATTGCAATCATAACGTTTTGATTTCAAAGTATATATAAGCTAAAAAAACAATGAGCGACCGTAAACGACGCTACGAAATTCGGTGTTTATAAGACTGACGATATTTTAAAATTCCTACGTCCTGGAAACACTCGCTTAACATCGTTAAAACATTTGCTAAACGCTTGTAACATTACCGACACGCCATCACAACACACACTGGTGTACTCTGAGGAAATCATATTTGTCGTGAACGTTATAGAACGTTCGTAAACATAAAAGTTATGAAAAAAAAAAACAATTGTAATCTAGAAATATGAAGTTAGGGTTCCACCAACTCGGCAATAATTCTACCGCTAATCTTCCACACTCTATATTGCTGTCTTCCGGTTTTGAAGGATGAGTGAGTGTTATTGGTGGCACGGTTATCATCAGATTCCATGATTGGTGATAAAATAATTGGTTTAATCTTGTTACCGTGTTAATCACAATGGGCACAAGTTACCGCTTTCCATCAGGTTTTCTATTTGTTCGTGTGCCTTCCTAAAATAACGATAAAAAAGTTAAATCGTTTGTACAGTTTTAAGAAAATTACACTGAGTTACCCATTTATTTCAGTTCGTATCAGCTTAAGGGGTGAGTCGATTTAGTTGCTATCGAATTGATGTCGTACATCAACGTTACGTTACTACGTTAGCGCAGTCAATATAAAATTGTTTACAACAATTCAACAATGTTTAAAATCATACCATGTTTGTTTGTTTGTTTACGCGGCGCAGTGTACGACACATCAACACTACGGGCGAGAAGATTGGATGGGGAATGTTTAGATCTCAATGCTCAAAACATCTTAGATTAACATCCTTATCTTGACTTAACATCCTTATTACAATCGTTCGATGACGGGACGAGTATTTTATAAAATGGTCAATAAGCTCACAGGTGTGTCCCTCGTGCCGAGTCTCTCCCTGTGCTGACGTTTAATATTCTCCAGTATCCTTCTCATCTATTTTTTATGATGTTTGTTTTTTTACGTTTCCTTCCAAAAAGGATGCGCGTCTGGGAAGGTCTCACGGTTCGAAGCTTGAAGATTAATAAAGTATCCATAAAATTAAATATTAATATTTATTAAATACTCAGGTGTATGTATATATTATATACACTCACATAATATTACATATTTTTAACAGTGTATAATTACGACAAGGACGATTATTGATTCAATAACAATAACCGTTAAAAGTAATCCATTGGTGTACAATACGAGTACATATTTCCTTAAAGAATGTCATCTTTATTGATCTAAGCCTAGCTGAAATGTTATCGTTAATTGTCGTATACATTATCATTAATCTTATTTTTTCTGTTTTTGATTTGCCCTGTAATTAAGTGCATTTCATTTATTTCATCATTGTTTATTTGTATCTATGTATTAATAGTTATATAATAAATACATAAATATTACGTTTATGGCGTAACATTCCTAAAATATTTTTTAAGTTATCTCATGCCTCAAGTTCACCGAAAACCGAAATCCAACCTAAGGAATCATTAATCTTAAGCCGCTCACTGATGTTAATACTTGTGGGTTTTAAATGAAAAATAGTCCAATAATTTATACGCTCAATTTATAATATTCACAGCGTTGTGCCAGGAATTACTTAAAACGAAAGCACTACTTTGGCGCGTCCAACCCACTTTATACAAAAAATAATTGGAAGTCGGTTTACGAACTAATAAATTATTGTTTACAACTAAATTTAATAATATGATTAACAAAATTGTTAATAATGAATTATAGGTATAATAAGGTATATGTAAATAAATCACTAAGGTAAATATCATTGGGAGTAGTTATATGCCATAACAGCTGGGCTCCTATATGCTATTTGTTAACACTAATCACACTAACTCTTCAAATGAGAACAGTAATTAAAATTACGTGTTACTAGTTCAGTACAGCTGACGAGTAATTTCCGGTGGCGCTTATCCTGAATCCAGACCGGACCCCAAACTTTTGTCTCCTTCGCACATGTCTCTTTCCGCTGCTATTGTGTAGAATCTTAGTTTGAATATAATTACATACCCAACACTAGTTGAGGCATTTGTACTGTGAGTGATAGTATGAGGACTGAATTTTAAGTCTTTTATTTACATCGAGACTTGTTACCTTGACGACGGACGTCTCGTCGACGCCGACGCCGTTTTTGGTCAGTTGCGTTAATACGAGTATAATGATTAACAAAAACAGACTTTTACTTATTATAATTATTGAATTCATTTAATATTAGAAACGCAACATTTTCTGAATTTAAAATATGCTTTGAAACTAAACTCGCGTTAAAATGTTTACAAGCATATTTGATTAATCGATTAGTTTTTAAAAGTTATATTAATAAATATATTAAGTTTCAAATCAATAAAATAATCTCTTTATAGCAGAATAAATACCATTTTTCTTTAAGGAATTCTTCTAAAAATACTAGGGGCGGCGACAATTGCTTCGAATTAGGTCAGGTATGAATTTGCAACTGTCTCATTGCCAGGCGACCTATTTCCTATTGAGACTGTAGGTGACAATTTTTATTTAAAAAAATCGGCAATACTTATGGTGGTTAGGTACTTGTGATATTAAAAATCAGGATATTATGTCACAAATAGAAAATAAATGAAAAATTTCACGTGCATAATCATAAAGTTTGCGCGAGAGTGTACTCCGTCGTCGAAGTAGGTAAACGCATCGCGTCCGGCTTTCTTCGTCACGCCTTCCTTACGTAACACGAGTAACTTGAATCTGTGTCTCTGTGAGTAGTGATACCTCACCTACCGACTGATATTTTGTGTCTCTGAATATCGTTCATATTTATTTGAAGATGGCCCAATGGTTAGACCGCGTGAATCTTAAAAGATAATCGTGGGTTCAAACCCGTGTAATCACTACTGAATTTTCATGTCCTTAATTTGTGTTTATAATTCATCTCGTACTTGATGATGAAGGAAAACATCGTGAGAAAACCTGCATGTGTCTAATTTCACTAAAAATCTGCCACATGTGTTCTACCAACCCTCATTGGCCCAGCGTGGTGGAATAAGCTCCAAACTTTCTTCTCAAATAAAAAATAGTTCTTAGTCCAGCAGTAGGACATTTACTTACTCAAACGTAGTTGCTTTGTCTTTTCCGCGGGAACAGAACAAGTAACGACGTGATTTTTTTGCATAGTATACGCCGGACTCTGCTAGGCTTTTTTCTTTCCGTGAAATACACTGCACCTAGACCGCGGATAAAAAATATATAATTATATTTAATTCACAAATAACTTTACTTTTTAAATTTCGGGCAAAAGCAACTTGTAGCTTATCACAGCATGCTTCTCAACTGCAGGTTGATGGATATATTGATATCATCAATAATATATATATCATATATCATAACTGGCAATATTGATATCATCCGACATATTTACGATCATGACGAGGTTCAAATAAAACCATACAAATTAAGTTCAGCAGTGACAGAGTATATATGCAGGTATTAATAGCTCGTTTTTACTTCAATTATGTTTAAAATATATACATATTACATAATATTTACCACCTACATAATAAACATACTACATAATATTTTACCACCATTGTCGAATTTCTATAATTTGAATGAAATTTATATTTTATAGAATTATTTTACCATTTGTTTACAAAGCGACGTCTTACTCAATACGCTTAGGTGCGCGTGTGTGCGGCGTGTCCGTGTGTTTGTGTAACTGATTAACATATTATATTAGTTATTGGCTCCTAATTCTGTCGTATTCAGTGAAAGCACTCTGAACGATTTTACTTTCTCTATGAAGGTTGCAAAATATTCTTTATTAATAAGCAGTGTGAACGTCACGGCGCGCGTCTATTCGTAGATTCGATCTAATATCATTAAGAACCAGTTTAATAACAAACATTATTGTTGTGTCTTACAAACCAGTGTACACATAAGTGGACACCTTCACTACATACACTGTATGTTCCACCAACCATGAGTTCTAAAATGTTTATAATTAATTGTAATTCTATAATTACCTATTTTAGAACATTCACCCTTTAACCGGTAGAATAAAGGATGAGAGGTTTGTCCACCAAGATGGGCGTGCATAAAACTGGTGAGGGACTCCTTAATCACAAAAAGACAAAATATATATATTTACGTAGTTGAACGAAAGGTAAGGAGTCAAGTTCCAAAGTCAAGTACTTGAAACTTATTCAATCAACAGTTACATAATGCCAACTCCAAAGTCAAAGACCGAAATATCTACTAGAGAATCTCCTCTAAACAATGTGTAACTACTTATACGCAATGTTAGTAATTACGAGATGAAAATTATAATTATAATCAAATGAACTCTCACGTATATTGCTATTAGCGTTTCGCTTTTAAGATATATATTTTTGGTAATGGAGATCTTTGTATGTTGATGTGAGTGTTATTTTTTCTGTAAAATAAAGTCGGACCAAACGCCGAAGTTAGATTATTGTGTTCAAGTTTATCACAGACATTTTCACTTCGTTTGTATTTTGCGCCAAGCTAGTGCACCTTTTTTTAACGCAATACACGTTTCCTCCACTGGAACAGTGGCGGGTATGTGGGGCTCGCCGGTGTCCAAAGCGCCGAGTGCGCCCCGAACATCGGAATACCCACTAAAAAACCAGCGGTACCCTTTCCGTCTTAACGAGGAGCGCACGGGATCGCTTGTGCATGCTACCGTGACAAACTAGTGCACCTGTATATCATAAAAAGTCACAAAAACTAATCGTGATAGAGTTCTATCTCTGTATGTCTGTTACACTTTGACTACGAGTATGTGTGTGTAATGTATTCTTACAGCGATGCGTCTGTTCTGATGTACATATGTACATATGTACATCGATATTATACAGAGAAGATTTGCAGAAGTCGAAATTTAAGTTTGACACAGTCTATATTCTCTTAACTTTAATTTTTCGTTATTTTATATTAAATATATAATTAGCTTGGCTATATTATGCCGGCTGTTGTATCCTGTGACAAAAGGAGCGTCTACGTATAAGTACATATATTTTGTCGAAGACTCATTAAATAAATAATCACAACACGAATATAACCTACCTACGGAACCTTAAATATGTGAGATAACGCTTAAATCAATGTACGCACTTTATAGCCGCCTCTGGCAATGAAAGCTACGAGCACACACCTGCGCGCGCAGCATTCTTGAATGGCTCTGCTGAATTGAATGCGTTACGTCACGACCCACCGAGATCGTATGTAAGATACAAAATTGAATACACCTTTTGTTTTGGGCTTAAAATAACACAATAACAACAATCACATAAGTACGTAAGTAGCTACTGAGCCTCCTCTCGCGTGTACGAGAATGAAAACGTCGTGGAGGAACCTGCGAGTGTCGGGTGATATTTTGCCACATGTGTACCCACCAACCCTCGTTGGAAGAGTTCTTATCTCAGAAAAGGGAACTTTATAGGTTGCTACTGTACTTTACTACATTTATCCGATTCACTGGATCACAGTGTATAAATAATAGAAATGTGGTATTTGTAAAGGAATATTACTCGTAGTGCTGTTTCATAAACAGTTGAGCTCAGACTAGCTTGAGTTAAAATATCTCGTTTCATTTTGTAATCAAAGCAGAAGAGAACAACAGTGTGTGGGAATATTGGCAATCGTATGCAGGAATCCTAGGAATGTGAAAGCGAAACATTCGATTCCGACTCTTCGGACCATTGTCGAAATCACTTTGTGCACAAAGCCCGACTTAGAAGGGAATATTGAAACATTTTAAAAGCTTCTGCATTTAATAATGACACGAATATATGTTGTCGAATATACGTTGTATGTGCTGAGTACATGAATAATTAAGTCCACAGATAGTGTCTGGCAACTCTGTTAATGATGATGATGTCCTCCTGACCGATTTCGGCCGCGGCGGCGAGTCTCAAGAGAGATTAGCCAACTGCGCTGGATATAACGCAACTACGCAGGACATATAATTATATAGGACCAACGGCTTTGAAAAAGCCGAGATGGCCCAGTGGTAAGAACGCGTGAATCTTAACCGATGATCGTGGGTTCAAACCCGGGTAAGCACCACTGAATTTTAATGTGCTTAATTTGTGATTATAATTCATCTCGTGCTTTACGGTGAAGGAAAACATCGTGAGGAAACCTGCATGTGTCTAATTTCACTGAAATTCTGCCACATGTGTATTCCACCAACCTGCATTGGAGCAGCGTGGTGGAATGAGCTCCAAACCTTCTCCTCAAAAAGAGAGAGGATGCCTTTAGCCCAGTAGTGGGACATTCATAGGATGTTACGGTTACGGCTTTGCATGCTTTGCGAGGCACGGGAGTGTACACAATCAACTTTCAGACTCCGGGCTACTACTGAGAATCTGAGACAGAAAAACTCTATAATTTTTTTATTGTACCGGCGGGATTTGCACCCAGGATCTCGCGATCTGCGGCCTTATATCTACTACTAGACCAACAAGGCATTCAAAAGACTATTTTATAAATATACTAATATTATATTATATATTATTTGCTTGTTTGAACGCGCTCACATCAAGATTTACTTAAGAAAAGGTATAGTATAAAAGTACGCTCGAATACCCTGGGGCGGAGCAGTAACGCTTAACGCGGTTGATACTGCGTGGAGTAGCTAGTTAAGGATAAGCTTGTAACTGACATTTAACTGATACGAATGAGATTCCAAGATAGACAAGTGCGCCGGCCTGTATCCGATAGGCGTTCATTCACGTCAGTCATCGATAATTGGATTAGTGTTCGGTACAATATATTTGTCAGTTACACTCTGATATCGTTTTACACGTGAAAGTAAACACTAAATACGATGTAACAAAACACTGGACACAGATCTTGACACGGAGCTCGGGGCCCGAACGCCGACCGCGCTGTATTATTGCTACGTAACACATTCAATGAGATGACCGGATTTTCACTTTTGCTTTTAAGACTTTTTCATTCAAACCGTTTTAGGCACATGACGTTATACAAGGGTTTCATAATAACGAGCGTGCGTGACGCACTTATCATTGCAGTAATATTCTTGTGTGACCTACTGTTGCGGCTCATCGCAGACTTATGCTGGTGGTTGGCTTTCCATAGCAAGTGTTACAAATCACCAGCTCAATAGCTTAGTGGGAGATAGTTGGATCTTTACACCTGGACCAATTTCATGCCCTCAGTATCAATAAATTGAAAGGGATTCTATTATTTCAAGGATTGTAAGTCAATTATCGAAAAAAACAGACATTTCTATTATTCCATAGAGCCAATAGGTACTGTAATATATTATATTAGATTAATAAAACAAGTACCTAATTATTTTTGCTCAAAACGAAATGTGTAAGCTTTATTCAGCGTCTGCAGCCGGTCTGCCTTGACACTGCCGGTTATTAAACTGCAACAGTACGCGGAGTTTCAACACTCGTAAGAGCAATCATCCTCGTAGGGTTATCGCCGTGAGATCTAGAACCCGGAGGCTGAGAGGTGAGGATGAGGTGAGGAGCAATCTATTAAACTAAATATCGTCACCCGTTTGCCTTACGCGCCCGGCGCAGTCGTGCCTCGTCTGCTCAGCTTCGCTCCTTAAGTCGTCTTCTACTTAATTCAATAAACAAGGCATCAAAAGCAAACAAAAATCGAAATAATAGCAAATTAAACTCGAAGTTCCAGAGATTAGCGCGTTTGAACATACAGACTCCAGCTTGTAAATAAGCTTTTGTAATATTGTAGATTAGAAACACGGCTGCGAATTCACAAATTGTATCATGACGCACGAATGATTATTGAAAATAAATTCAAAGCAATAATACGAGCATCGACGTGGTGTATCAATATTCAATATTAATACACTAACATTCGCTAAGTCTACATTTCAAACTCATACTAAAAATCATTAATAAGCAAAACTTGTATACAAGATAATCAACGATTAAACGCTCTGATTGCCTTTGTTGATTTTATAATTTTACTGTACTAAGTAAATAAGTAATAGTGTATCTATGTGTAATGGTATATATACAATAAATATCCTAACATGTATCTGCTTACTATATAATCTTATAAAACATTACAGGCTTAACGAGGAGATATCAGATTAATGTGCAGTGAGCTGTATAATGCAATTATTTCTAATGTATATTAGCGTACATATATATTGTTATCAAGGTTGTATTACGTTATAATCATTTTCTCATTTGAAGTTAAACAAATAATAATACTTTCATTACGTCATGTAACTCTAGAATGACCAATGACTTCGTCATGAGTAATATTAAATGGACAAAAATGATGATATATTTAAAACAATAACGATTTTATTGTATTAATGGCGAGTCACTCGCGGCTTCGCCCGCGTCACGATTTAGTTAAACGGGATAAAAAGGTCGAAATATGTTAATTATTCCTATTATAGCTGACACAGTGTGAACTGGAAAGTGTTACTGGTGGTAGGGCTTTGTGGTAGCACTCATCGGATATTCTTCCTCAAAACAGCAGTACTTGGTTTTGTTGTGTTCCGGTTTGAAGGGTGAGTGAGCCAGTGTAATTACAGGCACAAGGGACATAACATCTTAGTTCCCAAGGTTAGTGGCGCATTGGCGATCTAAGCGATGGTTAACATTTCTTACAATTCCAATGTCTATGGGCGTTGTTGACCAGTTACCATCAGTTGGCCCATATGCACGTACGCCTACCTATACTATAAAAAATTTTTAGTAATTAAACAAAAAGTAATTAACTGAATTATTGTAATGTCTCCTGAAGTAGACGTGAACATGCTACCTATAGTTGCTCATGAGTAAAGCAGCAGCAAGTAAAAAAAATACAACCCGAATAATATCGAATTAAACTATAAATAAGTTCAAAACTAAACAATTTAATGCAGATTTTATTGAACTTTACAAATTAAAGAATAGGTAACGTTAAAAGTAAAAGTAATAATATACAAAATTAAAAACAAAAATAATAACTTATTAAACAAAATTACAACTGAATCAAAATTTGCAACATAAAGCCACAACGTATTTAAAGTTATCAATATAATATTGTAATCAGTAAAAGAACTCAAAACAATCAGACGGAAAGACGACACGACAACGACAAAATGCTATTATGTATGGCAGGTCTCACTGCTCGGCAAAATCTGGACACAGCGATTCAGAAATTAACGTATTCAGCACACTGTATGTATGGGCCGCAACATGTATTGAAAGAACAAAATTGCTTTTATAGCTTTTGATAGACTCAACCGATATTGATGAAATAAAGAATAAAAATAACCTCAAAATACTTCTTATGATAAATTGAGTTACTTCGATTTGTAATTTTTAAGCCGACAAAAATAAAATGATTGTTTTGGTAATTCGCAAATAGCCATATTAAAAGAGGGAGTTAATTTAAAATTATAGACAGACACTTCAATTTTATTTATTTGTATAGGTTTGTGCTAAATTAAAATTTTACACGAAAACAAAATAAAATGCAAAAAGGGCCAACGACACGCGGTGTTCCCAGGCGGTCACCCATCCAAGTACTGAACGCGCCCGATGCTGCTTAACTTCGGTGATCGGACGAGAACCGGTGTATTCAACATGGTATGGACGTTGGCAAGATAAAAATTCAATTTATAAAATAAAAATAGATAAGTTCTATAACGTATTCAAAATGAAGTCCTGCAGCGCCATCTAACGTTGCAACATGCAATTCAGATGTAGTTATCGTAAACTGCGATAGATGGAAGTTATTCGGTTACTTCATACCAGATTTACAGTTCATGTACTGTGTAATGTACTCGTTACACATTAGATGGCGTTTAAGTATTTGTAGACTATGATAATAAGGTCTTCTTTAAGTACTCTATTAAAGTGTATGGAATCCTTAATCATGCAAAATATATTTAAATATATTTTTATAAGTTATAATTAAAAAATAACAAACAACCAGCATTACAACTTTTTCTGCCATTCGAACGCCAACGTCCATACCATGTTGAATACACCGGTTCTCGTCCGATCACCGAAGTTAAGCAACATCGGGCGCGTTCAGTACTTGGATGGGTGACCGCCTGGGAACACCGCGTGTCGTTGGCCCTTTTTGCTGTTTTTTGCTCTTATACAATACAACTTTATGCTTTATTAAAGCTGGTTGATCTTAAAATACTTAATTATTTGTACCATTCCATTGGAATATACGTTCAGTAAGCTTCGTGACCTGTCTTTATAAACTATTCGGTCATAATCTGCTTGAAACAATGTCCTTAGACATCGTATCACACTTCACCAATCTATTGAGCAAGCAGAGGTTAGAAGCAGTTTCAGCTCAGAGGATCACTTTCAACTAGTCAATCAAGTAAAAGAGAAATAGTTAGATTTTAAAAGACTGTGTAGCAGTACATAATAGCAACTCCACATGTGCTCCGCATATGCTTCGTTTATGCACTTGTCGCCCAGCATGCCGCAATAAATAACATCGTTTGAAACAACAAGTGTCTCTTAACAATTGTTTATTAGAAACAAGAATGCTCTGACAAGAACTGTTTATAATTTATTATATTTGTAACAAGAACCCTCTTATAACATCTGTTTACAATTTATATTTTTCTTGTTTTTTGATCGGTCCACGTGTAACTCACTTTTGTATATATACTCGAACCATTTTAGAATAAAGCATTCCACAATATTCCACCGTTCCGACAACTCAAGAAGTTTTATTACTACAACGTTCACGTCCTAAACCAAGATGTAGTAAAGTGGTGACCCCGAGCAAGCACGCCGAATGAATACCTCAAGCAAGCACGCCGTCTGAGGAACCCAAAGGAACGTCGATGGAATCCTGAGCAAGACCCAACGAAGCCAGTCCAATCAGAGCCGAAAAAGCCTGTCGAACTGCTCGTAATCTCTGCCAGTCTACAACGTGGAATCTCTTCCCATTTACTCACACAATGGAAGATCAACAAACTCAACTTCTTATCAGCGAACTAAAGAAATTATCGCAAGAAATCGCTGAACTAAAAGCAAGACCTCAACACAGCCACCATCACACACAATTTCGATCTCATCAACGCAACTCGTCACGACATCATTCTCGCACACGTTCATCATCATCGTCACACTGCTTCTACCACCGTAAATTCGGTAGCCAAGCAAGACGCTGCACTACTCCGTGCAGTCACAAAAAAACAAACGTCGAGAAACCAGATCGAACCCTGGCTGAGGCTACACCCGGCGCTCCATGCAAATCATACCGCCTATTCGTCACTGACAAGAAAACAAGACTATCTTTCTTGGTAGACACAGGGGCTAATATATCCGTCCTACCAAGAAAAACAGGTCAAAAAGCTACGCCGCTGCCATTCAAATTATACGCAGCAAACAATACAACGATACCTACATACGGCGAGAGAACACTCGAACTCGACCTTAACCTACGCCGTCCGTATAAATGGAAGTTCATCGTTGCCGACGTTTCAAAACCTATACTGGGAGCTGATTTTTTAAATCATCATCAACTCATTGTCGACATGAAAAATAGAAGGTTAATTGACGCCGTAACAAGCTTAAAAACCAACGCTTCAATCATGTCAACAAACATACCAACCGTTCGCAGTATCGATATACATAACTCATATCACGCAATACTAGCGGAATTCCCCGGTATAAC
This sequence comes from Nymphalis urticae, assembly GCA_905147175.2. Classification (NCBI taxonomy): domain Eukaryota; kingdom Metazoa; phylum Arthropoda; class Insecta; order Lepidoptera; family Nymphalidae; genus Nymphalis; species Nymphalis urticae. The sequence goes on from LR990008.1 coordinate 94,382, forward strand.
AAGACTCACCGCGATGCAATTTCAACCGCAAATCAACGTCGAACATTATATAGAAACTCAAGGGCAACCAATATACTGCCGCGCTCGACCTATACCGCCACATCGATACGAAAAAGTAAAAAAAGAATTTGAAAATATGATGCAACAAGGACTCTGCAGACCAAGTAAAAGCCCATGGTCATCACCACTACACATCGTACCAAAGAAGAATGGCGACATAAGAGTTTGTGGTGACTATCGACGACTCAACGCTATCACAAAACCCGATCGCTATCCAGTTCCACGAGTCAAGGACTTTACTCATCAATTATCTGGAAAAACTATATTTTCAACTATCGATTTAAACCGAGCATATCAACAACTTAGCGTCCGAGATGAAGACATAGAAAAAACCGCTATTATAACTCCAATGGGATTATTCGAATTCCCACGCATGTGTCCCGGTTTAAAAAACGCAGGACAAACATTTCAACGTTTTATACATGAAGTACTCCGAGGACTAGACTACGTGTTCCCATTCATCGACGATGTTCTTATTGCCTCATCCAACGAGACCGAACATCGCGAACACTTAAGAACCGTTTTTAAAAGACTAGAGGACAACGGCATCACTATTAACCCAGCCAAATGCAACCTAGGCCAGCCAGAAGTCAAATTCCTTGGCTATATCGTATCTAAAGAAGGTATAAAGCCACCCGAAGAAAAAATTAAAACTATAATCGATTATCCACAACCAAAAACTATAGAAGAGTTAAGAAGATTTCTCGGTATGTTAAATTTTTACCGCGACCACATACCGCACGCCGCAACTATACAAGCTCCGTTAAACGCACAGCTACATAACGTCAAGAAGCGAGATAAAACAATAATACAGTGGAACAACGAATCACTGCAAGCATTCGAAGCGTGTAAAGCAAGCATCTCTAACGCGACTTTACTCGCTCACCCATCTCATCAAGCTACACTCGCAATATTCAGCGACGCCTCTGACAACTCAGCTGGAGCTGTATTACAACAATTCATAAATGAAAAATGGCGACCACTCGGCTACTTCTCAAAAAAGTTTACAGACGCGCAGAAAAAATATTCAGCATACGATCGTGAATTATTAGCTATATATATGGCAGTAAAACACTTCCGTAAAATATTCGAAGGACGACAAATAATAATATTTACTGATCACAAGCCACTCACATTCGCAATGAATAAGACGCCATCATCAAACGAAACACCGCGACGCACAAGACAATTATTATTCATTAGCGAATTTACAACCGACATACGTCACGTAAGCGGTAAAGACAACATAGTCGCCGACGCATTAAGCCGCATAGAAACAATAAATTGCCCAACTACAATAAATTACGAAGAAATAGCAAACGCACAAGAGAGAGATAGCAATATACAACAATTAAATCAACAAAATAATCTAACATTCAAAAAGATTAATATACCGAACACAGACATCGAATTATATTGCGAAACATCAACTCCTTATATACGTCCTTATATACCTATCGACTATCGCCGCGAAGTATTTAATAGCATACATAATATCAGTCATCCCGGAACACGAACAACACGCAAGCTGATATGCAAGAAATACTTTTGGCCTTCAATGAATACAGACATCGCGCAATGGACAAAGACTTGTATTAATTGCCAGAAAAGCAAAATACAACGTCACACATTCAGCAAGATTCATTCATTCCCACCAACCGAACGCTTTCAACACGTACACGTCGATATAGTCGGACCGCTTCCTACAACCGCTCAAGGTTATCGCTATCTAATAACAATGATAGACCGACACACACGATGGCCCGAAGCTATACCTACTTCCGACATCTCAGCTGAAACAGTAACACAAATAATATATAATCATTGGATAACAAGATTCGGATGTCCCACTACATTAACAAGCGATCAAGGTCGACAGTTCGAAAGTAAAATATTTAATAACCTCATGAAAATAATGGGAATAAATAAAACTCGAACTACACCGTATCACCCACAAAGTAACGGGATAATTGAACGCTGGCATCGGACCCTGAAAAACGGATTACGCACGAAACTAGCCGACACGAGTACATGGATCAATGAAATTCCAACGGTACTATTAGGCTTACGCGCAGCGCTACGCACGGACACCGGCGTAAGCGCCGCGGAACTTACCTATGGCTATAACCTACGCCTACCTGGAGATTTTTTCGATTCTAATAATCTATCAACAAATTCAATGGATTATACTTACGTCGAAAAACTACGCGCGAACATAGCACAGAACAAGCCACGCTCAAATAATATACATCGCAATAACAAACACATCTTCGTACATCAAGATCTACAGACATGCAGCCATGTGTTTATTAGAACAGACGCAATAAAAACACCCTTGCAAACACCATATGAAGGTCCATATCGAGTTGTAAAACGAACGGACAAAGTATTTACAATTCAATTACCCGATCGTCAAACAAACATATCAATAGATCGATTAAAACCCGCATACGTACTACAAGATACCATACCAGAAAACCAAACCATTACCGAAGAAAGAAAACAAACTCATTCACCAAACAACATGACGTCACAGCCGTATCGCAATCCTACACAGACGCGATTAGGCCGCAGTATCAAGCTGCCGGTACGTTTCACTTGAGGGGGACTCCTGTAGCAGTACATAATAGCAACTCCACATGTGCTCCGCATATGCTTCGTTTATGCACTTGTCGCCCAGCATGCCGCAATAAATAACATCGTTTGAAACAACAAGTGTCTCTTAACAATTGTTTATTAGAAACAAGAATGCTCTGACAAGAACTGTTTATAATTTATTATATTTGTAACAAGAACCCTCTTATAACATCTGTTTACAATTTATATTTTTCTTGTTTTTTGATCGGTCCACGTGTAACTCACTTTTGTATATATACTCGAACCATTTTAGAATAAAGCATTCCACAATATTCCACCGTTCCGACAACTCAAGAAGTTTTATTACTACAACGTTCACGTCCTAAACCAAGATGTAGTAAAACTGTACGTCTGTGTCCCACTCTGTCTGAGACGCGTTAGAAGGAAAGGCAAATGCAAAAATAAACGAAAAATACAAGAACCTTCTAAGAAAAATCTGTGCCATGCTGATGTAGAGATGATAATCAGAGGCGTGAGACGAGGTGAATCTTTATCGCCAAAGTCATTCATATTGGTCATATGAAACATAATGACACGCTTACCATGGTCTAAGCAAAGCGTCAACATAAACGAGAATTTTATACCTTTTACCCCGGATTCGCTAATAACATTATCTCTGTACTCAGAACATTCACAATTTTTTTTTTTTTTATATTTGCCGTGAGGGCAAATAACTCTATTCCACCTGATGTTAAGTGGTAGCAGAGTCCAAACGCGAGGACGGCCAGTACAGTCGGGAAGAAGATTCTGCACTAGCCGCCCTCGCCTTGCCGGCCCGCAAGATGCCTCTTCACGCCTCGTTTGAAGGAACCCGGGTCATAAGAGGAGGGGAATACGTGAGCTGGTAAGGAATTCCATTTTTTGGAAGTGCGACAAAGAAAGGAGTTGCCAAATTTCTTTGTGCGCGATGGAATTGATGTCACAGTTAGTCGGTGACATCGAGAGCCAGCACGCGTAGTCTTGTGAAGGAAGGGGGAAGCAGGAATTAGGGAGAATAATTCCTCGGAACACTCGCCGTGATACAGTCGATAGAAAGCGCTCAGCGCTGCTATCTCTCGACGCAATTGTAAAGGCTCGAGGGTGTTAGTGACCTTTACGTCGCCAATAATGCGGGCCGCACGTCGCTGCAACCGATCCAAGGCCTCAAGTAGGTACAATACTTTAATAACGCGGTAAATGACTCACACAAAACGAATTACATCCATCTCGACAAACAACATCAGAGGGATGATGTTTGTGAGTTTGTACAAAAAAGTTTGTCGTGTGAAACACACATTGCCCCTTTTAGCAAAGATGCCCTTTTAGAAGAAGAAATATACATGAAGCAGACAGAAGAATAGCGGTCACCTGTAAAAATAATGTGCTCATAAGGAAATTTTTAAATAAAAGCAGCTGCTGAACGTTCGATCGCCAGAAACTCACTCAGACTACTTATAGAAGAATAAAGAGACGTTGCCTCGGTATACAATTAAAAGACGGTGAGAAATGTGGAAATTGCGTTCAATAAAAACATGATTCTTGATTGAATGCTAACTCTCTCTGTATTGTTTGTAATATTTATGATGGTTCCATGACCTTAAATTAGAGACAAAGATTAGTGTCTACAAGGCACTAATTATCCCCGTTCTTTTATATAGCTCAGAGACATGGTGTACCTACAAATCAGACATCAAAAAACTTGACACATATCACTTAAGGTGTCTACGTTCAATTTTACGTATATAGTGGCAGGATCACGTCCCTAACTCAGAGGTTCTGCGTCGCTCTGGAATATACGGCGTGGAAGCTCTTCTGATGCAACGTCAACTCAGATGGTGTGGGCATGTCCTGCGCATGGACGAGCGTCGTTTGCCTAAAGCTGACTTTTATTCGGAGCTAGCTAAAGGCAAACGGAAGCATGGTGGCCAGTATTTGCGATTCAAGGACGTGTTTAAAAGACACCTAAAAGCTTGTGACATTGACACAGAATGTTGGGAGGAGCTCGCTTCCCAAAGGTCATCTTGGCGTTCTAACATCTACAAAAAGATCAAGACGTTTGAGGAAAATCGCCTTCACGCACTAGACGAAAAGCGCCAGTTAAGAAAAGAGAGACCGAAGCCATCCTACACATATACATACAACTCTGCGGGCCAACCGTATTGTTACACGTGTCGTAGGGTTTTTAAAACCAAATTTGGTTTAGCGAGCCACATTAGGGCTCGTGCTAGAAATAACAATTAATTTCTAGGGTCGCCGTCATCGAAATCGATGAGGAGGACTATATAATATTTATGATTTTTTTTATTTTTAAATACAAAAAAAATCTCTTTTTAATGTAATTTTCAATTTACAGGTTTTATACTAAAGGCTAGCGTAAAAATAAAGTATCTACTTAATTGTCATATCAGTTATGTAACAGTGTGTTCACATAATTGGGGCTTACTAATTGTTTAAACACACCGATTATTTTAGATTTATCCAATCGCCGCTCCCTATTCCGTAATACATCCGTCAGTAAGGGTCTCAGAATATTTATTAATCAAGACAATTTATCGCATTTTTTAAAACTTATATTTGTTTACATATATAATACACACATGTGTACATATTTTTACATCATAATTACTCGTTAGTTTAATTTTAATTGTAGCTTTTTTATGCAACACTAGGTACCTCATATTGCACAATTTAGTCTTAGTTTAACCATTGTTTACCTTGTTATAGTTCCTGTGTTTTACTGAGTACCACTATGTAACATTTACTTAATAATTTTTTTAGTTTCTGTTTAGTCATTATTTATGTATGTGCTTGCTGTGATCTTCTTTAATTGAAGGAGCGCACATATTTTAAGATATTAATTCACGATGAAATGTACTCGTGTGTCCTTTGTTGGAGATCCTTAATAAATAAATAAATAATGTATTAATGAAGTGATGAATAAGATATTGTACCAAGATTATAGGCAGATAACGTATTTCTTTTATTACAAATTTTAAAGTTTACATTTACGAAGGTTAGGAAGTTTTATTTAAAGGCAGATGTGAAAAACCAAAATATGAATAACCAAATGTACAAAGTATAACCCAGTTTATATCTATGATCACAGAACATATAATACGTATAATGTTTGTTACCTTTAAAACTCTCGAACGTCATCTGGTATGCAACATGTAAATTACAAAGCACATGAACAATCTGGTAGGGAATAGGAGTGAAACCGAATAAGCTCCATCTATCGCAATTTACGAAAACTAAATTTGTATTGCATGTTCAACGTTAGATGGTGCTGCTGGGTTTATAATAGTTTTGAATATTTTATACAACTTATCTATTTTTATTTTATAAATTGAATAACTATCCCGCCAACGTCCATACCATGTTGAATACACCGGTTCTCGTCCGATCACCGAAGTTAAGCAACATCGGGCGCGTTCAGTACTTGGATGGGTGACCGCCTGGGAACACCGCGTGTCGTTGGCCCCTTTTTTTATAATAATAAATAAACAACCTGTTTCGTTTTTTTTATAAGAAAAAAATGTGAAGTTGAAATGTAAACTCAAGCTTGGCAAATAATTGTTTTTATAAGGCTGGTATAGGAGTCCTAACTACATCGCCTCGGTAACATGGGAAAGCGATCCCGTGGCGCTCCTCGTTAAGACGGAAAGGGTACAGCTGGTTTTTTAGTGGGTATTCCGATGTTCGGGGCGCACTCGGCGCCTTGGACACCGGTGAGCCCCACATACCCCCCACTGTTCCTGTGGGGGAAACGCGTAAGACCTTTTTCCAGCGTTAAAAAAAAAGGAGTCCGAACTACTTACAGCTGTTATAGTCTCCGTCTTATTGTCATTACAACCTGTTTATTATCTTTATAGAAAAAATCTTTAATGAAATATTGTCTGAACATATTTTTTTTTAATTGATGATATTTGGTTTAATTACCTGTGCATGCGGTCGGTGATTAGCTTGTGATGTAATGTGTCACTGTTGCTAAATATGCTTATAACTATAATTAATTAAAAATCTATTTATCTAAAGGTTTACACATAAACTCCGACTATTGATAATGGTGATGCCCTCTTGAGTGATTGTGGCGACGGCGGCCATTCCCAAGAGAGACTAGTCAACTGCGCAGGATTTACTTAAATTACAGGCATTGCACAAGTGTGTGTTAACACGATACACGAGTCGATACAGAATTCGAATACACGACACCGCTCTGAGCTGCTACTGATAATTTTTTGTTGGGACACTCCAGTTTTTTATCGGCCCGATCCAGATTACGAACTCAGGACCTAGGGATCTGCAGTCATTATAAGCCACTTGACACGAGGCAGTCGAATATACTTCGAATATTGATAATGGCATCCGAGTCAGTTCTAGTGACATGAAGTGATATGTAAAAAAAATTGTATACAGGTACTCTGTGATCCTTTAAAGTTTATTATATTTTAGCTGTTTGTTTATGCACAAATAGTTGTTTTAATTTTTATAATGTCTTCAGGCCAAATACCCTATATTATCCACTAAAAGCGAAAGAATAATTCTTAAGGGAACTGCTGATCATTGTGCATATCTGTAAGTTGATTAATTAAATAATTTGTATAATTATTATTCTTTAACTTGCAACAATCTATAATACTAATAAATGAGTAGATGTATTATTTAGAAAAAATACTATATCCAAAATAAAATTTATATCAGAAGATGCCGAGCATATTGGAAAAGGTTACGGTTTCACCCCTAGTAGTAAGTTTTTGTATTGAGTATTGTTGAGAGAGAGTAACTGTAGTCGTTGTGGTACGGCCGTGGTCTGATGGAAAACATTAAATCATTACAAGTATCGCAATCTGCAAGTAGTTCAGTCACCAAAAACCTTTAAACAAATCTCGATACTTTTTTCCCCAAATAATAATCATATTTCCACAGACGTTGACTGTTATCCGTGCCTTTGGTGTAATTGGACGCCGCAAGGACGCCGCATTAGATCGCGATGGTCACGAGGTACTTACTGTCAGTGGCGTCATGGTCGTCGTCGTCGTCGCCTGTCTTGTCTTATACATCTGAAATCTGCTTAAATTAATATTTGTTGTTCTAGTCGAGCAAATATATTTGAATATAAAATTTATATGAATATTATATCTGAAGATATGCTGATGGAAAATTATATGTATAAATTCATTATCCTCTTTTCCTTATAATCGGAAAAACAAGTTCTATTAATCCACGCGTATCTCCGTCTACGGCCGTGCTCCCCAGAGACAGCTCTTCATTTGTCTCTGTCTACGTGCTCCGGAGAGAACACGGGAAACTCATTAATGCGTTTTACTTTGCAAAGAAAGTAGGGTGAAATGAGCTATTATTATTTATTTATGAATATTATTATTGTATAATATTTGAAATACTTTGTCTAATGTTTGCATCCAGATATGGACGCGTAATCCACTGACTGACTGAATTATTTTATTTAGGTATGGTTTCAGTGTATTCGTTATTCACCATTACGAGTGTGGGCCATTTCAATCACAGCCATCAGTGGAACAGCGGGGTGGCTGTAATGTTCACCCTTTACCCGTGCTTTAACTCAAGTCGTAATATCGGTATTATAAATTAAATAATACATAATATAATTTATATATCAGCTCGCTATGCACACTCACCGTCTTCACTTCGGGCCAATACCAGATACACAGATAATATATACATATTATAAAATACTACACTACACTACAGTGGTATAATCTCCAATCCTCAAAAAGGCTAGGAGGCCTTAGTGTAGCAGTGTGACATTTACGGGCTGTTACTTTGACACAATGTACTTGATATACATATGTACATTCAGCATGGCCACTCACCCACTGCCGACGATCCGATTTACTTAATTCCGACCGGATTTCAAGAGACACTTCATTTGTTCTCACTCAGCTAGGGCTGTTAGATCGTATAATTGGATACAAATTTGTGTAATTTGGTTAATGATTTACGTGTTCTTACGTATATTAATTGTTTTGTTTAATTGAAAACAAAAATGAGATTTCTGATGTTTTTTCTGAGCATGATAGCGCTCCGGCTCGTTCGCGGTAAGATAATGTGACAAAAAATAATTCATAATTATTAAAAAAATTAACGTATTACTCCATAGTGTTGTGTGTGTGTTGCTGCTTAATATTTAACAAGAGTTGATTTTATATTATTCCTAAATTCTACGTGCAAGCTCTGCGTATTAGCCGAGGGATACGAAGTGCGCGTTTTATTGTAATTATGTTTTTTTGGTTTAATTTTCAGTAGTAGCCCGGAGTCTGGAAGTTGAAAGTGTACGCGCCCGTGTATCCAGAAGCACGTAAAGCCATAGGTCTTATGCCTAAAGTCTTTGCGGGCGTGTTGATTTGCCATCCCGTTAGATTATCAGAGGGAGGGAATAGAGAGTGCATCTTTAACTTACTTAAGTGAATAACGATACTAGACTATGATATATATGCTTGACATAAATGATATTGGATCTGAGAACAAAAAATTGTGATCTATTGCAAAATAAACCCACTGAACCTTTGAAAGGCATACCACTGACAGGTGACAATTTGATAACGATATATTTGGTCGTGTCTAAGATATGAGCAAACAAACTAGAAACAAAGCTAAAGTACACAGGCGTCGCGGCGAGAGCGCGGCTTGTTCCAGTCGAGGTGATAATTTAACTGTTGCTAGTTCGGAGCGATCGATGCTGTGACTCAAGTCGATGTTTCTAACTTGGGTGGAAAATTCCATCGCCGTCAACACCACCGACAACGTGCCTAAAATAATAATTATAAATTATTTATTGATTCAATAATACCTATGTATTCACATATACAATAGGTAGACTTGAATGTTCCTTGCTATATTTTTCTTGTAGTACAAATTCAGTTAAATGAATTTCTTATTTAGTAATTATGAAGTGTGTCACTCATGCAGTGATAGAAAAATATCGTAACCTATGGACGCTCGACTTGCAAGGTGAGATGAGTTCTCGAGCGACGTTATAAAATCATACACTATTTTCATTATTATCTTTAAAAAAAGTACTTATCTTTATCTTTACGTATAAAACATGATTGTTGTAAAATATCATAATATATAAATAATAGCTGTTCCTCGCGACTTTCTCTGACGTCAGAGGAGACTATAACGAGAAATACACACTTGTAAGCTATCGAAGTGTATCGTGCAATGCCTCGCCGAGAGTGTGGGTCATGTAGCGCCGTGCTCCGGTTTCTACGCGCAAATAGCTTTTTATTTGTGCGAGTGATTATCACGGCGAGGCGTGATCGAACCCGCTGGTGTTAAGAGCCGGCAGCACGAATTGTTTGAAATTTCATATATTTTCTTATTTCTTAACTAAATAGAACTTTCAACACGTGTCGTGACACAAGAACGCGTTACTGAATATTTGCAATTCTTACTGAAATACTATTAACACACGGGGAGGACACCTCAGTTACTTGAATGTCTCAATTTTTTAATAGGTCGACACCTTTCAACATTGCTCAGTTTTTTGCGTCCCTACTCCTAATATTTATCTTTAAAATAATGAATTATTTAAAGGAATATTTGATAGATAACTGAGCAGAAGATATTTTAAAGCTCAAGTAAGCGCACAATACCGGTGCACTCTCGGTTCCCTTATTATCTTTGCCTGACGCGACGGCGGTCTGACGCGACCGGATATAATTGAGGCGTAGGACTCTCTACGGGCTCTACTGAATATGAAATAAATTAATCATTGTTTTATGTTATAGGCAGGCGGACGAGCAAATGGGCTACCTGATGGTAAGTATTCACCACCCATGGAGATTGGCGAGGCAAGAAATAATAACCATTACATCGCCAATTCGCCACCAACCTTGGAAACTGAGATGGTTTGTCCCTTGTGCCCTTAGTTACAGAGGCTCATTCACCATTCAAACCGGAAAGCAACAATACTAAGTATTGCTGCTTAGCGGCAGAACATCTTATGACCGATGGGTGGTGACCACCTAGGCGGGCCAGCGCAGTCCTACAACCAGGTAAATTAAAAAAAAACATTTTTAGGCATTTTATAAGTGTCGGTAGTTCTAGATGGAGTTTAATGTGTAGAATCAAAAGATCTAAATAAATAACAATAAAATTAAACGAAAATAATAAAAGTGAGAAAAAATGTAGTAAAGCCTTGCAAATTCCCCCACAAGAGTCACGACACGCACAATATCGTGGCGGATGGCTTACGGCGCTTATTAGCAATAAACAAAATCGGCCTACGGACCGGCACCGACCGGCTGCCGGCCGGCGCCAGCGCGTGAGCGGGAGCGTATTGAGAGTTTCAGCTTCACTATATCATCTCTGACAAATGAGATAAAGTTGTTTGATGTGTATATTTTGTATTTGTTTTATTTGTGTCCGGTAAGAAAGACCCATACAAAATAAATAAAAAAATTCGAAATTTGAAAACTTATATTCGGAGAATTATGTGTTGCCAACGGTCTTGCCTCAGGTAAACGTAACGGTAATATTTAGTTATTTGATCCTCAGTTGCAGGAGAAGTTCAGATGTTGCAGCATCCTCTGTACGTCAAGACCGACTTTTCTTTCCTTACACCAGTGTAAAGACCGCTGCTGCGGGCTGCTGGTTGCTGCGCTTCATAACTTACATACTTGGCTCGTACCAGATCGTTGGCTCATCAATTAGCTCACTCACACTAAGACACTGCGGCCATTGTTGTACTGGGCTTGTGGTACTGTCCGTCGCACATTGCGTGACACGATGAAGTTATTGATAGCACTAGTAGTAGTTGCCACAGCTTTTGTATTCCGTAGTGCGTAGGGCGTCACTCATCCCGTCTCGTTTACAATGTGACATAACAGATTATACTAAACCTTCTTCTTTAAGAGTGGAGGTGATATTTACAGACCATTACAATTATAAACAACACACAAAACTTGATGTGAGAGATATATGAAATAGATTCTATCAAATCGCTACAGTTCGTAGCTTGCGTCAGATGAAATAAATCACTAAGGTTAAAACATCATTAATATTAAATCACGCGACAGATTTATAAGGCGGGGGTCACACCCTCGAAGACTTGTTGCCCTGTTTGCTTTAGCTGAGAATTATAAGAATACCCGCTTTATAGCCTGTTAGAGAATATTACCTTACTTTTTAGAGTGTATCTAGGTAAAATTTAAAAATGTAATAATATCCCAAATTATATTCCGGGAAAAATAAATACGATTCACTTAACTTAAATTTTAATATTTCAAATGATGAGAGTACTTTTATTGTGAAAAGCATCATGTTTTACGATGGATATGGTTTATTGGCTTAGTAACAATTTTATTTTCGTATAGAATTATAAAAATACAATAAAATAATTTAGAAACTACCAGCAGTTTGGAAAAAATGCCCTGATCTAAGAAGAACTGGCGAAAGAAACTCAGCGGGCTTTATTTTTAAATGAAAGTGTCATTGCATATTTTAATGTCTGACTACACATCTGATACAGACAAGAGTATGTTTATTGATAGAAGAAAGATCCCTGGTCATCGTGGTCAGCTGTGCGCGGTCTTATTTATTTTAACGGTCAACAAAATTTATTCAAAGAGTATTTTACGTGTGCTTTTGAATCGTTCTTTGAAAGGATTAAATGAAATGTGAAGTTCATTGTAATTATTCAATTTTATCTAATGTTTATACACCTCATCTGCGTGAAAGTCAACTTATTTTAATTCCAAGGTTTTTCGTAATATGTATCGTCAATATCTCTCAACTCATATATTATATAACTAAAATTATGAAAATGTAAAATATACAATATAATCCAATATTGATAATATGTAAATAAAAAAAATTAAAAATGTTGTATTTTCAAATGTATGATATATTTTAAAGAATTTGAAATCTACGGCATCTACGGGTTGAAATGATGTGGACTTATATTTCTTTGCCAGAGACCACAGTTTTGTAATAAACTGTTATTTGAATTAATCTTAACGAAACGAAAACTGCCTATTAAACCATAAAAAATGGTATTACCATATTCCTTATATTGGATTTTTATGTGAGTATATGACTGGTGACCAGATCATCAGACATTCTACCGCAAAACAGCAGTACTTGGTATTGTTGTGTTCCGGTTTGAAAGGTGAGTGAGCCAGTGTAATTACAGGCACAAGGGACATAACATCTTAGTTCCCGAAGTTGGTGGCGCATTGGCGATGTAAGCGATGGTTAATATTTCTTACAATGCCAATATCTATGGGCTTTTTTGACCACTTACCATGGCCTATATGTGGCCTATATGTTCTTCCACCTATAAATAATATATAAAAAAAACATGACATTTCTGGCAGACTCAAACCACGCTATCAAGATCTTCTACGACAATTGGTATATTTACAACAAGTTGAACTTCAAGTGAACCCATGGTTCAGCAGTGAAATATATTCCACTAAATGTCAAAAATATTTAGTGTATCGCTATTCTTTAATATCGTGCGTTGCGTCAACACTGAAATGATTTTGTCATAAAAACGTGAAGGAAATGATACGAAGTATGATATACATAGGAAAGTTCCCAGCGGTGCGAGGTGACGTGTGAACACAGACGTGCGCCTGCGCCGTGCGCCGTGCGCCGTGCGCGCCTCATTTACATACATACAGGATGAGCTGAAGTGGTTCATTTTCTTTACGAGAATACTATTTGAATTAGTTAAGCTGTGTTCCTAATTATATCAGAATCAATAGAAGCACGACAGTTGATGTTGAGAGGACTGGTGTCGATTAAATTCCCTTGTAAATAAATAAATTATATTTTTTCGTCTACCAGTATCATTTACTTATTTGGAAAAGCTTAATCTGACGGTATAACATATATCATGAGATTCTTCAATAAAATCGATGCATTTAAAACAAAATGAATATACTTCTTATCCAGGATGGGTAAGGACCGATGATAGATAGTTCTTGTACCAGACAATGAAAATGTTTTCAAATGTTTATCGAGAAACATTATCTTCATACCTTCCCTTTCATAGTAATCATGAATAATAATATTTCCTCTTTCGGAACACCCCGTATTCCCAGTGCAGTTCACATAGTATTCTCACATTTGCCCGCTAATTGAGAGCCAGCGCTACTGTGCGCCAGCGCACCGCGCCGCTTCCGGTAGATCTTAAATATTCCTCTTTTTACAATTTCGTATCACGGACAATGGTGTGTGGGAGGTCCTATAGATGACGACGCGACCCTTGCGTCTGTCTTATTGCTGTGGCAAATGTAAACCGCGAGCCTGTAATGGATCACTCACCGGGCATAAAGGAATGCAGGGTAGAAAGTTTTGTTTTTCGATGGAACATATTTTAATCGGTACAATGATTTGGTACATTCTGGGTTAGCAAGTTGGTAGTTCTGGGTTAACTTACAATTAACATACCGCGGTACTATGTATTGCTTTCTTATTACAGGCACAAGGGTCATAACATCACTCACGCTCACCGTCAGGTCCATCGGCTCGTCTGCCTTATTCAAATTAATTTTATCATTTCGTCTAATGACACACCCGTGACAATTTATTTTGTTCGTATCGAGTCATAAACTATTGAATGTTCAGTCACGTGCCGCATACTTGGCATAATACAAGCAGCAGAGATTGATTTTATTTCTTAGCACATTAGATTTTATTTCTTAGTAGCACCATATCGACTCCTATGCAGCTGACTGTACATTTATATCAGTGTTTTGAAAATGAATCTATTTTGAATAATAATTTATTTTTAGGCGCCGAAAGATTTACAAACTTTAACTATTAATAAAATACATATTATTACAATCTACCTTCCCCTGGAGCGTCACGTGCGTATTGTCAGTGGAATAACGCCGGTTCACACGTGCCACGTAATCGCCTAATATCTATTTGTTGTTCGCAAGCTCATTAACACAGCGGGGTGTGGACACGCCCTAATAGTTGTTTATTCGTTGAGCGATGGTGTTTTTGAAGTTAATAATTTTACATTTTATATAAATAAATGAATATCTTATTTTTTTTTCTTTTATACCAAATACTTTTTTGTTTATTATATTTTAAAAAATCCGATTTCCTAAATCATTAATAGCTAAATTTCTTTTAAATAATATAAGTGTTAAACATTAATTTAGACAATTATTAAAAATTGAAGGATTGCTCATTCGAATGATTCATGATGATTCATATAACTCATGGAAAATGCTTAGTGCGTAAACCGCCATGCTGCTAAAATTGTGGTCGGTGGATACATGTTTGGCAGAATTTCATCCGACACATGCATATTTCCTCATGACGCTTTAGCTTTAGCAATATAAAGTGTATGTTCTGGGGATAAATAATAAAAAAAAATAACACGTACCCCTATTTTTAATAATCAATCTTTACATAACCTATCTATTATCTCACTCACTTACAATGCATTAAAGTGAGATAGTTAATATGACTTCGTTATATAATAATGTAATAACAGAACACTGGGGACGTTCGCTCTACAAGTTTAGTATGATTTGAACTTAATTAAGATGTAAGCTTTGCTGATATGCTGAAGCTGATAGACAATGTTTTTTTTTTACTAAAAAAAATAAGTTAAATTTTAATTGAGTTTATTTTTGGTGTGTCGCCATGCTTTGATATCCAAGCATTACCTTAATCGATATCTTAAGGTTACTGATGTGGAAGAACAACAATATTTGTTATTTTTTTTAAACATTTTAAAATATTGACTCTTTCGACTTTTAATTAATTATCCGTTAAAAAAACAAAACCAACTGAAATAGAATACCAAACCCATAAAAAAAAAACAGCCGAATTGAAAGCCTTTTATTTTTGAAGGTGGTTTAAAAACTCATCCAATGTGCGATATAAGTGCACACACTTCTTGAGTTACGTTTTCAATTCCGCAACAATTCTCTGAATGGTTTCTGGCATCCTGATGTAAATCATTGCCACGCAAGAGTGACGTCAGTCATTCGAGTAAAATAGAGTGATGAGTTTGTGATTGTAAAAGTCAAAATCTTAATTCAATATACCAGGAGCATCAGTCTTACATGGCGATTTAAAAAAAAAAAACTTGTTACAAGTTGTACAAATGTTACAAGTATCACGATTTCTCACAATTTCATTAACATTTTTCCGATCATTTACTATGTTAGAGAATAAAGT
Source organism: Nymphalis urticae (assembly GCA_905147175.2). Lineage (NCBI taxonomy): Eukaryota > Metazoa > Arthropoda > Insecta > Lepidoptera > Nymphalidae > Nymphalis > Nymphalis urticae. The sequence goes on from LR990008.1 coordinate 110,252, forward strand.
TATTAAACTATTGAGAAGTAATAGTCAACAACTTTTTATCTTTGTATTTATTCTTGTAATGAAATATTTCTGTTCTACTTCTAATACAAGCAACAATATGTGCTTAAATACAATATATTTTTATGCAAACGAAATTGATTAATATTAAGAAGAGGCTCAGCATCCAATAACTCTCATCTGTCCAGATCAATCTTGCACTCGTCATTTAATTCATTTGAAATGGAATTTTCAATTACTTTTGCACGTCAAACGAAATCACGTCAATCGCGCGGAGCATTCTCACGAGAACAGACGAACTCGCTACAGTTATACATAGTTCAAATTACCATCATAGCCTTGCTGTATGTGAACATTGTGCTGAGCGAAAATGTGTTCTATAGTAATAGTCTTAGAGATGTGTAACATGTTCGGGGCCAGTAGTGATGAAGTAATAGGAGGTCAAATTGTTTCCCCCTCTAATAAACATCAATCAAGCGACTATTAAATGCACCTTTGCTGATCTATATTGTACTGTTCTGTGTGGAGCTTGCGAGTGAGGCCGATGATAGTTAAAATGTTAATGTATCCAGCATGTACAACATATGTGTATTAAAAACAATTAAAAATAATTAAAAATTAGCGCTTACAAGTCAGTTAATATGCCAATTTTTTGTTACATAAATGTTTGAAGTAACAGCCTGTGAGTAAATGGACTAAGAGCTATTACCATATGGAAATATTATTCCAACAAACATTTTTCAGAAAGAAATATTAGCCTGATCACGTTTTGTGGAGGATTTTTGAAGCTTATAACATGCGACTCCATTTTTTTTTTAAATATTTTAATTTAAATTAAAATAATTTAATAATATTTAAGTATATAAAAATATTATTATATAATATGTATATTTTTCATTTACAGATAAATTATTTTTGCTTATTTAATAAGCGGTTACAACTAGTGTAACTAGCCATACATGTGTACATATTACATTATAAAAAAATATGTTTCTTCTATATGTACCAAAATGTCGTAAGTGGAATACACCAAGGCCCATCGCAGCCCTACCTGTCCACGGCACGCGCCTGCTATCAAATTGTATGCGCACATACGCCCGCTGCACATCGCACATCGCACCAAGCCATATTTTTTATTGATGTTCAAAACAATTTCCACTGTTGAAGCGCACCTTTGATTCGGCACACGACGTGTCAGCTTTGTTTAATTTTCTGTGATTATTTATTCAATTGGTCATCATGATCTTTCTAATTTATAAAACTTAAAAAGAACACAATATCTCAAGCATATAACTTTATGAGTATTTATTTTAATGAACATTGTTAACATTGAACATTTATTATAAAAATGAGATTCACGGTTGAAGTGGAACATTTATACTGACGGCTATTGTGATCATTTCATTAAATTATTTAAATACAACCAATAAGTACATAAATATAGAGTAAAGTAAAAGAATTTGAATGGCTAAGGCCTCCTCTCCTATTTTGATGAGAAGGTTTAGAGCTTATTCCATCACGCTGTTCCATTGCGGGTCGGTGGATACATATGTAGCAGAATTTTAGTGAAATTACATGCAGGTTTCCTAACGATGTTTTCCTTCACCGTCAAGCACGAGATGAATTACATAAACACAAATTAAGTATATGAAAATTCCGTGGTGCCTGCCCGGGTTTAAACCCACGATTATCGATTAAGATTCACACGTTCTAACCATTGGGTTATCTCGGCTATATATATGGCGTAAAATTGTTTTAAGAAAAATTAAAAAAAGAATCACTATTCCGTGGTCTGACCCGGGATTTGAACTCAGTATTTCGGTATACGCAGCTTTATAACCTAACCACCACAACAAGGAGTTTACATATGTTATGTATCTGCGCGTGCTCAACGTACTCTGTCCATCAGCTCTTTGTTATCTGATTGCGAGCTGTAGGAATATTCTGATATAGGACTATTGCATAAACCATCAGTTGTCATTACACTGTTATAATCACCTGCATGAAGAAACTCTTGGTAACGCTTTCTTATATAAACAATTTGCGACTACACGAAATGGCTTTAAAAAAAAAAAACAAAAAAAAAAACCTTTTATATGAACAGAATACAACAGACCGCCATTTACCCAAAAAAAAATAAACAGCAAAATGGCGGCGCGTCGTAAGCCGTTTTATAAATCAGCGGTAATACACTTTGAAATATGTTTGTCGGCCGCGGTAATCGGCAGTTTGTATGCAGCGCTCACACGCCATCCGATGGCTTAATGTTAAATTGTGAAAATGGTGGAAAAACCTAACTTTATATGGCTGTATTAGGGATTATGGTTGAGTTTAGTCGTTGGTAGGATTAAAACCTCCTCGGTTGAGCGATTGTGGCTTTAAGTCGTGACGTAGTCGATTAAACCATATCACGCGATGACGCAAGGTCTAAGATGTTTTTTTTTATTTTCATATTAAATATCCTTAATAAATAAATAATTTTTACAGTTAAACCAAAAATATATCCTTAACTATTATTAGACAATATTTCATCAAAATTGGTTCTGTGGATTAACTGTGGAAGCGTAAGGGACAGACGGAGTTACCTTCGCGTTTATAATATTAGTATGGATGATATAATTATATGAAAACATCTAAATTTCGATTAGTAAATATTATTCGTAACTATAACCGAGTTCAGGGTAGCTAAACTCACAAGTAGGACGGTAAACATCCAGTGGCGGGAACAAATAACAATGTATTAGGTCTCCGGGGAGAACAGGGCTTAGCTATTACCGACTAGTGTCTGTCGGTGCCGAAATATCGGTATATTTTTTAGAATCTCGTACTCGCCAACGCGTATAGCGATATTGATGTGCGCGTGACGATATTGATCTCTGTTATATATATATACATATATATATATATATATATATATATATATATATATATATATATATATATATCCATATATAATAGATAATAAAATAGATAATCCATATATATAACCTTTCATAGAAGTCAGAGCGTATATCTATTTATTTATCTGTCTGTCTGATAAATAAATAGATATACGCTCTTACTTCTATGAAAGGTTATATATATGGATTATCTATTTCATACATGTCTCATAAGTGCTCTTTATAAATAAAAATTATATTTCTTATAATATGTATGTGTGTAGGCTTGTATACGTGTGTAGTACGTCTTTGTGTGTAAGGTTTTATGTTAATTTAAAGTAAGCCTAGATATATATTACGTTAAGAACCAATAGCTCGAGTAGCGCCACTGACTTATCATACGTGTTTGTTCTGAACAAACACAGTCGTAGTGTTGATTATTTCACGTGAGGTCGTTAACCTTCTGTCATTATGTACATCTGATCATTTGTTACGATATCTTTGATCAAATTTGTCTAAAACCGCATTAAATAATTAGTACAGTGTTGTTACAATAGTCGTAAGTCTTGAACTTCGAATGTTCCATATATTTTATTGTTATAACTTATTGATTTATTTAAGTAGAGCAAGGTTCACAATAAAGCCATCGTAACGTAAAATTTTCATTTTCTTAAGAATATTTTCTATCGATCGTGTCCCCTCACTAGCAGAGTGAAGTTTACGCGGGGAAGCGATTTAAACGAGCAGAAATATTCATTTCGCTATGAAATTCTCCGTCGCCTGCAAACCGGAAATTTTATTAATTTTCATTTTGAATTTTAATAAAATGTATACAAAAACAAAAATACCTTAAAGTATCGTTCGTTACCGTCGGCGTTACCGATACTCAAAGTAATTTCAGGTTGGACGATCAAATGAAAACCTGCTTCGTATGTTTAGTGGGGAGGTATATATTCGCGTTACAGTTACTTGGCGTCGTATCTTATGACTGAAACGACATTTCGTGGTTTGTTACTTTGAGATAATTGCACTCTGATATAGTCTTCGTACCTAACATGAGATATTCGGGCTAATTGTAACAAACGACATAGTATTAAACGTGGGTGTGATGTCGATATGATTAAAAGCAACGTAAATACACACAGTCTCTTGTTATAATAACGATCATCGTCATAAATTGAGTTTCTCGATAGAAGAACCAAATTATTTTATGAATGGGCTGATCCGGTATTCGAAACTAGGACCTCAGTATGCGACCTTATAAGCTAGCCGCCAATGGCTAGAGCGAAGTGGCTGCCGAGTATATATGTATATTTAGATTACCCGTGGAGAAGTTCTCTATACTCTATACTGCCGTTTTCTGTACCCCCTGACAATGAGAATGCCGAACTAACAGTAATACGTGAACGCGTAACAAACAATGCCACTTACGCCTTTTTTAAAGATAAATAAATTATATATTTTAAGAATTAACCAGTTTTTTGTGAATTTGAATCGATACTGCAAATACACAATAAATTATTATAAATTGTTTTCTATACATCACCTTACGCGGGTGACTTTCACTTCGATAATGGATAAATAACCTAGAATAACTGTTCATACAACTTAAAACTAAGCTATCAGAATTAGAATGTTACATCTCTAAATTCCTCATAATAATATGATACCTTAAATGTCTTCTGGGATTCTAGATTAAGTATAATGACGTAAAATTATATTTATTTCTTTAATTTGTGAATAATAAATTCATAATGAAAAGCTGCCATCTCGGGAAGAGTGGGTTCAAACCCGGGCAAGAACTACTGAATTATTATGTGCTTCATTTGTGTTTATAATTAATCTAGTGGTCGGCGGTTAAGAAAAACTTCGTGAGGAATCCTGCATGTGCCGGACGAAACTCTTCCACCAAACTGCTTTGGAGCAGCGTTTAGGAGTTAGCTTCAAAGCTTCTCCTCAAAAGGAGAGGCGGACTTAGGCCAGCGGATATTTGCAGGACTGTTTTGTTTTAAGTTCATGTTATTATTGTATCTAACAGTGACGTGGGACATTATCAAACGCGATGTGTGAGGGGTGCGGGGCGAGGGGCGCGGTGACTCGGCGAGCTAAAAACCGTGTAAGTTTATTACAATACCCGCTCCGCCGGGAGGAGTACACCGCTGGCCGAAAACACTACACACTCAATATACTCAAGGAACAACAACACAAGTTATCGTACTGTGTTCAAGATCAAAGTAAATTTTTAAAACGATGATCATATTTGTGCGCGATTTTAATAAAATTTAAATATAGAGTTCTTTGGAAAACTTTCAATGTATATATTGTTTACGAATGAAACTTTTTGGTAGAGTGTTATTTAAATGTTTATGTATCGAACAGATGTACTTTCTTCTTAAATGTTAAATTATATTTACATGAGGCCTACTTTCAAGCGGAATTTTTTACACTCAATAATTTTGTTTTACTTGCTCGTACTAAACTAATTACTAGTCTAATGAATTTAATAAAATATATTTTGCGTATAAATCACGACTCCAAAAAGTATCTCTGTTCAAAAAATTTGGCTCATTAAATTAATTAGAAGGCGAACAAATACTTACTGCGCGTGTACATGTTTGAGCCCGCTTTGCACCACGATCTATCTGCTAAGGCGGGGGCGCGTATTAACTTATAATAAACTACGCGTGGTTTTACGGCTACAATGCGTTACTGCTTCGACCAATATAAGCACGGCTTATAACTTCAACGTTTTAAATATAAAACCAACTCTAAATTTTCATAAATAAGGTACATTTTACTACGTAAAAAAATGGCTAACGAATGTCCCAAAATTTTTATCACAAAAATATTATTTTGAACCCTATGACAAACGACTAAGAAGTTTTTTTCGTTTGTAAATAGTCGACTTGTGACTTTTCGTGGATGAGTTCAAAACGAGATACCCCAAGGCATAACCGATATTACAGCAGGGGTGTATTTTTTATTAAAAATCATCGCTTAACACCTCCGCGCCTGTTAATGGGATATTTTTGTAATAATACGGTTTGTTTGCATAAGTCGTGTTTTCGTTTGAACTGATAGCGCGCTGCAAATCTACGCTGTGAGTAATACACTCGGTGCTCGATATAAAAACGGCAACTCGCTGTTGTAATATTCATTATTGTAATCAATGTCATATTGTACATTTGTGTTTTGGGCTTTTTCCTAAGTAATAGATCGATAGTTCTGCATCAAAGTTCGTCCGCTTCTTCGTTTTCATATTAGACACGCCAACAGGCAATAAGTAGGCTAATGGTAAGTGGTCACCTTCGTCCCTAAACATTAATACTCTTAGATGTGATCTAATATTTGACTCGTGCATGTGTGCACTGATTCATACACCCTTAAAAGTAGAACGAAGCAATATAAAGTAGGTATAACCGCTTGACTTGGAATCATTGTTTGTTCAATCTGTAGTTCTATTCTGAAGGATTAACTTGAAGCTCAGCATAGAACACGATCGTAATATGACATATTTATTTGCAATATATTTTCTCGGTTCATCTTGGGGTCCACTTGCAACTAGAGTTTAGCTTAAGAAATTCTGCCTTTCGACATTACGCTCGTTTTTACATAATTAATTAGTGAAAATAAATAAACATGTAGGTACGTATAAACGTAGAGTAGCGAGTGAATAGATAATCAATACTATGTTTAAATGTCATATCAATAATGACAGAAGCAGCGAAATCAGTCGAAAGGCCAGCAATGTAGGTACCTAGGTAGGTATATTGTTTATTTATCAAACGTAAAAGATGATAGTGCTTAAAATTCTTTTTTATTCATTAATCGCAACTATTTCAGATATAATGATTTTTTTTTGATACTTACATATGTACCGGCTCCTTAAGAAGTTTATTTTTTTGTTAACTAACCTGTTTTTCTAGGAGACGGTGGTGGTGGGTAAGAGGACACGTGGCTACACCGAATAATTTTTTGTCCGTCGACGTCCAACTAACTTTAGAAGGTGCACAACTGTATAATAAGATACCATCACTTATGAAAAATGTGAAATAACTTGACTCATTCCAAATAAAACTAGCTAGTTATATTATGAACACTTTTTGACAATACAATGAGTTAGGTGGGTAATGACTGTTTTTAATAGTATAATCTAATATACACATGTATAATACATATATGCACTATAAGCAGATTTTTTAATTATTATTATTTGATTAAACATTATGAATCACCCTGATTTTATTTTCATGTTTTTATTTTATTTTATTTTATTTTATTCATAATCCTTGTTTGTAATCAAATGCTTAACTGTGTAAATTTCGTAAGGCCAAGTTTATATTTAACTCATAAATCCTAACTACCTAAAACAGTACGTAATATGGAATATCATTGTATATTTGTATTTGTATATTTCATATACAAAACATGACCTACGCTGAAACTGTACTCTGTCAAGATATAAAGTTCAACGAAAACCTAAATTAATAGTTGCTTTAATCGAAAGGAAATGAAATAAACAAATACACAACAAACACAAACAAACAATTTTACTGGTGGTAGAGCTTTGTGCAAGCTCGTCTGGATAGGTACCACCCACTCATCAGATATTCTACCGCAAAATAGCAGTACTTGATATTGTTGTGTTCCGGTTTGAAGGGTGAGTGAGCCAGTGTAATTACAGGCACAAGGGACATAACAACTTAGTTCCCAAGGTTAGTGGCGCATTGGCGATGTAAGCGATGGGTAACATTTCTTGCAGAGCCAATGTCTAAGAGCGTTTGGTGACCACTTACCATCAGGTGGCCCATATGCTCGTCCGCCTTCCTGATCTATAAAAATAAAAAAAAAATACACCAATGTATAGGTAAGTCTACTCCTATCAATTTTATCTTTGATTTTAAGCAAAAAAGCGATAAAATAAAACCCATTCAGCGCTTAACAAGATTAGTCTTACTACAGCGGATGTGTTCAGAGCACTTTGTTTTAAACGACGGAGGTGGCCGTTCAGTTTAATTGGCATCGTCTCTCTGTATCGCGACGCCTTCAGCTACTAGACCTTTTAGTTTTCATCTGTGTGAATTATTCGAGATCTTTATAATTAGTTCAATTAATTCTTCTTTTGAGGCTTTTCGATTATGGTTTAGTATGTTTGAACAACGACTAAACTATACCGATCTCCCTCGCACCAGTCAGTCAACAAACTTGATTTGTAACATCTAATGTGCACAGTACTTGGTGGTTGGGCTTTGTGCGACACCGTCTGGTAGGTAACGTCCACTTATCACGTATTCTACCGAGTTCTTCTATTGCTGTTTAGAGCAATACTTAGTATGGTTGGGTTTTAAGGGAGAATGAGCTGGTGAACCTACTGGCATAAAAGGCATAACATCTTAGTTCCCAAGGATGGTGGCGCATTGAAGATGTACAGGACGGTTAATATTTCTTACATCGCCAATGTATACGGGTGGTGGTGACCACTTAATATCGGGTGGCGCCTTTGCCCGTCCGCCTACCTATAAAATAAATTATAAAGTCTAGTATTTATCCTAAATGATATAACGATCAGCACCAATGTGTGTAACATGTCAGCTTTTCAGGTTAAGGAACTGGTTAAAAATGCATTAAAATTAAATATGTAAAAAGTATGTATTGCAACTTGCTATTGCAACCACAGTATTTATGTCAACATTTGTTAAATGGAGTGGAAATAGATTATGTATGTTTAAGTTATATTAGAAGTTAGAAATATGTGAACTAGAATGAGAGATTACAGTCAATCCAGTGCCAACGTCTCCGTTCGCGTTCACCTTGAACGTGTATTACACGTCCACGTCACCATTAAAATTTCCACCGTTACACTAACAGTAACAGTCTGTTAATGTCCCACTACTGAGCTAAGGCCTTCTCTCAATCTGTTAAAATAATTACAAATTAATCAAGCAATATATTTTATTTTAGACGGCAAGTCTTAGAAAAATAACGATACAAAGAAAGGAGAAACACAAGTAATGCTACCGAAAGAAGTCACACAGGTTTTAGTTTATAGTCAAACGCAAAGAGATATCTATATATTATAACATGCTCACCCGGACTGAAAGCCGTCAAACACATATGTATCAACGTGTCTGTATGTGACGAGTACAACGATAAAATATTCATATCATTCCATATATGTCACACTACTCCGCGATTATTGAATTTAACGGTTCGTGTCAAGTACAATGCACGTGGTTACAAAATCAAAACATCATTTATTCAAGCAGGCTCTTATCAGCAGTTGAAGCGACGTGTTACGAGATTACATCGAATCTAAAGTTACTAAGCGGGTCGGAGTGTACATACATTGATGCTCAGCGAGAGACTTGGTAGTGGTAGTCAAATGAAAATACATAGAAATCTTTAGGTATATCCTGTATGAAAATCAAGGGATACTATCTCCATGATTTTTGATCATCTATATTCTTTTATTACTTTAAAAATAGTTTCATTCACCTGTATGAATATCAATATTGGCTAATCCTGTATAAACCTTATATAGTCTGTATATAATATGATAAATTATCAGCACTTTGGAAATGTGGGATGATGGCCGAATGTTTTAAAATCTCAAGTATTATTATTATTATTATAGCTTCTTTATTTCCATAATGAATAATATATTAAACAAGTATATCATATGTCAATTATATCATAGTAAGTGCATGCATTAAAAAATAAAATAAACAATCTAAAGTATATCAGATATAAAAATATGCAGCCATTACGTTTTTAGAGTAAAATAAAATAAACAATTTGAGGTTTTCTTATCTAAGGTCTAAAACATAAAGACAAATATTTTCTCACAATTTTATATTTAGAGGAATAGTAAGTGTCCTACTGCTGAGCTCAGGTCTCGTTCCCTTTTGAGGAGAAGTTTTGGAGCTTATTCCAACACGCCGCTGATGGAGCAGGTTGGTTGGTTTTTTTCACGGTGTTTTCCTCCACCGTCTGTTATGAGATATATTACGAAAAAAAATAAAAAAGCATATGATAATTCAGTAGTGTTGCCCGATATTGAACTCAAAGTTTGCGGGTTATGATTTACTCGTTCTAACCACTGGGCTATCTCGGCTCACTAGAGGTTGAAGAATATGTTGACATTGAGTGTAAGCAATAAGTGAATTATAACGGGTCACTTAGATTTGATTAATTTGTCTAAATATTTATTATTACGAAAAAGCATGAGATAATATGAAAAAGTTAGGAAATAAAAACCTTTTATATTAAATTTGCATGATACAAGATAATAAGCCTCTAGTGCTAAAATACCAGTGAGGGTGGCGAGAGATGTCAAGGGGGTGGTACCAGCAGCCTCCTTGATTCATCAAAGAAAAATCATATGTACACATGGAGGGCATGTACTTACTTGAACGCAATATGTAGGTCCTCGCTTTATATTTCCCGGCTCTAATGAAACAGGTATTTTTAATATAAATTCCTCAGACGGGAGACATCCCGGCGCGCGGAGTGTTGGTGGTGGCGGGGGTGGGGCGGACTGCGGACGTACATACACCGCACCGCTTCTGTCTTTCCCAATTACACGATGGCGCTATTATTGTAAATAAATCGTGTTAACTTGTATTGCGTAGTATAAAGTTAGTTATGTTTTCATTAGTGGGTACCGGCCCGGCCATTCGCCACACGTATGACGGTAGGGTCATGACATTTGTTTAGATTATTAAATAAACGCAAATCAAATATGATAATACAATAAACGCCAACAATCTATTACAGCTACATCTAGATAACCGTATTGGTATCTTTTCCGCAATCGCCAGTCTGTTTTATGCAGTTATTCAAATGGATTTACATTTATTGATCTCGTTTATATATCTCTCTTTAATAAGAAAATATTTTGGTAAGATTTTAGTGCGATAATCTGAAATAACATCAACTTAATTTTAAACAAGCATTGTTTACTGTAAAGGTAGACTAGGTACAACTGAAGATTTTTGTAGATACGTTAGAGCTACACACATTTCATACATAAGTTTTCGTATACCTAGTTAGGTATAGCATTTTATTGTTTTGAAATTGGCATGAGTTCTATCGGATCACTAGTTTGGCTGTATGTACTTCCCCAAAGCCCATACATAAGTACCTCTAATTTTATAGATCAGAATTTTCGTATAGATATGTAACTATTAATTTCCACAATCCGCCTAAAAAATCCCGCCTGCACATTTTTTAAATTACCAAATAGCGTAAAAAAGTTCACAAATACAAAATGCGTTTAAGATAGGCAGCTTAATGAAGGTGAACTTAGTACAATTACTACACTGTAACAAGGGGTAGTTCGGTTAGCCCCAGGCTCGACTCGGTGGATTTTGCCGGCGCGGCCCGCGCGTCGTCGGCAAGTAATTAATTAGTCAATCCGTTGATTTATAATTTTCAAAAGGCTCGTTAATTACATTAGAAAATTAATAAAAAAAATATAAAAAAACTCGACTTGACGATAAATGCGTAGCATGTTTGTAGTTCATCGTGAAACGCACACAACACGTCGACATTCTCGCGTCTGCGCTCCCTCGTACGTTACAGCGACTGTTTCATAACTGTGAATACTTTGATGTCTTTATTGCCTTTTCAGGTCACATTAAAAATTATGCAACTGCATGTCGCGATATACACGTAGGCACATTAAGTTTAAATTGCAATGTAATTAATAACAAAGATAACAGACGTGCTACTAGAAATCCAAACATACGAGCTGACTATTGCTTTAATGAACCCGCAGTTAGTGAAGAATACCACATACGTGTAGTGTCATAAATGATATAACTGAAAACATTAATTCATAAAACACATTAACAAATAATAATAATAATAACGACTGATGCATGTAACAAAAACATATCAGTTGCGATGCGAAACAATAATAATAATATCCTGGGACATTATTTACACACGGCCATCAGATCCCAAACTAAGCAGAGCTTGTGCTATGGTACTCGTACCAGCCAACTGATATACTACTTTTCTTTTGTAAATACATAATTATATACATTATTACACCCAGACTCAGGGCAAACAGACTAGTTTCCTGGGTGGGAATCGAACCCAAAACCTTCGGCGTGAAAGGTAAGTATTTGTACCACACCAACCGGCCCGTCTTTGATATTACTTAATTGTATACGAAGCGTAACATGACTTTCTGAATGCCTTAGACGTGTCGGAACCCATGACCGATAGTACTGCGCTATATCGTCCTGAAAGTCGAGATGATTTTTCCATACACTTGTTACACTTCGACTCGTTTTGAATAATTGACATGGAACTCGAAGTTGTCTCCGCGGTACATTTATATTGAATTCCTCGAGCAGGTATTTGTTGTCAACTTAAATATAGAAAATTTCCTCGAATATATTATATATACGGTATATTCCTCCATAGGTATAATAGAGGTTGCAATTTGAATAATGGATGTTTATAGCTTCATAGATGTACTCTCGACACATAGAAAAATGATAGTTTTTTAGTAAAGTATTATACTACTTAAGCCTCAAGTTATAATAGAAAATTTAATAATTAACATATTGAAACATACAATAGTTTGGGTTCCATCGCATTCATCGAACACTCAAGGACAGCCATGATTATTGATCTATTCTTAAATAAGGTGTATTATTTTAAGGGACTGTATAATATGCACGGTGGTGTATGGTATGGGTTTACGGTAGAAAATATTTTTTTCCGTAAGAAATAATTGTCTTCTTGGTAGGTATACTGGTAGTAAAATCACCTTGACATGTTCCTGAATCAAGTCCATAAAGTAATAAAATCTATCTTTAAAGCGAATTGAAACATACAATAATACAATCACAGAATAAATTTTCCCGAGCACCAAGAAAATTAAATATTTCAAAAGCAAAAAAATGTACGATCCAAAACGCATTCCTTATTCAACGGCGTCCGAAAACAAGAGACGGTACAAGACATCGCACTCAAGTCTGAAATATTTCCCGATACCACTCGTGTTTACCCAACATCTGTACCGCTATAGCCTCCGCCTGTATTTGTTTTTTCCATTACAAAAGAACGAAACGCCCTGAACGAACTATACACATAACATTTCAATATCTGCTCTGGGCCAGCCCTGAAGCGAGAAGTGATTTCCCGACGTTGCCATTGGTCGAATATCTCCACCACCGCTCCGTGGGACTTACGAATTCTACAAAAGAAAGAGATAGATGCGCCTGAACACGACTCGTTGACTGTTTGTTAAAAAGAGACGAACGTAAGTGTTCTTGCTGAATATTGCAGAAAGGCGAAAGCGTCGTATCAATAATACGAGCACGAATGAAATAATAGATTATTCGTTTGTTCAAATCGGCCGTAAACAAAATGTTAACATCCATTACTGATGCGAGTTTGAATATCGTTTCGAACGTTTATGGGGTAGTTGCGTGTCGGACAGAGACGGATGTATTTTTCTTTGTTCGTATTTCGATCGCTATCTCGACAACAATGTGAGCACTATCTGTTTTTGTACCAGTCGACGGCGAGTTTCCACATTAAACGATCATTTTAAGGGCGTACCAATCAAACTGCAAATTTATACAAATTGATACTAAACGGGTTATATTAATTTTATAACAAAAATTAAGTGTGTAAATAAGTTGAGCGGTGTCGTAATTAAAACTAATTGAGTATAATATAACGCTAATTATTTTGTATTAAGCCGCGTTTTCACTGATATTTTGTCCTTTTGTGCTCGTGAGTGTGACCCGATATTTTTTATCTTGTGCTTTATAAAAGTTAAAATGTCCGTTGGTCCTTCGAAGCCGGATAGAGAACAGTAAAGCTAAAAACTAGTGTTATTTTAGTGTTTTTTGGCGTGAACTGTGAACTGTGCCGGGAGTCTTGGAGTTTGGTGAGGAAGTGATTAGAAGATGTCGGAATAGGGGGTGGCCAAGGTTGGCCTTTTGAGGCCATGCTTAATAATCTCACGGCTACAGCCTTAGGAGGTAAACTACTAACATAATATAGTATAAGATACACAAACAATACTTAAAAGGATACTATTTGTTATTAAAATGAAAGCCTAATCCATTAGGTGGCTCAACTTTACACTGTCGATGCGCTGATGTTTATAAGTCTCAAATTCAATTATTAAATTAAATTCGTATGCCTAAAGAACTGACTCACTCCCCTTATACACCTACACATAACCATATAAGTACCTAGGTACTGCCTGCAATGAGGGCTAAAATAAAATACTTTATACATAATCATCGGCGAAATACTTTATTTTTACAAGTCAATCATTTCAATTAATCCATAGATAGTTATTGTGTGTACCTACTTAGACCTACATACCTACCGACACGACACCACCGTTTAAGCCTGCAATCTTTAAGGCCGGTCTAAAAATTTAATTAAAATCTTAATTATTTTTTACTTTCCCATTTTTTTGTGTGCAATAAATTTATTCATTAATATTATTTACTAGTTTGTCGTATGTAAAAATATGATAATTGTAATCACTATGACGATAATCTCAAAGTTATATATAATGTTAATAGATGTTATAACGTTAATAGAGCATTGTGGCTACTTCCTGCTGTAGTGCTGTACAATGGCACCACCACACTGTCATGATTTGTACAGGCGCTATATTTGATCTGTACATTTACTGAAGTCCTCAATGTAAATAAGTCTTATATACGACCACCACTCGACACATAACAATTAAAAAGTAAAAACCACTAAATAAAAGTACATACTACTAAACTCTCTCTAGTAGTGCCAGTCCCTTAAAGTATTTTAAATCTTTATTTTGAATTTGCAGACGAGGTTAGCTTAATATATATTTTTTTTAAATTTAAAGGCGCAACGTGCATGCATTTATATTTTTATAATAATATCTAGTCATATAATTAAAAATTTGTGACCGATATAGAATAATATGGAGACGAATATAAAAGATGTAAGTCGCTGGGGTCTTGACTCCTTTTGTATTGTCGACTCCACTTCTCACAAAAGCTGTACACTTTATTGGAGTAGTAAATAGGAATATTATAAATTCCTTAAAGAAGAACGATATTTATATTAATTAAAAAAAATGGATTAATATATTTCTAAAACAATTAGCCAAACCAAACAGGCGATCACATCTAGCCTTCGGTGCATTTCTTTCTCACTAAAATACTTAATTTTAATTACTTATCGTGTTCTTACGTATTGTAAAGTGTAAATGGTCATTTTTACTGGAATAGAATAGAATACGAAAGCTAGTATATGATATTGGTTATTAGCTTATTGATATTGATTGTTGCGGGATTTACTTGTCACTACTGCGTGTCATATAATTTAACATAAAGCTATCGGGAAATGGGCGAACGGCAGTAAACGAACCTTAATGAGATGCTTTACTATTGTACTAAGAAACTAATGAACCGATTTTGATTTAAGTTCAGTTTCGAAATCAGTCGTCACATTATTGAGAAATAAAACGAAACCTAAGTTTTTTTTTTAAATGCATAGGGTAACGCTTGACTGTTATCACACCATGATGGAAAGTGAGATACAGTCTTAGGTGGAACGCGCTTGCCTAGAAAATGCCTATTACTCTTTAATTGAAGGTACCCATATTGTAGGTGGTGGGGAAAACGGAGGTCGGGAGTGTATTCCAGACCTTGGCAGTGCATATCAGAAACAAGGAAACAAATCGTTTCGTACGTGTCTTAAATACCTTACTGATAGTCCAATAAAGATGGTTCTGTTGTTTTGAAAAATAGTACCTAGGTATATTGTTAGCCAATTAAAAACATACAGGATCACCGGTAAGTCCTTAATACAACAAAATTTGAATCATACAAATCGATCAACCGGGTCTTAGAAGGTAATAAGTTAATGTTAATACAAAATTACTGGCATTAAACTATGTTTACTACTGGCATTAACCTATTGTTACGTTTATGTATATCGATAATTATGTGTTTTACGTATTCTATATAATTCGACGGGATAAAATAATGTACCCACAATATATTGTATTTTTAGTATAATATAGTAATGTTAAGATAGGGTAGAAAAAAACCACCGTTGTCATTTCTTTATGAATCACTAGATGAAAAACTAAAATTAACGAATTAAGCATTAACATGGCATACATTTATATAAAATAGGAAACAAATCCAAAAGAGAATCAAATATAACTAAAAATAGTAATCAAATATAACGAAAACAAAAGAAGCATCCTTTGAATACTAATAAAATTAACGCTTCAGTTTTCAGTTCGCTGATAAGCGTGTTGTTATGTAGTCTATAGGCTTTGATAACACATGGGTTATTTAACGCAAAAAGATTTTGTCATATTGCACGGATAGATTCCAAGATTATATAAATTAATTGGATAAAAAATAAATGGACGTCATCCGCAAACCACGGATGGTAATACAACTGTTTTTTATGTGAGCCGCGTCCCAGACGATGTGGATTATCAAATTATGTTGGACTTTTTGATATTTCACGTTATCAATAATTGACGAATGAAAAATTATAATTGAATGCATAAATCCATTTCATTTAGTATTTGTTATTTGTCGTATTATTATCGAATAAAGTTGATCATTAAACGCGGTTCTATTACTTGTTTTGGGGGATAAATTGATTCGAAATCTTTTCCCATATCTACCTCCATACAATTATAGAAGACTGACGTGTGAAAGCGACTTCGTTATATTTTCTATTACGTTTTTGGTTATCTGTCAGTCAGCATGTCTATCTAGTTATTACTTTTCTTATAAATTCTAATATGAAAAATAAAACAATTTCGTTTGTATTGCAAAGTCTATCTCAGAATATCTGAGCACCTACAGATTGTTGTGTTTGATAGGATGCCGGATTTGCTATTTTAAGATCCCTCTGACCCACATCGCGGACAATTTCAAAATAGCGGCATACATCTTAAATACAATTTGTTGAAATAATACAGGTGAGTAAATGATAATGGTAATTGGTCACCGCTGCCCCTACACAGATACTGACACTGGAAGATACATAGACGGTATACCGACAAGGCACTGGCAACAGTTGTCCTTGAATATTGGCAAACTAATAGAATACCATGTACCAATGAGTAGTTTTATACGCATGTACACGGATCTATGAATTTATTAAGGGATATTAGACTGACAAAGTCCTGAGTAAGTTGTGGATCGCTAAAGATTTAAAATTTAAATAGACATAAACAATGATACAGGAGAATCATAAATTAAAGGTTAACTTCCTCAAACTGTAAAGTCTTAAGAGATACTTATTGTATACATTAAATATTTATTCAATTTAAAGATAAATAAAAAATAAAAATAAACTCTTTTATGATATGCGATAATTTATTAGGATGTTGGTTTATTTAAAGTTTATAAATTCGACATTGTGAAAGTAAAGCAATAGCCTGTAAATGTCCCACAGCTGGGCTAAGGCCTCCTCTCCGTTCGAGCAGGCCGCTCCAAAGTGCATTGTTGGGTACACATGTGGCAGATTTTCAGTGATATTAAACACAGTGCAGGTTTCCTCACGATGTTGATGATACGGCCAGAGCCGTGGGAAGCCAGAGTCTGGTTAATATGAAGTTAGTAACGTTAACGTCAGTACTTGTAGTGTTCTTAGTTACTTGCTTAATATTCTATTGTAAATTAATTATGGAAAT
Organism: Nymphalis urticae; assembly: GCA_905147175.2. Classification (NCBI taxonomy): domain Eukaryota; kingdom Metazoa; phylum Arthropoda; class Insecta; order Lepidoptera; family Nymphalidae; genus Nymphalis; species Nymphalis urticae. The sequence goes on from LR990008.1 coordinate 127,826, forward strand.
CATAATTACGTGATAATGGTGAAGACAGTGGATTCGATTTGTTTGAGAGTCACTAAGAAATATAATGTATTGCTTTTAAAAAATAATTTGATTTTCATGTGATCATCTCATTGTAATGTCGGTCACGGCGGACGTTCTCCAGATATTAAAAACACAAGTGCCTCTATATAAGGACGGTACCTAGACTTGAGATTTTATTTATCGTGCATAGACATTAACATAATTCAATTTTTTACCATTTATATGAGTCCTTTATATAGTCCGTGATACGGTTTAAATTTATTAATTGGCAAAGCTAAAAGTAGTTGAGAAATTTTATTATAAAAGCGAACACCTTGTCCAAGGAAGGACGATTTGATTTTGCAGAGAGGGCGAGCTGGCGTTACAAGTTTTCCTTTACTTCTCGTATGCAAACGTGTGCTAGGCGATCTTTTATGATACACCGAAACAAGTAAACAAACGAAAAGCGTATCTACGTTATAATATAAAACGTTACTATATAAAAACCATAAAATATTTGACTCTCATATAAAGACAATGGCGCAGTGAAGCCGCAGTTCTGTTTTACGGGATTCAATTCCATTAAAGTCTGTTTACGATCCCGGTTTAATCCCGTAAGCCACAGGCGATACAGAGTTGTGTTCGTCCTATAAACGTACTTGTTTGCTACACGGATATTGTGAAACTATAATAGCGAGTTATTATTAAAAGGTTTTAGTGCGTATTACTGTTTAAATACAAAAATATGTTTCGAGTTCTTATAAAAATACTATATCTACATACAATACACATACATAGCATTTTTGCAAATCTCGGTTTGCATAATTTCATTTTTTTTAAATATTATGCATTGAATTTTTTACTTGAATATTTATTTTTCGTTGTATTTCATTGGAGACTTAAAAAATATAATAATAACCAAGATTTTGCTCGTATTCCAGTGTATTTACTCTGGCTCTGACTTTAAATTAGGCTCCAAACCACATCATACACAATCAATGCGTGGCCGACCACGAGATCTATGTATGTGTATGTGAGTACACTCGCTCACTCAACAATTAAATCGAAACAAAGCAATACAAAGTGCCTTTATATTTTGTATAGTGAGTAACTACAATATTACGTGCTAATTCTGATAGTTGTCCAAATCTTACTCATAAGCACGGTATTAATTTTGGAAAACATTCGTTTTAAACTCACAACTGATCTTTGTTTTCCGAGTCATCTATTACGTAGTACGTGGTCACGAGACAAGGCACGCATCGGATACCGGGATTCATTCATATCATACTAGTTCGCCCGCGGCTTCGCTCGCGTCTTATGCAGGGGGGAGGTTTTGATGTTTGGGGAGAGGTTGTTTAAAAACGTATATCTAGAAGCCTATCTACTTCCTCGAGGTTCGATTTTGCTTCATACCAAATTATATCAAAATCGGTTCAGTGTTCTAGCCGTGAAGGCGTGTTACGCTTTCAGCAGTTACTTGCGCATTTATAATATTATTAGAAATATTTACTATAGGAAACATAAATAGACTAACTAAAAACAATCCACGGAGCCGTTGATACTTTTTACATAGTAAAAACTACATCATGATAAATATAGAATGTGATTTAAATACAAGAAGTATTGTCTATTAACAGCGTTACCTGTTCCCTTTAGCAGGTCACAAAGAGCAGTGCTCTGAGAGCAAGCTCGATCTAAAGCCGAGCGTGGAGCGCCACCATGCGCCGGGCGCGCGTCTCCTCGCGCACTCCATCAGAGCCGACCACTTGCAAGGTATTGATTTTTATTTAGACCAGCGTTACACGAACGAATGACCCACTTAGTGGTCACTTACGTTTCCTGACTTAAAGTCAACCCATCCAATATCTCTCATATTGAACTGATTTTAATCAATGAAAAACTATTTCTACGACCTTATAGGCTTATAATCCATCTCCATGTAGAATATATAGCATCTTAGATCCCGTGGTCGAGGGGCGTTAACGTAAGAAGTGGCTTAAACATTCTACTGTGTCAATATGGACAAAAATAGCTTACATCTGGACGTACTATCAGAAATACTATTGTCGAGTCCATTAATGCTCATCCGCGTTACTAAAATAAATTAAAAAAATCCTTCAATAGGCGGTATAGTCCAACACTATTTTACAGTTTTTATTTTTATTTTTGGTAAAATATATTATACCATACTATATTTTTGGGTGGATTAAATATTTGTTGATCTCAATGTATGAAAGCTTTAAATGACAATTATGGAATTGCATTAATTATTATAATGCTATTCATGTCAATTTATACTTTATATTTTTTATTTTACTACAACCAACTGTAGACACAATATGACATCAGAAACAATATTGCATTTTGAAATTATCATGTTAAATATTCTACAGATTACAGGTAGCCTAAGCGTGCATCACATTACACAGTAAATATTAGCGAAACTGTAAACATTAATTAATATATGTAAATAAATACATTGAAACTTGAAACAAATAAAATTTTGTATAAACTTTAAAAATTAGGATATTAGGTAGACGATAATAAATGATTACAGCAATTTTAAATGATAAAACAATTTGAATCTGTTACACAATGTTGAAACCTACATCTGTTGAATGTTTAGTTTTGTGGTTGGTACTAAATTTTATAGTTGTTGACCTGATCAATATTTGTTACTTTTCGTTTGTTTTCTATTTGAATATATTTGCAATTTTGGTTCTTCAGCCGATTTAAAAATTTTGATGCAATGTTTTATTAATATAATTAAAACAGAGAGTTACAGATTATGAGAAAACAGCTTAGTTCAGAAAGTGTGTGTAATATATAATGCGTTAGTTAGAAGGGCTCTGTCTTAAATTGATTCGACTAGAATATATTTTGCCAGTTTGTTAACATTTCTATGTCTATATCGCGGTATACAATTCCAGGCGGCATTCACCAACAGCACAGCTCGCACATGTCAACGGTGCCGGTCAGCATGTCGTCCTCCGCGTCCGACAGCGACAAGCCAGCCAAGCAGAAAAGGCACAGAACCAGGTAATGATTACTGCGTATACGTTTCTCATTAATACAAAGGTCAGCGAGAAACAACGCTCCCTGTTGTACGTGATGAGTCTGCACCCATTGCTCATAAAACAGTAGACTTTTCTCACCTGGCCATTGTACGGCCACGGAGTTATTGACCATGGAATTGAAGTTGTATGATTTTAATTGCATCTAATTACACTGGCTGACTCACTGTTACATCATATAATTGAAATTAACCACTGAATGGTTCAAAATTAAATACAATGCCAGGTAGTCTGAACTATACTCTACCTATACTGATGACTGTTGCCTGTAGACTACGAGACTAAATAACTCAACAAAATTTACATGTTATTTACATCATGATATTTGATTGACTTAAACAGGTTCACTCCGGCACAATTGAACGAACTGGAGCGATGTTTTACGAAGACACACTACCCGGACATCTTCATGAGAGAGGAGATCGCGATGCGAATTGGACTCACGGAGAGCAGGGTGCAGGTTAGTTATAGTAAATAAATTAGTATTACCTTTGAAATTGTATGTAAGTCTTTCTGCTGAGCTGGATAAAGAGAACTACTCAGTGGTAGGGCTTAATACGTTTGGATAGGTCCTACCAGCATCATATATCCTACTACCTAACAGCAATATTTAGAATTATTGTATTCCATATTTACTATTATACAGGAACGTAAGACATAACATCATGGTTCCCAAGGTGAGTGGTTAATATTTCTTAGTTATACCAATATCTTGATAATATGTTATATAAACTACCATATTATAAAATTGATAAGGAAAATATAAAAAATACATTTATACGTTTTCATAAATAAACACAGAGTCCAGCCATTGAATTTATTCTTAAAATAACATATCAAACTGTTTTTTCTGACATCCGCCAAAGACTATACAAAAAGTGTACATATAAAAAATAAAACAGCGGTCCAAATGGTTCACCTTGCGTGACTCCCACTTCGCACGCTCCGCTCAAAACTTGCACTCTATTGATACATTTCACGAGGCCTTCTACCTGGATCAACCTTCGTGTTACGTATCCAGAAATATAAATATACTTTACGTGTTTATGTGCGTTTCATTGTTAAAGTTCGATGAAGGCGAAAGCTTAAGATAAATTAACATCTACATTTATAACATTAATTGGACAAGGATGTAAACATCTTTACCAACAATATATTTAAATTCAGAAGGTCCATAATGCCATTAATAAGTAATACTTAATTATCCATATTAGTTTTCATTATTATTTTTATTTTAGTTTATTAATTTTTTATTCATTGTTTTGTTTATTTTTTTGTTTTTAACTTGAAATTTTGATTAGTCTTTTATTAGCTTTTTTGTGCTTTAATGTGTATGTTGCCTTGCTGTTCATGCAGTTATCACCTGTAATTGAGGCACCACTTCTTATATTTTTTATTTTACGAACTGTGTGCTATCATGTATCAGTGTGTACTTTGTTGGTGATCTAATAAATAAATAAAAAAAATAAAATTGATTTAAATTACTTTACACATTAAAATTAAAAACAAAGCACTATTGCTAAGTTTAACAAGACCTTATTGCTGGTACGAATACGTAATTACCGATAGCAAATATTTTGCTTGTAATGGTATTAACAACGCCATCAATGTAAATCAGACGCGAAGAGATAAATAACGTTAACAAGTTGTACCCACAACGTGGTGAGCGTTTTAATGATCGTAAATTGTCAAATTCTATGATGCGTTCAGTAATCTGCTAATGGTAGCTTTGTAGAAGCATTTAGTTTCAAGATAAACTATGCTTTGCGTTAGGAATTAGTCTTAATTTGTGTCGTACGTTCACTAATATTTGTATTTCGTTAACATGCGATACACACGGTTTAGTTTTACATCTAACTTTACAGCTTACTGACGCTCAAACTAAGTCTAAATTATATCCATTCTGTTTATGTTTATTCTGCCGTGGGAATAATATAAATAAATGATTGCTGTAATCATAAAATTTGTATGATTGTATGACACTTCAGTCCAATTTTGCATAAATTGTTTTCTTGGGTATAATATTTAAGGTTAATTGCTCGATGAAGATACCGCGTTCGACGTTTAACGATTAACGTGACGTGTTACAAGCCTTTTGGTGATCCTTTACAGCAATATGTCACGCTATAAGGCGATTTGTGATCCGTGAAAGTTACCAATACTCCGTTAAAACGCGTTAACTATCGACGGCTGTTTACTGATTACAATCATATTGATTCTTTTACGCCACTGTGTTGTCATTAAACGCTCTTGGTCAATAATATATATTTAACAGAGGGAACACTGTTCTTAGATAGGTATTTAATATGTTCTCACACATAGATCATTTCTTCATTTAGTTTTATTGATGCTGACATAAAAAAGAAACGATTTAAATTGTTTATAACTCATATATAAATGTGGTATACAAAATATTTATTAAATAAATATACTTATATCTAATAATGATATATTAGTATATTTGAACCATTTTTATAAGCTAACTTTAATTTACACGTGATCAAATTATTCATTATTTCAAAGTCGCAAACCGCTTTATAATATTTATATAACTTAATTATATAAATACTATTCGATTATTTTTCTATATTGATAACTAGTTTCCTTTTAAAGTAGCGTGATGTAGTGTGATGAAGTGTGATGTAGCGTGATGTAGTGTGATATAGTGTGATGTGGTGTGAAAACGTTGTTTCTTTGTATATTCAGAATTCTTAGAAATCCGTGCATTAGTCGTTTTTAAACTTTTCCCATGTTTAGACGATATTTGCTGAGGCCGGCGGCGTATTTAGTTAATGCGGAGCAAATAATGTGGAAGTGAACCGAGCTGTTCGCAAATAAACCTCGGACCTACGAAATGATGAAATGTAAATACAACGAAGAGGCAAACGGCTTACCGATGTGGTTCTGTTGAAGTAACGATCATTTATAATTGTTTCTATCGGAAAAATATCCTAGTTCGCAGGTGCGATCCTCGGCTAATGTTGTTCCCGCTCTTAAATAAGCTCCTAGCTTAATTGGAAAAAAAATCTTTAATGAAATAATATGATGATTGGACATGTAGAAATTAAGTATAAAAAATAATATTTTAGTTGAATTATATAAAATATTTAAACACTATCTGCTCAGCTCGGCGAAGTCGCACTAAACGTGCTCCGCCCCGCGGGTTGTAGCGTTATGTCATACAGTCTTTAACTTTTCTTAAACATCATAAAAAATGGTCTACCCAACGCAACATTCAAATTGCATCAGTAGATCGTGTGATAAGCGAGTTAAAAAAAACAAATAAACTCAACTTTATATTATTAGTATCGATAAAGACATTCAAATGTATATACACTTCGTTTTGCTACTCGTAGAGATTTATTATGTAATAGAATATTTTTTAAGTTAGTATAGCAAACGTTTACAGCGATCCCTCTATCGAAAGGTTGTCAGTACCTCCGCCGCCACACACAGAGCACAGTGAAGCTACAATAAAACTACGCATTCGAAAACCCATTCACACTGTAGGAAATAATTAAAACCCGTGAAACAGTAGCCATTGTCTATTACCCCGTTGTTTTCAAATCTCGCCACACAAGTGCACGATCAGACTGGACTTTTAGTGCTTGTCGTCCATCGAAGTTGGTATCATTCGGTACGATTACAAACTATATTCTTGTTCAACTTCGTGCTGTATTTAGAGCACACAATGCAATCATCGAGTGGTTACGGAAAACAATAAACGGAATCCACGGGAGGAAAACGGTTTTAATTGAGCGTTATATAGCAGTACATGGAGCTATGTATTGAGTGAACAGTGGCCCTTACGTCAGCGACTACTTCGCGCCAAACTGTGAGATTCTTGTAAAGTTTTTATTATTTATTTTTATAGTGCGAGCTTTTGTAGCTACTTTTTTAAGGTCTGAGGTGTAATTCTGATGTTTGTCAAGCTGGGTTGCCTTTAACATTTATGCTGAACTTCCAATACTAAAACGTTTGTTTTAAAATATTATACTTCTTAAACATTTGCCCCAGATTTGGTGTTACATGAGACAGGCAGAGTTATAGGATATCAACACCGATAACTGTAACAGGAAACTACACAAAACCTTTATAAAAACAATTATATCTAACTTTACATATAAAGGGAAGTGTGTCTTTGGTCGAAAAATTGTTAAAATTTTATTACTTATTTCATTATCGCTTTCTATTAATAAATAAATTGTTAAATTATTATTGTAAGACATATCGAATGGAAATATGATCAACAAACAGTCTACATATCTTTTTTGTATGTTATTACATTTCGAATAAAGAGAAGTCATTTTTTATCAGCACCTGCCGACGTTTTAGCGGAGCTATAAAAATATTATTCGGGGCGACGTGTGGTTTATTGGTTACAGATACGGCACGAGATAAACTTATTTGCACTGTATTGTATTCACTCTTAGTCTTATACGTGTAATATAGTGACACCCACGAAACGATTTGTTTTGGTTACGAATAGTAGAATAAATTACGGGACGTTATGCGAAATGATTTGTTTAAAAACGCTTTGTAAGCGAAGCTACCCAATAATAAGAATAATACTAATACTGGTGGTAGGGCTTTGTGCAAGCTCGTCTGGGTAGGTACCACTCACTCATCAGATATTCTGCCGCAAAACAGCAGTACTTGGTATTGTTGTGTTCTGGTTTGAAGGGTGAGTAAGCCTGTGTAATTACAGGCACAAGGGACATAAAATTTTAGGTCCCAAGGTTGGTGGCGCATTGACGATGTAAGCGACGGCTAACATTTCTTACAGTGCCAATGTCTAAGGGCGTTTGGTGACCACTTACCATCAGGTGGCCCATGGGCTTCGTCCGCCTTCCTATTCTATAAAAAAAATATGCATTTTTATTGAAATGAAAAAGCTCGTTTCGTAACAATAACGAAACGCAGAGAAAGCCTAACTGAAAATCGATAACTGGGGAACCAATAACTGCTTGTTGCATGTAGAGGATGTATGGATGTACATAATTGGTTTTAATAATGATCAATATAACACAAAACGGTATTAAATAGTTCACGTTAACTGGTTGTTGGCGCCACTCAAGATTCAAACTCTGGATCGCGGTGTGAGCTGTACAGCTGCCCGTAGATCAATGTCAATTTTTAGCTATTGGCCCAAAAGTTTCATATTTCAATCATCACTAAAACTAAATATGAACGCAGATAACAAAAATATGTTTTAAATTTAACGATTTTTTTTATTCCTATATTTAAATACAGTTGATGAAAAATAAGTCAAAATAAATCATTTTACGAATAATATTTATTGTTGGTGACTCCGATGTGCATATTACATCACATTATATATTCAGTGTCTATCGGTAGCGCGGTCGCGGTCGCGGTCGCATCGAATAAAAATAAATAAAAAATGTCGTCCCTACTACCTACTACCTACCCCAGCCCTGATTCGCACTTTGTTTACTAAATCCTTTCATTATTAAAAAGATATACGACGATAGTGTTGTCGCGTCGCGTTCATCGACATCGAAAGAAATACTCTCATGTATAATTCTGACGGTAGCGTGAAGGCAGCGGCGCTGTCTGTGTTACATGGAAAATGTTTCTCTATTATTAATTATTACAGTTCGGCCTTTTTTAATGCGCCAATGTTAATTATAAATATATTTAAGCAATCGATATTATGTCGATAGTGACAAGGGGAATACTTCTGTTTAATTTTAGTTTCGTTTTAAATATAAATGAAGTAGCGGTTAATTAATGTAAAAATAAAAATGCTATGTCTGGTTGGTCCGGTGACTAGCTTGCATTGAGTGCAGATTCTGGGTCCAAGGGTTCAAATTGTGGGTCGGGCTAGTAAAAAGTAATTCGAACTACTGTTAGAAGTTCTCGTACCTCGGATAGCGCGTATAGTCGTTGATTCTCCATCTAAACTTGCCTGTCACGTCTGATTGTCGTCTCATCAGACCGTGATAGCGAGGGAACAGAAAACAGAATCGAAGATAGAAAGTTTCTTAGACATTATGATCTCTTACAAAAAGAGTAAATATAACGTTACACTGAGTCCATTCCTAAATATACGGCACCGACACACACACACACACACACACACACAACCCCACGGCATTAAGGAGCATTAGCGTTCCCGCGGCGCAACATTAAGATTTATTAGCGCAATAACTTACGTTCAGCGGTCAAAGCTACGTTGTTTGCTTATAATTTCGCCCTAGAACCGCGATATGGACTGAAAAATATAAATATATTCGGGTGTAATCTGTAAGAATTTAAGTTAAAAAATTTTGATTAAATTTTCATTAACTACAACTTCAAATAAAATGTAATCGTTGAAATAAATAATATTTGTGTTTGTCGTCTTTGCGATCCTAAAATTTTGTAAGTTTTTCTGTGTACGTGTTCACAGACCCCTGGTCTTTCTTTCGAAAAACTTCAAAACAGTAAAAACAATAATTCATGAAGTAGTTTATGAAATGTATTTATTATATGAAAATTAAAACATAATATCGGTGGATATATAAAGAATGATCATTTAAATTATTCCACGTAAATAAATAGAGTGACAATTTTGTAAGCAGTAATCGTGTAATCAATAAAAAATGTAATACATTTAATACCCCTTGCTAATAAAATAAGAACAATAAATTAATACAAAAATCAGATAGCATGAGTTGTTAAGTAAAGTTAACTCATCGCCACCTGGAAGCCGCGCCCCCGTGTTGATAGGCAGGTGTCGACATATCGATAGCACGGAGCGCGGGTACGTGTGTACGTTACTAATCGCTTTTGTATTGCAAATCATTATATTGCACGGTTTAAATTTTAGTACTATTACGAGCCACTTATGACTCAAAGCAGGGTACTGATTTCATTAGTGAAAAAGAGCAACTACAAGTTTCTAGTCTGTTCTTCTCAGCAGAATCGGGGTAACTGTCACAGTTATCCCCTCCCCGACGTAGATCTCGAACGCATTTTACGCAAATCATATCCAAAATACATTTTTCTTCTTATCTACCTGTGACGCCTTATATTACGACGACGATTAAGACGTTGGACGATTAGCTTGTAATATATATGCGTAAAGCGCACGCCGTGCGTATTTTTGTATGCGTTTATTTATTATAATATTCTTAGGTCCTGTTTACGGCTCTATGAGTAGAGCTCATCGTACGTTCGTCCCACATTATGAGACATTTTAAATTATAATCACCACCACCCATATACATTGGCACTATAAAAATATTAAACATAAGGTATGTTCGCCATCAAGCTTGTCAAGTATTTGTTATGTCGCTTGTGCCTGTGGTTCACCTTTTCCCATAACGGCTTTTATATGAAAAAAAAATGATAGCTTGTTTTCGTAGGAATCGCTAAATTGTTTGAAAATAAAATATAATGTATGTTACTCGCTGATAATGTAGCTGTAGTCTGTAGGTCAAACAATTTTTTAAATCAATTTTGTAGTTTTTGAATTTATTCATTACAAACAAACATACAAAGAATCTAACTTTACCTCTTAATAATAGGTATTAGTATAGATAATAATTAGTTTTTTCTAAATGATTAACTCTTATTAACTTTACAATCGTGTATCTCGGAAAAGGCTAACGTTTGACTAAAGTTTTGTACTTAGATAACGTGTTGCTTTTTAAGTTTACCAATAGAGATGTCGCGACTTTTAAGAAAAAAACGCAAATTGTCATGAGGTAGAGCCGTCGTGAAATTGTATATAGAACAACAAATTGTTCTATTAGATTAGTATGACTATTACCGTGTAGCCACTACGTTCATCTCTCACCTTGGCGATAATTACTATTTTAACAAATAAAGTTTCTCACGAATGTCATGTTCTAGGCTATAATTCTGTTGTCATAACATGTCATATGACGAATATGTCTCGCATAATACGTCAATGAACTGGACTCAGGATGGTGCTGACTGCGCAGTCAGTTGCTATGGTTACGTGGAGTGTAGCGGGAAATTATGGGAAATCAATTATAAATGACTAGCAATTATATAAAGGATGTGGGTCAAAAGAATGTACGGATCTTTAACGAGGCTTGAGAGCTTAGAGATAAGTTACTCCATCACGGCTATACAATACTGTGAACGAAAACGTCTCAAGAAAATTTATAAATAATTGTTTTTAAAGATGTTTATTTATATTCATATTAAAATAAAAGACTGGTGGTTCGAATAACCAACATTTGCGAAGAAATAATTAGTGAGAACAAAAATAAACATAAAAAGCTAATGGAGGACTTTACAAAAAAATACAAGAGATTTGAATCGTAGGGTTACTGAGAGCAAGTTATCGCCTATACAGAAGGCAATGTTAATAAAAAACAGATTTCCTTTTGCGGAATGTCCCATAAACACTTTTCTCAATAAGTCCAGACCACAGAGCTGAATGCGGTAGAATTGACAATAACCTTAACCTATAAATAATAAAACCTTCTTAACACTTCTATTTAATCTCTATTGGAAAACGAGTTGAATTCTAGGTTCCGTTAAGCGTACACCACATGAAGTGTGATGTGTGTGCAAGTTATGTGTGTGTGTGTGTGTGTTTCAGAATAGAACAGGAATGACTTTTTTAAATATAGAATTAAGCCATGGTTGTGCATGATAAATCAATATATGTAATATTCTTTCATTTTTTCGTGAATGACTCTTTTTGTATAAATAAAGTCCGCTTGGGTACACCTCAACATCAATAATGTTGTGTTGCTGTGTTCCGGTTTGAAAAGCGGGTAAGGCACTTACCATTAAGCGTCAATAAATAACAAAAGTCAAAAGACAAAATCACTCGTTAAAATAAATGATTAATCGTTTTATTTTCTCCTTGTATTCTTATATTTATATAGCGATCGATTTTAGTGTAGTTTAAATGTAATTGCATAACGACTACCCATTTTTACATCACATGAAAGTTTATTTTTATTTTACGTACAAACTCCACTTCTATAATATTCTTAGGTCTGTAGCTAAGACTACCAAATATTCAACCCCCAGGCTTAGTCTTGATTTAGCATTATACTCAGCAATTTGCAATAAAGTCGTATTGCGGATCAAAGTTAATTTTGTGCCGAGCGGAGGGTCAGTTCGATTCCCAGGTGGCGGCGAGGTGACCATTAGTTTTCTTCGTTCAATTTGTGGTGATTTTGCCGGATGATGGGATAATTTGTTAGTGTTCGTTTTAGTTTATTTCTACAGCTTCTATTTCATTTCCTTAACAAGTGAATAAACTTTTTAACTTAAAATGTTATTTTAGTTCTAAAACAAAATTAGTAGAAATATATTTAAAAAGAGATTCCTGCGTCGGTTCTTCTCAGGTCTGACTCGTGAAATGTTGAGGGCACAATGCTTAAACCGATCATAAAAAATTAAAATTTCAATTTGAAAATAATCTTTAAATGATATCGTATAATACTAGGGAGCTTTTACATGATTACACATCTTAACGATCGCCTCAAAAACTATCGATGTACAAAATAATAATAAAGATTATAACTTTGAAAACAAAACCTCCGAGAAAGGAAAATATATTTAACATAGTTTCGGGATATTTAAGTATCACTTCCAGTGGCCCATAAACATGGCAGTGTGCACGTAAATCATTCCGTATAATGGAAACGTGTATTATATATTATAAATGTGGTTTAACCTTGGGAACTAGACGTTATGTCAATTGTGCCCACTCACAATTCTAACGAAAACACAATAATCAATTGTGTTATAGTTATTAATCGGTAGGTAATTAACGCGTGGACGGTGCCCAATCAGACGGCCAGTCTGCTCTAAGTCGAACCAGAAATTCAATGTATTTGCATGTTGTGGTTGACAAGGAAACGCTGACTGTTTCTCATTCGATCTAATAAGAAAAAGTGAGTAACAGTAATATCCCACTCTTGGGCCTCATCTCCTTCTTCGAGGAGAAACATACTCTATCACGCTGCTTCAATTCACTTAAAGAATTGATCTAATTTATATTTTAAAATGCATTAAATCTTCTTCATTAACTCTCCTAAATTTATGAAACCGACTGCAATATCCGCAAGCCACCACAAACAAACAACGTATGAAATCTAATTGAGCGTCTAATCCGGTAATAACAATCTGCTCCCTGCACCGGCGTGATGTTACAGATTTAAAAGTCAATATTCGGTCTGCGAGGGGACCGAATAATTAGAGGGCCCCGGGCCCCATGGCCTCCCGGGGCGAAGGGTGACTAGTTGTGTCTATTCTTTGTGAATGATAATGAATAAATTGTTTCATTAACAGCGATTTAAAAGAAATTACAATTTTGTAATATGTTAAAAAAAGTCTAAAGTAATTCTGCAAGCAACACTTGTAAGTTGCAAATGATTTACTTTTAGACGAAATTAAAATGCAATATTAAGTATAAAAAAATTTTATATTTTTATTGAAAATGCAGTTTTCAAACATAACTTGATCTGCTTTATGTATAATATGTTGGATACATAAAGCAGATATACTGTATATTATTCGAACCATTTAGCTTTTTAAAATTAATTTGTTTAATACAATTCACGCTTGTCTCATCAATAGCCTAAATTTCAAACGGTGGAACTGTGGAACTTTACTACTTATATAATAGTCCATACCAATTCAATATCTTCGTATAAAATATTGTCTAAATGCTGTATTTTCTGCTTTAAGTTTCGTGTGCATATATCGGTTTAATAGATTTTTATAGCATTAAAAAAAATGTCTCCTTTATTAGTATAGATTGATGTTAGCACATTGCTTCGCGTTCAACCACAGAAATTATAAACAGGGATAGGGATATTGCGTTTGCGTTGCGTGTTAACGTGATATGATGATAATTACTTATCTTGTTATATTAATGGACGAAGTTGATGATCTAGGGGGAGCGTCGTCTGCTTGTATGATTCACATTTTGCAATCCTTTTTTTAAACGTCTCTACGTAACAAAACTGAATATTTTCGAAATGACAAGACCGACTGTCAACGTACAGGACAGTCAATCCGTTTATTTTTTATGTTATTGGTCGGCGGACGGGCAGATGGGCCAGTTAGGATTGCCTTTTATTTACATATTCTAGTTAAGCCCACAACGTTGTCCTATATGTGTGTATAGAGAAGTTGATGTGGTACAGCGCTAGTTATCGGCGAGTCATAACACAGTACTATAAAAAATCCATAAAAAGATACATAAATTTATATCAACTTTGATTTGAACCACCATTTGAACAAACTGTATAGAATTGATATTATACACATTTATATATATCAATAACTTCAAATTTCATAATAATCGGTTCGTTTGCTAGAGTTATGGGAAATGAAATTTCTAATGTAATCGTAAGTTTCAAAGTAAGTCGCGAGCGGAGCCCGTCATCATTTCCCTAAAGTTATTCCACTCCACTGTAGCTTTTAGCGCGACACGACCGAGTGCTGGTTCCAAGCGCATTGCAGAGCAGATGCATCATCGCACGTCTCACGGGACTGTTAAGTATTTTTGCTTGTAAACGTCACAGCGGGAAAATGTTTCGTGGTGCTGTTTTAATGGTTACTTGTTAAGTAAATAATATTCATTTAATAGAAGAGATACTGCGTCCGACTGTACAAAAGTATTGTTTTGTTTTTGTTTATAATTCGTGTGACCGAAATTGGAGTTTCAGTTCACCTTACTTTATTAGTTTAATTTAAATTAGACAAAATATCAGATATTTTTTTATGACAGCTAGCTACCCTTCACGGTAAAATAAGGGTTGTTTTAAAGCACAAACGTACAAAGTAAAATTCTTTTTTATTTTCTTTTATGAATATAGAAAAATAAAGAGGAATTGTTATTAAGAATATATGTATATGTCGAGGGATATTTTATCAATCAAATCTAAACCCCTTTATTAAATGTAGAAGAGATACCTTATTGATTGTCAAATTAGAAACTATCATACTATTAGATCAAATGGTATCCGTACAATGAAAAAAACGGTGAGTAGGTAAAGCTTAGAAAAATAAACAACTAGTGTTAAACCTTAACGCTATACCTAAAGCCTCGAAAGTTAAAGTTCAATAGAGAAATAACTAATTAGCCACTTCAACGTTATTTTATTTATTTTTTCACATTCATTGTTTTCAAAAACTAATCTTCATAAAGAATCTCAAATCTCAAACGCGGTTATATTAATTAATTCCTTAAAATGTTTTATAATACAACTTTCACGGTTAAATTTTTACTCTCTATTAAAATATTCCTTTGAAAACGGTATAAACAATATTTCCTTGTATAAATCTCGTCGTCTCCGACACAAAGGAAGGCTTTCATTGCATTCAATTTGACGACAACTCTGATCCCGGACAGCAAAGTTACAGGCACGAGGAAATTATATCTCGGCTTAAGATCTCGTCTGAGTTTTAATATAATTGTTAAGGGTTATGAAAGGAATGGAACGTTTAAGCAATTATTTCTGTTATATTTAATGCGAACTGTAGCGTGTAATGAAACCGAAAGAGATGTCTTTAATTGAAATATTTTTAATTAAATAAACGTCATAGCTTTTCCGAGTTATATATATTATTATAAATATAAAAATAACAGTGGATTGAATACGTTGATCTTAAACGAATATCGTGGTTACCATCTGCATGTGTGACGTGATTGTGTGTTCACCAAGTTTCGGAATATACATGAAGGTAAAAGCCCTAAATGTTATCTGATCCATTGTATACATTCAGAATATTTTAATGTTTAATCATATAAAATAATAACTAGAAATTATTATCCGTCGATCCTCACACTTCTATTATTATAAGCGTGTCGGTGTACGGATATATTATGTTGTGGCTGAATTAAATCATATACAAACATGTTTTCTAACAATGTCTCTTACCACTCCTCACAAGATAATTATAATCATACATTAGGCACGTGACAACTCAGTACTTCTTTCTACCATTTAAGTCCGTAATATTGGGTTAAATTCCATCAACTATACCCACAGAATATTCCAATAACTTTTAGGTTTTCGTCCGGAATTGTCCTCTACCTCGACAATCTAACCTCGAAATCTTCAGTTAGCCACTATAACAATGACTCATTGAATCTTTTTTTAAATTGAATATAAGTAAGCCTTGTGCCTGCATTTGCACTGGTTAACTAACCCTTCAAACCGAAAACTAAAAATATTATTATAGATATTCAAAATTTTTTATTTGAAATATCGCTATCGCTAACTTTAATATGATGTGTAAATATCAGTAGGTACACAATGATGTACCAAATCGTCGGCGTATTAACGTATAAACGAACTTAAAGTAATATTAATTGTTATGTACGTACCGTACTCGCACTCACACACACGTGCTCACATAAGTTAGATGTGCTGTTCGCATACTGTAGATAATAATGAATGTCGTGTGCGTTCATTTGTACGTATGAAGCAATTTAACGGCGTAGGGCGGGGCCGCGATGTGTGTTCCGATGTTACTATCGATAAATCAATGCATAAATTTGATAATGAACATTTGATTTTTAATCATAATATTTAGTATTGGTAGAAATTGTCCAATTGAGATTTAGAAAATTGTATTCTTATTTTATTTTGATTTCTATAAATCTGTATATCATTGTAAAATAAGAAGTTATATTAAATATTTTTTATTATAAAATGTTTGTATGTTATTTAAAAATAGTAATCGATACACATGTATAATATCTTATGTATATATATGTATGTATTAATTAAAAGTGTGCTGACAGGATGTATGTACGTGAAAGGCAATAATGCGTAGGGAGGTCTTTATCGGAGCGGAAGTGACGCTGGAAGGGCGCGAGCCTAAGGGTTGCGTTTGTAAAGTCGATCACGTTTTTCTATTGTGAATAATTTGATATTTATTCTGTAGCTTTACTTTGCTCGTCGAAATTATAATCATTTTTATTATTTAAATTACAAATTAGGCTCACAACCGAAATGTAAGAAACATGATTTTCATCAAGTTATGTGTTCACAGGATTTTACTTTACAAAAATGGAGATTCCATTTTTTGAGAAGCCATTTCATTCCTAATGTGTATTATTGACAATGTTACTAATTGTATAATGCCGAACATTTCTATACTATTTATTTATTGTATTAGAGCTGTGGTATAATATTGAACGTTTCTTGACATTTTTTAAAAACAGAAAACCGTTTTCCCGCTGTACACTTAATTATAAGGTATAAGATGTATATTATTGATTGTTTTATTATAATATGGCTTACAGAGTGATAACCTATATCATACTATGCAGATATTAACAAAGTAACAAAATAACATTTATAATCTTAATCATGTCTATCGATAAAATATTATGTGTAATATAAAAATGAAATCGTACTCATAATTCGTTTTCGATATCTATAAATATAATTGATAACATCACTAAACTTCGCGGGGCGTGTACGCTTGCGCGTTTATGTATCGAGCGATTCGCTCAGTTTCGACTGAACGGCTATATACCGCCTATGTACTAGGAATCATTGGTATATAGGTATTGTGTACCGTGTATTGCCACCGACTCTGAAAGTGGAATAGTTCTTACCGTAGAAACTATTTCATTGACCGGGACAAAGGGTGGGCCTGACTATCATACAGAGATATACAGTAATCATTTTTATATGACTAAGTAATAAGGATAAACACACATATTCATGCACACAAATGTCTGTCCTGGGTGGGAATCGAACCCACAACCTTCGGCATGAAAGACAAGTATCTATCAACCACGCCAACCGGCTCGTCAAATTTTACCGCTTAACAGCAATACTTATTATTGTTGTGCTCCGTTTTGAAGGGTAGGTGATTCAGTGTAACTATAGGCAACAAGGGACATCTTAGTTCCTAAGGTTGGTGGCGCGTCGGCGATGTAAGGAAAGATTAATATTTCTCAAGGAACGATAACACAAATATTCATGGTAAATGTTTTCTTACCTCGCCCACTGCTTCATTCTATACATTTGCAAAAATGGCTTATGGTATATACGACGTATGTATGCTTAAGATTGATAAGTCTTGACACATTACTATTACTACTACTGCTTACCATAAAAGTTGACATATAATATATTTTTTCATGACTTTTATGCTTATCTCGTTGTGGCTCGCCGCTATATGCCACTATACCACATAGTCAACTGCCATTCATGCCATATGACATTCAACCGATCGCCAATTAATATGTATACGGGTTTTACGAGTACTACATATAGGCGCTGTTGCCTAAATAATACGACATCATCTGCCGTCGTTATTATGTACGTACGTACATCGTAGCTTTTAATCTCTTTTCCACGTGCCTTCTTAAAGGATAAATGGAAACATTAGAATTAACAAAAATCTTAAAAAAATGCTCTACTTTTCCTTGGTGGAATGGTTTTGAATGGTGGTGGTGTATTTTTTATGTGTCTTTGTTATACAAGTTTTTTTTCATATCAAATTTAATTTTCCTCTGCTTAATATATCCATATCTACTTAATTTAGCTCTTTTGCCACTTTCTTATCATCGAAGTTTTTGTTCTTCCCGTTGAAAACTAGCAGATTCTTCGCTTGTTTTGTTATACGCAAGTAAATCGTATCATACTTAAAAAGAGGATATTAAGTATGGACTTAAAAAAAATATACCATTTGAATGCTATTCTATAAAAGTCTATAAAAGTTTTCTATTGTGTGGAGTTAATGAGCTCCAAACCTCAAAAGGGAGCTGAGGCCTTAGCCCAGCAGTGGGACATTAACAGGCTGTTACTGTATCGTTTGTTACTGTATTTGTAATATGTATCACAAACACACGTATAGATGGTAGCGAGGTGGCAACAGTTAGCTACCGTGAGCTGGATGTTTGTTCTACTCATTCGCATCATGTGTATCGCGGGGCACACGGCACAGCCGACAGCGGAACGCGATTCAAGGCGGCCTAGCGATATACCTTTGTGCAATGTGACTGTTAACAGCCCATATTAAAAAAAAAAACAATTGAAACGATTGAAACTTTGTGCAATCGTTTCTTAACATCCGCTTGAAGATATCGTGGTTCGTACCATCATCGTGCAACAGTTGTCTTAATATACCTGACATGGAAATATTACATCGGAAAGCATTATATAGAATATTTAATTTAGTAATGTCTCAACACAAAGAAACGATCGGTGTTACTTACGAGAAGTATAATTATTTACAAGTCGTAATCCAAAAGTCGCATGTATGTATGTGTCGTAAAAGCCTATATGAACGACTTTAACGGCTCGTCACTCGTAACTAATAACGATCCGTTACATACACGCTGCCTCCTTTAGTTCGTGGCACGGATCGACAGCTCGGCTAGCCGCGCACGACATGTAAACACGGGGCGCGGCGCTAAGTCCTCGCTCACGATCATTGACGAAACGATCCAACTTGTAAATGGAGCGGGTGCAGTACGAATACACTTCGATTTGACTATAAATATCGAGTGAACTATATAGACAAACATCAAACACATATATATATATATATATATATATATAATCATATAAAGGAATATATTTACAGTATTAATGAAGTCATTAATTGGTAATGTTAAAAATATACACAAATAATATTTATGTATAGTATTGATTTGAATCATCAGACATTAAGCTAAGTATCGATCTACGTGGATCTCTTTTGAGGTAGTCAATTAATAATTGATGTGATTGCACCACATTGTGCTTCCTGTCGTAACGGAATATAGCAAAGTAATTACAAATTGGATCCAGGTAGTAAAGTAACAGCCTGTGAATGTCCCACTGCTGGGCTAAGGCCTTCATCATTTTTGAGGAGAAGGTTTTTGGAGCTTGTTCCACCCCGTTGCTCTAATGCGGGTTGGTGGTATATACATGTGGCAGAATTTTAGTGAAATTAGACATATGCAGGTTTCCTCACGATGTTTTTCTTCACCGTCAAGCAGGAGGTGGATTATAGTACCATCATCAGACCTCAATAACTAAGGGCCTATCTCTGTACCACCTCTTAGCATAAAATTTAACATAAAATTTTGTGTTGCCACATAAGAAACGAAATATTCAATATCTTTACATATATCACACATTTGCCTCGCCATGGACCATGTACCGGGTGACCCAGGAGCTCGCGCTGTATGGACGTCAGTTTTTTAACGTTACCTAACCTACTTCTAAACCATTATCCTACTCAACTAACATGTTGTGCAATAATTAATTTAATTATTAATATAACTTGTTAATAAATCCAATGAAAGCTCTTAAAAAATGTATAAAGTATTTATATTTTTGCTTAAAACAACATTTATAATTGCAATATTGGTAAATTTGACGGCAACGGTGAGTAATGATTCAGGATTTGCTCGCAAACAGCACGTCATCTGGTATTGATTCCGGCGCGGCGGGATAAGCCGGCTCGGTCCCCGGGGTCGCGATAGTGTTTGAAGGTTGCGCGAGTTGAAACACATCGTTGAAGAAAATAACGAATGAATAAAACAAAGTTTATCAAAAAGTAAAAGTTATAATCATTTTGAAACACCTATTGGCTATATATCTTTTTGTTTATTTATTTTATTTTAGGTCTGTTCGTTTAAATAAACCGTTAATATGATTTCATACGTATTTATGCGGTAAATATATATAATATATAATTAAAACAACGAACAATTACTGGTGGGAGGGCTTTGTGCAAGCTCGTCTTTGTAGGTACCACCCACTCATCAGATATTCTATCGCAAAATAGCAGCACTTGGTTGTGTTCCGGTTTGAAGGGTGAGTGAGCCAGTGTAATTACAGGCATTGTCGATGTAAGCGATGGTTAACATTTCCTACAGTGTCAATGTCTAAGGGCGTTGGTGATCACTTACCATCAGGTGGCCTATACGCTCGTCCGCCTTCCTATACTATAAAAAAAACACTAAGAATTTATTTATTACCCAAAATATTTTATATTTTCGGGTTATTTTCTTAATGGATTTAAGCGAGTTTGGATCTTTGGTACAAATTTTCATAATTTATTAAGAATCCAATCTTTGTGTAAGAGTTACAAATATCAAATATTTAATTCACGCTTCGAATAACACTTGAGACTGAAACTAAAAGTCTTTGTCGTATTCATTACTTTGTGTAAATAGAAAATTCAAAGTGTCGTTAAGAAGATCACGGCGAGCCGCGGGACTGAACTTCGACAATTCGACTAAACCTTTATGAGTACAGTTTAGGATCCACGAGATTTCTTCGGAATATACCGACTGTTCGTGACTGCATCGGAACCAATACGGCATCTTAGTATTAAAAAAAGGTTAAGTCGAATATTTACTGAATGATAGTAATGAAGAAATTAATAGGAGCCATTAGCTTACATTGTAAAACTGTGGTCTAAAGTCCTACTTTAATAAAGAATATTTAGTTTTTGCACGTTGAATCAATAAATCTTATTACTCATTAAAATAATACTTTTTAGATAAAGATGGTTGAATCAGTCGGGATAATAGTTGTCAATACTAACCACATTGTAAATGGGATTTATGGGTTGGGCAAATAAACGTTTATTGAGTTTTTTCGTCCAGAAATGCTAAACCCACGGACTGGACAACACTGGACTTTGCAAGTTGGTAATTTTCACACCCGTGCCTTGAGAAGCATAATATGCAAGAGTTGATTTAATACCGGAGCTTTTTCCAGTCGTGTTGGTTTGCCTTCCCGGCTGATTGTGACGGTATAAAGAATACAGTGAACCTGTGTTTTCGCACACTTTTCCGTACAATAATATCCCATGTGCATTTGGCTTGCGCAATTGGCTAAATTCCGTTGAAAATGGCTACCGTGTCTGAAATCGGTCACACGTATAGTTTAACACGTCGAATCACCAACTGTAATTTATTCAGAATGTATTCCTTAAATTGCACACGGAAGAAAAATCGTAAGTATAATCGTAAGTATAAATCTCTTTTATAAAGAAACTTCGGTAAGAAACACAGAGAAGTATTTTTGACAAATGATCCCGGATTTTCTCGCAAATCGCTCGTCAATTATTGATTCCGGCGCTCGGGATAAGCTGCGCGTGCCTCGGGGATTGCCCTCGACATTATTGAAAAGTCTTTTCAGAGAAAGGTCAATTGTCATTTATTTATTACTTAAATATATACTTTTTAAGATGCTCTCTAATTAGCCGGGTGTAAACGGTCCATCGGAAATTTTATTATACGAAACGTTGCCAACGAGTTGTAAAGTTAATCTGAGTTACTACGGGCAAAACGGGGCATAAGAAAATAGTTTCCAAGATTTGTCGTGCACTGACTCTGTAAGAGATGGTTAATATTTTATACAACGCCAATGTCTATGGATGGTGGTACCCACTTACCATCAGGTAGCCCACTTGCCAATAATAATATCAATAACATTTTAAGGATACACGTATCACAATATTTATCCGTGCAGTGACGGAGAAAGAATACATTTCACTGCCCCCTTTCCCATGGGTGTCGTAAGAGGCGACTAAGGGATATCATCTGGTGGTAGGATGATAAACATCCGCCTGGCTTGTTACCACCGTACGCATGGTGAAAATCTCGTGAAGTGGCTTGCAGCCGCGTTTCGAGGTCAGCCAGCGTACAGCCAGTGCCCGAGCGAGCATTGCGGCGATGGGTGTTGGTCCAGTGGAGACGGCTGCTGAACCAATGCCGGGGGAAACTGTATTGCCCTGCCGGACAGGGAGACCCGAAGAAACGGCTATTCCGCTGGCCGCCCGTGGCATAGTACAGGGGCCCGAGCGTGCCTAACCAGCACGCGAGGCTGCCTTACCAGGCCACGCATAATCTCGGGGTGGACCGTCGTGCCGGTTGGTGACCGGAAGGTGGGGTCCCGGCGGCCACTTCCGGGGGGGTTCGGGGGCCCTTCCGTCCGGCGGGTCAGTGTAGTTTCCCTTTTGGCAAACACTTGGGGAAGCACGCCTCCACACTTTGCCCACCCCTATCGTGGCAATACGTCGCTCGCTTCACGTCTCTTTTCCATTCTTTTTCCCTTATGGTAGCGCATCAAAATAGGAATAACGGTCGTACAGCGGTGCACACCCCCACCATAGCCACGCTGTTTGAGGTCGAGTTCACTAACATCCGTGGACTCCACGCTAACCTCAACGCTGTCCACCACCATCTCGAGAAAGCACGGCCAGCAATGTTGTTTCTCACGGAGACACAAATACTCCGTCCTGCCGATACCAGCTACCTTAATTATCCCGGCTACATGCTTGAAGAATCCTTCAAAGCGAAAGCCGGAGTATGCTTGTTCGTCAGGACGGATGTTTGCTGTCACCGATTGCGCTGCTTGGAGGACCCCTCCTTCTCCATGTTGGTGGTACGTGTGGATCTGGTTCGTCAGAGTCGGGTCTACGTGTGCCTCTACAGATCCCACAATGGTGACTTGGAGACAAGCCGATTATTTGACCATCTTAGTCGGGTGGCAGATGCTGCGCAAGAGCAGTTTCCTAACGCGGAATTGGTGTTTTTGGGAGATTTTAATGCTCACCATGAATCATGGTTGAAATCCCTCAAAACTGACCATGCTGGAAGGACTGCTCATGCTTTTGCTCTCACACATGACTTGACCCAACTGGTTGATCAGCCCACCAGGATCCCAGACATTGATGGGCAAGCGCCTTCTCTACTGGACCTTCTACTGACTTCTCATCCGGTGGAATATCAGGTTGTGGTTCAAGCTCCACTTGGTTCTTCGGATCACAGCCTCATATCTACCAAAGTGCCACAGGCCAAGCTACCGCCACCAACGGTATGCAAACGTCGCGTTTGGCACTACAAGTCAGCAGATTGGGACGGTATGCGCGATTACTATGCGTCAGTCCCTTTAACGTTCCTTACGTTGCTTCAGTGGGAATGACCCGACAGCTAGTGCCGCTGCTGTTGCTGGCGAGATCATGTTAGGAATGGAATACTACATTCCTAGCTCAGATCTCGACAGTAGGGGTGCGCGTAACCGTTGGTTCACTCGCGAATGTGCCGACGCTGTATCATCTAAGCAGGCGGCATATCGCGAGTGGATCAATGGCTGCATTAGCGGGGCATCTAACATTGACTCACTGAAAGCAACCTACAATAAAAACTCCAAGTCCTGTAGGAAGGCTTACACGAGAGCGGATGCACAGCGCATTGTACAGATTGGTCATGACCTTATTTCACATCCTAGGGGCTCCCGTAGCTTCTGGCGTCTGACCAAGTCTGTGTAAAACAATTTCTGCCAACCTTCGCTGCCACCGCTCAGAAGTCCGGACGGATCGCTAGCTCACAGTCCGCAAGAGAAAGCTGATCTACTGGCTAAACTCTTTGCCGACAACTCCGTCATCGATGATTGTAGTGCTCTGCCACCAATAATACCCTCTTGTGGCCACACGATGCCTGACATCAAAATCAGGCAGCATGATGTGCGTGCGGAGCTGCAATCACTTGATGTACGGAAAGCTAGCGGTCCCGATGGAATACCAGCCATAGAATGCTGAAGAAGTGCGCGGCGGAGCTGTCTCCCGTGTTAACGCGCCTGTTCCAACTGTCTCTTTCTTCGGGATGTGTGCCGGAGGCTTGGAGAAGAGCTAATGTGCAAGCGGTTCCCAAAAAAGGGGATCGGTCTGACCCGGCAAATTATCGGCCAATAGCTATCACCTCAGTACTTTGTAAGGTGATGGAACGGATTCTTAACAACCAACTGATCCATTACCTAGAAGATCACTGTTTAATTAATGATCGTCAGTACGGAT
The DNA here is from genome assembly GCA_905147175.2 of Nymphalis urticae. Classification (NCBI taxonomy): domain Eukaryota; kingdom Metazoa; phylum Arthropoda; class Insecta; order Lepidoptera; family Nymphalidae; genus Nymphalis; species Nymphalis urticae. Next base: position 152,680 of record LR990008.1, read on the forward strand.
TTCGACCAAAACGGTCTACAGGTGATCTTCTAGCGTACGTAACACACCTCTGGGGTGAAGCTATCGACAAGCATGGGGAGTCGTTGGCTGTCAGCCTCGATATCTCCAAGGCTTTCGACAGGGTCTGGCACAGAAGTCTTCTCTCCAAGCTGCCAGCATATGGTCTGCCTGCTCAGCTTTGCACCTGGATTGCCAGCTTCCTACACAAGCGCAGCCTTCGTGTTTTAGTTGATGGTTGCGCTTCACAATTCTATGTAGTGAATGCTGGGGCCCCCCAGGGATCTGTGCTATCTCCCACTCTGTTTGTTTTGCATATCAATGATATGCTCTCTCTCGGGAACATTCATTGCTATGCAGACGATAGTACAGTGCATGGTGGATACCACGGACGCGCAATGGCTGGGCGAGCGGAAATTAAGGAGAGGCGGGAGGATCTTGTCATTGAACTCAATAGGACGTTAGAGCTTATCGCCAAATGGGGCTCAGATAATCTTGTTGAGTTCAATGCCAAGAAAACACAGGTATGCGCTCTCACAGCAAAAAAGTCACCATTTTCCCCTCTTCCCTCCCTCTGTGGCACTCCGCTGGTGATACAAAGCAAAATCGCCATGCTGGGGATGGACGTTCGCTGCGATCTTAGTCCAAGGGATTACATTGAGGCTGTGATAAAAACAGCTTCACGGAAACTCGGAGTTCTGAACAAGGTGCGGCGTTTTTTCACGCCACAAAAACTGTGCCTGCTGTACAAAACACAGGTACGGTCTTGCGTTGAATATTGCTCGCACCTTTGGGATGGCTCCGCTAAGTACCTACTTGAGGCCTTGGATCGGTTGCAGCGACGTGCGGTCCGCATTATTGGCGACGTAAAGGTCACTAACACCCTCGAGCCTTTACAATTGCATCGAGAGATAGCAGCGCTGAGCGCTTTCTATCGACTGTATCACGGCGAGTGTTCCGAGGAATTATTCTCCCTAATTCCTGCTTCCCCCTTCCTTCACAAGTCTACGCGTGCTGGCTCTCGATGTCACCGACTAACAGTGACATCAATTCCATCGCGCACAAAGAAATTTGGCAACTCCTTTCTTTGTCGCACTTCTAAAAAATGGAATTCCCTACCAGCTCACGTATTCCCCTCCTCTTACGACCCGGGTTCCTTCAAACGAGGCGTGAAGAGGCATCTTGCGGGCCGGCAAGGTGGGGGCGGCTAGTGCAGAACGTTCTTCCTGACTGTACTGGCCGTCCTCGCGTTTGGACTCTACTACCACTTAACATCAGGTGGAGTAGAGTCATTTGCCCTCCCGGCAAATATAAAAAAAAAAAAAAAATAGCGTTTCGCTATCTTCGAAGTGAGTTCTTACTGGAAAGCTCTGCTGGAAATTGGTCACGATTTCCGGGACCAGTGTTAATACGTACGCGTGAAACGATCTACATTGGAACAAATTTAATAAACTACTTCACAATATTATCCAGTGTGGTCTTTCCTTGTATTGTAATATATAGTATTATGTAAAGCTACAACTTCATAATTTATATACATAATTTAAAAAACATAAAATGTGTTTTTTAAATATTTTACGAGACGGTTTTTTGCACACTACATTGGTTCAAACTATGTCACGATTCTGGAACAATATGATATTATTTGAACACACAACGTCACGCTATGCGTTAGGTACGCAAGTTCCATGACGTCATTATACAAACAACATGGCGGCGTGTTTTCGCGTGTTGATGTAACGTAGGTAATTATATAAATATAGCTATTTGGAGTAAATAAGTCATTTCGAGAAATGGAAATATAAATACATTCGATTGAAACGAGCAACAATAAGAAAATATATAATACTTAAGGTAAATGAAATATTGTTACGATAAGATTTTTATTAGTTTTTCAATATAGCTATTATTGTATATTAATGCAAAAATAATTTTATATAAATGAGATACTCACTTAAATCGGAATTCCACAGAGTTTTATTCGCCATTTGTTTTCAGGTATGAGGTATTTATTTAGGAATCGGTGGCAGATTTTTTTACTTATAAATGAGCAAGTGCTACTCGTCTATATTGAATAAGGATTTAAGCTTTGACTATAACTGAGCCACATAAAGACAATGAAATAGTTTTACTTGCAAAAACTATAACTTTATTTCGTGCTTGTATACACGGCACAAAAACAAAAGAAAAATTCGTAGCGTAGACAACGAATAAAACCTCCGCGACACACCATAAATAATAGAGCTTGCTTCTGACACGCGCCAAATGAGTGTAGCCGTCTCCCTCGCACGAATAGTCCCTATCCGCTCTAACGCGTTGCATCTTTAATGTGATTGTCGTATACACTGTTTCGCTTTTTGGATTTTTTCTTAAATTAAATTGTCTGGCCTGCTGTTAAAATTTTAATTATTTAAACTTCAAATTCTAAATGTAACATTTCAGTTGGTTTAATTATTTACTTTAGTTGGTTAAATGTATATTTTAAGGTATTGAACTATATTATAAATGTATTCAAGTTAATGTATATTGGCCATGTGGCTCGCTGATAGGGCTTAATGTCCCGAGGTCCTAGGTTTATGTTTAACATATTATCATACTTATTCACTTAAATATGTATGTTTAGTTATGCACGTAAGTTAACTAAATTGTAAGTAAACTTATTTGTGCTAGCTCATCTGGGTAGGCTCCACCCACACATCAGATATTCTATGCTTAGTATCTATCAATACTTAGTATTGTTGTGTTCCGGATCTACAGGCATGAGGGACATCACATCTTAGTTCCCAAGGTTGGTAGCGCCTTCACGGTGTAATGAATACTTATTATCTATTTCTTACACCGCGACGGTGGTGAACACTTACCGTCAGGTGGCCCATTTGACCGCCAAGATATTTATTCTTTTTTCTAATAATTTGATGTTATCAACCTTATCGCGATATATGTAAGACAAATTATGTATAAATATTTAATAAAACATGTAGTATGTTACACAACACCTCAGTGTTGCTAGTTATAATCACTTTTTAATAACGCGAGGAACCGTTTCGTCGAGCAACCATACATCACGTTCGACGGGTCCGGATCGTCGGGTGTCGGTGAAGCCGCAATAAATATCAATACACAGTTCGGGGTCGAGATAACAAATGACCTGCGATTTGCGATAATCTTCGAGATTCGGGAGTGATTTGAGCGATCTCGCTTTGATTAATGTAACAGCGGACGGGCTCAGTCGCTCTGCTTTCATTGGTTCCTTCCTTTCATAAACACCAACAAAATATACCGTAAACGTTACCGTAACTGCCTGTTAATATCCCACTGTTGGGCTAAGGCCGCCTCTCCCTTTTGAGGAGAAGGTTTGGAGCTTATTCCACCACGCTGCTCCAATGCGGGTTGGTGGAATACACATGTGGCAGAATTTCAGTGAAATTAGACACATGCAGGTTTCCTCACGATGTTTTCCTTCACCGTAAAGCACGAGATGATTTTATAATCGCAATTTAGCACATGAAAATTCAGAGGTTTGAACCCACGATCATCGGTTAAGATTCACGCGTTCTTACCACTGGGCCATTTCTAACAAATTAAAAAACACAAATTATTTAACAAAATATCTTAAAATATTTGATATTGTTGGATATCCTCTACTCAAACGTTGTCTGACAGGGATCATTCTGTTGGTATTGAGACTACCATTGCTACCTAGTTATTGTTTGTATTTCTTATATTTGTGTGTACTTTAAAAGAGTATACTTGTATCGTATTGTAGATTCCTCAAAACAATTTGCCGTATACACAGCAGTGCAATAAATATGTGTAAAGCTGAAACAACATCTGCGTCTTAATCTCATTATTGGATTTACCTAAATATGCCGTAGATTAACTTTGAATAAAATACGTAAATTGTGTTTTTTTTATTTATTTATTTGCAGTGTCTTTTTGGTATTTATTGTATATTATGGACACATAGTGTAATGACAGTAATTATTGATATAATTGTTCAAGCTATATAATATTGTTATTACTATATAATTATGTTATTCTACTGGTGGTAGGGCTTTGTGCAAGCTCGTCTGGGTAGGTACGTACTCATCATCTATTCCACCGGTTGTTGTGTTCCGGTTTGAAGGGTGTGTGAGCCAGCGTAATTACAGGCACAAGGGACATAACATCTCAGTTTCCAAGGTTGGTGGCGCATTGGCGATGTAAGCAACGGTTAACATTTCTTACAATGGCAATGTCTATAGGCGTTGGTGACCATGACCATTACCATCAGGTATACTATAAAAAAATATAATAGTCATGTTCTAAAATGAATATATAATTCGTAAAATTTTGATTTGTTTCAGGTATGGTTCCAGAATCGTCGCGCTAAGTGGAAGAAACGCAAGAAGAGCACGAACGTGTTCAGATCACCAGGAGCTCTCCTTCCATCCCACGGTCTCCCGCCCTTCGGCGCCGGCGACGTTTGTAGTCCAGGAGTCTTCGCAGACAGACCCTGGTCTATGCCTGCAGGTTGGTCAGGTTCTTTATCATCGTCAGTCAACTATTTAAATTATTTTTTTACATTTGAATAACACTCAAATCGGACTGCACAGTCCTTTGAGTTATTTTATGCCACTGGGTATTCGCTTGATTTCGCAAAATAAAAAGTGTGCTACACATTACATATGTAAAAACGAAAGATCGGTTACATAATGTATACGAATTTTAATTTATATTACACGTACATGTATTGTATGTTATCTTTTATATGCAGTTTTAAGCTTTTTGTTGTTTTGACCTACTCTAGTTATAGTGGCAGATGTTTTTTGTCTAGGTCTCGGTCAGCTGTCCCAGGGCGGTGTATCGATGGGGGGATTCGGTGCGGGCGGGCTGCCTCAGCTCGCCGCGGACCTCAACCCTTCTCTACCGATCAGTTCCGTCGGCTCGCAGCCGTATCAGTCTCACTACCCGCTTAATTCTCTTGGTAAGAACCTACATCCCCCTTCCCGTTACAACAGATCACTTATTATATAATCATTTTGGAAATGTTACTAATGAAATACAAATGCAACTCCACACGATTCCATCCCGTAGGTAGTAGAAAATTTATATAACCTTTTCTATACGGGCCTATAATCTTATAGGAAATTTATTCTTAACTCGAATTAACAGAACCCACTTTATATTTATTGTTACGTAAACTTATTTTATGTTTGCAATATTAGTTGAATTTTTTTTTGTTTTTTCAATTTCAAAGGAGACACAATGATGTCATACTGCAACAACATCAGCGGACAGCAGTCCGGCCTGGAGGGCTCGCCCACGCCGCCTCACATGTCGCACTGCGCCAACAACAACGCCTCGCCGACGACCTCGGGTGAGTTACCGACACAGGAACACCACACGGATGTCACGACCGTTATACGAGTGGTACCGCGTCACCACGTCACCGCGTGTACGTCCGAACAACTCTAGTGTCTCTAGGCAAATATTTTTTTCGTTGCATTCCGATTTGAAATGTGAAGGAGCCAATATAAGCGATTTAAATAAATGACATAAAGTGAAATCTACACATAAAATCACTAATTTTAATAAATGTTTCTAAAGAAACCACCTATTTAACCATTTCCCATTACCAAAGCTGTAGAAGCTACGCAAGATTGTATAATGATGTAACGCCGTGACGCGTAGGTGGAGGCGGCGAGACGGGCGAGGAGGAGGTGTGGCGCGGCCACAGTATCGCGGCGCTGCGTCGCCGCGCCTCGGAGCTGTCCGCGGCCATCCCCCCCTACCTGCAGCTCAACTACGACGCGCACAGCCCCGTCTACTGACCGCCTGCCCGGCAACCGCATCCCGCCTACCACCCGTAGTGCACACACGCACACACAAACAATACCTTTAGCTCCAGCCGCGCTACCGTCTGACCACCGACGGCTCCGCACCGTGCGTAGCGCTTGGCGCTGTTTAATTCCAATTCTAATTAGACAACAAACTCTATATCCGACTATACGAGCATTTAATATGTCGCAAATAGTTGTTAATCGTTAGCTTTCGGATTTTTTTGCAGTCTTTTCGAGTACATCTAACGATAAATGATTAACGAATATGATTTGATATTAATTTGTGTTGACGACAAATAATATAACTACATATATCCTTTGAAATAAAAATGACTTTAACGATCCAAGGCGACAGACAAACCCAACATTTAAACATTAAGCGCGACTCGTCTTCGTAAAAAATAATTTTACACACAAAATATTGAATATACATTAAACTATAGAAACTAATTGTCTTCGGAAGAAATCAAAAGTCAGTTTCTTAAAACAATAAAGGTCGTAACTTCCAGGACGATATTTATTAAATTAACTAATTATAGTGTAACATGTGAGCTATATTTGAAAATACATGTATACGCGTTTGAACAATAATAAATATAATATATTATAGTGCTAGATTCAATAAGCTATTTATTACTTAAGTAACGATAATAAAGTATTAGATAAAATTAAGCAGTTACTTGATGTTTGGGACTGTACTCGAGGTTGTAGCGTAAGACATTCCGAAATATAAAATATTTAGAATAATAATATTTTATTATACTAGATAAAATTCTCACCAGTCCACGTTTGAAGTACTTCGACGGTCGATCGATGGCAGTAACAGTATGCGGTAGCTCGCTGTACTTAATGTTGTTTTAAATTAAAATTAAATATTTAACATGATGCGTACACAGATTAATTATCAATTGAATAATGTTTGATATACAATGATACAGATCACTGATGTATTTGTGTAAAAACGTCGTTGGACGTCGATCGTGTACCCGACTACGGCAAGTAAAAAGGAGAGCTATGATTTTAGCATTTTATCTATGTACATTTGTTCGTATAGCTCCAAAGTTGCTTATCATATGGAGCTGTATATGTCATACGCTATATGACGTTTTTAAATCCATCATGGCGAATATGATGTGCAACAATAATAAAAATTTGATAAATTTACAGATTTCGAAAATGTTTTTCGTAGTCGGGTCTTAGTATTTGCAACATATGAAATTATTTATTATTCAAGTGATATTACAAGAAAATGTACAAACCGGAAGGGAATCTCGAATCTAATTTACATGTAAAATAAAATAAAATTGTCACGTATACGTTTTTATAGAAACATTTGATAGACGAACCGTTATCGTTTCTGATTACTTGGAATTCGCGGCCACTGACTTATTGAATTAGATAAAGTGGTTGAAAGTTCCTATTCATTTAGGGGTTCCGAAGTGTCGTAATATTAAACATATATTTATTTATTTTATTTGATACTTAATATAAATAGCCGTCCGTTATTTTGTATTATATATTGTAAGTAGTTATAGTGTTAATTTTTTAAGCATATTTTTAATTTCTACTTCGGAACCCGATTAGTAGCGGTTTAATTTTTAAAATTGAAACCAAAGCTGTCATCTTGGTTTATTGTATGATTTAAAATATTTTAATTTTACATATTATTTTTTAATAATTTTTGACTTTTAATTGTTGCAATTTTTTTTATAACGTTTATAAATGACGCAATTTTGTTTTAACTAGGACAGAACTTGTCATGTTCTAAAGCTCTACTTTACAAACTTTTACTTACAATTGAATAAAAAGGTTCGAATGTTATATGTGCTGTAATTCCTTTTAAACCGTTATAATCACAATACAGCTTTTTTATTCGAAAAGCAACACGACCCGGTTATTGTGCGTGATACCATTTTACTAGCTCGGCTTGTGGTGAGTTTATACGGTTCGATTTTAATTGACCGTTACTTGAACTACAGCATAAAGTTAAAAAACGAATTTCAAAAAAGCTTGTTATACTAACATTTATATAATAACATTTTCTAGTTTTTATCTCAATAACTAATAGTATTAATAAAATAAATCAAAATAGATCACGAGATTTCTATTGTACAATCGACAAATTTTATTATTTCATGTTCAAGCTATTATTCATATAAATAAAACACAAGCTTACTTTCGCAGGCGATAAATTAATAAGTATTTGAATTTGATTTGAATCTATAACAAAAAAAAAAGTATAATTTTTGTTGCTTTAATTTTATTGAAAGTCCGTTCAGGTATAAATCGCCAACAATCTCACAGTGGAACGATTAAAATCGAATTAGCTACTCGAACTCGCCGTTACGGATACATAATCTGTGTGTAAATTCACTAACGATATTTTTTTGTAAAATTTTATTGTAAAGTGTAAATTTAATGTTTGTTTTTCATCAGCTCGATCAGACTATCGAGCATAGATACATATATACATATATTGAATCTTTTCTTTTCTATCATTCTTTGTAATATTAACAATTACGAAAAGAAACAGGTTATTACAAAATAAAATTTAAACTTTGTAATGTTCCATCACATACATGACCTGTTACACTACAATGTAATTCGTACATTTTTCTTTATATAAATTCTTGTTTATTTTGTGTAAGTAAAGGACTGAGTGTGCGTAAATAAAATATATTTTATGTATATTAATATTAAATATGTCTGAAAGTTTGCTCGATTTTAGTATCATTTCCTTTTAAAATAAATAAAATACGTTTTACATATGTGAAGTAATTATTACATAGGACCTTATTGGAATAAAATTTTGGGCTTCGAATATTTTGTGAAGTATTTTTATTGGTCGAGCAAACTTGTGTTGACGCGATATCAGAGTGCTGATACGCGCGTGTATACATAGCTATGTGTAGTGTTACGGTATGTTAGCTGTAAGTATTAATACATACATATGATAGACAATGTTTAGACTTTGTGTTTTCATTTATTACCCTCGAAATAATACCTTATTTACTGTTAATTTTTATACTTACCTTATTCGATTTATAATAATAATACTTATATATATAGTCGTCCCTAGAAATTAATTGTTATTCCCAGTTAATGTGGCTCGCTAGACCAAATTTGGTTTTGAAAACCCTACGACACGTGTTACAATACAGTTGGCCCGCAAAGTTGTATGTATATGTGGAGGATAGCTAAGGTCTCTCTTTTCTTAACTGGCGTCGTTAACTCTTTTCGTCTAGGGCGTAAAGGTGGTTTTCCTCAAACGTCTTGATCTTTTTGTAGATGGTAGAGCGCCAAGATGACCTTAGGGAAGCGAGCTCCTCCCAACATTCTTTGTCAATGTCACAAGCTTTTAGGTGTCTTTTAAACACGTCCTTGTATAGCAAATACTGACCACCATGCTTCCGTTTGCCTTTGGCTACCTCCGAATAAAAGACAGCTTTAGGCAAACGACGCTCGTCCATGCGCAGGACATGCCCACACCATCTGAGTTGACGTTGCATCAGAAGAGCTTCCATGCCGTATATTCCAGAGCGACGCTCTGGCGACGATGAGGACCTCTGAGTTAGGGATAATAATTATATAGATAGTTGACCAACTTCAACGCATCCATACGGGATCTACTTATGGGACTACGGTTGGAGACTTGCTTGTGGTAGGATTCGGCGCAGTCCGTGTGAATAAACGCCTGCTCACCCGCATTGTTTAAATGGGCATTTTCGAACCCATGGTTGGTGATGGCGCTCACGAGTAAGGTGAGACAAGTGGTTGTAAACATTTCTTGCAATTGCTATGTTTGGAATTGATAATATTACATCAGGAAGTCAAGTCCACGTCAGCTTTCCCAATAATAAATCTATTTTTAAATTATTTTCTTATTTAAAAAAGAAACGTTAAAGTATTCAAACTTTTGTATAATAAGTAATTTTTTTTATAGAATAGGTAGGCTGACGAGCATATGGGTCACCTGATGTAAAGTGGTCACCAACGCCCATGGACATCGGCATTGTAAGATATGTTACCCATCGCCTTACATCACCAATGCGCCACCAACCTTGGAAACTAAGATGTTATGTCCCTTGTGCCTGTAATTACACTGGCTTTACCTTTCAAACCAGAATACATCAATACAAATTACTGCTGTTTTGCGGTAGAATAATATTATAAATAAATAATAATATAATAATAAATAACACCTTATTAAACAAAACTTACTTTTGAGTTATTTTTCTTGTGGGTTGTAGCGCCAGCCGTGCCAAGTTCATTGCCGGCGCTACATTGCTTATATAGATACTGAGACTGGGCGGAGATCACCACTTCGGTACACTGTTTACCAGTTATAAACAAAAAAATTAACATGAGTCAGAAAAAACCTTTTTGAATAAAACACCCTTGGGCACATATGCGAATCTCAAAAGATGTCTGTAATATTTCATTTTTCGTTTATCGTTACTATTTACCGACATTTCCCCTTACCCGACAGCCGATGGTATATAATATTATACAAATATTTAACAGGTAGTATTTAAAAAACTGGTAGTTTGATTTTAAACGTTTAAATTAAATTTCAAAATCTATACTAATATTATAAAGATGTAAAGTTTGTGACGTTGTTGGGGGTAATCTCTGCATCTACTAAACCGTTTGAAAAATCTTTTACCAATTGAAAGCCACATTATTGGTGAGTGTCGTAGGCTATATATTAACCCGAAAAATGAAAAGACTTTTTCGTAATAGTCGGATTTGCAAAATAAGTCGGAGAAAAAATTTCGAACGAAAACATTTCTTACGAACGCTGCCTTAACGATGAGAGATATATGATTGAGTTCTAGAGAAAAGTTGTAGAGCTTGATAATGTCTACAAATAAGTCAGCGACAAAATATGTCTAACTTTTATATTTAAGTCACAAAAAGTGGTTTTTATATTTTTTAAATATCCAATACGCGAGACAATTTTATTAATGTCCGGCCAACGCGAATTTTGGCAGTCAGGATATAAATCGTAGCACTCAGTACTAACCGAACCACATTCATAATTTCATCACAAGTTAAAATGTTTACCGTCGAACGAAGTAGGCACGGGTCAGCTAGTTATAAATAATTTTAAAAGTCACAATAAAAACAAATGAATAGATAGTGAAGAAACGTTTCCATAATCAATTTTTTATATTTATATTTAAAAAACATATATTGTTGATCGTTGTGGAGTTGTCCAGCTTACCATAAAAATGCATTGTCATAGAAACTTAACCAATATTTAAAACTGCAACTCTGTAGAATCTAAATTAACTTACAAACATTGCAGTTAAATAGAAGTTTGTAAAGAAATGGAAAATATTAATAACAATATTTGCAATAACTTAAATGTGATTAGCGATCACATTGTACTGTTAGAGGCAGTACAGCCATCTATTATAAGATAGTGGAGGTTGCAAACATTCGTACTTAGTTTATAAGTATAACGCTAGATGGCACTGTTACGAAACATATCAAAAACATAATTAAACAAGTTATTTAAATTAAATGTAAAATATTATTAGTTAAAATTAAAGTAATGCTAATTGATGTAAGATTAAATAAATAAAAAAATGTGTAAAATGTTGGCCAATTGTGGTAAGTTTATGTATGCACCGCTAGATGTCACTTTTAAGTAATAATAAATGTGGATTTTTCATGTTAATTTATTATCATTCTTGGAACACAATATGAGTATAATATAAAAAGATGCTTTTGCTTATGATTTTATAGATTTACACTTCTAATACTAGTTATTGAAGTTGCCTTTGGTAAAGACTGAAATATACTGGGACAATTAATTGAAGCTCATATTTTGTTACACGGTAGCAAGTTATTGACAAAACAGTACAGGTAGTTAGCGAAGTGATCGTTGGGGCGCTGTGTATTGTGTCGTTCTAATAATGTCTATAAAATCGCAAAAATCTTTAAATGACGAGTGTTCTGAAATATTCGAGAAGAGCTACTCGGTGAGGAGTGAGTCGAATGAAAGCTTATCTTGGTGGGTAAATCGATATTTATTTGAAATCTTAAATTATCTTAAAACGTCAAGTAGAGTTATATGAATAATTTACAGTGATGAAGACGAGGAATCCTTATCCAGGGAACTGTTGAAGAAACTTACTCCGGCAGTACTCAGCAAACTCAGGCGTAGCTTTAAAAAGGCCAAGGAGAGAAACACAGCGAGAGACATCGAACGGTGGGTTTATTGTAATATTACATTGTAACTTTTTCTTTTAGGCCTTAAACCAGCAGTAAGGTTGTTACACACTACTTTAACATAGAGGATTTTTTTTGTGTATAATTGAACAAAAGTCTGCTATTAAGATAAATAGCTTTTTATATGTATATAAATTCAATACAATAAAAATGGGCTTAGTTACTGTGGTAAAATTATAAGCACATATTAAGCAAACACAAGTCAGTAGTGCTTGCCCGGTTTTGAAGTCGCAATCTTCTGCTCAGTGCTATCTCAGCTCTTGACTAATTATAAGTATATTGTTATATAATTATGTTTATAAAATGATCGCAGCCGGGTAGAGGAGGTGATGCGTGCCGCTGCTGCTGAGGAAGGCATAGAGTTTGCGACGCCGGCGACGCGGCAACCCAACACCTTGTATCTGGACGAGAAAAGCTTTGTGGCAGCCCTAGAAAACATTTTTGGTAATATTTACTGATTGTATAGTTCATTGCCTGTCTAGTTAATTATATTAAGTGTTGTATTGTTTATTGCAAAACACCAAGGTCATCACAAGTACACGACACATGCGCACCAGCTTTTCCAAACATTAGACGCGTTTGGTAGCGGACGAGTGTGGTGGAAGCAAGTAGTGGCGAAACTGGTAGCAGCAGGCGCTAGGAGTACCACCTCCAGATGTGAGAGATGGAGCCCCGTAAGGGTTGGAGGGATGCTGAAGTTGGAACATTGTAAGGTAAACCTGGAATAAATATTTGACAAAAGACTTGATGGTTTTAATTAATTTAGTGAATAAAAGTAACAAATAAATAACGTCGCTGAAACTAGCCGACAGATGACATTCCTGAGCCCAAGCTTTTCTACGAGGCTGTACTACTTTGTAGCTTATATAGCGTTTTACCGCATTGACTTAGACTTATTACTTACGCCAGAAAGTGTAAAAAAACTATCTTTACTTAACTAGCATACAAAAGTATGGTAGTTAATTAAAAATACACAAAAGAGATTGTAACCACAAAAATGCGGCGCAGAAATTTTAAACACAGTTTTTTTCTGGAAGGAATAGGAATTAGGAATGTCATCTGTCGGCTAGTTTCAGCGACGTAAATAAATAGCTCGTCAATGTGTCACTACTACTCATGAATATTACTCTCATTAAGGATTCTCAATGCTGTTCATGTAAGCTTCTTCTGTTCTTCAAGTAGGCTCTTACAAAATGTTCGGAATGGAGATTCTACTAGTGAAAACAATGGTATATTTTATATAAAAATGGAGATGTTGTTATTTTCAGAGGGAGACGATAATAAAACTCGTAAATATAGAGCGAGAATACTCTTTCTGCTATGCGGCGGTCTCGAGGGGAGGCCGAGTAGGAGTGTACAGTGGAGATATGCAACTTCTAAGCTCTTACGAAGTAACGTATAACATACATACTATTACAGTATTTAATTTATATACACCAGCATCCACTAATTGCCCACGTATTGCTTTGTTGGGCCATTGAGATTACAGGAGGAAGGTATTGCATATTAGAATGATGGTGCACGATGGCGTAATATTTATACTTCTTGCAATGCCAATGTCTGGTCGAAGTATATAAATTACCATCGGATGACCGAAACTGTCTGCCATTCGAAAAATAAATATATTTTTTATCTATTATACCATCTCGAGCCTCTACGCCTCTCCGGTTCAACTAATGTTACGGTCAGTTTATTTAGTTACGAGTGTCTTGATGATATGTAAATTGATTTAAACTACTTATACCCAGAAGTCCTATATGTATGACCATCTAAACCTAGTGTATGTACTTTTATCAACTGATTACTATTGCTTCTCATGATAATGCGAGCACAAAGTTACAATTCTATGTTTACTCACCACTATTTTTCAGGTATTTTATCACCGAACAGGAATCCATCGTCGAGTCAAGAATTCTTGGATAACAGATGCTGTTTATTTGAGTGTGAGTAAATTGTATATCTTTGTCCAAAATAACTATCGCAATAAAACTAATCTAAATTTATTTCTTGTTTTAAAATTAACTTAACGTGTAAATTTTATTTTGTTGCAAATAAACAAGACAGGGCTGTTGAATATTCTGAAGTGATCTCTTTTCAGGATGTTCAATGTCTATTATTGTCAGCATCCGATCGCAGTTTGACAATATACGATGTGACAACTCTCACGCACTCTCCACTGTACTGCATCACAGGATTACCTAACATACCCACTGTAAGATATAAATTATATTTAGCGGGCGCTTTAATTTAAGCGCTTTAATAACTAAAACGTGATGACTCAACGATAATGGAAAACTAACTTTTAAAAAGTAATTATGAAACATTGGAGTCTATGTTAAGTGAGCTTTTTAAAAAAAAATTGTAGAGCTTGAGCGATGAGAGGTGGAATTTTTATATGAATTGGTATTCAGTGCAAAACCTATTCATGTGCCGACTCTATACACAGACAATCCGATGTAACATGAAGGAATAGAAGGATCATCATATTATCATACCTCAATACAGTTTGCGAACATCATATAACAAAGATTTAGAATACATATTATTTATTTGGAAGTACTTACACGTAACAGTCATTGGTCACTGCAATTAGTTCTGCTTAAGATGTTATTACCAATTTATATAATATTTCAAACCATCAGGGCATTTTGTAACTTATTTGACGATGCATAGCATTAGCACCTGAAGAAAATAATTAAAGCCTTTGCATAGGATACTTAAAAGTGAGTCTATTAATTTTAACTCTTGTGTTTAAAGTGCCTAGCTTATAACCCAGCCTCGAATGCGGGCAACGAGTCCGAGCTGATCTTCGGCACAGAGAGAGGCGATCTCACTAAAGTCCGGTTTCTACAACCTCGTGTTTCACTTCTTTTCATGAAGTTGCCAGATAATATCAATTATTACTATTGGATGGTGAGTTTATATTTACTTTGACATGAATGTATGCAACTGTTGTGTCTTGCATAAAACTTTTAATTATTACTCGGCAACTAAACTTTTTTACCTGTATTTTATTTCTGTGATCCAATATTTTTTTTATTATTAAATACTAATTCTGACAAATTTAAGGAGCTCTTCGGTGCCCCCCATACTTCCTACTGCAACATTACAAGTTGGAGGAAAGTCCATTCGCGCTCTGTAAGACGCGTGAGTCACGCGCGAGATGGAGACTACGTGCTGTCCTGCTCGCACGACACGTCAGTCAGTGTGCGATCGAGACATGCCCTCGGGAAACTTGAAGATTATGTGTTTAAAGTGCAAAGAGTTAGTTCTTGAGGTTCTTTTAGATTCAAACTATTCAAATAATTTTAATTATCTATTGAGTACGCCGTAGAACAATTAAATACAATTTTACTGATTAGACAATTAAGTTAACTGTTATCACAAATATTAGGTGTTTCAATTTTTAACATTTTTTTATGTTATAGTAAGGCGGTCGAGCATATGGGTCTGATGGTAAGTGGTCAACAACGTCCTTAGACTTTAGCAATGTAAGAAACGTCAACCATCGCTTACATAGCCAATGCGCCACCAATCTTGAGATCTAAAATGTTATGTCCCTTGTGCCTGAAATTACACTGGCTCACTCACCCTTCAAATCGGAACACAACAATACCAAGTACTGCTATTTTGCGGTAGAATATCTAATGAATGGGTGGTACCTACCCAGACGAGCTTGTACAAAGCCCAACCACCAGTTACCATCTATGTTAATACGTAATGAAACTTAAGGTATTTAATAATTTTATTTAAGTCTAACTGTATATAAAATCATTTAATTTGTTTTGTATAAGGGCGTCTCCTGCTTCCATATGGTACCATCATTGCACATGTTGGTGACAGGGAGTCCGGACGGTATTGTTCGTTTGTGGGAGAGTCCTCAGAGCTCGCCTTTCGCCTCTCTGTCCGTTCCTGGATCACCAGCTGTACTGGATGTCGCTGTCGTCGTGGCTTTGGAAATAATCGTTGCTTATTGCAGTAATTGTGTGAGTATTTGTAGCATTATTTAGTTCCAATTGTGAAAAACAATATTTGAAGTTGTTACGAAGATTAGCTGTAATAGTTTAGGGCGACATTTTATGTTCAGTGATATGATACAAAAATGTTTATGAGTGAAGTTTTATATTTGTAGTTTTTACATATTTGGGATTTGTACGAAGAGTGTCTTCTCCAAACTGTCAAAATCAAGTTCCCGTTTCTTGGAGTATTGGGCAAGAGAGTGGAATTCGGAACTTACTGTATACATCCTGGTCAGTAACATCTTATTATAATTGGTGCTGGTGGTCTACTTTTGGGCCGTGATAACAAAGTTACGTTAATATTTTGATGCTAATATAGATAAATTATGAATATACAATAATATATTAATGATTTTAGTTAATTAAATCCTAATTCTTGTTAATAATTTACTGACTCAGGTAAACTGTTCCATGGTATGTACACATTTTATGTCGTAATTTATGAAAGAATTTTAATTAATCTTAAGGTCCACCACGAAGAGAAAAAATCAATGAAGATAGTCAGGACAACGCTATCAGTTCACGGCGTGGTTCGAGCGTGTACCAAGGTTCCACGGGAGGTTTGATTCTAATGACAGAACCAGCACAAGTGTCTTGGGATCAGAGGGGACTGGAGCAAGATCCGTAGGTTGATTACATTCATGTATTTTTATTAAAAAGAATTTAATACTATGTTTGTAATAATAAAAAATAATTGTGTTTTTTTAATATTAATGTGTGCACTTTAAGGTTAGTTTATTAGTATTGTCGCACACTACAATATTTTAATGAGTAAGGCATAGTATGCGCTTTAAATGAAATGTTTCTGCTTCAGAGAAAATCTCCGATTCAATCGTTCCGATCTTTTAATAACCTGTTGTGACTACGTCTGTGTCATCGTTCTCCGAGATAAGCACGGGTCTCCTCTGCCTCCACCCGGAGACACGCTGAGAGCTAGACGACCATCATTTTGGGAACTACCTGCTGATTTAATGTGTGAGTAATTTAAGTTTTGTGTCCTTGAATCACGGCTTCGTTCAAGCCAATATGGGCATGGACTGCCAAGCTATCTATTATTCTTTTACTAGACATGAATGTTATATTAAGTATACAAGTAACGGTGTGAACGGCGTTAGTGACTGCTTACCATATCATACGATATTAGCGTTTGAATTTCAGTTATAAAATTTAAAAACAAATTGGCCACACTACATTGGCCATATTAAATTACTATATTGCTACTACAAGGGAAGTTTCAAGGGCATGACGCTTTTACGAATTTAATAAATAAATATATAATAATAAATCGTTATTTTATATTTACATACCAGCGCCATTAGTATCAGTCACTTCAAAGCCATCACCACCATCACCGAAGCTCCTGAAGCCAGTAGCAATTGAACATACAACTCAAGATCTTGATGAACTCTTAGAGAAAGCAGGTAATTATGTCTGCAATAAATAACAATAACCTATTCACAATAAGTTAAGTGAACATATATTTATTTTATATATTTTAATAAAAAGAACATCATAAATTGACGTGACACCTTTTCTTCTATCACAAATAATATATGTTACAGGACTACAGGGAATATTAGAAAAGGACTTTGTGTTAATGCAAGGTCTCAAACACGACTTGAATAAGAAACTTTATGATATGGAGGCAAACAAGGAAGCCGTGAGTAGTGAAACAAGAACATACCTACTGTTAGTTAGATACTACTGCGCTCATACTAATGTTTAAAGCGCCAAAATTTAATCAAACTAAAATTAACAAGCTATTGTGGGTGAAATTTTTATTTTTCATTACTTTCAATGGAGTAAAATAATCGGTTTCTCTAATTACGTAGATTTTTGAATTTTTTTTAACTAATACTAATAAAATTGCCGTTGAATTGAATGCCATCAGAAATCGAATATATATGAATACTTAAGACTCGACTATGCTATGTGAGGTTATACATGATTAAAATTGTTATTTTTTTTATAGAAATGGAAGGTGGACGAGCATATGGGCCACCTGATGGTAAGTGGTCACCAACGCCCTTAGACATTGGCATTGTAAGAAATGTTGCCCATCGCTTAAATTGAAAGCTCTGCTGGAAATTGGTCACGATTTCCGTGACCAGTGTTAATACGTACGCGTAAAACGATCTACATTGGAACAAATTTAATAAAAAAACGTCACAATATTATCCAGTGTGGTCTTTCCTTGTATTGTAATATATAGTATTATGTAAAGCTACAACTTCATAATTTATATACATAACTTAAAAAATATAAAATGTGTTCTTTAAATATTTGACGAGAAGGTTTTTTGTACACTACATTGGTTCAAACTATGTCACGATTCTGGGACAATATGATATTATTTGAACACACAGCGTCACGCTATGCGTTAGGTACGCAAGTTCTATGACGTCATTATACAAACAACATGGCGGCGTGTTTTCGCGTGTTGATGTAACGTAGGTAATTATATAAATATAGGTATTTGGAGTAAATAAGTCATTTCGAGAAATGGAAATATAAATACATTCGATTGAAACGAGCAACAATAAGAAAATATATAATACTTATGGTAAATGAAATATTGTTACGATAAGATTTTTATTAGTTTTTCAATATAGCTATTATTGTATATTAATGCAAAAATAATTTTATATAAATGAGATACTTACTAAAATCGGAATCCCACAGAGTTTCATTCGCCATTTTTTCTCAGGTATAAGGTATTTATTTAGGAATCGGTGGCAGATTTTTTTACTTATAAATGAGCAAGTGCTACTCGTCTATATTGAATAAGGATTTAAGCTTTGACTATAACTGAGCCACATAAAGACAATGAATTAGTTTTACTTGCAAAAAGTATAACTTTATTTCGTGCTTGTATACACGGCACAAAAACAAAAGAAAAATTCTTAGCGTAGACAACGAATAAAACCTCCGCGACACACCATAAATAATAGAGCTTGCTTCTGACACGCGCCAAATGAGTGTAGCCGTCTCCCTCGCACGAATCGTCCCTATCCGCTCTAACGCGTTGCATCTTTAATGTGATTGTCGTATACACTGTTTCGCTTTTTGGATTTTTTCTTAAATTAAATTGTCTGGCCTGCTGTTAAAATTTTAATTATTTAAACTTCAAATTCTAAATGTAACATTTCAGTTGGTTTAATTATTTACTTTAGTTGGTTAAATGTATATTTTAAGGTATTGAACTATATTATAAATGTATTCAAGTTAATGTATATTGGCCATGTGGCTCGCTGATAGGGCTTAATGTCCCGAGGTCCTAGGTTTATGTTTAACATATTATCATACTTATTCACTTAAATATGTATGTTTAGTTATGCACGTAAGTTAACTAAATTGTAAGTAAACTTATTTGTGCTAGCTCATCTGGGTAGGCTCCACCCACACATCAGATATTCTATGCTTAGTATCTATCAATACTGAGTATTGTTGTGTTCCGGATCTACAGGCATGAGGGACATAACATCTTAGTTCCCAAGGTTAGTAGCGCCTACGCGATGTAATGAATACTTATTACCTATTTCTTACACTGCGACGGTGGTGAGCACTTACCATCAGGTGGCCCATTTGACCGCCAAGATATTTATTCTTTTTTCTAATAATTTGATGCTATCAACCTTATCGCGATATATGTAAGATATATGTATAAATATTTAATAAAACATGTAGTATGTTACACAACACCTCAGTGTTGCTAGTTATAATCACTTTTTAATAACGCGAGGAACCGTTTCGTCGAGCAACCATACATCACGTTCGACGGGTCCGGATCGTCGGGTGTCGGTGAAGCCGCAATAAATATCAATACACAGTTCGGGGTCGAGATAACAAATGACCTGCGATTTGCGATAATCTTCGAGATTCGGGAGTGATTTGAGCGATCTCGCTTTGATTAATGTAACAGCGGACGGGCTCAGTCGCTCTGCTTTCATTGGTTCCTTCCTTTCATAAACACCAACAAAATATACCGTAAACGTTACCGTAACTGCCTGTTAATATCCCACTGTTGGGCTAAGGCCGCCTCTCCCTTTTGAGGAGAAGGTTTGGAGCTTATTCCACCACGCTGCTCCAATGCGGGTTGGTGGAATACACATGTGGCAGAATTTCAGTGAAATTAGACACATGCAGGTTTCCTCACGATGTTTTCCTTCACCGTAAAGCACGAGATGATTTTATAATCGCAATTTAGCACATGAAAATTCAGAGGTTTGAACCCACGATCATCGGTTAAGATTCACGCGTTCTTACCACTGGGCCATTTCTAACAAATTAAAAAACACAAATTATTTAACAAAATATCTTAAAATATTTGATATTGTTGGATATCCTCTACTCAAACGTTGTCTGACAGGGATCATTCTGTTGGTATTGAGACTACCATTGCTACCTAGTTATTGTTTGTATTTCTTATATTTGTGTGTACTTTAAAAGAGTATACTTGTATCGTATTGTAGATTCCTCAAAACAATTTGCCGTATACACAGCAGTGCAATAAATATGTGTAAAGCTGAAACAACATCTGCGTCTTAATCTCATTATTGGATTTACCTAAATATGCCGTAGATTAACTTTGAATAAAATACGTAAATTGTGTTTTTTTTATTTATTTATTTGCAGTGTCTTTTTGGTATTTATTGTATATTATGGACACATAGTGTAATGACAGTAATTATTGATATAATTGTTCAAGCTATATAATATTGTTATTACTATATAATTATGTTATTCTACTGGTGGTAGGGCTTTGTGCAAGCTCGTCTGGGTAGGTACGTACTCATCATCTATTCCACCGGTTGTTGTGTTCCGGTTTGAAGGGTGTGTGAGCCAGCGTAATTACAGGCACAAGGGACATAACATCTCAGTTTCCAAGGTTGGTGGCGCATTGGCGATGTAAGCAACGGTTAACATTTCTTACAATGGCAATGTCTATAGGCGTTGGTGACCATGACCATTACCATCAGGTATACTATAAAAAAATATAATAGTCATGTTCTAAAATGAATATATAATTCGTAAAATTTTGATTTGTTTCAGGTATGGTTCCAGAATCGTCGCGCTAAGTGGAAGAAACGCAAGAAGAGCACGAACGTGTTCAGATCACCAGGAGCTCTCCTTCCATCCCACGGTCTCCCGCCCTTCGGCGCCGGCGACGTTTGTAGTCCAGGAGTCTTCGCAGACAGACCCTGGTCTATGCCTGCAGGTTGGTCAGGTTCTTTATCATCGTCAGTCAACTATTTAAATTATTTTTTTACATTTGAATAACACTCAAATCGGACTGCACAGTCCTTTGAGTTATTTTATGCCACTGGGTATTCGCTTGATTTCGCAAAATAAAAAGTGTGCTACACATTACATATGTAAAAACGAAAGATCGGTTACATAATGTATACGAATTTTAATTTATATTACACGTACATGTATTGTATGTTATCTTTTATATGCAGTTTTAAGCTTTTTGTTGTTTTGACCTACTCTAGTTATAGTGGCAGATGTTTTTTGTCTAGGTCTCGGTCAGCTGTCCCAGGGCGGTGTATCGATGGGGGGATTCGGTGCGGGCGGGCTGCCTCAGCTCGCCGCGGACCTCAACCCTTCTCTACCGATCAGTTCCGTCGGCTCGCAGCCGTATCAGTCTCACTACCCGCTTAATTCTCTTGGTAAGAACCTACATCCCCCTTCCCGTTACAACAGATCACTTATTATATAATCATTTTGGAAATGTTACTAATGAAATACAAATGCAACTCCACACGATTCCATCCCGTAGGTAGTAGAAAATTTATATAACCTTTTCTATACGGGCCTATAATCTTATAGGAAATTTATTCTTAACTCGAATTAACAGAACCCACTTTATATTTATTGTTACGTAAACTTATTTTATGTTTGCAATATTAGTTGAATTTTTTTTTGTTTTTTCAATTTCAAAGGAGACACAATGATGTCATACTGCAACAACATCAGCGGACAGCAGTCCGGCCTGGAGGGCTCGCCCACGCCGCCTCACATGTCGCACTGCGCCAACAACAACGCCTCGCCGACGACCTCGGGTGAGTTACCGACACAGGAACACCACACGGATGTCACGACCGTTATACGAGTGGTACCGCGTCACCACGTCACCGCGTGTACGTCCGAACAACTCTAGTGTCTCTAGGCAAATATTTTTTTCGTTGCATTCCGATTTGAAATGTGAAGGAGCCAATATAAGCGATTTAAATAAATGACATAAAGTGAAATCTACACATAAAATCACTAATTTTAATAAATGTTTCTAAAGAAACCACCTATTTAACCATTTCCCATTACCAAAGCTGTAGAAGCTACGCAAGATTGTATAATGATGTAACGCCGTGACGCGTAGGTGGAGGCGGCGAGACGGGCGAGGAGGAGGTGTGGCGCGGCCACAGTATCGCGGCGCTGCGTCGCCGCGCCTCGGAGCTGTCCGCGGCCATCCCCCCCTACCTGCAGCTCAACTACGACGCGCACAGCCCCGTCTACTGACCGCCTGCCCGGCAACCGCATCCCGCCTACCACCCGTAGTGCACACACGCACACACAAACAATACCTTTAGCTCCAGCCGCGCTACCGTCTGACCACCGACGGCTCCGCACCGTGCGTAGCGCTTGGCGCTGTTTAATTCCAATTCTAATTAGACAACAAACTCTATATCCGACTATACGAGCATTTAATATGTCGCAAATAGTTGTTAATCGTTAGCTTTCGGATTTTTTTGCAGTCTTTTCGAGTACATCTAACGATAAATGATTAACGAATATGATTTGATATTAATTTGTGTTGACGACAAATAATATAACTACATATATCCTTTGAAATAAAAATGACTTTAACGATCCAAGGCGACAGACAAACCCAACATTTAAACATTAAGCGCGACTCGTCTTCGTAAAAAATAATTTTACACACAAAATATTGAATATACATTAAACTATAGAAACTAATTGTCTTCGGAAGAAATCAAAAGTCAGTTTCTTAAAACAATAAAGGTCGTAACTTCCAGGACGATATTTATTAAATTAACTAATTATAGTGTAACATGTGAGCTATATTTGAAAATACATGTATACGCGTTTGAACAATAATAAATATAATATATTATAGTGCTAGATTCAATAAGCTATTTATTACTTAAGTAACGATAATAAAGTATTAGATAAAATTAAGCAGTTACTTGATGTATGGGACTGTACTCGAGGTTGTAGCGTAAGACATTCCGAAATATAAAATATTTAGAATAATAATATTTTATTATACTAGATAAAATTCTCACCAGTCCACGTTTGAAGTACTTCGACGGTCGATCGATGGCAGTAACAGTATGCGGTAGCTCGCTGTACTTAATGTTGTTTTAAATTAAAATTAAATATTTAACATGATGCGTACACAGATTAATTATCAATTGAATAATGTTTGATATACAATGATACAGATCACTGATGTATTTGTGTAAAAACGTCGTTGGACGTCGATCGTGTACCCGACTACGGCAAGTAAAAAGGAGAGCTATGATTTTAGCATTTTATCTATGTACATTTGTTCGTATAGCTCCAAAGTTGCTTATCATATGGAGCTGTATATGTCATACGCTATATGACGTTTTTAAATCCATCATGGCGAATATGATGTGCAACAATAATAAAAATTTGATAAATTTACAGATTTCGAAAATGTTTTTCGTAGTCGGGTCTTAGTATTTGCAACATATGAAATTATTTATTATTCAAGTGATATTACAAGAAAATGTACAAACCGGAAGGGAATCTCGAATCTAATTTACATGTAAAATAAAATAAAATTGTCACGTATACGTTTTTATAGAAACATTTGATAGACGAACCGTTATCGTTTCTGATTACTTGGAATTCGCGGCCACTGACTTATTGAATTAGATAAAGTGGTTGAAAGTTCCTATTCATTTAGGGGTTCCGAAGTGTCGTAATATTAAACATATATTTATTTATTTTATTTGATACTTAATATAAATAGCCGTCCGTTATTTTGTATTATATATTGTAAGTAGTTATAGTGTTAATTTTTTAAGCATATTTTTAATTTCTACTTCGGAACCCGATTAGTAGCGGTTTAATTTTTAAAATTGAAACCAAAGCTGTCATCTTGGTTTATTGTATGATTTAAAATATTTTAATTTTACATATTATTTTTTAATAATTTTTGACTTTTAATTGTTGCAATTTTTTTTATAACGTTTATAAATGACGCAATTTTGTTTTAACTAGGACAGAACTTGTCATGTTCTAAAGCTCTACTTTACAAACTTTTACTTACAATTGAATAAAAAGGTTCGAATGTTATATGTGCTGTAATTCCTTTTAAACCGTTATAATCACAATACAGCTTTTTTATTCGAAAAGCAACACGACCCGGTTATTGTGCGTGATACCATTTTACTAGCTCGGCTTGTGGTGAGTTTATACGGTTCGATTTTAATTGACCGTTACTTGAACTACAGCATAAAGTTAAAAAACGAATTTCAAAAAAGCTTGTTATACTAACATTTATATAATAACATTTTCTAGTTTTTATCTCAATAACTAATAGTATTAATAAAATAAATCAAAATAGATCACGAGATTTCTATTGTACAATCGACAAATTTTATTATTTCATGTTCAAGCTATTATTCATATAAATAAAACACAAGCTTACTTTCGCAGGCGATAAATTAATAAGTATTTGAATTTGATTTGAATCTATAACAAAAAAAAAAGTATAATTTTTGTTGCTTTAATTTTATTGAAAGTCCGTTCAGGTATAAATCGCCAACAATCTCACAGTGGAACGATTAAAATCGAATTAGCTACTCGAACTCGCCGTTACGGATACATAATCTTTGTGTAAATTCACTAACGATATTTTTTTGTAAGATTTTATTGTAAAGTGTAAATTTAATGTTTGTTTTTCATCAGCTCGATCAGACTATCGAGCATAGATACATATACACATATATTGAATCTTTTCTTTTCTATCTTTCTTTGTAATATTAACAATTTCGAAAACAAACAGGTTATTGCAAAATAAAATTTAAACTTTGTAATGTCCCATCACACATGACCTGTTATACTACAATGTATTTCGTACATTTTTCTTTATATAAATTCTTGTTTATTTTGTGTAAGTAAAGGACTGAGTGTGCGTAAATAAAATATATTTTATGTATATTAATATTAAATATGTCTGAAAGTTTGCTCGATTTTAGTATCATTTCCTTTTAAAATAAATAAAATACGTTTTACATATGTGAAGTAATTATTACATAGGACCTTATTGGAATAAAATTTTTGGCTTCGAATATTTTGTGAAGTATTTTTATTGGTCGAGCAAACTTGTGTTGACGCGATATCAGAGCGCTGATACGTTCGTGTATACATAGCTATGTGTAGTGTTACGGTATGTTAGCTGTAAGTATTAATACATACATATGATAGACAATGTTTAGACTTTGTGTTTTCATTTATTACCCTCGAAATAATACCTTATTTACTGGTAATTTTTATACTTACCTTATTCGACTTTTGTAACAGCCTGTGAAAGTCCCACTGCTGGGCTATAGGCCTCCCCTCCTCTTTTTTTTTTTGAGGAGAAGGTTTGGAGCTTATTCCACCACGCTGCTCCAATGCGGATTGGTGGAATTCACATGTGGCAGAATTTCAGTGAAATTAGACACATGCAGGTTTCCTCACGATGTTTTCCTTCACCGTAAAGCACGAGCACGAGATGAATTATAATCACAAATTAAGCACATGAAAATTCAGTGGTGCTTGCCCGGGTTTGAACCCAGGATCATCGGTTAAGATTCACGCGTTCTGACCACTGAGTCATCTCGGCTTTTTACTCGACTTATAATAATAATACTTATATATGTATATATATAGTCCTCCTCACCGATTTCGATGACGGCGACCCTAGAAATTAATTGTTATTCCTAGTTAATGTGGCTCGCTAGACCAAATTTGGTTTTGAAAACCCTACGACACGTGTTACAATACAGTTGGCCCGAAGAGTTGTGTGTATATGTGGAAGATGACTTAGGTCTCTCTTTTCTTAACTGGCGTCGTCAACTCTTTTCGTCTAGTGCGTGAAGGCGATTTTCCTCAAACGTCTTGATCTTTTTGTAGATGTTAGAGCGCCAAGATGACCTTTGTAAAGCGAGCTCCTCCCAACATTCTGTGTCAATGTCACAAGCTTTTAGGTGTCTTTTAAATACGTCCTTGTATCGCAAATACTGACCACCATGCTTCCGTTTGCCTTTAGCTAACTCCGAATAAAGGACAGCTTTAAGCAAACGGCGCTCGTCCATGCGCAGGATATGCCCACACCACCTGAGTTGACGTTGCATCAGAAGAGCTTCCATGTCGTATACTCCAGAGCGACCAGACCTTTGAGTTAGGGATAATACTTATAAAGATAGTTGACCAACTTCAACGCATCCATACGGGATCTACTTATGGGACTACAGTTGGAGACTTACTTGTGGTAGGATTCGGTGCAGCCCGTGTGAATAAACGCCTACTCACCCGCATTGTTTGAATGGACATATTAGAACCCATGGTTGGTGATTGCACTCACGAGTAAGGTGAGACAAGTGGTTGTAATTTCTTGCAGTTGCTATGTTTGGAGTTGATAATATTATATCAGGAGGGCAAGTCCACGTCAGCTTTCCCAATAATAAATCTATTTTTAAATTGTTTTCTTATTTAAAAAAGAAACGTTAAAGTATTCAAACTTTTGTATAATAAGTAAAATTTTTTTATAGAATAGGTTGGCTGACGAGCATATGGGTCACCTGATGTAAAGTGGTCACCAACGCCCATAGACATCGGCATTGTAAGATATGTTACCCATCGCTTCCATCGCCAATGCGCCACCAACCTTGGAAACTAAGATGTTATGTCCCTTGTGCCTGTAATTACACTGGCTCACTCACCTTTCAAACCAGAACACATCAATACAAATTACTGCTGTTTTGCGGTAGAATAATATTATAAATAAATAATAATATAATAATAAATAACACCTTATTAAACAAAACTTACTTTTGAGTTATTTTTCTTGTGGGTTGTAGCGCCAGCCGTGCCAAGTTCATTGCCGGCGCTACATTGCTTATATAGATACTGAGACTGGGCGGAGATCACCACTTCGGTACACTGTTTACCAGTTATAAACAAAAAAATTAACATGAGTCAGAAAAAACCTTTTTGAAAAAAACACCCTTGGGCACATATGCGAATCTCAAAAGATGTCTGTAATATTTCATTTTTCGTTTATCGTTACTATTTACCGACATTCCCCCTTACCCGACAGCCGATGGTATATAATATTATACAAATATTTAACAGGTAGTATTTAAAAAACTGGTAGTTTGATTTTAAACGTTTAAATTAAATTTCAAAATCTATACTAATATTATAAAGATGTAAAGTTTGTGACGTTGTTGGGGGTAATCTCTGCATCTACTAAACCGTTTGAAAAATCTTTTACCAATTGAAAGCCACATTATTGGTGAGTGTCGTAGGCTATATATTAACCCGAAAAATGAAAAGACTTTTTCGTAATAGTCGGATTTGCAAAATAAGTCGGAGAAAAAATGTCGAACGAAAACGTTTCTTACGAACGCTGCCTTAACGATGAGAGATATATGATTGAGTTCTAGAGAAAAGTTGTAGAGCTTGATAATGTCTACAAATAAGTCAGCGACAAAATATGTCTAACTTTTATATTTAAGTCACAAAAAGTGGTTTTTATATTTTTTAAATATCCAATACGCGAGACAATTTTATTAATGTCCGGCCAACGCGAATTTTGGCAGTCAGGATATAAATCGTAGCACTCAGTACTAACCGAACCACATTCATAATTTCATCACAAGTTAAAATGTTTACCGTCGAACGAAGTAGGCACGGGTCAGCTAGTTATAAATAATTTTAAAAGTCACAATAAAAACAAATGAATAGATAGTGAAGAAACGTTTCCATAATCAATTTTTTATATTTATATTTAAAAAACATATATTGTTGATCGTTGTGGAGTTGTCCAGCTTACCATAAAAATGCATTGTCATAGAAACTTAACCAATATTTAAAACTGCAACTCTGTAGAATCTAAATTAACTTACAAACATTGCAATTAAATAGAAGTTTGTAAAGAAATGGAAAATATTAATAACAATATTTGCAATAACAATTGAATGTGATTAGCGATCACATTGTACTGTTAGAGACAGTACAGCCATCTATTACAAGATAGTGGAGGTTGAATAATAACATTTCGTACTTGGTTTATAATTATAAAGCTAGATGGCACTGTTACGAAACAAATCATGAACATAATTAAACAAGTTATTTAAATTAAATGTAAAGTATTATTAGTTAAAATTAAAATAATGCAAATTGATGTAAGATTAAACAAATAAATAAATGTGTAAAATGTTGGCCAATTGTGGTAAGTTTATGTATGCACCGCTAGATGTCACTATTAAGTAATAATAAATGTGGATTTTTCATGTTAATTTATTATCATTCTTAGAACACGATATTAGTATAATATAAATAAGTGCTTTGGCTTATGTTTTCATAGATTTACATTTCTAATACTAGTTATTGAAGTAGCCTTTGGTAAAGACTGAAATATACTGGGATAATCAATTGAAGCTCATATTTTGTTACACGGTAGCAAGTTATTGACAAAACAGTACAGGTAGTTAGCGGAGTGATCGTTGGGGCGCTGTGTATTGTGTCGTTCTAATAATGTCTATAAAATCGCAAAAATCTTTAAATGACGAGTGTTCTGAAATATTCGAGAAGAGCTACTCGGTGAGGAGTGAGTCGAATGAAAGCCTATCTTGGTGGGTAAACCGACATTTATTTGAAATCTTAAATTATCTTAAAACGTCAAGTAGAGTTATATGAATAATTTACAGTGATGAAGACGAGGAATCCTTATCCAGGGAACTGTTGAAGAAACTTACTCCGGCCGTACTCAGCAAACTCAGGCGTAGCTTTAAAAAGGCCAAGGAGAGAAACACAGCGAGAGACATCGACCGGTAGGTTTATTGTAATATTACATTATAACTTTTTCCTTTAGGCCTTAAACCAGCAGTAAGGTTGTTACACACTACTTTAACAAAGAGGATTGTTTTTTGTGTATAATCGAACAAAAGTCTGCTATTATAATAAATAAGTTTTTTTATATATGTATATAGATTCAACACAATAATAATGGGCTTAGATACGATAGTAAATTTTAAGCACATATTAAGCACACACAAGTCAGTAGTGCTTGCCCGGTTTTGAAGTCGCAATCTTCTGCTCAGTGCCGTCTCAGCTCTTGACTAGTTATAAGTATATTGTCATATAATTATGTTTATAAAATGATCGCAGCCGGGTAGAGGAGGTGATGCGTGCCGCTGCTGCTGAGGAAGGCATAGAGTTTGCGACGCCGGCGACGCGGCAACCCAACACCTTGTATCTGGACGAGAAAAGCTTTGTGGCAGCCCTAGAAAACATTTTTGGTAATATTTACTGATTGTATAGTTCATTGCCACATGTCTAGTTAATTACATGAAATGTTGTATTGTTTATTGCAAAACACCAAGGTCATCACAAGTACACGACACATGCGCACCAGCTTTTCCAAACATTAGACGCGTTTGGTAGCGGACGAGTGTGGTGGAAGCAAGTAGTGGCGAAACTGGTAGCAGCAGGCGCTAGGAGTACCACCTCCAGATGTGAGAGATGGAGCCCCGTCAGGGTTGGAGGGATGCTGAAGTTGGAACATTGTAAGGTAAACCTGGAAGAATATTTGATAAAAGACTTGATGCTTAAATTTAATTAAGTGAATAAAAATAACAAATAAATAACGTCGCTCAAACTAGCCGACAGATGACATTCCTGAGCCCAAGCTTTTCTACGAGACTGAACTACTTTGTAGCTTATATAGCGTTTTAACGCATTGACTTAGAAACTTGAAACTTTGTATGCTAGTCAAATAAAGATACCTCAAAGTGGTAGTGACCACAAAAAAAGGCGCAGGCATATTAAGCATATTTTTTTCATATCATATATAAGCTACAAAGTAGTACAGTCTCGTAGAAAAGTTTAGGCTCAGGAATGTCATCTGTTGGCTAGTTCTGTCGGCTAGTTATAGTGACGTAAATAAATAGCTCGTCAATGTGCCACTATTACTCATGAATATTATTCTCATCAAGGACTCTGCTGTTCATGTAAGCTTCTTCTGTTCTTCAAGTAGGCTCTTACAAAATATTCCGAATGAAGATTCTACTGGTGAACACAATGGTATCTTTTATACGAAAATGGAGATATTGTTATTTTCAGAGGGAGACGATAATAAAACTCGTAAATATAGAGCGAGAATACTCTTTCTGCTATGCGGCGGTCTCGAGGGGAGGCCGAGTAGGAGTGTACAGTGGAGATATGCAACTTCTAAGCTCTTACGAAGTAACGTATAACATACATACTATTACAGTATTTAATTTATTTTATTTACACCAGCATCCACTAATTGCCCATGTATTGCTTTGTTGGGCCATTGAGATTACAGGAGGAAGGTATTGCATATTAAAACCCGTGATGGTGCACGATGGCGTAATATTTATACTTCTTACAATGCCAATGTCTGGTCGAAGTATATAAATTACTATCAGATCACCGAAACCGTCTGCCATTCGAAAAATAAATATATCTTTTATCTATTATACCATCTCGAGTCTCTAAGCCTCTCCGGTTCAACTAATGTTACGGTCAGTTTATTTAGTTACGAGTGTCTTGATAATATGTAAATTGATTTAAACTATTTATACCCAGAAGTCTTATATGTATGACCATCTAAACCTAGTGTATGTACTTTTATCAACTGATTACTATTGCTTCTCATGATAATGAGAGCACAAAATTACAATTCTATGTTTACTGACCACGATTTTTCAGGTATTTTATCATCGAACAGGAATCCATCGTCGAGTCAAGAATTCTTGGATAACAGATGCTGTTTATTTGAGTGTGAGTAAATTGTATATCTTTGTCCAAAATAACTATCGCAATAAAACTAATCTAAATTTATTTCTTGTTTTAAAATTAACTTAACGTGTAATTTTTATTTTGTTGCAAATAAACAAGACAGGGCTGTTGAATATTCTGAAGTGATCTCTTTTCAGGATGTTCAATGTCTATTATTGTCAGCATCTGATCGCAGTTTGACAATATACGATGTGACAACTCTCACGCACTCTCCACTCTACTGCATCACAGGATTACCTAACATACCCACTGTAAGATATAAGTTATATTTAGCGGGCGCTTTAGTTTAAGCGCTTTAATAACTAAAACGTGATGACTCAACGATAATGGAAAACTAACTTTTAAAAAGTAATTATGAAACATTGGAATCTCTGTGTTAAGTAAGCTTTTTAAATAATTCTTTGTAGAGCTTGAGCGATGAGAGGTGGAATTGTTATATGAATTGGTATTCATGGCAAAAACCGTTCACATGCCGACTCTATTCACAGACAATCTGATGTGTTATGAAGGAACAGTGTAATAAGAGCGAAATGCAATTGTGGTGTATGAAATGGCTTATATATTTATTAATAGGTATAGGATAATAATCTAAGCTCATACACATTGTATGAGCTTAGATTATTATCGCATGTAAATACCTAAATACAGTTTGTGAACATCACATAAAGATTTAGAATACATGTACAGAAGTACTTACATAAAGCAGTCATTGATTATTGTAATTAGTTCTGCTTACGATGTTATTACCAGTTTATATAATATTTAAACCATGAGGATATTTGTAACTTATTTGACGATGCATAGCATTAGCACTCGAAAAAACTATTCATTCGCAGTGCCTAGCTTATAACCCAGCCTCGAATGCGGGCAACGAGTCCGAGCTGATCTTCGGCACAGAGAGAGGCGATCTCACTAAAGTCCGGTTTCTACAACCTCGTGTTTCACTTCTTTTCATGAAATTGCCAGATAATATCAATTATTACTATTGGATGGTGAGTTTATATTTACTGTCACATAAGTTTATGCAACTATTAAGTCCAAGCAAGACACTAAGTGATGTTTGGGCTCTATATTGAAATTCAGAAAAACTTTTAATTATTGTTCGGAACATAAGCTTCTTTACCTGTATTTTATTTCTGCGATCCAATTTTTTATAGTTAAATACTAATTGTGACAAATTTCAGGAGCTCTTCGGTGCCCCCCATACTTCTTACTGCAACATTACAAGTTGGCGGAAAGTCCATTCGCGCTCTGTAAGACGCGTGAGTCACGCGCGAGATGGAGACTACGTGCTGTCCTGCTCGCACGACACGTCAGTCAGTGTGCGATCAAGGCATGCCCTCGGGAAACTTGAAGATTATGTGTTTAAAGTGCAAAGAGTTAGTTCTTGAGGTTCTTTTAAATTAAAACTATTCAAGTAATTTTATAATATAATATATGAATAAGCTCCAAACCTTCTCCTCAAAAAGAGGAGAGGAGGCCTATAGCCCAGCAGTGGGACTTACACAGGCTGTTACAAGTAATTTTAACTGTCTATTGAGTACTCCGTAGAACAATTTCATACAATTTTACTGATTAGACAATTTGAATTAACTGTTATCACAAATATTAGGTGTTTCAATTTTTAATTTTTTTTATGGTATAGGACGAGCATATGGGCCTGATGGTAAGTTGTCATCAAGGCCAACTTACCATCAGGCCCAAACGTCAACCATCGCTTACATAGCCAATGCGCCACCAATTTTGGGATCTAAAATTTTATCCCTTGTGCCTTGAATTACATTGGCTTACTCACCCTTCAAACCAGAACACAACAATACCAAGTACTGCTATTTTTCGGTAGAATATCTAATGAATGTGTGGTACCTACCCAGAGGAGCTTGCACAAAGCCCAACCACCAGTTACCATCAATATCAATACGTAATGAAGTCTAAGGTATTTAATAATTTTATTTACGTCTCACTGTATATAAAATCATTTAATTTGTTTTGTATAAGGGCGTCTCCTGCTTCCATATGGTACCATCATTGCACATGTTGGTGACAGGGAGTCCGGACGGTATTGTTCGTTTGTGGGAGAGTCCTCAGAGCTCGCCTTTCGCCTCTCTGTCCGTTCCTGGATCACCAGCTGTACTGGATGTTGCTGTCGTCGTGGCTTTGGAAATAATCGTTGCTTATTGCAGTAATTGTGTGAGTATTTGTAGCATTATTTAGTTCCAATAGTGAAAAACAATATTTGAAGTTGTTACGAAGATTAGCTATAACAGTTTAGGACGATATTTTATGTTTAGTGATATGATACAAAAATGGTTATGAGTGAAGTTTTATATTTATAGTTTTTACATATTTGGGATTTGTACGAAGAATGTCTTCTCCAAACTGTCAAAATCAAGTTCCCGTTTCTTGGAGTGTTGGGCAAGAGAGTGGAATTCGGAACTTACTGTATACATCCTGGTCAGTAACATCTTATTATTATTGGTGCTGGTGGTCTAGTTTTGGGCCGTGATAACAAAGTTACGTTAATATTTTGATGCTAATATAGATAAATTATGAATATACAATAATATATTAATGATTTTAGTTAATTAAATCCTAATTCTTGTTAATAATTTACTAACTCAGGTAAACTGTTACATGGTATGTACACATTTTATGTCGTAATTTGTGACAGAGAATTGAGTTTAATTAATCTTAAGGTCCACCACGAAGAGAAAAAATCAATGAAGACAGTCAGGACAACGCTATCAGTTCACGGCGTGGTTCGAGCGTGTACCAAGGTTCCACGGGAGGTTTGATTCTAATGACAGAACCAGCACAAGTGTCTTGGGATCAGAGGGGACTGGAGCAAGATCCGTAGGTTGATTACATTCAAGTATTTTTTTATTAAAAAGAATTTAATACTATGTTTGTAACAATAAAAAATAATTGTGTTTTTTAATATTAATGTGTGCACTTTAAGGTTAGTTTATTAGTATTGTCGTACACTACAATATTTTAATGAGTAAGGCACTTTAAATGAAACGTTTCTGCTTCAGAGAAAATCTCCGATTCAATCGTTCCGATCTTTTAATAACCTGTTGTGACTACGTCTGTGTCATCGTTCTCCGAGACAAGCACGGGTCTCCTCTGCCTCCGCCCGGAGACACACTGAGAGCTAGACGACCATCGTTTTGGGAACTACCTGCTGATTTAATGTGTGAGTGAACAAATTTTTGTATCTTTTCGTTTAATCTCTCGCCCTTTGAATCACGGCTTCGTTCAAGCCAATATGGGCATGGACTACCAAGCTATCTATTATTATTTTACTAAACATGAATACTATTAATGTTAAGTATACAAGTGACGGTGTGAACGGCGTTAGTGACTGCTTACCATATCATACGATATTAGCGTTTGAATTTCAGTTATAGAATTTAAAATGGGGTGTAAGGGGAGTCGACAACAACCTAGGCTCCCTATCGTCAACCTCACCTGCTCGTGGTGCATCCTGCTAATCAACGAACGAGGCTCTGGCGACCGAAATCGTGGCGGTATAACCACACAAATGCTGGAATCCGAAAATGCTAATCCTGATAGCGTTCAGCAGCGCTATTAGTGAAAGATTCCAGCCACTGCGGTCACCAACCCGCCTGCCAAGCGCGGTGACTAAGGCAAAAACCCCCCTATGAGCGACGACACAAATTCACGGCCCCCAATTCCCGGTAATCGCACTATTCCTGGCCACGGTACCGGCCGTGGTAACGGTGCGATGGGGGGTGCTAAGAATCCCCGGGCTACGGCAGGGTACCACAAACGGCGACTGTCTCTGGCCACGTATAATGGACGCTCTCTGCGGCTGGACGAACACCTGACAGAATTGGAAGTAGAGTTGTCGTATTAACTGGGATATAGTAGGTCTATCAGAAATCCGAAGACAGGGCGAGGACACGATGACACTAGATTCCGGTCACTTACTCTACTTCCGAGAAGGACACCAACCATCCCAAGGTGGCGTCGGCTTTTTGATCCACAAGTCAATCAGGAGCAATGTCGTGGAGGTTGGCAGTGTGTCGGCAAGGGTGGCATACCTTGTCTTAAAGATAACCGAGAGGTATGCCTTGAAGGTTATACAAGTATATGCCCCAACGTCTACATACACTGACGAAGAGGTCGAAGCCATGTACGAAGACATATGAAAGCTATGTCTCGTACCAGTACCTTCTACACAATTGTTATGGGTGACTTCAATGCCAAAGTGGGAGTACAAGAAGATGGTGAATCGAGGGTAGGAAAATTCGGCTATGGGCGCAGGAATCATCGGGGGCAAATGCTGGTAAACTTCCTTGAGGCTCAGGGATTATTTCTGATGAATTCATTTTTCCAGAAAAAGCCCCAAAGGAAGTGGAACTGGCGAAGCCCCGATAACACAGCGATGAATGAGATCGACTTCATTTTATCCAATAAGCGCCAAATATTCAGGGATGTCTCCGTGATTAACAGGGTAAACACTGGAAGTGATCACCGCCTGGTAAGAGGCACCCTGAATATTAACACTAAAATAGAACGATCGCGGTTAATGAAGTCGACTCTTAGACCAACTCTGCCCCAGGTCCAAGCTGGTTGCGAAAGCTTCCAGTTGGAACTACAGAACCGATTTGCCATGTTGGAAACCAGGCAGGACATTGACGACGCCACCAATAGTCTGGTGCGTGTCATCCGCGAAGTGGGCCAAAATTACTTTCGACAAAAGAGCAATGGACGTAAGTCGAAGCTCTCAGGCGAGACTCTGAACGAGATGACGAGAAGACGAGAACAGCAGAATATGACGCCATCTGAGTGTCAGGCACTTAACAGGAAGGTTAAAAAATTAATACGGCGTGACACAAGACGAGCTAATACCCGGAATATTGAAGATGCCATAGCACTCAATAGGGGCTCAAAGGTTCTGGCAAAGTCACATACCTCCTGTTGTCACCTGACAAAACTCAGAACCACACAAGGCACAACCGTCACCTCAAAACCAGAGATTCTAGCTGAAGTCGAAAAGTACTATGGCGATTTATACTCATCACGAGTACCTCCACCTGAGTCCCACAGTGCGGATGACCCACGAGCCAGACTGACACGCTACCTATCAGACGATCTTCCCGACATCGATTTGGGCGAGATTAGGATTGCTCTCGGACAACTTGGAAACAATAAGGCTCCAGGAGATGACGGAATTACCTCAGAGCTTCTTAAAGCAGGAGGCACACCAGTTCTGAGAGAGCTGGCTAACATCTTCAATTCCGTCCTCCATAATGGTATTACACCGAAGACATGGAGCAGAAGTGTGGTGGTTCTGTTTTTCAAGAAGGGTGATAAAGCTTTTCTGAAGAACTACCGCCCCATTTCACTTTTAAGCCATGTTTACAAGTTGTTTTCGAGGGTAATCACGAATCGTCTTGCCCGGAAATTCGATGACTTCCAACCCGTTGAGCAGGCTGGGTTTCGAAAAGGCTTCAGTACCGTAGACCACATACACACACTAAGGCAAATAATACAGAAGACGGAGGAATATAATCAGCCTCTATGCCTAGCGTTTGTGGACTACGAAAAAGCCTTCGATACCATTGAGACCTGGGCTGTTCTGGAATCCATGCAGAGGTGCCTAATTGACTATCGGTATATCCAGGTGTTGAAGTGTTTGTACGAAGCCGCAACCATGACCGTCCAAGTACAAGATCAGAGCACAAGACCAATCCAATTGCATCGCGGGGTAAGACAGGGGGATGTAATCTCCCCGAAACTTTTTACCAATGCATTGGAGGACGTCTTCAAAAAGCTCGATTGGAACGGACGCGGCATTAATATCAATGGCCAACACATTACACATCTGCGATTTGCCGACGACATTGTCATCATGGCGGAGACTCTGCAGGATTTGGAAGAGATGCTAAACAACCTGAGCGATTCTTCGAGACGAGTAGGTCTCGGGATGAACATTGAAAAGACCAAAATTATGGCAAACAATCATGTATCCCCGGGACCAGTGGTCGTAAATGGCTCTCCACTTGAAGTTGTGCAGGAATATATCTATACAACTTGGCCGGCACAACTTTGAGAAGGAGGCTAAAAGAAGAATACGTTTGGGCTGGGCGGCATTCGGGAAGTTGCGTCATATTTTTGAATCGTCGATCCCACAGTCGCTTAAGACCAGGGTCTTTAATCAGTGCGTCCTACCTGTAATGACTTACGGTGCCGAAACGTGGACACTCACCGTAGGACTGGTCCACAAATTTAAGGTCGCTCAGCGAGCGATGGAACGCGCGATGCTTGGGGTTTCTCTAGGCGATAGAATCCGAAATGAGGACATTTGCCAGAGAACTAAAGTCACCGACATCGCGCGGAGAATTAGCTCACTGAAGTGGAAGTGGGCTGGTCATGTCTCCAGACGCATTGATGGCCGATGGAGCCGACACGTGTTAGAGTGGAGACCGCGCTTAGGCAAACGTAGTGTAGGGCGCCCTGTGACAAGATGGACCGATGATTTAAAAAAGGTGGCAGGCACGGGATGGATGCGGACTGCCCAAGATCGGGATGGTTGGCGTTCTATGGGGGAGGCTTTCGTCCAGCAGTGGACGGCAAAAGGCTGCAAAAAAAAAAAAAAAATTTAAAATTATTATTTATTATTATATTAAATTATTATATTGCTTCTTCAAGGGAAATTTCAAGGGCATGACGCTTTTACGAATTTCAATTAGTATATGGTATCCATATGCTAATAAATAAGTATATAATAATAAATCGTTTTTTTTATATTTACATACCAGCGCCATTAGTATCAGTCACTTCAAAGCCAGCTCCACCATCACCGAAGCTCTTGAAGCCAGTAGCAATAGAACATACAACTCAAGATCTTGATGAACTCTTAGAGAAAGCAGGTAATTATGTCTGCAATAAATAACAATAACCTATTCACAATAAGTTAAGTGAACATATATTTATTTTATATATTTTAATAAAAAGAACATCATAAATTGACGTGACACCACTTCCTTCTATCACAAATAATATATGTTACAGGACTACAGGGAATATTACAAAAGGACTTTGTGTTAATGCAAGGTCTCAAACATGACTTGAATAAGAAACTTTATGATATGGAGGCAAACAAGGAAGCCGTGAGTAGTGAAACAAGAACATACCTACTGTTAGTTAGATACTACTGCGCTCATACTAATGTTTAAAGCGCCAAAATTTAATCAAACTAAAATTAACAAGCTATTGTGGGTGAAATTTTTATTTTTCATTACTTTCAATGGAGTAAAATAATCGGTTTCTCTAATTACGTAGGTTTTTTTTTAACAAATACTATACTATACTAATAAGATTGCCGTTGAAATGAATGCCAACAGGAATCGAATATATATGAATACTTAAGACTCGACTATGCTATGTGAGGTTATACATGATTAAAATTGTTATTTTTTTTTATAGAAAAGGAAGGTGGACGAGCATATGGGCCACCTGATGGTAAGTGGTCACCAACGCCCTTAGACATTGGCATTGTAAGTAATGTTGCCCATCGCTTAAATTGTCATTGCGCCACCAACCTTTGGCCAACTGGCTCACTCGCCCTTCAAACCGGAATACAACAATACCAAGTACTGCTGTTTTGCGGCAGAATGTTTGATGAGTGGGTGGTATCTACCCAGACGAGCTTGCACAAAGGTCTACCACCAGCAATGTTAGATTAATTTTACAGATTCGGTCGGCAGTGGCTGCTGGCGCGCCGTACCTCGCGCTTAAGAACTATGAACCAGAACCGCTCCCTACTTTTGAAGATCTTGCAGAACAATGTTCTCGGGTCATGAGGTCAGATTCAATATTAAAGTTATACGAAATCACTTGCTGCAAAGTATACCTTACTTTCGATAAACGGAGGCGTTATCCACCATAGGCAATCGATTACGTATAAACATGATATTAAATAAAGCCGAGATGGCCCAGTGGTAAGACCGCGTGAATCTTAACCGATGATCGTGGGTACAAACCCGGGCAAGCACCACTGAATTTTCATGTGCTTAATTTGTGATTATAATTCATCTCGTGCTTTACGGTGAAGGAAAACATCGTGAGGAAACCTGCATGTGTCTAATTTCACTGAAATTCTGCCACATGTGTATTCCACCAACCCGCATTGGAGCAGCGTGGTGGAATAAGCTCCAAACCTTCTCCTCAAAAAAAGAGGAGAGGAGGCCTTTAGCCCAGCAGTGGGAAATTCACAGGCTGTTACGGTTACGGTTACGGATGATATTAAAACAAAAGTTAACGTGAAAATAATAATTGAATTATAAATGTCGGTCTGTGATTTCAAAAATATTTCCAGTTAATATGGCTATTAGGAGGTGACCAACCTACAAATAATCATTATTTTATTTTTGTCGGTCTGTCTCTTCTTCCGGAATTATGTTCAAACTGGGTGTAAATTACAAATGAAAATAGTTGGATTATTATAATATAGGGCCATAATAATGCCAAAATTCCGCTGGAGCCGTGTTGACGGTGTCATAAATATATTATATGTTGTATTATGTAGTAAAATTGAATTAACAACATATAAATGTACCAAAACTGAACTACTACTCTACTTTTTAGAGAAGAATCTTTGGAGCGTATTCCACTACGCTGCTCTCATGTGGTATATTTTTATCTGACTCCGATTTTTTCTCTCGGTGGTTTACTTCAACTCGGAATACAAAAACACATAAAACTTCAGTGATTCTTGTGTCACAATCATCAATTTCATTTGTTCAGTTCAGACCGTATTAACCTATTCGTTCTTATTTCCTTACAGATTACTACCAGGCTCTAGTGTCATTGCATCACCGTCTTGCAGCGAATTCTCCTCGCCGCGAAACTCGAAGTCATTCAAATTATATAAAGTAAAGAATAGTACATAAATCGATTTAAATATAACCAGTTCGTATTTACATAACATAATTAAACTTAACACGTTATTTTGGTAAGAGATATAAAAGAGCCATTAAAATTTAAATGTATTTTGTTACTTTTAAGGTTACTTTTTTTATATATAACAATAATCTTCGTTTGTATGTAAATTCCTACCAACCCTAACGTGTGTGCTCAGCTTTGTCCGCGCATATATTAGTTTCAAATTAAAATTATATGTTTATTAAATATATAAACATTAAAGTCGCTTATTTATAGCTTGAGTAATAACTACCACAGCTTCATATAGAAAATATCCTGCCACGAGAAGAAACTGCAACGGAAATGAAAAATTAGAAATTACTTTATTTTTATATTTTTAATATAATTATAATTTCCAGTCTGGATAGACAGACAAACAGATCAAAGACTAGACAGATATTTAAGCTTTGATACACTTCTCGAACTTGGATAAAATTATTTGATATTTGTCCTACGATACATAAAAATATTTCTATTTTATGATAGCGTGTCTGTTTTTCGCCATCTAAATATGTTTGTATATAAAATTTAACTCCTAACTGCGATCCCAGTGAATTAACCCGACAACGTAAGGTATTATAATTATGTTATCCTAATGAAAATGATATCAAAAATAAAATTATTAACAAAACAATTAAATTAAAGTAAATTAAAGTGTTCAAGGTAGGCAACTTACTGACCGTGTTAAAGATAACAGCTGATTGATATAAATACATAATTTAAATAAATGTTTAATAAAATACCCAGACTCAAGGTGGGATTCAAACTCGTAAAGTCGGCGCGGGAGACAGTCTCTGCCAACTTCGCCAACGGGCCGGTCAAAATTATATGATTGTTAACATATTTTTTTTAAATAATTTTATATATAAGAATTAAATGTGCTGGAGCGATCCTCATCATTCCAAGATACTATTAAATCATCAATGACCTAAAAATGCTGTGAGGATCTTCAGAGGCAATTAATAATAATTGGCAGTTGTTACGATTGTCACGGATCGGCAAATGAAAGGGCGCCCTCCGGCCAGGTGGCGGGACCGTATTGGATACGGAAGACCGGGAGCTTGACGCGCCTTGTCAGAAATCTATGTCCAGATATTGATTGCGGTTTGCTGATGATGATGAGTATGTTAAAATTTAATTTTAATATGGAACAAAAGAAAGTATCCATGACATATTAGTAAGATAATACGAAATTACTTAACAAATAACAAAAACGATACCAATATAAAACGACCCTTGGCACGAGGTCGGGCCGGACGAGTGGCGATCGTGTCGTGTCGTTTACTATACTTTATTTGTCGAGGAATACATACCTTATGCACTTCGTGTGATATCTTGATTAAAGGTGAAAACAACATTAAAATTAACGTTTTTATTAAAGTTCCACAGTTCACACAGTTCACACAGTTCCGTTCTTATTGATCCGATAGCAATAAAAACGTAATACTTAAATATTCAATTAATGCATTAATGCTAATTCCTATAGTTGAAGGAAATATGCATATTCTTTGTACTTTTTATAAGCCAATGTTCTGAGATCGTATTAAAATTATTATTGTTAAACTAAAGGTAATAAATATATCTATATATTTTGAAGAAAGTATGGACAGCGAATTAAAATGTTTATTTTGTACACTACTACTAGCCGATACTCTGATCATTCCCTCTCCATTGTTTAAGTTTATAAATCAAGCAACATACGTAGCAACAAAATTCATATAAAAAATATGATAAATATTAATGTAAGTCTAATCTAAATAGTCTCATAACTTATTCAAAAGTCTATCCTGGAGAGACTTTATTATAACAGATAATAGCAGAGTACAGAGTACTACGGGCAGACGTGTTGGGAGATTAATATTTAGTTTTCCTTTAATTATAATAACTATCATCATCGGCTAACAGTACGTAATACTTTGTTTCATACAAGAACGTGGAATTAATTTATTTATAAGTTATTTATGTGTACGTGGAATAGAATCATGAATTTAATATGAACGTATATTATATTAGAATTATGTGATTGCATAAATTATTCATTTAATTTTAGGAATTCATTAAAAACGGAGTAATAACAAAAAAAAGATAAGTTCTATAATACATTATTACAAGACCTTCAATCGATTTCATCGTACAAAAGTAGTCAATCACGACTGAAGTAAGGCAATAATTTTAAGATAAAATCCCGGGATGGCCAGTGAATTGACGTTGATATTAATCGAATGTCGCAGGTTCGACTCCGCTCTTCAATGAGTTTTCGTGTAGTTAATTATTGTTTATTCAGCTCGCTGACGATAACTAAGCATTATGTGCCCAAAATCTGTTTAAATGTTACATGAGATCGATATAGTTGACATATAACACATTATTGAATAAGCCCCGGCCGCGGGTGAAACCTTTCACGGGCCGGAGAAGAGGCGACATTGCCGCAAGTTTTGATATATACGATATTACTATTATTTAAAATATTTACCATTTCATAACTTTCGTTTTATGATCCAGATTAGTAATCCATTATTATATCAAAATAAATTGAAAGTTTGTTATAATTTTTCTATATAAATTAAACTGTTTAACATTTTGAATTAACATTGTAATTGATGATTTTAATTTATATCACTAACCTACATATTTTTATTACGTCTTTAATCAATAAAGTTTGGCGTAAATATGCGATGCTAATGAACCCAGGCCTCTTGCCTCATCTTTCTATATATTTCGTTACGCTTGACGTCAATAATAATTAATTATTATTTACCTGTTCCTCAGTTAAACTATTCTTTCAACATGTTTATGTAAATAGGGAAAGACAAAACAGTTAAGTATCTATTGGCGAGCTTTAGATATAT
Organism: Nymphalis urticae; assembly: GCA_905147175.2. Taxonomy (NCBI): domain Eukaryota; kingdom Metazoa; phylum Arthropoda; class Insecta; order Lepidoptera; family Nymphalidae; genus Nymphalis; species Nymphalis urticae. The sequence continues at coordinate 195,652 of LR990008.1, forward strand.
TAAACAAAATATGAAAATAAGAGTAGAAACAAATATGTTCGAAACATGCAAATTCAATAGAAAACGTCGAATATATTTTATTATATAATTTAATATAAAGAAATATCTCTTCTTTCTATCTTTCTCAAGATTTATTTTTCACTTCATCTATTAATTGGTTTGGACCAAATCTAGCAAATGAATTTATAACCACTGTCATCCAACCGAATGTTTTTTTTTTATTTACACATACGGCCGGTAATACTGTTATATAATATGTTTACAAATGCAATTATATACTAAAAATATAATACATACTTATATGCTAAAGGTATAGGTACACACAGACATGGGGTACAATCGAACTACGCCCACGGGCCCGTCAATTGATACACCGAAGGTATGCAAAATTTGTAAGGTGCTAGTAGATCATTCTTCAAAATGGCCGTTGACAAGACAGTTTTCACTTGTTATTTTAACTTAAATCACGCCTTATCTAAATGTTGTGAAGTTTTTTAACTCGTTTATAACACGATATCTTAACCTCCGTTATTCACCTGCTATATATTAAGATAATAATTAGCGATTGTTCAGAACGAGTTGAACAAAATAATAATTATCAATCGCTATCATTAAATTAGCAACAAACACGAAACAACTTTATTAAAAATTATATTTTATCAATTGGCTGTTTTTAGAACATTCGTGACATTATGACTTACAGTTTGGTAACGGACGGACGGGCGACTGAAATACGATTTGGATACTAAAATTTTAATAAAAATATATCTTTTTATTTTCAATATTAGATATATTTGAAATCTAAATTATTAAGAATACGTGATTATTGATCTTTTGTAAAACTATTGTGCGAAACATTTTATAGCGATGATAGTGACGGTAAAATTATCGAAAATCAACGTTGAAGTGTTTAAGAAAATACTTGATCCGCGTCCCTTATACACAGTTATGAAAAGTCGCCGATACTCGCAAAATGTGGAGGACATATTTAAGTTCTACGACGACCAGCCGAGTCACATGCAGGCGATAAAGGAGAAATACCGGACCTTGGACGAGAAAGACTACAACAGGTTCCTCAGCAAGAGAGCTATGAAGCGGGAGCCGGCGTTGACGAGGCAAATAAGTAAGTACTCCATAGAATAACGTACTATGAAAAATATTATAGCAGACCAATGTGGATTAGTGGACCCACATGTGACAGAATTTCGTCCAACACTTGCAGGTTTCCATACGATGTTTTTAATACCACCGCTTACGACTTTATTGACACAAATTAAGCAAATGCAAATTTCATAGTGCTTGTTCGGACTGGCACCTGCAATCTTTTCAAGATTCATGTGTTCTAACCACTGTGCTATCTCGGCTTTTAAGATTTTTATCGCTGTACATGATAGTTTTAGGGGTAATTATATATTTTATATTCCATTATCTCTTTTGAATTCTGTGTGATATGACACATTATATTTATTGCCATATGGCGCCGCACCACGTAGTGCTTTGATTTTCCGAACATGACAACACTATTCGATTATATTAGCTTCAATTGCACAAACGTACTGCAAATAACGTAAATACTTGAGGCGTTTTGGTTTCTCATGGCATAAGGCAATTTATCGTTCAGATTCCCTAGGTAAATATATATCCCATTGCACTGTGGTGATATTTGCCAGTTTTATCTACATCTGGGTGAGGTGTCTGTAATGTTTGCGAATACTCTAAATACTTGGTCGCACAAAGCGATTTTGCTACACGAACTCACTATTCAGAGACCTTAAGGATGAAATATAATAACAATTGGAAGTAAAAAGCTCATATAGTAGGAACTCTCCTGTGCAATCAACATTACGAAATGCTAGCAACTGGATATTAGACGAATTTGTATTTGTTTCATGCCTTAAAAGCCTTTGGCAATGAAGCATTTATTTAATGCCTCCGTTGGTCAAGTGGCTAATTTACAAGGCTGTAGATCCCGAGGTCTTATCCTTGGAATCCAATAAAATATTCTAGAAGCATCCCTGAGTCAAGAATTCGGATACTCCCAAAATTCAAAAATAAAGCAGTTAGTCCTGCGTGTGATTTAGTTCATGTCGTGTCAGGTCACCGTCCGGTCGAATGACGATCGTGATACTTTATAATCTCCGCACTTTGTATGATACAAGAAATATAACCTATGTCCCTTTCTATATCCATGACAACGTGTATGCAAAATTTATTAATGTTTGGTAGCTAACCCATTACGAACGAATATACAAACTCATTTTCGAGTCCATAATATTAGTTAAGCTTAAAAAACTAACCTAACAGAAAAGGTATAATGATCTACTGATCTATATCTACTATATACTTTGATGATGTTGTTCACATAGCTTTACTTATAAGAGCCTAAAATTAATGTTGAATCAAGTAAATATATTTGAGTGATAACAGCTACGAGTAATGTGCCTTTTTATTATAATTACAATAAGTAGATGCGATTGTGGTATTATAAATGAATAATAATTTTATTTACGTAAGAATCATTTAAGGAAAAGAAGAAACAAAACTATAAACAGAGCTCACATCGTGTCGTGCAGAATTAACTTGAAGTTATGTTTATAAAATTAACTGTGGCATTGTTATGTAGTTTATTCCAAGGTGTTCCAATTCCATACATTCATGTGTTCAATTATTTTTTATGAAATTTTCTTTAAAAGAAGATGTTAATTACTTGCTTGTTATCTCGCCGATTGAGCGATCCAAACCAATGCTGAGCTCAGCTTCAGGCATTGGACCAAAAGTTTTACATGCTTTCCGAGAATTCCGAAACCATTTCCTCATTTCAGTTTAGTATTTCTCAACACAAATGTGCCTTTTCTTAACTCAATACCATTATACCAACAAAGCAGTTACAATAATAAGTAGACTAAAATAATAATATCGTTGTTGAAGTGGAACCGGCTGCACTTTACAATCTCTTTAGTGGTTTCCGGTACGCGTGTACAGTCAGCCAAAAATATTTCCAGAGGCTGTGTTCGATACTACACTGATAATGTCCAAGCGAGTAATATTATTTATTTGTATAGATTTTCATTCAAATCATATTAAAAATAAAATATTCTAAAAATTAATTTTATTAATTAGAAGAATAATCACTGTTTTTTTTTATCGATTGATTTAATATGACCATTTTTTAATAGAATTTGCATTAAAACCGTTGGTAGCCTTACTTCAAAATCTTTTTAAAAAGACCATTCAAAAGTAATTGTAAAAGTGTACTTGAATAAAGCTCTTTTTGATTCGGTTTATTTGATAAATATAATGATGAATGAAATATATTTATCAAATATGAGTTATAATTTATTCTGAACTACTTTTATTCGGTATCTAAATATTGTTCGTATGTTGGTGATAACTTCAATTACTTCATTGTAGTAGTTTGATTCCTGGAACCTAAATTATATGGAAAACGTACATATATTATATAATATTACATAATAATATAATATTTAAATGAATTCGTATTTCTGGGAATACTTTATCATTCTGTAATTGACCCGTTATCTGGTGACCTCGTCTCCCTCCCACTATTATTCATGCTGAAATTTATACACCAAAAGTCAGAACAGGCAGCCACCTTGACTCACGTTTGGAGTATAAGGCTAAAATTTTGTGTATAGTTGAGTTGAGTTAATGAATCAGAAATCAGTAAAAAAAAGAAAGTCATAACTTCCGAAATCATTTACATCATACATCATACATTTACAATATACTTTCTTAATGCATCTAGAAGTATTATCCGTGCAGTGACGGAGAAAGAATACATTTCACTGCCCCTTTCCCATGGGTGTCGTAAGAGGCGACTAAGGGATATCATCTGGTGGTAGGATGATACACATCCGCCTGGCTTGTTACCACCGTACGCATGGTGAAAATCTCGTGAAGTGGCTTGCAGCCGCGTTTCGAGGTCAGCCAGCGTACAGCCAGTGCCCGAGCGAGCATTGCCGCGATGGGTGTTGGTCCAGTGGAGACGGCTGCTGAACCAATGCCGGGGGAAACACGCCTCCACACTTTGCCCATCCCTATCGTGGCAATACGTCGCTCGCTTCACGTCTCTTTACGAGGCGTGAAGAGGCATCTTGCGGGCCGGCAAGGCGAGGGCGGCTAGTGCAGAATCTTCTTCCCGACTGTACTGGCCGTCCTCGCGTTTGGACTCTACTACCACTTAACATCAGGTGGAGTAGAGTCATTTGCCCACCCGGCAAATATAAAAAAAAAAAAAAAAAAAAAAAAAAAAAAAAAAAAAAAAAAAAAAAAAAAAAAAAAAAAGAAAATGTATGTATATAACTGAACTTTAGCGTCACCTGACAGGTAATTTAGTCAAAATAATTATCTATCGATTATTATATGTAATGGAATTATACGTGAAAGCCTAAAAATATACCTATTGCTGGCTGCTAGCTCTCATAATATTAGTTCATTGACCGTTTTGGGGTCTTTTTAATTGTATTTTAAATTACATAGTATAATACTAAATATGATTTCATTTACTTCATTCGGTTTTGCGGCAATATATTTGAAACGTCATCATCATCACCTCTTGCGTTAATCTTTGAATAATCAATATCCCCCCTCTGTCCCTATATATCCTTCCTTGGGTGAGCTCTTATAAAATCTATGTATTTCTTACAGCGTCCCTTGCTTATAAGGTGGGCAAGGAAATGCTTTCACTAGCCGAAGGTATGCCCAACGAAGCGATCTTCCCCTTCACGCGACTCGAATTGACCTCCAGAAGTGGTAACACCATGGTGCTGGAAGAGAAGGAGTTGGCATCTGCCCTACAATACATTCCATCTCAAGGGTAAAGATTTAATATAGCAATATCAATGTTACAAATTATTATGTAATATCATTATACATATATCTTTCCAAATATTATATAAAACGATGTTTAGACTATTTTTATATAAAAAGTTTTATGATAAACTATTTAATGAGTAAAATTTATCAAAATCTGATTTTGTTATGTCAGCATTGAGAATATTATAAAAAGCATTTAATTATCTTCTGTTTCTGTTTTACTTGCATTTTCCACTACTCCGTTCCACTACAGTTTGGTGGATGTATGTTTCAGTATTAATTTTCACATATGCAGGTTGCCTCACGATGTCTACTTCAACGCTGTGTATCAGATCAATTATTATTACAAATGAAGTTAAACACTCAGTATGTAACATGTGGATATAATTTTACAATTTCTTCCTACAGCTTGCCATCCTTGCTTACGGAGCTGAGGCAGTTCCAGCAGGACTTACATCGCCCCCCTCCTCTAGCACGCGACGTGATAGTCACTAACGGTGCTCAGCATGGAATCTATCAATGCGTTGAGATGCTGGTGGACCCAGGTGATCCAATCCTCACCACCGAATTCACATATACTGGAATCCACAGCGCTGTAAGTTGTATAATCATATAGTACCAACTAGTAAGTCAGTCTACAGAAATGCTGATTTGACCTTTTTTTTCAACTATAGATAAAATCACTGCAATCAGAAAATTTATTAATTCTTTGGAAAAGTATTGATTATAACATTAATTAAATGCTAAATAGTCGTAACCTACTTCTAATTGATTTAATAAATAATTATAGCTAAAGCCGTATCAACCGGAGATAATTGGAATACCAGAAGACGAAAACGGCTTAATACCAGAAACATTGGATTCCGTTCTCAAAGACAGATTGGCACGAGGTCTGAAGATGCCACGTCTCCTGTACTTCATACCAACTGGCAACAATCCCACTGGCACTGTCTTAAGCGTCGAGCGACGACGACAGATATACGAGCTTGCCTGTAAATACGACTTCTTATTAGTGGAAGACGATCCTTACATGTTCCTAAACTATAATAAGGTAAGTCATTGGATTATATGCTTTTGTTGCTACTGGATAGCATCGTTGCTCTAATAAAAGGCGTCAGATCCTAATATCCTAGGTTCCATTCCCTGATAATTTATGTTATAGTTAGATACGTCGTTATGCAACGAGTAATAGTTATATAAATTTCTTTATTCAATATTAAAATAGTAGAAGAAAATACATCCACGGGTTCAAAAAAGAAAATTGTCACACGTAAGGAGAACCGATGAAAGAACCTCGGCAGGTTTTTTTTCTTATTCGTAGTTATTTAAATATTTTATATATAATAATACTGATTATAATATAACTTAATAATAATATCATTTTCGTTCGTCGATCGATTCTTTCTCAAAGTGTGTTATCATTTATGAACTGACTAATTATTGTATTATAACTTTTTAAATATACGAATACATTTTTATGCTTAAACTTTGTCTTACAAATATGTATAAAAATAATAAGATAATTTAAAGCTTCATAAAACTTATTGAGTATTTTTATAAGGAAATAAAATGAATAGTAAATCGGATTTATCAAAAAAAAAAAATAGGCTTTCTACATCTATCTTAATCCCTATTATAAAGAAACGAAGTCAGTAATCTGTTCAGATATGATAATTGTTTATTTGTTACCTTATCCATATTTAAAGTATTACACGCGCATTTTTATGACGTAACGATATTTTTATATTTCAAAATTAGCGAAGTGTTTAAGTATCGATCATTCGATTGAGTTTAGTATTTATTAAGTTATAGTTGGCGTTTAAGTGAAGGTTTTTGGTGCCGAGATCAGAGTACAAATATAGAACGCAAGTCATTTTACATAATTCTTTACGAAAAAAAATTAAGAATGATAAACTTATGGTGAACGCAACATCACTCGTACTATATCTGACTAGTTATCAGTCATCACTAATGCACCACCTTCGGGTCTTAGATGTTATAGAGGGAACTTCATTCAGAAGTTTAATTTAATTAATGGTGATATGAAAATAATAGTCATACATGTTGAGTTTTTTTTAATATAAAAACATATATGCAATTTTACTCTATAAGGGGTATAGTTGATGTGACTCCTGACTTGTGGCGTAATTTTTAAAGCACTTCTTTCAAGCGTGGTAAAAATGTATAAAATGGTTACGAACAATAGTGAGGTATAAGCTATTTATTATAAGTTTTGATTTTTATAAACCATTTTTATATGTTATAAATTTGAAGACAATACTGATTCATTTAATATTTTAGTAACAGTTATTGCGCAGTTGGACATCACAAAATGACATCAATGTTTATGGAAGTGTTTTACAAATATAAAAACAAATATGATTAAGATCGCGGAAACAGATGTCGATAAACGACAAATAAATTATCTACTTAAATAAGGTTTTTCTTCCGCATTCGAATATTAAATATAATAATTTAATAAGGGTATTCATGAGTAGATTGATTGTCATACAAATATTTTAATAACAATTATATTGTTAGCACTTAGTTTGTTTTATAATTATTTATTAAAACGATATATATAAGGTATAGGTAATATAAGGATGTAATATTTTAATAATAAATGTCTTTAGTTTAAACATTTTACCACTCATATTGTTGATATGACTATGTGATATATACAATACAAAATATATAAAATAAACTTCAAATTATAGGGTACATTGATTAAGTTTTTAGTGGCGAAATCTGCATAGAAATATTGTATTTATTTTTTAATTCATATATAATTATTTATCAATATTACATATTTATATTTCCGGCTCCAATTATAGTTATCGCCCTTCCACCAGCTGGGCTGGTAGCGCACCTACTGACCTTGACGTACTTGGCCTACGCCAACAGCATAATTATACAGTATGAAAAAAATATGTCTTGAAGAAACTCCGTTTTTTTTTACTAATTATAAATTCAATTGTCAACCATCAATTCCCAAGTCCGGGCGTCCCGGCCACGTGTTATGAGCATAAAATATGTAAAATGACGATAAATGGTACATCTAGTAAACCAATTAGTAACTAAGTAATTAGTTAACTATTACCTATGCATTATTTATAATTAAAACACATACTTATTAATTATTTACTATTTTTAATTCCATGTTTTTTTATGAAATCAACAACGAATCAAGTCCAAGTTTAATCCTCAAAGTAAATACTCGTAATCTTGGATTATATAATGCGCCTTATCTATAAATAATCTTTTGACATAAAATATATTAATATAATTAGAAAATGTTACATAAAATCTGCTTATCTATCTAGGGTTTGAACTACAGTTATATAAATTATATTGTCGCCAGACCGCGCCCCCGTCATTTTTATCCATGGACGTTTGCGGCCGAGTGCTTCGCCTGGATTCTGTGTCGAAGGTGGTCAGCTCGGGGCTGCGCGCCGGCTGGCTCACCGCGCCCTCCGCCCTGATGTACCGCGCTGAGCTACACGCTCAAGCCGAGTTGCTCCACTCGTGTACTCTGGCACAGGTAACTATTCTTTGACTTCTAACCTTGTATTTGCAGGTTTTTTAACTTAATTAGGAATTCATGCTTAGGTACCTGTTAATAGCTATTATATATAATAAATGCGAGTGAAATTATATATATATACATATATAGAGTTGAAGGGCATTGGGGGCAGTTTAATTATTCCTCGTTGGCAACGCCGTGACGATGAAAGTCAACGTCTTCTCTTAAACGTGACCATTTTCTATCAGGAGATCAATTCACCGGCCTGCCTTTTAATTATAAATGAAAACCTATGTCCTGCGTGGGGTCATTATACTTCAGATAAGTTCAATTAGTAAATATTGCAGACCCTGACAATAAACCGGCCTGACTATCATTGGTTTTTATTATTCCGACAAGAAGGTCGCGTAATCGGAGCTGATAACAGTATTATTGTTTAAAAATTGTCATAATCGTACGATGTTTTTAAAAGATTACCGCTACATGTGTGATAATGGACATTCGCTGTTCGTTTTGAATTACACGCAGAACTAAGGAGTGAAAGTACTTTTAGCGAAAACATTTCTTATCTTGATCTCTTAATTCCTAGATTGATATCGTTCTAGTTGTGATTAACTTTTGAATTGTTTTTAAATTTATTGAGCTCAGTGGGTTGAGTATCTTGACGTAATGCGATAATTACGAGTCCTTGTTTGCCTGAATGTTAAGCATTTATAAAACTTGTGAGTAAGGCGAAGAATAATAGGCGAAGGCGAGTTATATATCAATATTTGCATGTATATTAAAAATATAATATCATCGTAATGCGTATTTGAATTCCCATTTAATACTTTTAAAGATAATGTATCGCTAAGAAATGTAAATTAAAAAATCTCGAGCCGATTCCTTATCGTTTCATTGTTCATAAATAATTTTATCTGAAGACGTCACTAGCTTTAGTAAAACAAAACAGCGATATTGGATCGGTCGAAAGAAAACAATCGAAGAATTAAATACATATCAATTTTAGTTATAAGACAAACGAAATACTTACTGCACAGTGAAAAAAGATACATAAAACAAATCAAATTTAATATTCATGGATAATACACGCCGTCCAAAAGATAGTCCTGGTATTTTACCCAAGACGCTGGCGCTATTAATCCTTTGAACTGCTAGGCTCAGACTTTGAGATAAGCACACGCGCCAGCTCTTGTACCAACAGAAGTTGGACCATCTTAGATAGGTCTATTATTGTATTTATAGCGTACAGGTATGATTATGCTCTGAATATGATATACTGCTATATACGTGTCCTTAATGCGGCCGTCTGGGTTGGTATTACCTAAAACAGATATTCTTCCGCCAAATAGCTATGTGTTGTTGTGTTCCGGTTTGAAGGGTAAGTGAGCCAGTGTAATTACAAGCATTAGGGACATAACTTCTTAGTTCCAAAGGTTGGTAAACTGATAACATAAGGAATGGTTGATGTGATGAAGAGTGGTTGAAAGCGATATATCACAATAAGTGGTATATCATTGCCTGATCAAGTGCAGTCCCTGGATTTTGGCATGGGAGAACATAAAGCCAGTGTCCTGACTCCTTTGCCACCTATTTGATGTATACTGAGACAGTGTGTGTGTGTGTGTGACAACGTGTCGGGTTATCTCTGACGAGCTGGTTCTGTTGAGCAGATTTCTGTCCGTCGAAGAAATGTATAATTCATAAATAATGCAATAGTATTTCATTTTTTTTTCAAGAATTTAATACGATAAGATAATCAATCGATTTATTTCTCAGACGAATGTATCATTAAGTAGAAAACTTATTAACTACGAAAAAAAGATTACAATCTAGATACACGCTATAGAAGAAAACATTCAATTATATCAAAATAACAAAGGTGTTTGACAGACCGTTCTTTGATAGCAAATCGAGACAATCGACTTAGTGTTATAATAAATAACTTAACAAAACAAAAAACGCAATTTTTAGATTATATTTTATACAGTGTGTAACGAAATAAAAATGTTTTTGCAGACGATTCTCCTAAACTTGCTCTCCAATCGTAGCGCACTCGCCTCTCACCTCCTGTCTACGCGCTCCTTCTACGAACGACGGCGTAACGCCCTTAGTGCTGCGATGCGCGGCATCGAAGGCCTCGCGGACTGGTCAGAGCCCTCCGCCGGGTTGTTCCACTGGGTTCACGTGCGCGGCGTAGAGGACGTTTATAACATGGTTAGTTCTAAATATAATAATTAAATCAGAGAGATAATATTCAATTTATTCATTCTGAATGTCTTAACTATTATTATACCTCCCAAATGAGAGGTATATAAAAAATATCGACTATTTTGTGTATGTCATCGTATTACAGAAATAAAAATAGTTTTTAATTTTCGTTATAACTGTTGCAGGTATTTCACGTTGCATTTCAACGCGGCTTAATATTAATACCCGGACAAGCTTTCCTATACGACAGCGGTGCCACCTGCCAGTATATTCGATTAACATTTAGTAAAATAAATATGGACGATATGGAAACCGCAATACGCTATCTGGCGGACATTATCCGAGATGAACAAAAACTCGTGAAACAACCCCAGAGGTTGGCTACCGAAAGATAGATGGCGGGAGCTGCTCGACAAATTCTGTCTACCTAGTTCTAGTTTATGTGTTAAATGAAACTGGTACTGATAATAATGAAAATATATTTATTGTATTTTAATTAAATTAGAAATTTAACTGAAAGTTATATTACTAAGAAATAATTATGATAACACGAATTATTTTAATGATTTCTCACTTTTAAAAATGTTAAAAGTGTACAAAAATTCAATCTAAATAATATTTATGTTAAAGTCGTGATTTCTTTAACAGTTAGATTAGAGAAATAAGTATATATTATATTATAAGAGATATAATAACCATTGTAAGTAAAGATATTTAAGCTATAATTTTATTATGATCACAACTGTCGATCCAAAAGCATGTCAGAGATCATTATTTTAATTGAACTTCGTTTTGTGCAGCAAAACAATGTTTTTTTTTAATTTTAAAGAAAACTTTGTGTTATATACCTATATGTTACAAACAACATGATTCATATAAAAATCTCTATATAAACGCAAACTTAGAAAGAAAAACTTTATTCAATACGTTACATATACCAATGAAAAAGCTTTTATGAACTGAATTTAATATAAAATCAGTACAATATTTATTGATATAATGAACTTTTATGAATTATTATCGTTCATGCCATCTATAAGTATTCAAGTTTGCTTGCATGGCGCTAAGTGCCGGCTGCTATTCTACGCCGGTGAGGCGATGGCATAATTTCAATTCGAGCTGGGGTATATACACTCAACATAAATGAGCTGTTGCCTAAATAAGTTAATAAATAATTATAAGACGTTACTATTTTGTACTCATAAAAGGCTAAAGCAGATTTCAAGCTAAGAGACGTTTGCTGTAAACGATAGATGGCGTTAGGAGCGTATAAAATTTTAAATAGTTGTAAGGTCATGTAAAATTAATTTGTAAGTTACTGAAAATATAATTGTTAGATATAAAAAACATAATTATGATATGTATTGGTTATAGTTTACGTTTAATGAATGTCTTCCTATCGATTTTACGTATGTAATGTCATTTAGCCTAAACAGATATTCTTCATGTTAAATTAAATAAACATATGTAAATATGATATTCGTGTCTTATTCTACTTATTATTTATTTATTTAGTACAACTCTTTTCGCTCAAACTTTCTCTACTAATATTAAGCTAGTGCTACTGAATACTAGATGGCGTTATGATCGCGCATCAAACACATTCTGCCTAATTAATACAGGTTTTTATATTTAAATAAATAAAAATAAAACATAGTGTTTTAAAATAAACGTTTTATTGAAAATATTAACTTTTTCTAAGCTCATAGCGTATCATGAATGTTTTACAAGCTCATATGCCATCAATTAGACCATAATAATTTGTAATAACATTTTATTAAGAAAATACAAATCTGTATAATGATTTAAATACTTACAAAAAACGAGTGTCATCTTTTCTATAATATTACAATTTTCTTTTTCTTTAATTAAATCATTGTTTTTATTTATTGTATTTATCCGTGCAGTGACGGAGAAAGAATACATTTCACTGCCCCTTTCCCATGGGTGTCGTAAGAGGCGACTAAGGGATATCATCTGGTGGTAGGATGATAAACATCCGCCTGGCTTGTTACCACCGTACGCATGGTGAAAATCTCGTGAAGTGGCTTGCAGCCGCGTTTCGAGGTCAGCCAGCGTACAGCCAGTGCCCGAGCGAGCATTGCCGCGATGGGTGTTGGTCCAGTGGAGACGGCGGCTGAACCAATGCCGGGGGAAACACGCCTCCACACTTTGCCCATCCCTATCGTGGCAATACGTTGCTCGCTTCACGTCTCTTTACGAGGCGTGAAGAGGCATCTTGCGGGCCGGCAAGGCGGGGGCGGCTAGTGCAGAATCTTCTTCCAGACTGTACTGGCCGTCCTCGCGTTTGGACTCTACTACCACTTAACATCAGGTGGAGTAGAGTCATTTGCCCACCCGGCAAATATAAAAAAAAAAAAAAATTAAATCATTGTTTATATTCTTATCACCGTGAGTCGTACGGCGTACGCGTACCTATTGGCTTCTACTGAATATCAGTAACGGAAATAGTGAGTGGTTTACTTATTTAGATCATGCCAATATTGCAGACATTTTAGGAAGTTAATTTGTATTTTACACATTTTCATTAAATATATTATTATATTTAATTTAATATCTTGTGTAGCTGATTCGAATAAGCTTTGTATTCTTTCTTATTGGTTAATTTACATTTATAAATATAGTAATTATGGTATTATGGTACAGGAACAACAATTTTACAGCTTTTCAAGGCTCGGTAATATACATATCACCAATATCCAATTTGGATGCTTGGCGTTATGTTTATTTAATTACCTAGTGCTACTGAGAAATGTTTAACAAACTAAACTTTCAGCTGGTGCGACCAGAGAATATTTGAACGCAAAATTGTCTAGGTCAACGAGCCGTTATTATTATTATTATTTTATTTTATAGTATAGGATGAGCATATGGGCCACCTGATCTTAAGTGGTCACCAACGCCCATACACATTGACATTGTAAGAAATTTTAACCATCGCTTATATCGCCAAGCGCCACCAGCCTTGGGAACTAAGATCTTATGTCCCATGTGTCTATAATAACACTGGCTCACTCACAAACAAACACACACAAACTGGAACACAACAATACCAAGTACTGCTGTTTTCCGGTAGAATATCTGACGAGTGGGTGTTACCCACCCAGACGAGCTTGCACAAAGCCCCACCACCAGTAAAGTATTATACCCACCACCAGTAAAGTATCATACGCGACAGAAGTGAAACTTTTGTCATCGGAAAGACTTAAATTTGACTTCAAAATTGATCCGCATCGCACCCGAAGATCAATCATCAATCGATCAATAAACACATCCGACCAACAAAATCAACCTAAAAAATTGTAACTATTTCTTCATGTCATACATGCAAAGATCTAGTTCGAACGTTCGACTATATTTCTCATTTGCACCTCATAAACTTTGTATTTTCTCTGCGTTATACTCCCGTGCGAGATTGGCCGATAGAAAATGAAAAATACTATTCGAAATTAACTTCGGAGGAATGTTCTCGTAATAAAGGATTCCGTCGAAACAATCTCACGTTACAAAATTAAGTATGTGACCTCAAAGGTGACCTCAAACCTTTGACTACTTCCAGAGCTGTTTCGTGATTCCATCTCGCGCACTCTTATGGCAACGACAATACTGTTGCAAAACTTACAGATAATTACATTAGATTTTAATATTTTTAAATTAAATCGGTGAAGGAAAAATAACGTAAATAGGAATTAGATAATAAATTATATTTTTATATCCATATGTAATGTTACATACCTTTTTTTTTGTGTTTGCATTGGTAGCTTTATTTTATAGCTAATTTTTTCAAAGAATAAATATTTAAGAAAATCCTAAACAAATAGATAGTTTGAACCCATTTTATTAGAATTGTCTACTGATGGTTCTCATAGCTAATCTTAATCGTAATGGCGGACGCAAACGACTACTACTGACTGACTACTGGTACAAAATCCTCGACGATGATTTATCAATAATTATAAGCAATGCGTCGCCGTATTATGCTAAGGAGCCAGTTCTCGCAGACCCGGCTACGGTACATCCTCAATAAGCGCTTAGTTAGCGTTTGCTGTTTGATTCTGCTCCGCTACCGATACAGAGTAGCCGTGCGACAGATGTCAAGAGAATATTGTATCGGAATAAACATATATCACTCCTATAGCTGTATATCCTGAAATGTGTAATAATTATTTAAGAATATGACGACTATGAATAGTCATATGTCTATTACCATTAAGATATGTACAAATATAGCTGCTTATAATGGTACGTATGTATTGAGATGTGAATAAGGTTAAAGTATTCATTATTTTCATAAATTGTGCAAACAATGTTTTATAGATATGTATAATAACAAAATGTTTGTTACATTGACGTGTTTTGACGTTTTATAACAAAAATTCAACTCAAAGTTGTTGAACTGTCATATTATAAAATATACGAGAATTTAAACGTAAAACTATTACCATTTCGGAATGAAGATTCAACGAAGAAGTCGAGTTTCTATTTAAATTGATAAATTGGCAAATGTCATAACATTTGTGAGATGCAGAATCGGAAACTTGGTGATGTCAACTTTATATTTACTTCTTCTACTTATACAATGCTTATAAAATTTTCTTTAATGTATTTTTAGAATCGAAGATAGCAAATGGATAAAGTAACGATAAAACATGGGGGTGAAAAATTAGCTGTGCGCCGTTTACATGAATTAATTGAACGTTTTGTGTAAATTACTCACTTATCACAATACCACTAAAATGAAGTGGTACTTATTGTTGATGTAGAATAGTTGGTTGAGTAGTAAGACTTGTGTTTAGTTTATATAAAAAATAATTAAAATCATCTACTAATTTTACTATATACAACGTATTTACATATTACTTTAAAAATTAATAAATAGGTTTTAAAGTGAACCAAGAATATAGTACCAGTACTTTTTAAAAGATTATTTAATTCCTATAAGCAAAGGAATATAAAAACTTAATAAAAGAATTGAAACGGCAAACTGTTCTCTCGCTAAGTGACCTCTGCATTTTCATTACACTGTGCCTACTTTCTCATTATTAGCGCAAAGAGTTGTTTTATTCCGACGTCGTCGAGTTAGCTCACAATTTCCCATTTAGCTGTACTCATCACTTGTTTCATGCCAATATGCACTCTAATCTCAAATGATAAGGCTTAAAACTCTTTAAAGGTTACTGACGGCAAAATCAGCATATCTTGTGAGACGTACAAATTATAATTTAGAACTCTATGACCTAAGAATTAAAGTTGAAATTCACGTGAGAGATTGTGTGTCGGAATGGAGGGTTTTTAAGCGGGCAATCGCTCAGAATTAAGGAAATAAGCGCGCTTAATTGGCAAGCGATTATTCGTAAGCGATTTCGCGAATGCCTCGTCGGAATTAGTTTTGTTTTGAGATTGCGATGTTTGTCGTTTAATTTCGCTTTAATTTACTTGCAATCTTGTTTGTTTATGTCATACTTTATACTATATACTACATTAAAGCTGACATAGTTCAATGGTGGTAGAGCTTTGTGCAAGCACGTCTGGGTAGGTACCACCCACTCATCAGATATTCTACCGCAAAACAGCAGTACTTGGTATTGTTGAGTCCGGTTTGAAGGGTGAGTGAGCCAGTGTAATTACAGGGACGAGAGACATAAAATCTTAGGTCCCAAGGTTGGTGGCGCATTGGCGATGTAAGCGATGGTTAACATTTCTTACAGTGCCAATGTCTAAGGGCGTTTGTTGACCACTTACCATCAGGTGGTCCATATGCTCGTCCACCTTCCTTTTATATAATAATATATAAAAAAAAGTTCGACTTAACTGACAGTTGCGGGCACTAAATTTAAAAGCATCATCGACTGTGAATATGTCTTATTTGTGTTTATTTATTTATTGTCTAAGGCACGCTAAAAATTAATCGACAATATAAATTTAGAATTAATTTGTTTTGTGTGAACAAATCACATACAAGTGTACACAGCACTGTGTATTGCAACGATTAAAAATGACTTAAGTAGAATCAAGAAATTATAATAATGTCTACATAGGTTATATACGGTGGCGAAGCAATTATTTGTTAGCTTGAAAAACCTGTATGTGTCGCCTCATCAAAATCAAAATCAAAATTTTTAATTAATATGGAAGCATTGTTTATCGACCCTTAAAATACCACAAAATGATTTGAAAGTTGGAGGAGACCTTCACTTCGTAGCGGACAAGTAAAAAGGTGTAAAACTGCAGTTTAAGGCGTCATCCCATTCCTTTAAAGGCTATGCGTAAAGATAATCAGCCGTAAAATGTAAATATACTTTATTAGTCTTATTTATTTTAACGTTTTATATTCTTTATATACATATCATATGAAACTTACTTGATGAAATCGCGCTATTACTTCTAGTTCAAAGATGATACTGAAGTATTGGAGCCAATGTCAACACAACTTTCGTAGGTCACGGTAAACTAAACTACCACAACTATAGACAATAATTTATATAGTACGAAGTCCTAGACTCACTATCCGATGATTGCACCACATTTATTATAAAAGTTCTGTCTCGTTTAGTGGCTAGCAAGTAAATCTGCAGATACCGAGGTCCCATGTTTAAACCCGAACGATTGTAAGTATTTATATATTTAATTAAAATACCTACATAAAAGTTCATGTTATCGATAACACAGGCATTATGTTGTTTACCTTAAATAAATACGCAGAATTCGAAAAGGAGAGCCTAATGCTTTCCTCCATGGTGGATACTTGTAGTACTTAATATTTTTTTCTTTCTTAAAAAAACACACTAAATCGTTACGAAATGCTACCTACATTCATTATAGAATGAGATAATGTATCTCTTACAAATCTCGCCGCCTCCTTCAACTAATCTCATGGCAAATAATATCACTTTCTAGAACCATTGTAACTTGAATCTTTGCACAATCCAAAACATCACTGAACATCTTAAATTTTTAATTAGTCAACTGAAGTTCAAACGAAATTAAACTTTACTGCCTTAAGATAACGTTTAGGCCATATTTTAATATCCGAATTATAATATTGTTAATTTGCGACAAATAAAACTTTTGTCGAGAACCGTCAAAGCGTAAGACAACTTTAATGTTTGAAATGTTTCACAATTATATCACTTTTATTTTAATTGTAATAAGGTTCAGATTCATTCAATAGATACTTTTTCAACTGTATAAATAATATGGATTTCGGTCATTACAAGGTGTGAAGTTTGACAATTTTTTGTATGTTTGCGCAAATCTTAAGTTTTGTATTGAATTGTTTGAAAACATGTGCCTGGTTCTTAAGAAATAATCCGAAGATTAATATGTTTTGTGTTAGAAATACTGCCGCCTCGAGTAGGTACTTATAGCTAAGAGGATTTTAGAATCTTGGTTACACTTAGTTTCTCTTAAATAAGATGTAATCTTATATTTAAAAATGGATCTTGGTTACGAGACGATTTGTTGTGTTTGTAGACGAGCGTTGTCGTGAAGAAGTGGACTAGAGCAACTTTTCGATATTTTTTATATCTCTATTTTGATTAGTAATAGTCGGTGACACGCGGTGGACATATACCGGGCACGCTAATAGTAAATAATTGTCTTCTATATCTCCCTCTGTTTCCCCATTTTTCTCTTCATTTCTGGAGATCATGGTCCTGATTGCATTTTTAGATGGATGATGCTTCCATCAGTTCCTGGTAATGCATCCTTACGAGAGTACAGAAATCAATATAAGAAAATACCTTTATGAGATCTGGTGTGTCTTTCTTTTTGTTTTTATATTTAACATATATGTAGTGCTTAGATGCTACAGGTACCAAAGTTAGCCTCTGAATGAAGTATGTACTCCAAAATTTAGTTTTAATTCAACAATATATTTTATGTACCTATATTACCTGACTGAGCCAGTGTAACTATTGGCACAAGGGTCATACCATTTATTTCCCAAGGTTGATGGTGTATTGAAGATTCAAGGGATGGATATCTTGCTGTGTGTTACCAACGGGCGGTGTTGAGGACTTATTAGCTGGTGGCCATTTGCGTGTCTGCCTCCCTATTTGGAATAAAAAAGGTGTTCTTTACTATGATTGTCTTTACGGTGGTGACCACTTTCAGTTCATTTGTTCAAAAATGTTTATTTAAAAATATTAAAATCAACACTCAAATGTACTTATTAATGTATAATATCTAACTATTTAACTACCACGATCTTTTTTATTTTATACAACAGTATTCCGATTATGTGACGTCACAACGGATCGCCCTGATGAAGATAAAGAATACAAAACCAACAGAACAACAGACAATGAAAGCAGAATCAAATGCAGTTTACAACATCGAGAATAAAGTATAGAAGTTCGTTACTCGTCTAATTGCGAGCGAAATGAAATAGAGAGAACAGCGGGAAATGGGAACTTAATGCGATTAACGACACTCGTTCATTGTGCTGTCGTGTGGTGTGTGGCACGAGAGGTGGCGAGGGATGAGGCGGCAGCGGGAACGGGGGCAGAGGCGGAGCCAATTAGGTTTAGACGGTATACCACAGATTAGGCAATGGCGGCTAATCAAAAAGCCTAGATAGAGATAGTCTTCTTATTGCCTTACTCTCATAGTCCGATGTCACGGTATTACGGCTGGAAAGGTCATGCACAGGATCGATAGCATTACGTAATGCGTTACGATGCTCGGCAGTTTATCACGATAAACTTTTCAAAGCTGCTGCTTTATCAAGAAAAATTGAATAACTATTATCTTTTTGAGCTTTGATTTTCATCTAGGATTGGATCTGCTTTATAAAGGAGTCCACAAAATTAACAAACAGATACAAGAAGTTATTCTGATATTTTGATATAAATAGCGTTATAAAAACGCTTTATCGTAAAACGGCATGTTTTAACAAAATGGCCGTCCAAATTAATAAAAAGCGTCTTCATATAATTTTAATCATTTTCCAAGTGTAGAACGGTAAGATAATGCACATAAAAAAATGAGGAAAGCTGAGGACAGGAAGGACTGGAGAAAATTCACAGAGATCGTGACCCAGACCCTAGATCAGAGTGGACACGACCTTCAGCAATGAAGTAAACGACCGAGAAAGAAGAAGGTAATGTCATTTTGTCTTATTGAAAAAAGTTATAAACTATAGAACGGGGCGAAGAACTCACGTTTACCGCGTGGAGCATTGTTATACATATACAAATATCGTAAAAGCGTCGATTGTCGAGCAACCCGCCGTCGCTTATGACATAAACGTTAACAGAATAACATAGGATGCGGAATGCATTTTCTTTATTACTTCCTCAAATGCATTGCCTCGACTCATCGGGCTTTAATTTAAAGAGGATGCGAGTTAATTTACTTTTTTATATAGTTCAAAGTATAAATGTTTCTAAATAGTTAAAAATCTTGCAACAATTATTTAAAAATATGTAATGAACCTTGAAAATTAAAGATTTCTCTGTTTTACTAGAAGAACTTAATATATTATATGTATATATATTGTGTAATACATTTACATTCACAAGAATTATGTCCAACATTGAATGATTTTGCATTCAAAATGGATGATTATAAGATCACCTCTGAAGGAGGCTTTCACCTTCAAATAAGAAGGGTTCTTGGATATATATGTAGATCTACGTACGAGATGAAAAAAAATACAATTAATTGTTATTATTGAATTAATTATTTGATCTGTGACTATTATAACACAACAATAATGGATCAAATCTATCGTTATGTATTTTAAATTTGTAATTAAATATATGAATTAATAACAATATTTATTTGTTAATAACACGAATATGAACGTTTTTAATGAACTATTAAAAATATAATTATTTATGAATATAATAATAATACATACAATTATAATTAAGTTTTTTAAACGTTTTTGCTACTGTCAGATGGATAATAGATACAAGTAACATGTAAAGTTAGGTAAGCTGTTAGGTAGTTTAATTATCGCTTTTAACCACGATCTATAATATCCACTATGCCCGAAATAACACTGGCTCCCTCACCATATGCTACTCAATACTAGTCAGTATTATACTAAAATACTAGCAAGTATTTAAAAACATTAAATATATATATATCATGATACCACATTACTCACAGTATATTCATAAATCATTTGAACTTAACGATTTAAGGGTTATTATAAAATTAACGACTATAGATGACAACGTACATCAAATGACCGATGATTCAAAAGTGCTCGTAAGAGTCTCTTTGAATAAAGTATAATAATATTTTTTTTTTTATGTTAGCCGGGAGGGCAAATGACTCTACTCCACCTGATGTTAAGTGGTAGTAGAGTCCAAACGCGAGGACGGCCAGTACAGTCGGGAAGAAAGTTCTGCACTAGCCGCCCTCGCCTTGCCGGCCCGCAAGATGCCTCTTCACGCCTCGTTTGAAGGAACCCGGGTCGTAAGAGGAGGGGAATACGTGAGCTGGTAAGGAATTCCATTTTTCGGAAGTGCGACAAAGAAAGGAGTTGCCAAATTTCTTTGTGCGCGATGGAATTGATGTCACAGTTAGTCGGTGACATCGAGAGCCAGATTTGATTTCAATAAAACAATCGATATATTGTATTTGAAATGGTCTGGATTTGTTCGTTTGCTTCTCGGCGTGTGTCATAATTATTTTAAAAAGTCATTAGTTTAAGAATTAAATAATAATAATTGACGTCGATTTGAATTAGAGATGATTATGAAAAATAATAATGAGCGCTCTTCATCAAATCCTTCAAATACGGTAGTTACCAAAACTTGAGAGTGTAATTTAAAAACAGATTGATCTAACTGTGGTTGCTTGATTAATATTCGAGCATGTCAGCCAGTCACTCTTATACTATTAAAAAATAAAATTTCGTTCAAAATTCAATAATGTTGCTAGCATTAATAATATCATTACACGTATTCAATAGGCTTACATATGATTCCGCGTAATCTCCTAAATAGCCACCTCGACCTCACGCTGTTATATTCCTTTAATAACCATTTCTATGGGGATTATAACAAATATTCACTATAATTTCTTTACATGAAAAATGTATTAAAGGATTTTAGTCTTTATTACATTTTATAAAGGCCTTTATTGGCTTCTATGATAGTGATGTAATGAAGTGTTTGGTTGAATGTAATGGTTTTGTGCATTAATGCCTAATGGTCATAGATTATGAGTGAGACATTTCACGGTTTGATGCGCGTTGAGAATATGGAACGAATTTATATATACATGGTGTTCATATTTGTTCATATGTTTATGGTTTTTAATAAAAACTTCGTTGGATTTTACTTATGTTACGTGACATTTTGTAGATTTTGGTTCAAATTTTTTTACATTAAATCAATTATTTTTCATAAAATTACAATTTTTTACGCAGTATTAAAACAAAAGCTCATCGATCACGTATCGGCGAGTCGTTCTCTGAGTTAACGGTTATATGTCTAACGTTGTTTCGTTAGAATAATTGTCAATATGTAAATTATTTATAATTACTTACAACTGTTATTACCGCTATGTACGCTTGTCATCGATGTACATATTTGTTGTGTGTCACCATTTTTATGATGATCATGTGTATGTGTAATAAGTATATTGCGAGATTACCTATGAAATAAAAAATAAACATTATTTATTCTAAAACGCAACATTCTGTTTGAAAGATAAACGAGGCAGCGTAAGTACAAGGACATCGGGACATAACATCTTACTTGACTTGTGAGAATAACGAATGGTTAACATTTCTTACGGTGCCGATATCTATGGGAGGTGGTGACACTTTCCGTGAGGTGATCCATTTGTAAGTTTGGTTAGCAGATTACAAGAACATTTGCCTAAATAATAAATTTATGAATTTCTTCTAAAATAAAGTTCGTAATCATTGCGTGTTTTCATTATTATTTATTAATTGTACCTTCGTCTTTTCATGTTATTAAAAATTTACAAAGCTTGATTGAGTTTATTTACAAAATACCTGACTACTCACAAGCTATTATTCTACTTGCGATGTTTTGATAAATATTTTATTTGTATTTCAAATTACATTATTGCAAATATACCTAAACTTAGACCGAGAGCTTTAATTAATTGTCTTGACACAATTGTCGTTTGTTACTTTATACTTGTCTCAACTCTCAGACGTGTTCTAAGCTAACAGTTCCAACAGACGGTGCCAGTGTAAGCATTCAGCGTCCATTTACGCTTTATACGAACCTCGACAGTGTACAGAATCAATTTAATCTTCCTAGCATTTATATGCAGAGACAACTCTATTGGAATTTCAAAAGTTAACTTTCTATTGTCAGCGGCTATTGATTATTAGCTACATATATTATATACGTATATTACTAATTACGGCATTTGATAATAGACAAACGCGTTCTTAATACATGGCTTTTATCTACATTTAAATAAAATGTGTAATATATAAACTAATCTAATTGGTGCTCTATTGAAAAGAACCCTTCATCAGTTATTTCAATATCCATATCATACCTAAGGTTATGATAAGACTTTATTCTACTGACAGCCAGATCCACTGCCGAAGATCAGCCTGGACTGATAAACTACTTTTCCATAATGTATTCTTGTTTCTACGTATACAGACATATATTATAGTTATATATAGAATTCAGAAATAAAAGTGTTTACAAATGAAAGGAATATATATTTATATTTTTTACCTCCTGTATATACGTATGTTCTCATGCTAAGCGTGTAATTGTCGCCCCTTGTAACGCATTAGCACCTCTGCGGAGCGGATCATCTGCGGACTATTGTTAGTATTGGCGGGAGCGGCAAACACACAAAAAATATGCAGAAAAAAGTATCTCATTGAATTAATAAACTTACATGTAAAAAAAAATGAGATAAAAACCCGAAGATCAAAAACAACAATAAGATAATATCCCAAATAATATTTATATAAAAGTATCTACAAACTATTACCGTACATTCACAGGTTGCGAATGTATGTATCGTTATATAAACGACCCTAATTACAGAGATGTTACGAAACACTGGCGTTATGGAGTGATTCACGCGTTTGAGTGTGAAACATCCTTTCTTAATAAAACACGTAATTCTTTTTTCAATTTTTTCAGGAAGACAGACGACCTGTCTTACCTTTAAACCAGAACTCTGCAATACAGTGTATTGCTGTTTAGGATCTAGGTAACATTAAATATGCTCTACCACTAATACAATTTGTCTCACATACTTTTGTTTTTAGTAATCAATTCCTTTTTCTTTAAATAATTAAAAAAAATTTGGTGATAAGCAATAACGACTATACTATACATATAGAAAAGCGTAAATGTATGTATAGCTTAATCCACATCTATGTAATCTAATTGGTGGAAAAGAGTAACTGTAGAGAGCTGTAAGAGAGCTGTTTGCCGATTCTTCTCCGTAGAATCCACATTCTGAACGGTTCCATACATTTAATATAACTTTGTACGATTCAAAGTGCGTACACCTTACTTGAATGAAGCCTATTTTGATATTGTAACATTTTAGACACGACCCTTGTTTGGTCAAGAATAACCGCCCTTGCGCAGAAATGTTATGTAATATGAATTGTAAATTATATTGATACTTAAAGTGAAAATAGACTAGCATTGCATAATAACTTAATTCTAAGCAAAACTTGTACTGTATTGTATTGTATTGTAATAAAAAGAACTTTTACTTCGTTTGTATGTAACAGGATAACTGAGGTGATTTCTTTATACTCGCTAGCTCTAAGACGTCTTACAGGATTATATATATTCTAATCTCCCCTTGACGCGCCATATTTACCTCCTAGCTCATAATGTTCGCTGCACGTTACATGCACTCGACGCCAGGTGTCGGGGGGGGACTGAATTCGATTCCCGGCTATTGAAAAGTTTCAAGAGGCGAAAAGCTTCGACAAACGACGCTAAGTGAATTTCGTGCTCTCGGAAAAACCAGACACGGACTTGGGTTAACGTTTATTATCCAACCGGTACCTGTGATGATATTAAAACAATGATTTCTTTATAAATATGAAGTATCACCATTTCATTTTTAAAGATTGTATGCCAAAGCTCTATTTGGCAAACTTTTTATAACTTAGTGACGAGGTTATTTACTACGTTAGTTAAGACTCAAAAACTTGAAATTTTGCAGACGGCTCAAGATCGGTCAGTCTTATTAATCATGAATATTAATTTAAATTGCGTATCTATCAATGATTTTATTATCATTCTGCGTATTATTTTACATGAATAATGAAAAATTCATTCATTCATTGATATGATACGATGTATATGTTTACTATATAATACCTAGTATATAACCAATACATATGTATATAGAGTGCACAGTAACCAGAAAGTGACAGGTAAGTTTTTGTGGGTTAATTTTGAACTGAATTTTAAACTAAGTTCACCTCATTGATTGAGCGGAAAAATTGCACTCACTTTTATAAAAAGCCTGTATTGTATTTAAAAGATATTTTTATAATTTAATATAATATTGAAGAACATCTAAAATATGTTTCTGTTTAGTCGCGAGTCGGTCCCTGGAGAGCGGCTTGGTTCCAATTTTTATCAATCCCATTTCATTTCCCCTTACGAAAGTTTTCCTCCAATTTCGCGCTCTCGTCCCGCCCCGCTAGTGATGTACGGTAAACAATGATTATAATGTTATCGATAATTTGTTAAAACGATATAAATTGATCAAGATTATCAGTTGAACATACGTTTCTTAATATAGATAATTTTTAAAGAAGTTGTAGACATATATTTATATGTACTAAAACTATTGTAAAATAAACTTATTGAAGTTTATTTAATACATAAAATAATTTAAGTACCATAGTTTTATTGTTTTATTTTAAATCAAGACATAAAAATACGTACGTTTAAAAATAAATTTCATGATAATGATGATACACGGACTATTCTTTAACACTAATACCGGTAAGATGCTTAGCACTTATATTGAAAATACCTTATTAGTTTAATAATAGCATAATAACTACAATGATAATATAATGCAACGACTTTTGTTGTAAAACAAAATAAAATATTAACAAATATATATTGAAAAATTTAACAGAAAGTAAATAAAATAAATTGAAATAATCGATAGCAATAATGGTACATCACTAAAAGTTAAACATGGGAGTATTCCTCGCACGGCGGACGTATCACAATCATTCCCCGTCGACCTGATCCTGCGTCCTTCATCTCGCACACTGACCGAGACCAACTGGGATAGCGTCTTGTTATCAACAAATACCTATTGTGATACATATTATATACAGATTACCATTTTACGCTCTGCCGAGAATAAATTTAGCCAGCGGTAACTTTTAGAAAACCCTAGTAAGTATCACCCATTCTAATCTTGTACCACTACCCAATAGCTATGTAACTCACTTTCGCATTTATATATTTTTTTATGAAATAGGTAGGCGAACTAGCATATGGGCCACCTGATGGTCACCAACGCCCGTGGACATTGGCATTGTAACAGATGTTAACCATCACTTAGATCGCCAATGCGCCACCAACCTTGGGAACTAAGATGTTATGTCCCTTGGGCCTGTAATTACACTAGCTCGCTCACCCTTCAAATCGGAACATAACAATACCAAGTACTGCTGTTTTGCGGTAGAATATCTGATAAGTGACAGGTACCTACCCAGACGAGCTTGCACAAAGCCTTACCACAAGTAAATTTTAAATGTTATTTAGGATATTGCTCCGCTTTGATGAGTTTGGTTTGATGGGCAATTAGAGACACAAGAGACATACTCTTAGATATAATGATCGGCTTGAAATTGACATTCAAATTGTTAATACTGCTTACAGTGTCTAGAGATAGTTGTGAATATGAAGCGCATTTACCCATCTACGTCCCTATATTAAGTAATGAAACAAGAGATTACTTTAAAAAACAACCCTTATAACCAAACGTCAACATTACCCTAATTTAGAATTAGTTTCAGCTGATTCTATTAGTAAGAAAGATACACAATACTCTTCCATTCAATACACTGAAGGCTAAGCGACACAGCAAGTAAGCGGCTAATTCATAACCCACTCGAGGCACAAAGCTCACCGCGGACGCCTCCAAACAAACCTAATTGTGTCGACGTTCAATAACGCAGAATAAATCCCTTCCAAAAACCGAACGACCAATTTCGCCACAAAATTCTCAGAACGTTTTTTTTTTTCACGAGTTTTTCGTCTACATTTTTCAATGGACGAAGTTTTAATTGTGTTTTTTTCAACGTTCGCAACAATGTTGACCACTGTGCGCTTCGGGCACAAATGCCGCTGCAAATCTCAAGTTACGCGCTGAGTGTGATGTACAATGACTCGTGACAATGACGCCCATGAAATGACCATTACGCGGATTACCCGTTTGAAGTAGCGTATTGTTACACGCCTTTGTTGACGTTTGTAGTATTTAAGTTTATAGTGTTATTGAATTTATATAAAATATATCTATCCTATTATCAGTATGTTTTTGTAGCGTGTGAGATAGTAGAAAGAAAATAATATCTTAGAATAACTTCGCGATGTTCTCATTCAAAATTATTTATAATTGAAATTATTTTTTCTACGATATATGTAACAGCCTGTGAATGTCCCTCTGCTGGGCTAAAGGCCTCCTCTCCCTTTTTGAGGAGAAGGTTTGGAGCTTATTCCACAACGCTGCTCCAGTGCGGATTGGTGGAATACACATGTGGCAGAATTTCAGTGAAATTAGACACATGCAGGTCTCCTCACGATGTTTTCCTTCACCGTAAAGGACGAGATGAATTATTATCCCAAATTAAGCACATGAAAATTCAGTGGTGCTTGTCCGGGTTTGAACCCACGATCATCGGCTAAGATTCACGCGTTCTTACCACTGGTCCATCTCGGCTTCACGAAATATATACTTTTGTAAAAATAATATTTTTTTATTAAATTTATATAATTGCGAAGCATTATTGCTGTAGTCATCAAATGTAACTCAAGACTATCGCACAATCAGACTTGTAGACATAATCGCGGGCCGCTCTGACACAGAGTCGTACACGTAACCGCGATCGTAAACAAAGATTGCGTCAACTTACAATAATCGTAATATGACCATTGTAATCACCGCTCCTTTGTGACGCCGAAACGTCTGTTCCAAAGTAATGCAATACTTTCCGAGAAAATTGTACATTTTGTCCAAAAAGTATTCCTGTACGACAATTGTGTGATGCAATTTATTTATTACATACAAGCTGTTTTTTAGGGTTTCGCTTGACTGAAATGTGTTCTACTACGCTCTGCTTAAAATAGTAAGGTTTAAAATTAGCACTGTGTAGGGCATCTTTTGCTGGTAGAACTTAGTGCAAGTCAATGTGGATAAGTATGACCTTAGGAAGCTGCTGGAATGGCTTAGAGCTGCCCTTCTTATATTTTCCCCATTAGAGTTCCGTCGAACCAACAACGAATCATGGTATGGGAGAAGTAGCGGATGCGTGTGTAAAGACCAGCCATCGCCGGGGTTTAGTTGATGAAAATCCCGCATTACCTGATAAACGCCCTGAGGTTCGGGTATTTAATCAAACAGTTGGATTAATTAATTATGTTAATAATATTATTAGCGATTGCTTTCGGCCCGACTGAGTGACACATTCTCTTATATCATGATTTCCAGAAACCAACTCCGTATTAAATTAATTTAAATTAATTTGTAATTTATTTATTTATAAGGAGTTGCTTATATTATTTATTTTGAGCACTTGTCACCGGCTGGTTATTTACTTTAAACTAATAAACAAAAAGTTTCAATGCCCCCAAATATAATAACAATACTGAAATAGATTTTTGAACTATTTTCAAGTATTTAGTTCATTTTTGCTTCATTTGTTTGGAAGGGGAATCTAATTATTTTTGAGCTTGACTTTCATCGCATTGCCGGTACTTAGACTGTACCCCAGAAAATATTCATTAATCTCATTTTAACGACATTAGTGACACAAAATATCTCCATTAAAAACCAAATGAGAGTATTCAAGCGAGGCGACCCTCGCACCAATTAAAAATAGAAAAATTCAATTTTATTTCAAGGCGCCATATTGGGTCACCGCCTCGTGCAAATGCCGCGCTTTTTAGGGACCAACAGCATTATTAATTATAACGGACAATCTATTTTGAACTCTATACAAATGATATAAGATTCACAGTGAGTGAAAAGATAAAATTGTCGTAATGTCAATGTAATTCTTTTTGTTGATTTTGTTTTTTATTGTGTTACAACGTTTATCAATCGCTAACGACCCAGCGGGGAGCGTGGGAAAGAGAAAAAATCTAGTTAGAAAGAGAGAGGAGTAAATAATATGTTGTGTTGCGTTCGTGATGTGGTTTCCATTGTTGCTTTTTCTCATTGTTCCAGATGTTCTGTAGGCTTTTGTGTACGAAATCTATGCATGTATGAATAATTATAACAAAGTATTAGGCAAATTATTTCATACTCACTATGTTACTTTTAATATTGATAATGTTGCTTTTAAAATATCACTGAATGAAACGAACATTTTTGCCTTTTTTTATTTACACTAAAGCATATAGTATTGCTTTAGTTTAGCGGTTACGGGTGTAATGTCCAGGTATATATTATATTCATGACGTCATGCCTTATATCGACGTTGATAATGCACACATGTAAACAGGATACATGCATTATTTTATAACACACCTTTCGGTAGATAGTTTTAAAAAATATATTTTAAATGTATGTGAGGGTAAAAAATAACAAGCAAATTACAATCCCCGTATCTAATTCAGATATCACAACTGCAGTTTGTCCAAACATGTCATTAGTCGAGCGAGCAACGCCGCGGGATACCGCGGTACTGTTACGAATAATTCCTTTGTACGTTTAGAGATCCCTGAGATATGAACTAAAACCTTTAAACTTTTGTAATCAGTATAGAGTATTTATAAATAAGGCATATTGTTCTGTACAAGATTATATAGATACATATAAGTGGATTTATTATTCATTGATGTTATTACAGGATCCGTAACAGCCTGTGAATGTCCCACTGCTGGGCTAAAGGCCTCCTCTCCTCTTTTTGAGGAGAAGGCTTTGGAGCTTATTCCACCACGCTGCTCCAATGCGGGTTGGTGGAATACACATGTGGCAGAATTTCAGTGAAATTAGACACATGCAGGTTTCCTCACGATGTTTTCCTTCACCGTAAAGCACGAGATGAATTATAATCACAAATTAAGCACATGAAAATTCAGTGGTGCTTGCCCGGGTTTGAACCCACGATCATCGGTTAAGATTCACGCGGTCTTACCACTGGGCCATCTCGGCTTATTACAAGATATATAAATTTAATTATATATGCTTTTTTAAAAATATGATTGATAAAAAGAGTAATTACTGAGCTTCTTGTCCGTTTTTATGGAAAGAACCGAGTAAGTAATCGTAATAAGAATTCATTCACAAACCCTTATCGTGATATCAATCATTTATTAATAGTTTTTTTTTACAACTTGCAACGTTGCAGTGCAGCATCGTGCAACTTTATAGAAGTGACCAAGATATTACTTTTGAAACTAATTATTGTCAACTTATATTTTCAAGTAATGACCTCTTGACCGATTTCGGCCACGGCGGCTTATCTCAAAAGAGATAAACCAACTTTGCAGGACACACGTATTATAGTACACAATTGTGTACACAAACACAGATGGACTCAGTATTCCCTCACTCTTATAATCTGACGCGACGGCCATCCGACATGACCGGAGTTTAGGCACAGGACCGCGTCTTTACGTGCTTTCCGAGGCGTGGCCGTGTACCGTGTTCTCCCTTTCTACTTCCGACTTCCTGGGCACAATTGAGAATTTTCAATAGTTTTTTATTGGCCTGACCTTATTTCTAGTCTCTATATCAACGAGGCAGTTAATTTAGTCACAATTTTCATTACAAGTAGATCCCCTACTTTTATTGAATTTGCACAAATAAAATAATTATTTATATGATATGTCGATTCCCGCCCGTATTTGTTGTGTATGAATTATGTGTACAGAACCATGAGAATTGTTTTCAGTTCGTATTTGTTGCAAACAGCGGGTGATTCAAACAGAGCTCTGATACAGTTAGTGTAATCGAATCCTGATAACTAACACACAATTACAAGGAACTGAACTATTGGGGGTTGACAGTTACTTTAACATTATTTGAATTAAAAATGTATTTGTACCTATAAAGATTAAGCACAACCGCGAAATATTAAAGTCTAAAAAAATGTAGAGCATTTTTACTTGCCTTTCTTTCCCATAGTTAGACAAAATCCTTCTTCCTGCTTTGGGTTTGAAGCCTTAACTTCACCCATTCATCACTTGTAGGCTACCACACGATGTTTTGCTTCATAGTTAAACACGAGATTAAGTATAAATATAACTTTAAAACATTCAGCGGATTGGAAAAATCTGCAACATTGTGTTACGTTTTCTTTTGACAGAGATATAAAATGTGCTAGAGTATGACAATATTTTTTTTAAATTGGTAGGTAGACTGACAAATGAGCTAACTGATGATTAGTGGTCATCATAGACATTGGCACTATACGAAACATTAACCATCGCGTACATCCACTTACTTACATTGGCTTACTCACCTTTTATACCGGAACACAACAATATAAGTTTTATTATTTGGCGGTAGAATAAACCACGCAGTAAAGCCGACCATTTTGTAATGTCTTAAGCCAGCCGAGAGATGTTTATAATTTTATCTCATTAACTTGTCGAAATCCTTTGAAGTGTTTCCGGTTCCGGACAAATATTATTATTTGTTAATTATTTCCTATTACGACTAAGTTAAAATTTAAATATACTTTATAGAAGTAGGCTTTATTATGAGCGCTATTTAATCTTCCTAGCCAAAGGATCGGTAGTGGTAGTACATTAATGTGCTTCTACTACCGAGAAGAACTAACTACTACCGATACGAACTAGGTACTACCGAGAAGAACTGGAAATAAACTCAGTGGTTACTCAAATGAAATATATAGTCAATTATATACAAATAGTTTCCGCGCGCAGCTTTGGCCGCGTGTAAGGAGGGAGAGGCAGGTGCTAAGCAATGTCTGTCCTTTTCTACCCCTGACAACATGTATACAAAATTTCATGATGATCAGTTGAGTAGTAGTAGACGTAAAGCCGTGACAATTAGACAATTAAACATACACTCTTTCGCAATTATAATATTATTGAGAGATTCATGGATTATTACTGGTTATATAGATTCGTAGAGTCAATAGTGTTGTGAAAACTGTCTGTTTCAAGCTATCACGTGTACAAATTTAGGATCAAATGTATTCAAATTTATGGTGATAGTTTCTGTGGTTTGGTTCCATCAATAAAAATCACACACATTTTATGTGTTCACATGGGATTCACGATAAACAAGTTTAACATTCGTTCAATATAAAGAATTAAAGTTAAGTTAATATAATCACATTATTTTTGATAAATTAACTGTTTGTTTATGTAGTATATTAAGTATCGCTTTCCATTTGTGATTCTTGTAATTTATAATATTATATAGTTATTTTAAGTGGCATCGTTGTAATTACAAATAAATAAATAAAGAAAAGCTTAGAATTTCCATAGCGTATAGATGAAAGTGACCAGTATTTAATTTATTAATCATAGATTTAAATAAAAAAAATTAATGTCATGCTAAAATGCAGAGGGCTAAAGACCCTCCTTGTTATCGATACAACGGACATTGTAAAATTAAACTCTCGCTGGATGCCAACACTTTTCTTTCGTTCCCACACTTATTGGGTTCCGTCGGTCAAGTGTGAGTCATTGTCTAAACTCTAAGTCTCAGTATTGAAAGTTGACACTGACAGTGTTGCTACTGTCAAAATACTAAAAAAAAGACTTATTAAAATATTTGTAACTCGCAGTCTAAATTTAGCTTTGTTAGATATATTATCTAAACGTACACCACAAATTCGTATTTATTTCGTCTATATTTAACGCACTATAACTTAGTATTCCACTTGTGGTATTCCACCGAATCTCACAAATGGAGAGAAGCCTTTCGGCCAAACATCAGCTGTATAGCCATAAATTGTAAGGAAGTTATGTCCTTCGTATGCAATTGCACTGTCTATTTTATCCTGTAAATCGGAACACAACAACGCAGAGTGTAGGTACATATATGGAGTTCCAATAAGATCTGTTCCGCGATCTGGCTATGTTTTTGGTGATGATATAAATGATTTTTGCAATATTAGAACTTCGAGGGACTTCTACAATAATTATGTAAGTAATAAATTATTAAATAGGTTTCATATTATAAAATGAATGAACAAGAATGGCTCAATAGAATTAAATTATAATTTTATCCCGGGCCGCTCCACAGTTTTCCCAGCCGGAGTCAGCGCTAAGTGATGTAAAATGACAAAAATTGCTCGCCGAATCACTGCCGTTTTTTAATAATTGTTTTACGCTTTAACAAATGAGTTTGAAATTGGATCGGGCTCGGAGCGCTTACAAAAATGGATGCTTAATAGAATTAGAGCGAACGGGACAGACTTATAAGTTGGAGGGAGACGGAGTCAGCTAGTTGCTGGAGATGTTAGCCTCGATTGTGATTAAGAAATTCGTTTTGTTATTTGTAGCTGATTCGTTTTACATCGTGCCCGGAGGCTGGCAGCATGTTTGTGTTTCGGGGAATTTAAAAAGGGTATATAGGTATGGGATAGTATTGGGTTCCTGCCTGACCCGTCGCACGATAAATATTACGAAATATATTAGCACGTTCACGAAGGAGGAATAGTTACATTTTGGACATGTCTACTATAAATGTAGTGTAAAAAGAATATGTACGCCTCTGCATTAGAAAACTATCCGACTCCATTTATTATATTTAGGCCATGCATTGAGCTGCGATGGCTCAGAGGTTAGAATACGTGAATCTTAAAGCTTGGGTCAAACCCAACCAGTTCCACAAATTTTTCCTGTGCTTAATTTCCTCATAAGAAATTACTTTCGCTTGAAAAAACCAATTGTAAAATATCCACGAAGAAAATTTAAAAATATAAATTATTACAACGCAAATCCGGAGAGACATGCTAGTTAAGGACTGCTAAGTAATAACAAAGACGTTTAACGCGATCGCCCGATGGTACCATCTCGAGGCGACGGTAATCTCCCCGGACGGTCATTACGCGCCTAATAGCATTCATTGTTTTATATTGCGACTCGACGAGCCAGCGCTTTGCGTTATAATGGCCATCGGCACGTTTACTTCATTTATTTAAATACAGTTACGTTTTATTATCAGATAATTCAAGGATCGCTCTTATTTTTTTACGTTTCTTATTAAAACATTTATCTTGGTTATCTTGAATAATGTTTTTTTAATGTATTATATTAATAAAGTAGTCAAACTCAAACTAACTCATGTCCGGTTAATATATTCAGGAAACTCTCCTCATTCTTATTTCGAAAACGACATATTACTTGTATGTTATAACGATTCGTTAAATATACGTCCCGTATGTCGAATATATCTAGAAAAAGATTTATATTTTTCATCTAGTTAAGCGAAATTTAGGAGCATGTCCTATAATTAATAATAAGCAATGCTAACCTTTGATGTCTCGGGTCTTGCTCTTTAGATAAAGCCGGAACTCAAAATGATCTCGGTAAAGTTTTGTAAAACTTATTTAATTAAACATTAAAACGATTTCAAAATAGGGAGCAATTATACAGCAGCTTTACATTTAACAAATGTTAATGTTTAATCAACAAAATTAAATGAGAAAATAATATACTAAAGTTACAAAAATATATAAAACACCTTTTATCATCGTAATAATGTGAATACTTGAGTGCTACGATACTTTGTTGTATTATAAAAAAAGGTTTTAATAACTCAAGTGAGCATACAACAGATTATAAATAACGGATTACATCTCATTCAACCCATTTAGCGTTTCATTCATATCATTCCGTTACGAACAACAATAGTTGTGAATGATAAAGGGTTGTTGTTTGTCAAATGTTTGTTAGATACTATTGTCAGATTCATTTGATTCATTCGTTCTTTGTTGTAGGCGTTAAGGCTTAAACTTTACTATGAATTAAATTTAGGTAGTAGGTTACTCAATAAAGTTTTTTTCTTTTATTTGTACCTCTAGAGACGTGGTGTCAGTGCGTTTGGTATATCTTATCTTGAATTTATAATATACTTGTGATGAAATTATTATCGTGGTTCGGTTAGTTCTAAGTGCTATGATTTATTTCCTAACTTTCGGCCGACGGACGTTGACCGAACATTAATGAAATTGTCTCGCGTATTTGATATTTTAAATTATCTCTTAAACTATGCAACCAAAAACATACTGTAAAAATCGAATTTTATTCAAATAAAATTTTCTTGGTGATAAAGCAATTTATTTCTAAACCGATTGACGTGTTGTATATGAAAAAAACGTCTAATAGAAATATCACTCAATAGACTACGACACGGTCGCAGTTCCCTCGTATTATGTCGTATTATCTCTTTAACCATTCGTCCAAATTATATGCAGTAAAAAGGAAAAGTCTTTTGTTTTAAACACTTGAGACGACACATCTACTTATTTTGATAAAGATTTATAAATAATGATAATATGACCAATAAATATGACTTATTATGGCTTAAATATAAAGGTTAGACATGCTGTCGCTGACTTTTGTAGGTATCACCAAGCTCGTTACGAATTAGATATGTAACTATCTTACATAAAACGTAAATAACAAACTTCAGACTAAATATAAAATTAAAGATTAATGCAATAATGTAAATTGGAAGAAGAACTTAAAATCGTTAAAAGCTTTAAAAATATTGTCTTGAGGAATCAAGTGTAGCATAAACTGCATGATGCAATGTTTTAAATAATATAATTTAGGTTTTTTTTTTAAATAATAGCCCCCAATAAAGTCATCAAATGTTTAAAGACGGTAGTTTATACGTAAATATATCGGTGGCTATTCTAAAAGCACTCTAAATGCCATTCGAAACTTTTTCACTCGAAATATACTAAAAATTAACATCACTAATAAGCCCGTATTACGAAGCGTCCAAAATTAAAGGAAATCGAATCTTACAATACATGCACTAGAATTGTATTTTATTTTAACATTTAAAATAAAAGCAGTAAGGAGTATTTTTCTGTAAATATATTTGTGAAACGAGAGTTCAACTTGTACTGGTGGTTGTTTTTTCAAATCTATTTCTGTGTAGGCAGGTATTAATTTGAGTGCGTGTTATTATGATCCCCGTGATGGATTGGATGAGTAAGCGAATATTTGTTTTTGAACTATTAAATGTTGGACCAAATGTTTGACGAAATGTAAAGCGATTACATTGGCGCCAATTTATTGTTTTTTTAATCTATATCAAATAAAATAAAAAAGTATTAATATAAGCTAAGCGGAATATATTATGGTGCAGAAGTGTGTGCAGTTGCACATTTGCAGGATCAACGGCTTTACGTGCTATCCGAGGCACGTGAACATAATTGCCCCAATTCTAAAACCGAGACGTTGAAAATTTCTCGCAAGATCAATAACTCATATGCAAACCTTGGTCCTCTAAATCTGCAGCCATATTAAGTCAACGAGTCTGCTTAACCATATATCATGAACTCAATAATTTTCAGGCTATTTAAAGAGATGGTTATCTAATAGGTCGTTATTTCTTTATTCAGATGTGTATCGATTTGTATCATAGGTTGTCAGCAATTTGCGGCTCCCTAATAACATATTTACGAAGTGGTTTTACTATAAAGTGACTGCACGAGCCATTTTTTTCACTTTCTTTTGATTATTATCAGCAAAATTGCATTATTTTGCTGATTCATTCCGAATATTTAGTGCATATTAGAAAACATTAAGGGATATTGCTATTTCTGTAGGACAGTATTTTCTTTTATTTATTACTGTAACACAATGTATGTTAGCTTTTGGGAGCGGCTGTCTATGCTTATGTGTATCGCCTTAGTTATAAGCATTTATCCTCTTTCTGTCATCATGATTTGTCATTTGCAAGAAGAAGACACAATATTGTTTGACAAATCACTCTCATAAGCAACACGTATTTCATGAGACATTCAGAGTAAGTAAATTATTATTATTATTATTATTTACTCCTAATATCATCACTTTAAAAGCTTTTGCATATTTTTGGCAGCTGGCCTGTATCGTGAAGGGTTGCAACCTTGATAATTCTATTGGAATATTGGTTTTCCACCATACGGGAGATTGAGAATTCTCAATTGATAGATGCGCTTAACAAAACGCTTATTTGACTTCCTACACCCACGGGTTAAGTTTTGGGGAGGTTTCTATTTTTACACTTGACAACAAGGCTTATTTACTCATATTTTTACCTTAAAATAAGACCAAAATAGGATTTGGTCAAACACTTTCTGTGTCATTTATAAGATAAACCAAACGTAAAGCTACCAACTGATTACACATAAATAGCTCTCCAAATATTGACCAAATCGAATCTCTATTTATTTGGTTAATACGAACTTCAGCACAACTAGTAGAAATATGTAACATCATTAGTAAGGAACTTCGTCCACTAGCGGCGTCAATCTGCATCCAAGTATCGCGGGTAGTTTCTCAAGGGAAGCCCAAAACGAGTTACTGTTGCATGGCGCTGCGTATTGCCGCGGTCAGCGGTCGCTGCCCACTCGTTCCGTCTTGTGATTGCTTGCTGTCCGTATAGTATATGACGAGGTATAAGATGACGCTGCTATTTTTAATGTTAAAAATGGCGCTCAACACATATTCTAATGTCAAACAGCAATACTGAGCATTGTTTTGTTATGATCTGAAGGGTAAGAGTAAGAGGGTACTTTAGTTACCAAGGTTGGTGACGTTAACAATATAGGGTATGGTTAATATTTCTCACAGGGCCAATGTCTATTGGACATTACAGCCGAGTAGACGTGATATCTATCTTAATATGTCTTATTACGGTGAACGAGCTGATAGTATTTGGTAAAATTCGTCCAAAATACTGAGGCCTGCAGAGAGTGTAATCGGCTCGTAACATTATACAGGGAAATAAAAAAAAAAACATTTTTAAACTCGTATTAAAATCTCCTTGACTTCCGACATATATTACAATGAATGTTTTTTTTTTGGAAACTATTATCTGATATGGTTCGCACGTCACCTGTATACGTTAAAATCAGTTTATATAGGCGAATTATGTAAAATTCGTAGATTAAAAAAATTACACACAAATTTATCATGTTACAATATAATATTATAATCTTATATTGAATAATACCTATTAATTCATTTGCAAGCATTAACCAAAAATGACTCGTACATTGTATTATCATACATGATACCGTTAATATAAAGTTAATATAAGCTTCATCTAAACGTTTCACGTATCCAATATCAATGTCCGCAAGTCCGCAGCGTCGGGCAACAGTGCAGTAACTCGATTCCGTCGAGATGACCTCTGAATAGCGCGCTTCCACACCGGAGACGAATACCTTGGTAATTGACCCTTTGTTTATTACTTACAATGCACTTATAATTGCGTCTCTTGATAGTGCCTCGGAAATACAAAACTAGTGACGTGCCCTTGCTTCGTTGATTTATTTAAATAATTGTCCTTAAATAAAATTTTATATCTATATAATAACTTAATCAGCTATGCTTAGCTAGCTTTATTATTTAAAACGACAAAAGTTAGTTGTATTCCAAGATAATCGGCGTCTATATACGATTTTATTAAAATAAGTCTTTCCGATTTATCGTACAACAAACATATCGATCGTACAGCTCAACAATATGTCTATACGTGAAGCTATAAATATGAAGAATATGAAGCGTCAATATCGCAATGGTTTATGGGATGCCTAGCGATTTAAAAGTCGCAGGTTCGACCCCCTTTGTCCCCCGTCTGACTCCTAACACAAACTTTCCGTTTATTTGCAATACTATCCTATTTAGCTTCAATACTTGAGCCAAATCGTTAGTCATTTCCGACGACTCTAACAAGTCACTCCTTTCGCGACCTACACGCTGATTAAGAACGGATTTGACGCATCTATCTATCTAAAAGACGATATCTAAAAATAAATTTTTCATCATCTACCCGTGCAAGGCCAGGGCGATACCTGGTAAATTCATGCAGTATACGGAATCTGCTAGCATGTTTCGTGTTTTTTCCTAAATAAATTTTAATTTTTAAACTCAGAAGTATTTCTATAATAATATTTCAGAGCGATGTACTCGTATAGACTGTGAGTGAAAGACATGTTTTAAGCACAGATAATATAACAAGAAAGTTGCACAATTTTGAAGCGTCCGAACAAAATTCTAGTTTATTAATTTTCTTTTATATTTATCCTCTCTTTATACGCTTCATGATAATATTTTTCCAAGCAATTACTCAAACTCTTTGAGGCGGTAATCATCGTTTAATGGGCCCGCAACAATCACGGCGGGGCGGGGGGTGGCGGTGAGCTGGTGAGGGGAGGACATTTGAACCTTCACGCAGAAAGGATAATTCTGCGATCAAAGCCTGACAAGCACAGGTGGTGTAGGGTGAGCATGGAGCGGAGATGAGGTTATTGTGTTTTCATATTTAACATTTATAAACTGTAAAATTAAATAATCGAAGCTTGCGTGTTGGAACCCGGGCAAGCACCACCCAGTTTATTATGTTCTTAATTTGTGCTTATAATTCCTGTCCTCTCTCTTATCTTACTCTTCCTATGTGCCTTGCGAATTAATCGATCCCCTCCTGTTTCACTTTTTGTTTGTAATAAATTTGGCACCTGACGTGTTCACCAGCGCCCATAGACTCATGGAACTATAGTTAATATTAAATTATGAAACTAAGATGTTACGTCCTCGTGTCTTTAGTTACATTGTTATTGTAGAAACAACCATCAGAAAATCCTTGCTAAATTTATTTCACCGTATTTTTTCATTCCATTTTTGTACTATCAATAAGTGAATATTAAATAGAGATTTTAATTCGACATTGAATAGCTTACCTTACGTATATGTATTATGTACTTGAAATAATATTTAAAGGAACAATAAGACATTCTGTCCACTGTCTACCTGTCCGGGTTAGCTCACCCGCGTGGTGTCACCGGCGCGCCCCCGCGGAGTGCTATATTAATGGCCGGCCCGCTCTATTAATTAACTCAACGGTTTGTCTCTGTAAACCGCTTATTTAACCCTCTTTTATATCCTACCATTCTTCTTATCTCTTATATAAACGTTTGTACTCACTTCGTACCTACTGTTAGCTTATTGCTTCTTGAAAAAGTGGTAACGGTAACTATTTTACGCTGCTTGGTTGTATATATTTGTGTGGTGAGGTGGCCAGATGATAAGCCTGTAGATCTCGAGGTCCTGCTTTTCGTCAAGACATTCTTCGTAAATATAATATTTTTTAGTTTATAGAAGTTGATTTTCCTCCAGTCTTGTTGGATTACTCTCCCATCAATCTATGACAGTAGGATAGTGGAGTGTGCACCAGTGCTTGTGCAATATATCTCCTGTATAGTCGGTTAATAAACACCACCGGGGCGATTAAATTAAATATCAAGTAATTCTTATTTATGTACATACCTAATTTATGTATATAATTTGAAATACGTAAACATAGATTGTTAAATTATACAATATTGTTATTAATGTAATTGTATAAAAGCTAATACGGTCACTCCTTAGACGAAGCACAAGTGTTATGCATGAGAAAAATCTTTATTTATCTAGACTCTTATAACCAGTTTTTGGGTCAAAATTAACAATACCAACTTATATTAGTTTTGTACTGTCTTACAAAAAAATACCAGGGTACATACAGGTATCATCCGCCCAAACAAAAATTGCTGGTGCATTGAGGATGTTTGAAGCTCATCCCTACTGCTAATGCTATGTATGTGTATGGTATTTTTCACCTTTTCTCTTTTACACTGACCAATACTGGTTGCGTTGGTCATTTTGATTTTAATGGCTTGAAGCCAAAACAATATTTTGTTGATCAACTTTTGTTTATTGTTCCAAAGACATCATCTTTTTCATTTATTCAAAAGTTTAGTCTTGCTTTTGGATAAATATTATTTTTATACGGTTTTTTTTTTTAATTATTTTACTCTGATATTTTATTTTATTTTCTCTTTTATTATTTGGTGATTGTTGTGTTATTATTATAGTGTTGTTTGTTACAAAGCTATATATCTGTTTTTCTATCTAGGAATTAGCAAGGCTCATTGCTAAAATAAATTAACTAAATAATTTGATTGTTTCTAAATATTTGATACATCCGATCATATCAGTCTAGGCAGACATTATGTGTCCAGTACTGGCGGTTATCTACCGCACGCCACGCAAAGATGGGAAGCCACGAAATAACACTTTTGTTAAAGTAAATTTAGTGCGAACAAAATTAAAGTAATTCCATAACTTTAAGTACAATGATTAAAATATAAACGTTCTACAAATTATGATTGTGTGCGTCAACTTCGTATTAAGTAAATAAATTAACACGATTAAACTGAATTGCAACACTAATTGATCCGTAGTGAGGTGCAAACTTTTCGTTCTGTCCCGGGATTAGCCGGGACCACACGGTGGGGTGGGGCGAGGGGGCTTGAAACCAATCAATGTCGGTTAATTGGCGCTTTAATGCTGCCTCATTCAACAATTACAGTGCTGTCAGCTAAAAGGTAAGTAGGGTTGAGAACAAGCCGATAAAATTATATCGATATAAAATTAAAATGTAAGCTAATAGTACGCAAATGTTTCACTGCTCTGGAAAGGCATTCGATGGCCTGTGGCGAAGACCGTTAAGAGCTTCTTCCACCACACCGCTTCTTCACCATCGACCGCGGTATGATTTATGAAAACTCAGTGGTGCTCAGTTCGCGCTGTGCAATGAATACAATATATTTTTAAAAATAATAGAGCGGCAGAATCAACTTTACCAGCTTTACGGAAGTGGTTACATAACTTTGTATCAACCCGATCCAGGAGTTTTATGACCGTTTTCTACGCTGAGTACCGAGTTTGCTCTTATAGAATAGCCCGACTGCATATAAGATTTTAAGCATCGCTTTATTTCAATTTATTTCTTTTCATCGTCAGTTTTTAGTCATACTCACATCACTAAAATCAAAATGTTATATGGTGGTTGTAGATTAGTCCCCCTTCCCCACTTATTGGAATCAATCTGGAACGCAAACTCGTTTAATTTAACGTTCAATTCTCTATTAGCGACTCATTATTTTAACTTAAAGGGTAATGTTTGGTGATTAAACACCGCGCACATTATTTTTAGTGACGACATCGCGTTTTGCGTGTAGCGTGTAGCCTTTTAAATAATAAAATAATCCGTTGAATGCAATCATTGTCGTCTTAGTAACTAATATTGTGAAGATTTGATAATTGAAATTAGAAATGGTCTTTATTTATCATAATGATATAATGATAAATAATAAGCTTTACTAAATTAATGTACGAAAATACACGTATGTGATATTCACTGACAGTTACAATAGTCCTTATAACTCGCACTACAAAATCATACCCGAACAAATGCTTGCATCAGCAGCAGCATTAAAGGCTCTGGATCTTCCAAATTTTTTTTATACATCAATATGTAAAAGCTTGTTTCATGCCGGATTATACAGAAATTCCAGGCATTTGACAGAAGGTGGAGAGCGAGTTGGATATTACTGAGAAGGAGCGGATGGAATTGGAAAATATAAATAAAGGTTTGGTCAGTTGATATCAGTCGTCATAATAACATGAAAGATAGTAGATAGAATGCCTTGCATGCTGCACGGCCAGAAATACTCGCAGTAACAGCCTGTGAGTGTCCCACTGCTGCGCTAAGGCCTCTATTTGTGGAGAAGTTTTGGAGATGATTCCACTACTCAGCTCCAATGTCAATGGGTTGGTGGATACACATGTGGTAGAATTTCAGTGAAATTAGAGACATTCGGGTAATGAATTATAATGAAGCACCGAAATATTCAGTCGTGATCCCCAATCATCGGTTAAGATTTTATATTATAATACATATATAAAATTTTATATGTTCCATTTCAGTATAACGTGTCTGATAGCAATCGTCATTATACTTTTGCATTGTATACAACACATTTGTATTTTTTACCGTCTACTTTCCATTGTTTTTTGAACCTGTAGACGGTAAAAGATAGTATTCTAAGTCCTCATACCAATAACCTGCGCTGAGCTTTAGATACGTCAGGTTATTTAATTAGAGAACATATTTGTGACGAATCGTGATCAAATATTATGGCGCCTGATATGGCGGCAATTCGCTTTGTGTAGTGTTGTGTTAGTGTATTTGCATTGATTGCCTCTATACGACAATATGTTTAGAGCCTATTCGCTTTATAACACATATTGAAAAAAAGGTTATTAATCGCGTTTTTTCCAAGTGTCAGTTGCACATCAAAAGAATCAGGTTAGGCAAATATTTTTGATGTCCATCCGCACTTTGCTGTAGCGACATTTTGGATTTGTTCCATGTGTGAATAGTGTATTTGTAGAAGCCACTGTGTAATTCGTGCGAGCCCATCTGAGTAGGTACCCGTTCATCTCTGAGTGAGTTACTGCAACTACAGGTACAAGGGACATAACATCTTCCTTCCCGCGGTTGATGGTAGTATTCGCAATGAATGATATAATTAATATTTCTTACGCCACCAATGTACATGGACAGTAATGCCCACTTACCATTAGGTCGCTCATTTGCCAGTCCACCCTACCTATTTAAAAAAATAGCGTGTGCTATCTGATCACGCTGAGGGAGACGACTTCGTTACTTAAGGTAAGATGAGTTTATAGGCATTTATTTAAAAAATATATATGTACAAAATGGCATAAATGTAACAACAATGAAAATTATTAAAATTTTGTACAGACC
Organism: Nymphalis urticae; assembly: GCA_905147175.2. Lineage (NCBI taxonomy): Eukaryota > Metazoa > Arthropoda > Insecta > Lepidoptera > Nymphalidae > Nymphalis > Nymphalis urticae. Next base: position 239,243 of record LR990008.1, read on the forward strand.
TGCCGAATATTCCCTTAGTATTGTATTTCTTATTATTCCGATGTTATTTAAAAAATAACTTGCGATATAAGTTTAAGAAGAACGTAACAATGCTAATAATAACAAATTCAGAGGGTAGTTTGCATATTTATTTCTATTACTTCTAATTATTGTTTTCGAAACGAAGAGGAAACGCTAGACTAGAAATGACACTGTTCCTTTTTAATTTTTTTGTAACGAAAACGTGATATCCAAATATATTGTACATGACACCGTGTAAAACAGCTCTCTGCTCAAAGAGTTGTGACCGTATGGTAGTGAAAATTTATAATAAGTGGCCTTCTGACATTAAAAATCGGCCTTATTTAAGATTTAAGAAAAAACATATGACTGGTTGGTCGACAAATGTTTTGACGCGGTAAAAAAATTCCTGCAAAAAATAATTGACATTTATATATCAATTTCATAAATATTATTTAAATGAAGAATTATAATGTAATGAAATTACATGTAATTAAGTTAAAATAATTTTAATGTATAATTTAAGTTAAAATATTTGCATGTCATAAATATAGTGACTAAACATATACATTATGTTTAAAGCAAATAAATTGAATTGAATTGAAACAGGTTTATAAACTTGATATAATTTTTTTTAAATCAACGCAATTGCAATTGGTGCAAACAATTACATTAATGGAAAAAAATAACCTTTTACTCGGTTCGTCATAAAATTAAGTGACCACAGTTCAATTGAATATAATTACCGAGTGAAGGTTCGCGTGAACCAATCGAATGGAAAGCCGGCTGCGAGCGATAGTTAATTATTTACATACAATCAGGTAATGAAATATGATTGAAATCTGTATGAACTTTTAAAATAACAAATAGTACCAGATAGCTTAAAATAATACTAATAATTATACGAATATATTTAACAGAAATTGAGGATATGAGGTTCCTATAGAGATGAATCTGAACGAGCCAAGGCGGTCAATGTCAAAGACAAGTTACGTATGAGTTACGCGATGCGTATGCACATACCGTGGTGCATGATATTTTCCCTTGCATTATATATTCTCATAATTGAAAAGTGACACGTTCGGAGAGGTCAGTCGTTTACAGTGTCTTCTGAGGCACGACGGTGTATTGTCAAATATCTTGACAGGAAAACAAAATTATATATTTTTTTGTATTTACTTACGACGAAACGACGCTTGCAGATTGTGGCTTTATATTTTCTTTGTCCGTAGAAATACTTGTATTTGTGTAGACATTTATGATAATAATAATATAATTTATTTACACACCCAAAAGATACATGTACACAATTTGTTTGCAGTATTATCTAACTCAAGGGTTTTTATTAACATTAGCAGCACTGGTGGACCTCTGACTCCGAAACTAATATAAATTGTACTATCAGAGTAATATAAGTAAACGTTATGAGGCAATCTACATCGCCCGTTATCTCTCCGTCTTTCAAGTGCACACACATGCATGTTAAAAATATTATTTTCTAATTTTAGTTAAGTAAAATTATTCTATAATTTGTTTCGATAACGAATCAAACTTTATGATATGGATGATAACAGTACAGGGGTTCTGTATCTTTCTGTAATCATTTTGAATAATTAGGCAAATATATAAATATAAGTCTTGTTGGCTCATCCCGGGATTGAATCCAAGAACTCGAAATCCATATAATCTAACCACTAAGCCAACGAGGTTTCACAAGGCGAGTTAACTAGACAACATCAATAATTATCTGTTTATCTACTTGACAATAATTATAAAAATGTTTAATTATAAATTTATTTGTTTTTAATTTTAAATAGAGATGAAAAACGAAACGTAATGAAAAAAAATGTAACCAATTGAATTATATTAAATATATATAATTGTTTGTGTTGCGTTATTCCATTGTTTCCAGGCGTCCATTAAGCAAGCATGGCGCATCGTTTCATTACCCTGATTGATGCTGAATATTAACGATTTCGTTGCAGTGTGTAATTACTTTTAAAATAAACGCACTTAATTAAATTTAAACAGATTTCGATCACTCGCAATAATATATTAAACAAATAATATTCCTCAACCATTCAAACGTTGTAAAGAAATGCATATACATTTTTAGATATTTTATTTTACCACCAAACAGCAACATTGCTCTACGGCCAACTAGTACGGTAAGTGAGCCGGCGCTAGAGTCACAAGGCATGCTACATATAAGTCCCTAGGTGATATGAAATGGTTCATGTTTCTGGCAATACCAAATCTGGTGATGAAGGTGACCATTTGTCATCACGTTCGATTGCACGTCTGCCATACTAAAATGAATTTAAAATAATAATATTGTTGCTTGCTTTTCGTTAATATTACGTAAAAAACTGTCATCGTATAAATATCACAAGAAAAGTCCTCCTTTCCTTTTGAAGTGAAATCAATAAGTTTCGGAGCTTGTTCCGCTATTTCAATGCGGATTGGTCATATTTGGCAGCATTTCTAAATATTTTTTGTTTTCGTATGCATGAATTATAAACGTTAATTAAGCACATGAAAACCGGTGCCCGCCTAGGTTTGAACTTGTAACTTTCAGTTAAGATACAATTGTTCTAGCTATTGGGCCACCTCCACTAGCTACACATTATATAACCGATAATGATTCAAAAAATATTAAAAAGCTTCGTTTTAAATTTTGAATGTTTAATGTAACTTATCAAATTTTATTCATTTTATTTATTATTTTCATGTTAAATTGATTTTTAAATTTAGTTAAAAACGTAATAAGCGATTGTTTATGTTAGAAGTTTTTGATTGGAACTTTTAATAAATAATTAATTTGTAATAACTACTTAGTAAAATAAAATTGAAGAATCAATTATAGAACGAAATCATTATTTTTAAACGAAAATACGCAGATCAGTCCTTATTCTTAAATAACTTATTAAAATTATTCAAACTCGCACGAACGAATTCAAAAGAAGTCGACAAAAGAATAGAACCTCAGATAACAAGGTGCTAATGGCGCTAACTTTAAAAAAGCCGGTCAAAAGCTAATGTAGTTTTGTCTAAGCTACTCGTTATTCCCCAAGTTAACCCTCTAACGCGACGCCACCCGAACAAAAGAAACGCGCCACAAAAGACCCGCGAAGAAAAAAAAACCGCCCGCTGATTGGTCGATACGAAGTGACGTCACATGTGCCCCGCCCCCTAGCAACCGTCGCTACACTGAGATGAGAGCGAGCAAGACGTGCATCTGTAGAAACGAGACGGATGCAATATTGACGGTGAAACTTCCAATATTATAATGACGTTATTACTTTATTACCGATCATTAAATTTAGACTATGCCGCATTGATTTAGGGTACATTTTACGGAGGCGACGAAAGGTTTGTAAAAGATATATTGGAGCGGTCAGTCGTAAAAGCTGTTATTGTTGGGTTACCGGTTTACCGATTTGGTTAAATTCGTGTGTTAACAGACAGATGGCCGACTGTTTGCTCGCTCTGGCTCGAGCGATTGTACTCTGTCCACCAATTGAACGAGTAATTGCCTTGGACTGATTAATTTGAATTGTATCACATCGATCACCTTTGAAGTGCGCGTCTGTTAAGGTTTTAAAACTTTAAGCGCATTGTGCAATTGTTATTCAATAGTACAATTAAAATATCAATTTTTAAATGACAAAGATTCCTTAATATTTATTTTACTAATTAAATAGCCTATTGTTAAATGATCGATACAATTAATGAAGTAACTTTTATATATTTTTATTGAATGTAAATAAATAATAAAAAATCAGAATACAAAAACTTTATTAAGTTCGAAAATAGCAAAGAAAATAGTAACAAGTCACTTGCTTCTAAGAATACGATCAGCTAACACTTCACACAATCGACCCAATCAGAGGTGAAAAACACTATTGAACGCCTCAATACCGTAAGGAACTCCCGAGGGGAAAATGCTAATAGTGCCTCGCGCCTTGCCAAACAAAATCACTTCGCGACCCGAAAATTCGCACTTTCAATGGGCAATTTCACCCCCACCCCAAGCTCCGCCCCTTTCGCAACCCCGACTCGGCACCGGACCGGAGCAGTCAGTCACGCTCGTCCGCTTGAGCAAGATGGACGTATCTGATGATCGATATTACGGCTCCCAAACGCCGGACCGTTCCGAAACTAACAGCCCGCGATCACAAATGAGTAGCCCGAATTCGACATCATCGATCAACGTCACGGACCAGTCTATAACTATGTCGCAGCATCAACAGAACCTTGAGACCTTGAATCGTATGGGGATGTTCTTCCACGCGCAACAGATGCATCTGAATCAGAGCTTTGACGCTGTCAAAACGAGGTTAGGCTTGACCCAAGTGCCCAATGTTAACCAGGGTCCTCGACACACGATAGATGCCATACTGGGACTAAACGGAAGTAGGCAGGCGAGAGTTCAGAGTGAGTTTGAACAGAGGAGAGAGGAGAGGGAGCGCGAGTGTGATGCTGTGCCTGTGTCGCCCGGCGCCGTGGAAAGCGCGGGTGAGTTTAAATCTACCAATGTCCTAATTACAATTAAAACGTGAAAACTTGCAAAATGAAGCTTTGTTCGTATAAAACAGCCTTGACTCCAACTCGTTCTATTCTTGAATTGGTGCGACTGCTTGTAATTTTTGTTCTATTTACACATACACATATTTATAAACGATCAAAAATTAAAAAAATATATTTATATTTTAAACAAATTAAAAACCTATTTGTCTTCGTAGCGCTTGACGTAGACTACGGGGCGCTTATTTTTCGGAAGGGTTAGTTTACCGCCCGTCGGTATCAAAAAATATTTATGATTTAAAACGTGCTCATTTAACACAACATACATCTAAATACGCTAAACACATTTCATATAATATAATAGAGATATAATTAATTTATATACATATAAAAAGAAATGTTAAGAATAAACTGAAGTAACAGTGCTTTTGAGACCATATTGTCTAATGTGTGGGATATATATTTGCATAGTAAATAGAGATAGCAAGCTTTAATTATGAGTAATAACTTACTTAAATAAATAGTTATCTGTCATTATTATTTAATGAATTTATTTAAAGGTATTTTAGTAAATTAAAATAGGAAACTTAAAACGTAAACGGGCGAAAATATTCGCCTTGATCAATTTAGTATATATTGTATTATATATGATTTGTTTTGATTATTTATGTATATAACGGGTTAATATAAGTACCTAAATACATAAGTTCAACTCGTCTCTTCTATTTTTACTCGACTTCCAGATATAAAAGCTCTTTGTTTCTGTTGGTATAAAAATATTAAGGCACTTTTTCATAGCATTTATTAATTGAAATGACAATTATTACGTATTGTTAATTCATTTTTAATATACTTAATTGTAATGAGATACATTTCTGCTTTAGAAGTCTGAAATTTAGATACACATAAAATTTCATGAGCCATTGAAATCGAAATGGAATCTCTAGGTTCTGAAATGAAAAAAACACCAATATTAATAATGTAAATAAATTGTTATAACATTTGATAGACCGAACAGGTTTTGTTAAAAATAAAGACTAAACGTTTAATTGAAATACTCCTTATAATAAATCTGTTATTTGCATTTGTAATTTTTAGGCGTTTAGATTATTCCGAACAAACAGACATACAAACAAATATAAAAAAAATGTTTTAGTATTTCGCAAATATCCATATTAACTTAAAAGAGGCAGTTAGTTTGAATAAGGGACATAACATCTTAGTTCCCAAGGTTGGTAGCGATGTTTACCATTTCTTACAATGCCAATGTCTATGGGCGTTGGTGACCACTTACCATCAGGTGGCCCATGTGCTCGTCAGCCTTCCTATTCTATAAAAAAAACAGACAGAGACTTAATGAGAGCCAATACCTAATAAACCATCGTATGGTTTAAGTGCGGTGGTGGCTTGTTACTCACCAACGCTTATCACTCCGTAGGTGTCTACATGTCCTTTGACCATTATGAACTTATATTGAACCTCTCGTATTTAAGCTCATTTGGCTGGGTAGGTAACAAATTTTTCCTTTTTTATTAGTGGTAGGCCGACGGAGTAATGAACCACCACATAGTAAACGTTCACCACTCCTCATAGAATGTGGTGCTGTAAGAAATATTTACCATTCCTTATATCGCCATGCCATTGGAACATAAGAAGTTATTTCTCTTATACCTGTACTTGCACTGGCTGAGTTACCCTCCAATCTGAACCACAACGATACCAAGTAATATTATTTAGCCGTAAAATAAGTAATGAAGGGGGGGTTCCCACTCACCCTACCCCCTTGCACAAAGCCCTACCGCCAAGTAAACATATTTATCAATTATACTACTAATACCTACTTTGGATTGCTGTTTTGATCATCTGTCAGGTATTCTGCCAATATTATGCCTACGGGATACAATATTTTAAAACACACTGGTTCCGCTTGGTAACGAATTGAAGGCTTAAGGGAGGCGGAAGAATACTAGCATCCGGATCCTACTACCACTTAGTTGGAACATCTTCCAGAATGCCACCCAATCACGATAACTTATTCTTATCGTATTATAGCTTGTGTGAATTCAAAACATCAAACTAGTAAATTTTGTTCTTCGAAATATTTATCTATCTTAAATTGTTTGTTCCTTTAGTGCTTGTTTCTTTATTACAATTAAATTATTATTTAGTAATTATGTATTTAATGTAAACAAGTGATTATAAACCTTATATAACAAGTGTCAGTAGGTATGAGACGCGTCAAGCGGGAATGGATATAATATATATATATATAGGGGCGCGCCACGGACTAGACTGGCTTACTACTTAGGTCTAGGGTTGCCAATACATAGATTTTTAGACAAAAACAACAAAATCTGAAATTTTTTAAATATATTGGTGACATTTTCGACAATTTTTCCTGCTCGGTGCTGTATATACCTAATGAATAATTATAGTAATCAAAAACCACTTACATACATTGTGTAACTAATTGAAATCTGTCCTCTCAGTTAGTTATAAATTATTAATATTATATATTATTAATATTATCATCATATTTAGTCATCAATAATAAAATAAAATTAATATAAAGTAATAAATTAATTGTAAGAAATTAATAATTTTAAACAGAGCCTTTATAAATCAAATCATCAACATTGATGGTTCCTTCATGTGGAGCCAATACTTGGTGTAGAATTAGGCTTACCATGAAAATGCATTATCATCAGGCCTGAACCAACATGCAAAATTTCAACTCCGTAGTGTAAGAGGAAGTGGATCTAATTCAGTTTGCAAGATTTAATCTTGAACTAAAAAACATTGCTAGTCAATGGAAGCTGGAAAAATGTTACAAAGTTTGTACAAAGTTAGTGCAGAACCTTCTTCCCGACTGTACTGGCCGTCCTCGCGTTTGGACTCAACTACCACTTAACATCAGGTGGAGTAGAGTCATTTGCCCTCCCGGCAAATATAAAAAAAAATATATATATTAAAAATATAAAAATAGTAGGTATGTAAATAATGTAATTACAAGGAACGTAACATCTTACCTTCCAAGGTTGATGCCGTTTTGACGATGTATTGTAACAGTGTCAATATTAATTGGTGGTGGTAACCACTTAACATCAGGTCATACATTTTTCAGACTGACTGCTCATTTAAAAAAGAAACCACCGGCCTATTTTGACCTATAGTTTTATGATAAGTCATGGGTAGGTAAATTATTGCATTCTATCAAATTAGAGAAACTTTGCAAAACTTAAATATCGATATTGCAATAAGTTGAAAAAAAAATTGCTTAGAAATAAAAAAACAAATTAAATGATAATAACGTTGATCGATTAACATTTCCGGCTCTAAATAATGTTTCAATTTCACATTCGCGTAACGCAGTTACCTCAAATTACTCAATAAAATTCATTAGCGTTCCACAGAGCCGTCACTGTCCATCTGTCAGTTGGTCGGTCGAGCTGTTTTGTCGATTGTAAGAACACAGAGCAGAGATCTTAATAGAAGTGCCATATCAGACAACTCGAAACTTGGAATTATAAAAGTTACATATTTAGAAAATGATATTTTTGTATTATATATATAAAAAAATTCATTAGTGACTTTATTTTTTTCTTGAAATTTATATGAATAAAGAAATATTTTATATATTAGTAAATTTTAACAAGATTATAGAGATATAAAAATATATGTATATAGTAGACACAGTAATGTAGCGCTTGACGGTTTAAAAGTTTTCTTCTTGTAAAAGTCTTTTAGCATAAAATGTTTTCATATATATGGTATGTATGTAATTATAGTTACAATATTAAGAGTTATCTAGTTATCTTTCCATCACGTAACTCCACGGCAATCCTTTATAAATATTAACAAATATCTAAATATATTTATAAGCTTATTAGTAGTAATAAGTTTGAATGCATTGAATAGATATATACTGCATATTAGTAACAGCCTGTGAATGTCCCACTGCTGGGATAAGGCCTCCTCTCCTTTTTTGAGAAGAAGGCTTGAAGCTTATTCCACCACGTAGCTCCAATGCAGGATGGTGGAATACACATGTGGGACAATTTCAGTGAAATTAGACAAATAAAGGTTTCCTCACGATGTCCTTCACCGTCAAGAATGAGATGAATTATAAACACAAATTAAGCATATGAAAATTCAGTGGTGCTTGCTCGGGCTTAAATCCAGGGTCATCGGTTAACATTCACGCGTTTTAACCACTAGGCCATCTCAGCTTTTTACCGCTTACCACTTCTATTCTATTTCGCGGTCTTTGGTAGTAAATTGCAAGATTATCAAAACTAGAAGCAAGTGACGGACGCATCCGGTTGTCCGTCGAATGTATTTGAATGTTTCTAATTTACTATTAACGTAATGGTAATCGCAGTACAAAAAGTTTGCCAATCTCGTGGTTACTCCAATGTTTTTATCGGTAATAAGTGCTAATTGTCTAGTTAGATTAGTCTTAAACTGATGTTTTATATAACGAGCCGTCTGATTACCAATTATGTATAATTTATATTATATTTAAAGAAATTTATTAATTAAAATCAATACTTTATTAATATAAGTATCGTCTATATAACAAAATCAAAATATTCTTCATTCTGGTAGAATATTAATATTTTCACTATTTCACTCTTAGTATAAGCAGTTTTGAAATTCGGCTCGAAATGTAGATTCTACCGGTGAACGGCAAGAAACTCAATAATCATAATCTTGCATTGAATAAAATGCATTACTTATTGATGTATTAATAAAAATAATAAAAACTTAATTACTAAAATTTATCAATATGGGAAAACTGAGAATATTCACTGAATTTTATTTGGACATATTACATATATATTATATTTTTAAAGTCCAATCTAACTTGTTCCAAGTGTCACAATAAATCAGTTTAACTTGAGCACTTAACTATCAATACGAATGTTAACAACTTCCTAGATATTAAATACTAGTTCTTTAATACGTTGCTTGGCAAGTAAAACAAGGTTTACGCTTATCTTATCTATCAATTACTGTCCAATCTAAAAATACCGGATAGCTGGTCGCGAGACAACTTATCAATATATATTAAAATGATTTTTGGGATGTCTGTTTGAGATTAATAGACTTCAACACAGTTTTACTGATTACTTTCATAAGTAATACAAACGCATTGTATGTATTTTTTGTTGTGATTTTGATACTAGATGGCGTTTCAGCATCAACTTCTGTACCAATAAAGCGGCGCTACTATAATTGGTATACATTTAAACATGGAAAATATCTTAGGGCAAATTGTATCTGATAGTTGCTGAGCAACAAATTTAAAAAGGCTTTGCATTGCATGCCGGGCAGTGGCCAGTATTAAGTATATAATGTAACTACTTTTACCTGTAGAGCATTTGTCTGAGTGTGTGCTTAACGTAAACAGGAATATCTTTATTTGTGTTTAATTTTTCGCATCACTTACCCCGATAGAGAAGTCTAAAGATATTTTCATATCAAAGTGCGATAATGTCGAGATAAATCGGTTAATACGATGTATAAGATGTTCTTAATCCTTTTATTAATATAGAATTAGTTAGAGCACTTACTATGATTTTTTTCATTTTAGTTTTCTTATTTCTTTTACTAACTTATAAAAATAGTAATAAAAACTGTTTTTTATTTCCAAATCTAAGGATATACATATGTATATACAACATGAACAATCAACGGAAACATTTTATTATTATTATTATTATTTAACTTAACCTTAATTAATCAGTCTATTTTTTATTTTATTTTTTTCGTACTATTTGTTATTACGTTTTTAAGTATGTAAATTTTATCAATTCATGTTGTAAATTAACTTTAAAATACCCACTTATTAAATCATAAATACTTCCTAACTACCTAAAACATAGTACTTAAGATGAAATAATAGATAAATATATAACATACACATTTCACATTTAATAAATTTTAAAATTTTTGAATTAAGTAACATTAGGTATCGATATACATGAACAAGAAAGTACTACTGTTTAAAATAATTACATAAGCTTTACATTTACCTATTTTAACTTTAATATTTTTACTTTATAGTAATTTAACCTGGTTTTGGTCTAGGATTATTTATAAATATGAACTGAATGCAAGGCTAACTTGTAAGGTCGCAGATTCTGATACAACCTACAAATCTGGAAGTCAACAATGATTACACTTCTCTGCCTCGGAGAGTACGTAAGATTATGGGTCCCGCGATTGAAGTTCTTTGCGGGCGCATCGTGGGTCTCTTCTCATTGCATACGAGTAAGAGAAAAGAGAGTGCATTTGCGTTTGCCTGCGCTATAATATGTCCTTTAGAAAAAGCTTGTCTTCGAGGCTTCATTCATATCTTAAGCGTAATTTATTAGAAAGTGTCACCTGATTAAGTGTAACAGTATAACTAAACCGAAGCGATAAAGAAAACTGTTGTTTACATACAAACATTTAATTATATAAAAGTTACGTATCACTAAAATTTATTATACGTATTCGTTGAAGGTCAGCATTTCGTATAATTTCTGTGAAATTATTAATTAGCATTATCGCCTATCGTTGTTAGAGATCTAAAAATGGTCCCGAGCGTTTGTGAAATTCTTATAAAAGTAAATATACAAGTGACATTATAAGCACTGACGTGACCAGCGATAGGGTTGCGTCACTAGTATTTTATATTTGGAGTTATAGAAATAGAACAGACGGACAGACAGGTTGAAAGACATTGCTCGTATGACAATAAATATGTATTCAGATGCTTCTGAATATATAGCATATATTAAATCTACTGCGTCGTAGGTCTAGTGGCTACGTGTAAGGCCGCAAATCCGAAGGTCCTGGGTTCAAATCCCAAATAGGGCTAATAAAAATGTTATTGAGATTTTCTGTCGAAAATTCTCAGTAGCATCCCGGAGTCTGGAAGTTGGTTGTACACTCTCGTGCCTCGGAAAGCACGTAAATCCGTTAGTCCTGCGCTTGAACTCATTCCGGTCGTGTCGGATTGCCGTCCCATCGGATTATGAGAGTTAGGGAATAGAGAGTGCATCTGTGTTTGCGCACACACTTGTGCACTATAATATCTCCTGCGTAGTTGGCTAATCTCTCTTGAGATTGGCAGCCGTGGCCGAAATCGGTCAGAAGGATTATTATTAAATCTTTCAGCCAGTCTTTCAATCAGTTGTGCATATATAATTTTCTTAAATTAACGATTAATTATAGAACAGTAACTAATTAGTTCTACAATTGCTACGCGCTTGCTACGGAAGGCGTCTTAAATAGAGCGAAGTGGAAAATAAAAAGCAATAAAGCGTAGCCCATCCCGAGTCGGGACAAACGTTTAAGACAAAAATAATCTAAAGATTAAATTAATTGTCAAAAACAAAATATATTTTATTCAAGTAGGCTCATAGCCTTTCTAATCATCAGGTAACATGATTAAAGTGAATGAAATTACTTGTCCTATATGGAAATCATAGAATTTTATACACGCTTTTATCATCTATATATTACTGAATTGTGTAAAATTTTATTACATATTTAATTTACATTAAGCTATGAATGCAGTAAACATTAAAAATATCTGCGGATTTTTATTATAGAAACGAATACTTTACCCCAAAAATATTAAGGTAGCGGAGACTAGACAACTAAATTAATGTGGATCTAAGGTATTTTTATCATCATATATCGTTATGAGACTTAGTAAAATTATTATCATTATAAAAAAATTCGGAGTCACTTACGTCAATTATCAAATTGTCGACATTTTTCAGGAAGCTACGATTCCTATTGACGATATAATATGGGATCACGCCAACAATTATAATCTGAAAACATACAACAATAATAATAGCATATCATTAGAAAAATAAGAAGAATGTTATAATGTACATTACTTGGCTTTTGTAATTAATAAGTCATTATGTTTCATGTTATTATTATGCAGTTTGAATACTTAAAATATGTTTAAAGTACATTTTATATGAACAATAAATTACTAGACAAAGTATAAGCAATTAAGCTCTTGATTAGACAAATATATAAATGTTTGTGTAATAGCTCATCTTATACACCGTTCACACAAATCGATTTTGATCGAACATAGTAAACTATTTGAAACATCTAAAATGGATATTTAATAAAATAAAATCTCCAAAGCTTTGCCATCTTTCAACTTTTATTGAATCGAGTTTTTTGTCGAAAACGATTCGACCTGTGTGAAGTGATTCGCAAGTCGTTAGCAAAAGTTCGACATTCAATGATTCTGTATGTCACATAACACGAATTATTTTGGTATTTCGGTCGCTATAAGGAGATATAATCAAGCAAGGTCGTGGATAAAATGTAGTTATAATAATAAATGTTGAACTTGCGTTCCCTTCCAAGTATTTAAGGCTTTGCGTGCGACGAAAACTAACTGAGCTTGTTAAATATTACAACAGTTTGACCGAATTAGTATTAATTAGCGCTTTCCTTTGGTATTTATTTAGAAATTATCGTAGAGAAATTAGTTGAAGTGAGCCGGCGTTACTATAGATATAAGACAAAGTTCTAACTAGACAACGATAATATAATGCGAACGGAGTTTATATTTAAATGTAGGTTAATAGGTAAAAACTATCATAGAATATTTATATAATATATTCTGTCAGAACTCAGCGCAAGAAATGAACGAAGGAATGTAGAGAATGAAGCAAAAAGTGAAAACGAACCTTACTTAGCCACAGCAGATTATATAATGTTAAATTTTATAACACTTCTCAGTATAAAAAAAGTTTTAGACATTAAACTCTAATTACTTATAAATAAGTATAATGCTTCATGTAAAAGTAAAAAATAATAAGTGCTCTTATTTTTATCACGTTGTTCCATGGTATTAATGGATTGATTTATAGTAAACATTTTTTAAATTTAGAATATTATTTGATAATATATGGCATTGTCACAGAAACACACTGACGTGTTTTTATTTTTCAAATAAAAAGTACCTAACAGATTCCAAATGTCCCACTGCTGGGCGAAGATCCAATCGAATATATGACGCTTTATCTGTTAATATTTCGTAAATAAATGAATACATATGTAGCAATCGCACAATACTGGGACATTCATAGCCATACGTTTAAGTATAGCACAGAGCCATTACCGTCGGGATGAGCGGTGGTCGGCGTGATAATCCAATCGCAACGTAATCGCGCCCGAATCGATTGTGGACCGCAAATCGAGTACTAATGAAGCTTTAGATTATTCCGATGTGAGCGCAAAATGGCGCTGCTGGTGCAATCATGGGCTACGGTTTGTCTTATTTGTTTGTTGTTGTCGTAAACAAATGTAGTCAAATACAAATGTGTCTGTTGATCTCGATTATTTTATGTCGGACGAGTTGAGTAAGGACTATAATAAATAAATAGGTACTGTAAACATCAAATAAACAAAAACTACTTGACCGATTTTGATGAAACTGCATAAAAGCTTATTAGATTTAAAAATTACTACGTATTTTATCACACTGCGATGGCGAAACCGGAGATTAACTGTAAACTCACTATGTAACCCCTATTTATATGAAATAAGAATGTCTTTATAAACTTAAATACATGCAGGCAAAGCCGGGAGCTTAAGCTGGTATTATATAAATAAAAGCTGGCCGTCCCGTCCGTACAGGTAAAATCATAATTATATACAAATATGCGTCTCGAAAAAGGTCAATTTCAAGTCAATCGGACTTATAGTTTCCGTGATGTCGTGATGAGTCTGTCACGTAGGGGTTATTTCGCTTATATATAGATTCAACACAATATAAACATTAAACAAGTATTGTAATTGTAAGTAGTAACATTGGACTAGCGCCATTCTAATTGTAATTACTCAAAGAGTTAGCGTGGGCGCCATATTAATTATATTTACGAGTTATGAGTCGTAATTTTCATACTTGTCTCAAGTCGTGCCAATAAAAAGAAATTAAATAACGAACCCATTTGTAAAATCATTAATGCCGAAGAGCTTTAATATGTAGCAACACGGCAAATCTGACACATGATTAGGGTTGCCAGAGAAAAAAAAAACAAGAGCCCATTATGGCGGTGATGCCGCGAGTGTTACCAGATTATCGATAATTATTACAAAAAGGAGACGAGAGATCGTATCGCGATAAGTGTAAAACATCTTAATGCGTTGCCCATAATGTTTTTATTTGTTTTCTATCGCTGTCGTAATCTTGAGTAATCTAATATACCTATCCCACTCCCACTAGAGACGTTCGCTTACGAGTGAGGGAGTGATATATATTTGTATTTTGACGTTTGATCGCTCAATCTGAAACGCTTCAACTATGTCACTGAGATTTCGTTTTGCCTAATCTCTGTTACAAGTGACATGCGATGTCAATTTCTTTTTATTGAATTAAAATGTTTATTTAATCCTGTTTTGAGTGAGATAATTCGATCAACTTGTTGAATTGTATTAATATTTAAACATTGATAAACAGCTTGGAACGTACGTTAATTAATTTTCGTACTTTAGAATTAGACTTATTTATTTATTTATTTATTTATTTGGTAATCCAACAGTTTTTATACATAAGTTGATATATTGACTATTATATAACATATAATTAAAACCAAAATAGGATTACACAGGTAAATTAAACATATTAATAACTAGAAGACGGTAGCAAAAGTAAAACTGTTTACGGGTGGGAATCCAATATGTGCGTGTATGTGTGTGAGTGTGTGTGGTGTGTGTGTGTGTGTGTGTGTGTGTGTGTGTGTGTGTGTGTGTGTGTGTGTGTTATAATGAATTTTTATCTTTTTTAATTATAGCTTTTTTAAAAGCTAGTTTTGACATGCTGAACAGATCTATTTCTGAGTATTTTGAATTATATGTGTGGACCATGCGATTAAGGACAGAGTTTTGTGCATAATTAGTGTTTAGCTCAGGCGTGTGGAATAGTGCTGTGTGACGTGTGCGGCGATTAGGAACTCTTAAATACAAAACGCTCAATAAATCGTTGCAATCTATATCTCCGGTTATTATTGCATGTAGCATATACATATCGTAATGTCGTCGTCTCGTTTCTAATGTTTCAATATTATATTGTTTACATATATCAACATAATCGTTAAATTCTTTGAAGTCCTTGAAGCAAAGAAATTTTATGAACTTTTTTTGTATTCTCTCCAGTTTTTCTTTGTAAGTTATATAATTCGGAGACCATATACTACAACCGTATTCTAGAATACAACGTACATAAGTAAAATATAAAATTTTTATGCATTCAATATTATTAAAAGATTGACATATACGTTTAATATAGCCTAATTGCTTATATGCCTTATCAGTAATGAGTTCTATATGCTCTGCCATCAATAATTTAGAGTCTAATTGAATTCCAAGGTCACGCACTGATTTAACTTCTTGTATCGGCTTGTTATCAATATTATAGTTATATTCAATATTTTTATACTTCCTAGAAAATGTTATTTTTACTGTTTTTTTAATATTAATCGTTATTTTATTTTTTTCGTAGTAATGTGAAAGATTATCAAGGTCACGTTGCAATTCAATGCAGTCAGATGTGCTACTTATTACTTTATAAATTTTTTTATCATCTGCGAATAGTAAAAAACGGGAGTGCTTAAAACAATTAAATATATCATACAAGTATACGTTATACAGTAACGGACCTAATAGTGATCCCTGTGGGACCCCTGAAGTTGCGTATATGAAGTCACTACGAGCACTACCTATAACAACTGCTTGCTGCCTTTTTGATATATAGGAACAAAACCACCTATGCAAGTTACCTTTGATTCCAAGTTCTTGAAGCTTTTGCATTAGTATATCATGGTCTACTCTGTCAAACGCCTTTTGAAAGTCGGTATATATTACATCTACTTGCTCTCTATTGTCCATTGCCATGTAAACAAAATTAGTAAATAGTGATAAGTTTGTTACCGTTGATCGTTTTTCCATAAAGCCATGTTGTTGTACGGGTATTGAGTTATGGATAATAGGTACGATCGCCTTATAAACAATTCTTTCAAAGATTTTACTTAGTGTATTCAATATGGAAATGGGTCTATAATTTTCTATTTTATTCCTTGGTCCTGATTTATGGATTGGTATGATTAGTGCTTCCTTCCATTTCGTTGGAAAAGCGCTAAATACATTGACAGACTTATTATATATTATTGACAGTGGCTCTGCCAGTGCTTTAGCACATTTACTGTAGAATATGGCTGGGATTCTGTCACATCCTGCTCCTTTTTTTATATCCAGGTCTTTAAGTATATTATAAACTAATTCTTTGTCAATGTTGAGGTTACAAATAGTATCATTTGTATTAGGCTCTTGGATATGTGTGCTGTAAGCATTACCATTACGCTTGGCGAAAACACTTTCGAAGAACTCACAGAATCCCGTGCATATTTCTGTAGGACTATTGAATTGACGATCTCCTAAGGAAAGAGAGCTCGGATAGCCGTTCTTACAGTTTCGTAAGTATTTTTGGTACCACCATAATCGTGTTAGATCCTTTTTGATGTTCTCCTGCATTTTTGTTTGAAATTGTTTGTAATACTTATTTTGAGCTTTCTTTTGTCTGAATCGTAATAGCGAAAATTCATCATAATCACGTGGATTTTTAGATAATTTCCAACGTGCATGAGCTTTAAGTTTGTCTCGAATTATATGTATTAGGGATTTGCTATACCAAATGGGGTAGTGGTTAAGATATTTGCCTGTGGTATTTGGTACATATTCGTCTATTATTTTGTTGATAATGGTATAGAAGTTGTTAACTATGTCATCAATAGAATTTCCGTTTAGAATAGATTGCCAGTCTAACTTAATAAGAGTATCATTAATAGCATTAAAATCCGCTTTTTGGAAATTTAATTTACTTAAAGGAGGTACATTAAGTTCTCTTAATAGAAAATCTGAGGCATCAATTTCGAGACTGGGGTGATATTTATCTTCAGCAACTAAGTTTTGATTCGACCTTTGAACATCTAGATAAGTATTTCCAAAAACTAAGTCCAAAATGTTGTTACTACAATTTGATATTTTGTTAAATTGTGTCAAGTTCAAACCGCTGCAGGTTTCAATAAAATTAGTTGATACGGTCTGTAACAATGATGATCCACGATTAAGGTGCAATGGCCCTGTTCCCTTCCAGTCAATGTGGGGAAGATTAAAATCACCCACTATTATAAAGTAATCTTCAGGTAAGTGTATTAACATGGATGACAAAAAAGTAGTTACTGTCTCAATACGTTTAACTTGATCAATATCTGGTGGTATATAAAATACTCCGATATGTAAACTTTGATTATGCTTCATGACGTTTTTAGGGATTGTTATCCAAACTGATTCAACACCGGGCGAACTCCACTCTGGTCTTCCTTGAGGCTGTAATATGGATTTGGCGCATATCATAACTCCACCTCCAGTATTTTTGGTTGATGTACTAGTATTTCGATCCGTACGAAAAACGTCATACCTGTCATCGCACAGTTCTCTGACATAAAAGCCATCAGTAAGCCAAGTTTCGGTTATTAGAATGATGTCGTAATCGTTGATTAATATATTTGAACGAAGTTCTTCAGTTTTGGTTCGCAATCCACGGACATTCTGATAAAATAGTTGTAAAGCATTAATCATTTATATAGGCAATTTAAAGGAAAGCTTAAATATATGAATAAATTATAATTGAAATTAACATTAATGGTGACGCTTAAATTTAAAATATTGTTGCATGATTCTAAAAATGTGATAAAATAGGAAATAGTATTATCAATTTGTAAATGTAAATTAAAAGTTTTCTCTAGACATATTACTCGTATTTGTTGTGATTTTAATAAAAGTTGTCCAGCTATACAATTGATTTGATTAAAAGTAAATAAATATAGTATAAGTAATTGTGTAGATTGTTTTAGTGTAGTGTAGCTTAGTAAATTGTAAGTAAGTGTAAGTATGACATGTATTTTCTGTATTGAATCCCACCTCGCCACATCAACTAAAATAAGAAGTCTAAGTTCATAACTTAGAAAATTTAGTATAAAGTTTACAATATCCACACAATAAGAAGATTTCAATATTAAGTTATTATAATTGAAATCTACATAATTTTCCTTAGATCATTTTCGGAGTTTATGTTTATTGCAGGGGCTTCTTCGTTTTTTCTTAAAAAAATATTGCAATTTCTTATCCAGACGAATTTATAAGCCTTTTCTGATGCGCGTATTTTTGTTTTTCTGAACAGCTCTTTGTTCATTGGCGTTAGGTGTTCGTTGACGAAAAAGTTTCGAGGTGGGCCATTCAATCCTATGTGACTCGTATTGATACCCCTGCATTTCTTCAATCCTGATAGAATCGAATCCTTTAAGTCGCGACTTTTTAATTTGGCCACGAGTGATTTGGGTCTACCCGATTTTTGCTGCATCGGCTGCACTCGATTTGCGAACTCAATCTCTTCAGGATTGACATTGACTCCGGCATGCTTTGCAATATTTATAATGATATTAATCGGCGATTCTCCTTTCGTTTCTGGCAGGCCCATTACTTCTATATTTGTCATTCGTGACCACTGCTGTTGTTTATTTATTTGTGCTTTCAAGTCTGAGAGTTCGCTCTCTGATTTAAGCGCCAATGATTCTAGTTCATTATGTTTTTTCTCTAATATATCGTATTCCATACGCAATTTATTTTGTGAATCTTCTAAGCTTTTAAACTCGACGGTTAATTCCTTTCGTATTTCTTCCATAAGCGATTGCTTTAGCTGATTCACAATTGTTTGAACCATTGGCTTCAAACGCTCCTCAATAATTGATTCGCAGTGTACCAAAAATTCAGATGGACTGTTTTTTTCTGGAGTGACTAATGGTTGACCTGCATTATCTACTGGAGAAGAGTAGGAAGATGATCGCGACGTTGATGTGGACATAGGGCGATTATTTTCATCTGTATCTAATTGTTGCTTTCTAGTTTTTTTAACTTCTAGTTCAGAATTATTAGTGTTGCTTAAAGCATATTTATTCTGCGGTTCCAGACATGATGAACACTTCCATTGCGCTCTTGTTGCTGTAAGATCTTTAATCGTTTTGATACAATCGGTATGATAGTACTGCGAACATACCGTACATTTAATTCTTTTTTGAGTAACTGCGACATTGATATTGCATATTTTACATAGAAATACCATTTTGGTGCTTATGTCTACCAGTATTAATAAATTTATAATTTGTAAAAATACAAAATAACTTTGACACATTGACTTTCACACACTATAATAACACAAATTACACTTGACTGGAATATTTAGTTGCAGAT
This sequence comes from Nymphalis urticae, assembly GCA_905147175.2. NCBI lineage: Eukaryota > Metazoa > Arthropoda > Insecta > Lepidoptera > Nymphalidae > Nymphalis > Nymphalis urticae. The sequence continues at coordinate 259,106 of LR990008.1, forward strand.
TTTTAAAATCATCATCATTATTATTATAAGCTAACTATGGGATTGGTTTATGTATTTTCACAGTCAGTTGTCAACTGTTTACATTCAGTTGATAAATTTTTGATAATTAATAAGCAAATAATAAATAAATAAGCAATCACTTCGATATTGAATCAAGATTTTGCCTTTGATAACATCCTTGTGACAGGAAAACTGCATATGTTCGATGATATACTTACATGACGAACAAAAATACAATAATTAAAAAAAATTAACAACACACTACACATACACAAAAACACTATACGTAATGCAAACTAAACATTAAACTAATTTTACTTTAATTTAATGCTTAGTTTTTAATATAACATATATCTTAACGATTTGTGTATTACTATTGTATTTTGTATTGTATATTACATTATATATATTATTACAATATCATATTTACGAGTAATATGATATAGAAATAATATATATAACGTAACAATTTTAGATACAAGCTGTAGGTTTATCTAATCTTTGTTTCCCAAATAAATAAATAAATAAATAAAATAAATAAATAAATGAATACGCCACATGAGGATTATTTACCGTCCACTGTTCACCAAACCGCGGCAGCAGTGTGGTAGATAAGCTACAAATGAGTACAAGTGGGACATTGATATTTATGTCATCGACGTATAAATGCAATAACGTTGCGATTTAGTTCGGTAGTGCTAACTTCTAAAATCTAAATCGCTTAATCGCACAAATTACTTTGAGATGCATACAAAAACAAAATTAACGATATGAGAAAACGTATCGACATTATCGTTAAGTTCACCATAACTTTACGAGAATTAACAAATTGATTGTATTAAATTTTTTACGCAAATATTCGTCAAGTAAAACCAACATTCACAACGACTGGGAAAATTGTAATGAAATGGGAAACCGCTGTTGGAACGCTATCGCATCATGCAAACAGTTACGAGTTGTGTAAATAATTGATGTCCGCCTGCAGTCGTAACCCGCGGCCGCGGTGTTTGTGTTACGAGTGCTGCAGTTACGGCGCCAAAACACTACTCATAACAGATAACTAACAAAAATATTACCGTTTAAATACAGGTGTATTCCAGCCTAATCGTGTTATTATTTTATAGTTATTACTGGCGTGTAACCGGGGTCTTTTTTACATAACTCAGATATTCTACCGCAAAACAGCAGTACTTGGTATTGTTGTGTTCCGGTTTGAAGGGTGAGTGAGCCAGTGTTATTATAGACACAAGGGACATAACATCTTAGTTCCCAAGGTTGGTGGCGCATTGGCGATGTAAGCGATTGTTAACATTTCTTACAATGCCGATGTCTAAGGGCGTTGGTGACCACTTACCATCAGGTGGCCCATATGCTCGTCCGCCTTCCTATTCTATAATAACTTACTTGCATAGAAACTTTATCGTATTTCAATTAAAGTTTCATATACTTACAAAAAACAAACTATGTAAATGAACGTCTGAGTTAAAAGTCAGTTAAATTGTTTATTCAAAAATATACTTATTTTTTTGATTTGAAATAAACACCTAAATTGAGAAAAACCGGCGAAAGAAACTTATCGAGATTTTTACAATTGTTATTTACAGTGAAATTATTTAAATTTCTATTAGAGGCGGCTGGAGGTGATCGTTTCATTCCCAAGTTGTGTTATCATCTAATAAGTCCTGTGACACACAAGCGTTCTCGAACTTTTTTTTTTATTTTGCAATCGAACATTGGTGCAAAATATTATATAATTAGAAGTTCATAAAAGATAATAAATATTGGGAATGTAACATTGGGATCGTAACCTTGTTATTTCTATATTTGCAATATTATTATATTATTATTAAATTTGACAAAAAAAAACTGTTGACTTCCTTTCACATTATTATATTCTGTAACTTATTTTTATTCTGAAACTTAATAAAATTTTAACATACCGTTTTATCCAACCAAAGTATTATATATAGGAATAACAATTACTCGTACAGTCGTATATCAGAATGCAACACCGGGTATGAAGTACAAATAGTCTAAATTTGAATATAATTGCATTATCGCTGAAGATACATTAGCATCTAGATTAACATACGCAAACAATTGTGCTGTTTGATTTATTGTACGCCCTTAATTGCAGACTCGCCGACAACAGCTGGAACACTATAATCAAATAATTCTTGCTGAGACTTTTATTACACGTGCTTAACAATAGTTTATTTCTCTTGAACACTTCTTTTATAACCTTTTCGGTTTTAATATAAATTTATATTGATTTTTATCCTTGGGATAACAACAATACATGTTACTTGGTTTATTTTTTATGATCTTAAAATCAAACAGTCTTAAGAACATAGTCTAAGATAATTATTTTTCAGCTAGATGTTATAATCGCAGTCCTAAAAATATGCTCATCATATACTTATATCAACTCCATACATATCTTCTTCTTCTTCGAGTGCCACTCCGACTAGCGAAGGTTGGCAGTCAGCTTTGAATATTCCTTCTTATTCTTCGCGAGGCGAAAGAGATCGGCAGCACTCGCAATTCCCGACATTGCATTTCCATACATATACGAGTACATATCTGATCAAAATATATATACTAATATCATAAAAGAAATAATTGTTTTTTTTTAAACTCTAAAACGACTAACTCGGTTATTATAATTCATTCACCATTACTTTACCCAGAAGTAATATAGGCTATATTTTATTTCAGTACTAGTAAGATATCAAGCTGATATTTGTAAAGAAAGCCAGAAGAATAAGCGCTACAGAGCTGCTTTATCCGCATACGCGTGTTGTGTATTCACATAGTTAAAAACGGAATTCAACGCGGGTGAAGCCGCGCGCACAACTAGTACTTGATTCGAGTAATCGCTTTAAAGTAATGTTGATTCATTGTGCTACTAGATAAAATTAAATTTGGAACAGTCACCGGGAACCTGCTAGAAAATAACAAGTAAAAGTTTAAAAATTAAAACCTGAGTACTTCAAAATCGCGCTCTGAAATGTATAACGTGATTTTATAAGTTTTATCCAATAATCGAGTTAATTCCGGCAAAGCAGCGAGCAAGAGCTAGTTATATATGTATATTTGAAATGTGCTAATAAAACTCTTTCATTGGACACCCAAGATGGCACATTTTAAAAACTTGTCCTCACATGTCACAGCCTATAACAAGCGGACGATTAATATGTTTCTAACGATACTTTATTTATCGTATTATGTTGAGTAGTTAAAAGTTATGCGGGAACAGACGAACATACATACCCTCCGTCGCCGGCTAGAAATCAAGTAAAATCATTAACGTCACAGTTACAGTACACATCGGCCGTTATACCTAATCATTGTTAGTAGTCAAATTGTCTAACAGCTTCATAGTGTCAACTATGTGCTAAGCGACAAAGTGGAATTATTCTTTAAGCTCTTATATATATCACTAAATATTTTTTTTGGTTTTAGTATAATTTATGTATTCAATAATATGCTAATATTATAGTTATATAGGACATTTTTGCATGTAATTTAATTTTTGTAATTCAGTGTTATTCAATATTTATCTACATAACATCTATGTGCCTTATCTATATTGCCTAATAATTTTTAACCGCTTTAAATATTCATTATATGGGTACGTTACCCGTTCCATACATATAATACTTGCCTGCAGCTTGCCAGATTCAATTTGACGTTATAGCTCCGCTCGTTAGGTTCGTGACGTGGAGTTACACAGCCTTAAACCTTCATTAATATACGAATTATTAAATGCAAAAACATTCTCTAATTCCAGATATAGCCTTGTCCAATTGTATAAACTAAAAAAAGTCAGTCTAAAAAATAAGGACTGCCACTAGAAGTGAAAACTTGAAACCGTTAATTATATTTGTCCAATTTCAACATCTATTCGCACTCCAAGTAATAATTCTATCCCTTTTTATTATTACCTTTCATCAAAAAACTAATTTTGTCACTAACTCGGTACAAAATATTAATATAGCTTAATTTAAATAAATAACAGTTAATATACTCTTATAATATTTGTATGATAAATGTTATTATTTAGATAAATTTCAATCATTATTATCGTCATTAATTTCCACAATACTTAAATTATTTGTAATTTCAACGATTTCATTATATTTATTAACATTAGCATGTAGGTGAAGCCACGAATCTTTTCCCTACAATAAACCAGCGCAACGCGCCTAAAGAATTTTTTACTAAAAAAAAAAACAATGTATTTCTAGTTCTTCTGTTCTATAATGTATTTAAGCATTTACCGCAATCGTGAATATCTGCTTAGCACAAAGATCGACTGGCAGAGAATACCAAGATCTCGTTAAGACCGTTTCATGTACAATAAAATAAATAGTTAAAATTTTCACATAAAAAAACAATTTATTTCAAAAATAGCATAATAAAATCCATTGTTCATAAATGTCAATATATATTCGTCTTTCCAGGTGAAGGTTCATGCAATAGCAATGATGGTTTCCAAGCACCGGTAGATGATAAATCAGCCAGTGACGATGACGCGCCTCGTCCAGGTTCCGCAGCGGATAAAAAGAAACATCGCAGGAACCGTACAACGTTTACCACCTACCAGCTGCACGAGCTGGAGCGAGCTTTTGAAAAGAGCCACTACCCAGACGTGTACTCCCGGGAGGAACTCGCGATGAAAGTCAACTTGCCTGAAGTCAGAGTTCAGGTAAGTTTTTTTAATTATCGATATAATCAAAGATTTACAGACAAAATATTATATATTTGTGAAAAAACTGCTTAGTATTTCAATTCAGCAGAAATTTTGAGATTTGCCGTTTCATTTACAATTGTTAATTAACAATTAACTACTACTTATATATATTAACAATGTCTATTGAAATTCAGTGTTAACAAACTAAGCACAGTACAATATATATTAATTTCGAATATCCTTCAAACCATTTAACATACAAAAAGCGGAACTAAATAATATCGCCCTTTATTAAGTGAAATGTGAAGTTCGCAAATAGAATTGCCTGGAAGGGTAAGGGCCTATAATGAACCCAAGGGGCTTATGTCACTCAATCCCCTATACGAAAGACGAACATATGTCAAACCAACACCAACATAACGAGAACTGCGGGACCCCCTATAACTGAAACTGCCAAGACAGCCAAAACGTGATCGGAGAGATCATTTCACTCTGGTCGTGACCTAATTGCTTCCTTGGGACATCGCCAAAAATGAAAAAGTTCAAGCCAATTTAGTGTTTATCCCATTGGCGAAAAGATTAATTAAAACGCATTTTGTGGTTGCGACTTTTGTAGAATGGTGCGGTTGTAGCTAATCTGGTAGTTAATAAAGGGTTACGAATGTTTTTGATGGGAAAACGTGTCATTTTGCAACGCTATTGGAAAGATTAACAGGCAACGGCGCGAGACGGCTGTTGTCAGTATTGTTGCACTGTGCCGAAACTCGCTTTGTACTCTTATGGGTTTCTTACAAATTAACTGATCAACGTTTTTTTATGTTTTCATTTCATTTTAAATTCCAATTGTAGACGAGACCATTATAATGTACGTCCATATTGTTACTAAATTTGATAGAATCCTTTTGCTTTGATGTTTAATTACCTTTTTTAAATTAAAATATTTCAAGATCTACTTTTCTACCTGACTTGCTAACCGTTCTGACTTCATACGGGTAAAGTGAGCATTTTATTCCGTGGCATTTTTTAATAAATTCGCCAACCGATCAAATCTTCCGTACAGGTCTGAAACATCCCACAACACGCCCCGTGTATATTTTCATTAGTTCATTTATATATCTCGAAATATGTCTATAGTAACTGGACCTAACTACGATGTTGGCACATTAAACGCAATATTTAATAACATTAAGCGCATAAAATTAATGTTATTTATTTTGTCTTTAAACTATACTACAGGTCATCATTCAAAAATAGTTACAGTGAGTTATATATCAAAGATATGCTTGATATGATTGTGAACTTCTTTTAGGACTTTTCATTTGGTTAATACAGCTATGCATAATTTTTGTGCGTCGAACTATTTACACAACGTGCATTTTAATACGCACGACTTTTTTTCCTTTTTTTAGGTATTGGCATTCACTTGCACTATAAGAAATATAAACCACTACTCACGTCGACAATGTTCGTCTAGCGCCTTCGATCACTAAAGAAAACAGTGATCGAAGTCTATCTCGGAAAATAAGATGCTATATTTCTTGTACTCTGTTATTACACCCTAAAGTTTAAACGTTCCTCTGCTGTTTATATCCACCACGATGCACCAATGCGGGTCGGTGGATATACATATGTACATAAAGCAGATTCTCAGCGTATAAACCAGTGAATAATTGAACAGATCTCGACAAACAAAATTTAACACATTTTAGAAATGTGCATGTATTTTCCGCCAAATTATATTGTTTATCCGCCATCAATTTCTTAACCCGCTGATAGTTTCAATTACCACCCCTTGCGTTCTCGTGGCGGTCATCGCTCTGAACTGGCGCCAAATTACCCGTTCCCGCTAATGTCTTAATTACAGCGGAAAAGATGTTTTTGCTCGGTTTTTAAGCGAGGGTAGTATTAACAATTACCTCGGTGATCACTTCAGCCCTTCACTTAACGTTCTATTCATCTAAATGTTTCGTTTGTTTACACCTCGTGGTTTATTTCACTCAAAGAAAGTGATAGTACTACATGAAAAATGAACTATTGCCGGAATTTTTTCATATATTAATGCGTATATTATCGTCAATCAGCATTGTTTAAAAGGGATAATAATTGAATTAATAGCAATGTAAGCTTATTAAATTTTTAATTAATGGTAGCGTTAAGTATATCGTTGTTATAGGAAAATGGAGTTAGCAGACAAATCAAGCTGTAAGCAAATAGTTATAAAAACAATTATTACGCTTTTACAAGCACTTTACGATGTTATATTAAACTGTAAACTAAGCCCGTTTCTGGATGCAGATGCTGGCAGGAATAACTGTTAAGAAACTCAGTACTTACTAAGTAACATAGTCATGATAATTAAATACAATTAAATCACCGACCTGAGAATCGACAAATACTAACTCTACGCTTCGCAATCTTGTGTTGATTATTACTTATTTATTTATTAATTGGCGTTGTAAATCTGACGTAGATCATCTCTGTTAAAGTGAGAGCGCTTTAAAGCTAAGTATTCGCTAGACGGTGCTATAGAAATCAGTATAGTAGTGTTGATACGCAAGCAAGCGCGGGTTTAAGCAAATTACCGGTCGCGTCCGACGTCGCCCGACCTTAACTACTCACATCCAACTATATTTTGATATTGATGCCTTCGAATATTCTAGCGACTACTATGTCTGCCTACGTTTATAGGTTTATATACGTTTTTGTATTCTGATATAAGATAAGTAATACCACCGATATATTTTTCATACATACATAATGTATACGACTAATACATAAACCAAACGTCTTAAAAATATCCTTCGATTCAGCTTGAATTCCATAATTTGATTGAATTATTAATAACATTATTATAATGTACGTTGTAAAACATTTCAATCACGTCGTCCCGCTGTTTTTCCGTTACTACCCCGCATAATACAAGCTATTAAGCACTTATACTTATCTTATCTTTATCTATATCTATTGTGACAATAGAACTAAGCTGAATGGAGTCACTCACACGTATTGTATTGTTAACTGCAGATCCGTGACCTCTTGAATTGAACAATTGAATGTAAAGCTAACGTGAATGAATGAACGACGTATTCGTTTATTTGTATAATTATGAGCTAATATGTCATTAATTTATATTAATTCATCTATTGATTGATTGATTGATTATATTAATTATACGACGTCAGAAACATTCTGTGTTGTAACGCTTATTAACTTTAAAATAGTGTTACACTCATAATCTAAGTTTATCTTTTAATTTTATTATTGGGGTTTTCTTTATATTCAAATTTGTATTTTCAAAAAAACAAAAAATTCTACTGAGTTTTATTGTCTGGATATTGTCTATTACTATAGACGCGCGCCTGGTTACCACCCACATATTCTACCGCTAAACAGTAATACTTTTAGTATCAATGTTTTCTAGTTTAAAGGGCGAATGAGCCAGTGTTATTACAGGCACATTTTTCTTCAGGTCTGAGGTGCGTATTTCCATAACAGTAGTAGAGCTAACATTTAATAAGGAACCTAACATTTACTTAAGACCGTTTGGTATGTCATACTACATTACATAGTAGTCAAAGATAATACTATATAAATAAATCTCAGCTAATAAAAGTAATTAAAATATCTTTTACGGTCTTTTTAGTTTGTTACATACGAGTCGTATTGTATCTTTAGAGTGTATTAAAGTACAACAGATTCGCGATAGTAATCGCGTTCGCTACATTTAACGCACTATCGAATTAGGGTTACCATAATATGTGTTTATGTTCAGCTACATTTTTCACAAGTATCCAGGTACAAGTATTTTTATAAATAAATACTATTTTTATATAATGAGAAAAATATTTCGGCTTATGTATTTACGTAATGTATAACATTTTTTGTATGTAGCCTTGGGGTGAAGCCTTCATTTTATTAGATTTTAATGAAATCCCAAAAATATAAAGAAATAATAAAATCATAATGATTCGTTTCGTTTCAGGTATTTACTATGATAATAACATTTTGGCGATATTTTAAATTGTATAATTCCAAACGGTGTTCAGTTAAGTCTATAATTAAAAAAAAAATTACAGATTCTATATTTTGAACAGAGTGTTTGTTATTAAAACTCCTTAATTGATTCAAAAGTTATAGTCTAAGTTTCCTCATGAAACATCGATACAATGAGCATCATATAAATAGTGCTGGGGCCCAATTCTACTAATAAATTGTCACTTTATCGCAATCGAATCGAAGCGTGATCGTTGCCGTTAAACCGTTTTCTTTAAATTAATTATAGATTATTGGCATAAAGTTAACAATTAAGTTTGATTTTAACACAACGGTATATGTTAACATCATATCAGTTAGGTTCCGGTACGAATGAATATATTATATAGAATAGTCAAAATTGGATATGAACCGGGAACGGATCGTAATCGTTACAGATTAGTAGAATTAATCCCCAGTTATCACGAACAAGTGTCTTGAGTAATATAATATGTTTATTATTTCAATTAAATTTATCATTTATGTAAAATAATAAAACAGAGACCAAACATATTTTCATTGCAACTATATTGCGGAAATATAATATTTTTATAACATTACTCATGTTTATTTCATGGGTATTATGTGTATGACGCTGTAAAGCTAATATAATTATGATTAAAAAACATCTCAACGTGAGAGCACCCTACATTTCAACAGTAATAAAACGTCACTGTCCCCAAAGTTGCAAACACTTGCTCCCCCTACACCTCAATTGCTTGTCACTTATCATTCGCACGCTCGACTTGCGACAGAAATGCGCTAATAAACGTTTTTGTACGAAACACCCTGTATAGAACTTGACGACATTGGATATATAACCTTATTCGATTACGTTACGGTTCTTGTTTGCGTGTATTTGTTTTTTTCACCGTAGGGTTGAAATAAAATACGTTTTATAATGTTTGTTTGGCGTGAACGCATTGTTTCGGACGGTTTCGCGCGTTAAGAATGTTTTTCTTTGGTATCGTTTTCAATGGGCATTTTTAGTGTAATTATGGGGTCGATCGGTATCAAGAGTAATGGCTCGTTATTTGCATTGTTACCGGTTGGGATTATTACAAATAAATGATATGCAATCATGTATATACTCATTTTGAATGACTTTTATTTATTTTTTGTCTCTGTCTCACATACGTGTTGGCCATGCCTTTATTGTATCTTCCTGTCGGTTTATAGTTTGGTAGTTTTATGTGTCTACATGTATTCGTTTCAAGACAGAATCACAATCAAAAGAATTTGAAATTGTTTTGTGTTAGTTATCTTTCTTTATTAAGTGACTTATTATTAAATTAAATTTAATATAACATGTTTCAGACTGGTACTTTTCTATAAATATATTTTAAAACAATTAGTTATGTATATAACACTTCATTGTAGGGTTTGTGCAAGGCCCCCTTCTAACTTATTCTACTGCCAAACAATACTTAATATTCTTGCATTACTTAAATGCTAAGTGAGCGAAATAGGCGAAAGCTTCAAATCTATCTCATATCTTTTTGAATGATTGGTTTATATTTGTTATACCAGTGCCTAAGAATGAAGGGCGAATCATCACGCTGGTAATAAATAAATAAATAAATCGATAAGTAATATACAAATAAGACTTGTTGAATTAAAGAGCTGTCACATTAGTAGTACATTACATTTCAGCTATTGTTTTAATATTATTCTCTGCATGTTTCGTCGATGTTAACTACACACATACAGCATACCTTTATTCTCAGTAGGATGGAAACAACAAACTGCAGAGTAACGAGTTAACAGAGTGCGCGGACTCGATTAGCGCGCGACGTGTTAGCGCGCCATTAATTTCTATTATAACTTAAGTCCTATGAGCTCGATCTAGATCTAAAACTACTGGATATGTACATAATGCTCTTTTATTATCTGGCAGCCAAGTGTTCTGCTATGACCTGCTAAGAATATTTAAAAAAAAAGTGGCAATCACACGGTTCTTGGTGTGAAATGACTCGTATGCTGTTTTTGTGTACACTCTCTTGTGTGTGCGTGGCGCGTACCTATACTATATACATACATCATTGATATGTCATATATTATAATATAAAGAAATAATACTTTATATTATTTAAATAGACTTCTTCAATTATAAATTATTTCAATAACAATCTGCCCGGAGAAACAATCAAAAAAATCGTAATTACATATATAATTTATCAAACAAACAACGCAGATATATAAAAATGTATTCCAAATGCCAGCAATATTATCACAGGCATGTTAATTTCAATTACCCTTGTCTGTCTACTACGAAGCTGCCTTATCCAGTATAGTAAGATCTTAGTTTGGGCATGAACCGATATAATTCAGTTAAGAGCGCCGAGTTGCGCGTCACCCGCTCTGAATATATGGGCACACATGATTATATTATATTGTAAATACACACACACACACACCACGTACTACACACAACAACACACACGTTCGTGCCAAATTCGTAAATACTATGTATGTTATGTTAAGAAAAGATAAAGACTGTATTATTAAATTATTTATTGTTTTAATTTATTCAGAAGTAACAATATTTATAATGTACAAAACAATGGGGAAAAATTAAAATAAAGTGACTGCTCTACTAATTTTAAAGAATATTACGACATGAAAAAATAATAGTATACTACAGTTATAGCCAGAAATAACAGTCAATACAATAAGCTAAGATTAAAAGTTTAAATTAAATTATAAACAGACATAATGTTTAATTAAATTTGTTATTGTTAGATAGGAAGATAATTACTTCGAATGATAAGTAATGTTAATAATATGTTCCATACAGACAAACAGAAAGAAAAATATAATAATAATACACGATGCACGATGTTATGCACGAAGAAAATATATATTTTTTTTTATAGAATAGGAAGGTGAACGAGCATATGGGCCACCTGATGGTAAGTGGACACCAACGCCCTTAGACATTGGCATTGTAAGAAATGTTGCCCATCGCTTAAATCGCCAATGCGCCACCAACCTTCCCAAGGTCTTACACGTCCTACGATCTTATGTCCCTTGTGCCTGTAATTACACTGGCGCACTCACCCTTCAAACCGGAACACAACAATACCAAGTACTGCTGTTTTGCGGCAGAATGTCTGATGAGTGGGTGGTACCTACCCAGACGAGCTTGCACAAAGCTCTACCACCAGTCTTTTAAGTTTATTTAAGTTTAGCATTAAAACAAATGGAACAAAACAACAGATATTAACAGACAGAAAAGGCGGCGTTATCAATAAAAAGCGAGAGATTTCTTCAGATAAACAGACAGTATTTATTAAAAATGTATATATGTGCTGCGATTTATAACAAGCTCACATATTTTTTAAGCGATTAGTATTCTATACAACGCCAAAACGAATCTTATTAGTCACATCTTAAAGGCTAAACTAAACTACTAAGAACTAAGCTAAGACTAAGATGTAGTAAAATAAAAATTGCGCTCCAAATATTTTAGATCAATAGAAGGTAAAAGAGCTGGTGATTTATTAAAAAGTAAAAGTCCAAATTATGTCAATGTTACACTGACCCTCAGTGGTAAGGTACATGTTGCAGAATTTTATCCGACATGCAGGTTTCTTCACGAAATTATTCTCCAAACACCGTATAAGTTACAAGCACTAAGAATTTATAGTAATAATTATTTATATTCGATATCTAAAGTGCATAGCGTTTATTGCTGATAAAATAGTATTGGCATTTTCAAAACTGTAGTGAATATAGTATTGTTACTATGCTTATAATATAAACAATAAAAAATAATCGGTCAAACCACAAAACATCAATTTCGGTAAACAGTCTCAGATAAACTTGTGACGGAATGATCAACAAACAAATTGAACCTAGGACCCTTTCTTACGGATCAAAAGCTTAAGCATAAATAACCCTCTTCATTACCCTCATAAACAGGCGAAAAAAGACGTATCACACCCCATAACATTTCACCCTAAGGAAGTGAAATGATATACACCCTACGCACTAGACAAAACCCTGCAAAGAAATTTGACTTTAACTTGCGTCAACATAAGAACTAATTCTGTATACATTATTTATTGCAACGTTCCGTGGCTACGAATATGTAACGATGGGTGGAAAGTAAAATTGGTTCACGGTATTGTGATCTTTATATGTACACAATTAAGGGCGTAAATTTCGTTTCGTTTTATTTGATAAACGAGTGTTGCGGTTGTACCGTATCAAATCGCTTCCACGCTGGATGTCTCACGAGTCTTACCCGCTTATTTCCGTGACGACACTTGAATGATAAATAAAATTACCCTAAAATTGATTTATATTTCTTAGTAAATATCTATTCTAAGACATATTTATTGGTCCACCTCGTCGATCTAGTCGCTATCTTATAAAGCTGCAGTTCCCGCAGTCGTCGCTTCAAGTCCCAGGTCGGCAAAGTCGTTGGTTTTGCACATTATTATTTCTCTGGTGGTCTCATATCGCCGTCACAATGGAGAGAGAGAGAGAGAGAACTTTATAACTTTTATTTTCGTCTTTTAATAAAAATTTAAATCACGTTACATATTATTTAAAACTAGAAACGTATGATGAAAAAAAAACAAAATAGTAACAATAAATATATGTCGATAATTTGAATCACTAAACTGTGTTTTCTTTTTAAAACATTTTAACGTCTTAACCCGATTACAAAAACGTGAATACCGTGCATTATGGCACTAATCAATGGCGGATCACATCAATAGACCGAATCATAACTTGCATTGTTAAATAATAATTTGATTAAAATTTGACGGCTCCTTCCTGTATAAAAAACCTTTAAAAAATAAAACAGGAAACTGCCTAATATAAGGGTAATTCAATTACTCCATATAAAATAACCAACCATTACCTTTGATATTTGAAAAGAGCCTTTTTAAATGGAATCGTTCCAGTATCCAGGGTCTGCGTTCCTTGGTCGACGCAACAAAGAGTATGTCTGAATTACCTCGAATATTAATTGTAGGTTCCGTACGTATCATGTCGGTGTAGATTACGGACGCCGGCGGAACTCCAAACTTGATATTTCCGTTTTGTAAGTTTTTATTACTGGACTGTTATGGGAATTTCGCGAATTTCGCTTCAACTAAATAAACAGGAATGTACGCTTTTATATTTATGAAAAATATGTGTAGGCACCATACTTGAAAGGCCCCTGTACGGCTATTCTGTAAGAACAAACTGGAGATTCAACGAAGAAATCTGTCGTGAAATGTCAGTGATATGCGACATTGACCATAATAATCATAAAATTTCAAGAATACACACAACAAAATTGTATATCATCATAATCGGTTGTCAACACTTCACGGGTGAGTAATGAAGTCAATTCTTACAGAATTACACTATTGGACGTAGTCTTGACGAAACGAGAAGTTATTTTACTTTTTTTTTAACAAGTTAATTCAACAATTTAAAACTAGGCTCACCCTTCGGTATGTGTAACAGTGCTGATCTGATTATCACTAACAAATAATTCGATAATTTTCATAAAATCTTAATCATCTATCTAATATTTAGATAAAATATTTACATGTAAATGTCATTGGATTATTTTTGCGTCGATTAGTCCATTTATTAAGGAAGGTTAACATTCGCTCATTTGTGTAGATGATTACAAACATAAACTAATATGGCAAGCTGGAATAGGCATGTGAAATCCAAAAACAACGCGGGTGAATCTTATTGAAATACTGACACAGCCGAAACACATAAGAGCAGCGTGATGAACATAACTCCTTCAGTTTTCTTCAGAAGCCTTTGCCCAACGGCAGGTTACTCGTCCACTTATCTATTTACTATTTGTAATCCGAAGAAGAAGAGAAGTGTAAGAAGCCGAGATGGCCCAGTGGTAAGAACGCGTGAATCTTAACCGTTGATCGTAGATTCAAACCCGGGCAAGCACCACTGAATTTTCATGTGCTTAATTTGGGATAATGATTCATCTCGTGCTTTACGGTGAAGGAAAACATCGTGAGGAAACCTGCATGTGTCTAATTTCACTGAAAATCTGCCACATGTGTAACCCACCAACCCGCAGCAGCACTGGAGCAGCGTGGTGGAATAAGCTCCAAACCTTCTCCTCAAAAAAGGGAGAGAGGGCCTTTAGCCCATCAGTGGGCATTCACAGGCTGTTACGGTTACGGTTACGGTATTTGTAATCAACTTGTAAGATTTATTCACTCGCAATCGCAATAGATTTCAGTATTCGTTCTTAGAATTCCTTCATTCTAGTAAAGTATACATACGTCTAGAAATTTTCTATTTATATGTGATGAATTGTTTACGTAACGTGTTCATATATATTTAAACTTTAAAGTATCCTAATTTAGCGCCAATATTGCCATTTTGTTGTATAACAATGGCGGCCTGCGCATGCGCACAAACAGATTATCCGTCTAATTTGACAACTATTCAACTGAATTCAACGCACCGGCCAATTCAATCCCTACCTACTATTGAATTCGGTGTTGAGTGTCGGCGCTTTATAAAGATTAAGAAACCATTATACGAAAACATTTAAATATTATAAAAAGTGCTTTATTTTCTTCATCTTAAGGTCCACAGTCTAGTTTCTATGAAAAATTAAATTTGCCTAAAAATTTAAAACAATTTTTAACGATTTATTTTTTAGTTAAATTTCACCTTTATGTCTAGTGATGAAAGATTCAAAATTATTTTTGTAAATCTTATATTAAACATAGAATTGACGAAAAATTCAAGATCAAGTACCAGTTTATTAAGACACATTTGTTGTTCCATTTGTAACTTTATGACAATTAAAATAAGATATATTTAGTGTATTATATTGAATGGTATTCTAGTGTTATTCGACACTGTTAGTGAGCTCCTGGTTTCTTACTATCGGGTATCGGATTCCTACTATTATTTATAAGTCGGATTATAATGCTTACGTCGGAAGGACGATACAGCCGGCTCCTTTATACTAACTATCCGTATTTTGATCTATTCTCGGATTTAATTTCACTTTCGTTATAAAAGTATCTTTTCGTCTACATTTCGGACAAAAGGCTTAAAACGTTTTCAAGAATGGAAGACGATCAATTGGCCACCGCCACATAAACAATTTACATAAGCATAAAGAATTTCTACAAGTATACCGTACCGTACCGTAACAGCCTGTGAATGTCCCACTGCTGGGCTAAAGGCCTCCTCTCCTCTTTTTGAGGAGAAGGTTTGGAGCTTATTCCACCACGCTGCTCCAATGCGGGTTGGTGGAATACACATGTGGCAGAATTTCAGTGAAATTAGACACATGCAGGTTTCCTCACGATGTTTTCCTTCACCGTAAAGCACGAGATGAATTATAATCACAAATTAAGCACATGAAAATTCAGTGGTGCTTGCCCGGGTTTGAACCCACGATCATCGGTTAAGATTCACGCGGTCTTACCACTGGGCCATCTCGGCTGTCTACAAGTATATTTCATCAAATTTCATTATACGAGGGACCCAACTCTATCAACAAATTGTCGCTTTATAGCAATCGAACCGTTTAACCGTTTTCCTTTTCTACTAACACAACTATAGTTACGGTTTGGTCGAAGTCGGATCGGAATAGAATCGGGATCGTATCGTTACCATTTTCCACCCGTTTCATACAGTTTGCCACGTCGGTTGACGTTTATGGTCACTGCTTCGCTTCTTAGTCATAGCATCAAAATAAGCAGCCTAAAACCGTCCTTGATAAATGGTATCTGGTTTTAGTTAATGGTGCTGATAATCATTACTGATAATATAGCGTTCAAAATTGAAAATTAAGATCTCGTTGCAGGGTGCCGTGATCCTTAACCTGTTTATCTGTAATACCTGTTTTATTTAAGTTTTTGATAGAAGTCTTCTCAAATTCGTCGGATAAACTATATAGGAAATTAAAAATCAAAATCACATGAGAACAGAATCTGGCAACAATTCATATTCTTAACTGATATGGGCGACAGTATTTTCCATCAGAAAAAATTGTAGACGTTAAAATATTATATTTCGATTATTTAAAGTGTGTTATTCAATGTAAATGACTATGGGCGTTGGTGACCACTTACCATTAGGCGGCCCATATGCTCGTCCGCCTACATATACTATATATATATATATATATATATATATATTAATCACTGAAACAAAAATACTATTAATACAATGATTATCAAAACGAAAAAAGTAACATTACGTTCCTATTATTGTTTTTGTTTATCAAAAATAAAAATTGCGAAATGTAGTTTTAATTAAGTATATCAAAAGCAATAATACAAGTTATTAATAATAATGTACATCACATTAAGTATAATAATCTGTACGTCCATATCAGGAGTAATTTCTCCGTCTGTCCCGTGTAAGTAATAGTTAAACTCCAAACTCATTATGATGTAACCGAATACTGTTGCGTGGATTGGTGGTTGCGACGCGGCCAATTAGAGACGAACACGTGACCGACATAAGGTCGACACGAGGCCGACACGTGGGTCGGCGACTTTTGCATTTTCACATGTTTATTTATTGTTTGCTAACTTACATTTGTAATACTTAGGAACTGTATAAGTGTATTTTATAATATTTTATTTAAAGAAGAAAATCAGTTCATCCTTGATAGGCTACTAGTAGATGGAGTATCATATCGTATCATATTATCATTGAGCCTGTTATATAATTTTTACCTGTGATTTTTTTTTGTATTGTATATTGTTGTTGCATCTACTAGCCTTGACAACATCACCGGTTGGGAAACAAAAAACGACCAAATCTGAGGGAATAGTGACATCCTAAAGATAAACTGAGAACTTAGGACGTTGATAGTATGGGGCCTGTAATTACATTGGCTAAACAAGAACACAGCTAATACACTGAAGCGTGTCTTAATGATCACGGAGTGCTAGTGCCAGGCGGTGAACTAATGAGTGGTTGGTAAATTATATCTACTTAATGAAACAAACAGCCTTAGCCGGTGTTTCCATATTATTTTGCCCAGCAGTTTCGTATGTTATATAGATGGACAGTAATGAAAAAATATGAAAATTCATCTCCTAAAGTTAAACAGGGAATGTAAACTTACATGGAAGTTCTTTCTATAATTGAAAACTTAGAAATGTCGTGGTTAATGTTACTTAAACATTTGAAGGCGGTCATTTGGCCACCGACACATAAACAATTGACAGAAGCATAAAGAATTTCTACAAGTATATTTCATCAAATTACATTATAAGAGGGACCCAACTCTATCGAAAAATTGTAAATTTATTACAATCGAACCGTTTAACCATTTTCCTTTTCTACTAACACAACTATAGTTAATTTTACTTAAACAGTAGTATAGCGTTAATGTTATACTTACACAATATCAACTTAACTTCGTGTGTTTGTATCGAATGTTTCATTACCTTAAAACGTTTACCTTGAAAATGTGAACTAAAAAAATGAAACTGGTGGTTTGTATAAAGCACAACAAAACGAGTGCTGTTTGTGGTGAACGAGTAATTAATTTGTCTGCGAGTATTTGATTGCTTTCAGAGTTCCCTGCTGAAAATATATCGAATAAAAACGGTTTATGGTTTTTTAAACACACGTATTATTATGAGGACACGAAAAATACTTATGTATTATATAATACCTACCTGGGTGGATGTTGTTCTAGTAGCTGGCTTACAAGGCTTCAGATCCCGGGGGTCTGGGTTCAGTGGAATTCCCAAATGGAATAAAAAGTTATAGGGTTTTTATGTGAATAGATTCACAGTAGAAGTTCACAGTTTGGAAGTTGGCCATGTTAATACTCCTTGCCTCCAAAGGGACTTAAAGCCGTTGGTCCTTCTGTTGAACTGTCTCCGGCCACGACAGATTGCCTTTCCATTATAAGGATGCTTCGATCACTTATTACTGATTGAAGTAAGGATGAGGAAATTGAGTATGGCTATCATCCGTTGAGAATAGCCGCGGTGGCCGAAATCGGACATCAGCGAAGTCGAACATCATCATAGATCCCATAAATTTAAGCAATATAATATATGCTGACTGTTATATACTATATATATATTGTCTTATGTATAAAATAAACACTATATACTTTATAGATAAGTGAAACTCCTTTTCGCGGCACAAACATTTTGAAACGTATATAACTTAAGTTTATTCTTGTCGTGCCCAAAAAGATTCAGCGTCAAAAATTCTGTTTATGTATATGAAACAACGAAGTACATCATTCTTATAAATGAGGTTGTTTGTTTGTCGAAGTTCTCCTTGAATTACGTGTTCCATTCTATGCAATCTTATATAAACAGATGTAATAAGTTAATTTAAAAAAATGCGCGCAGCACCATACACGTGACAGAAATAAAACTAGTTATTAAATATATAGCTCTATTTTTCTTTCATATCTTTGCTCTCTCATGTAACGAAATGTGAAGCGTTTTTAAAACTTAATCGAATCACCGTAAAAATCACTTTATAAGACGTAAATGAAAAGTAGTTAAGTTGTTCCTTTGTAAAACTAAGATTTTTCTTCCCTTCCATCACAGTCTGGTAACGAAACGCGGAGCCGCGGTAATGATCGTAATTACGCAATTAACAGATGATTCGTTGGCGTAATTAATTCAGCGCTGCGGAGCGCTTTAATTAGTTCCTTTATTTATTTTAAACTAATTGTTTGTTTTGACGAGCTTCAAACTGACAAATGGATTTTTGGTCCGACGTAAAGTTTTATTGAGCGCGTTATTGAATTACATTGCACATTTTAATCACTTTTGTTCCTTTTTTAAAACTATTAAATAAATAATTGCATTGTTCTCCTATATATATATATATATTTATATAGAGGAGGAGGTATTTTTAGTGAACTATCCGTTGACTTGTAGCCGGACAATTTATATACTATTTAACCGATAGCCATGATTTTAGGTGTATACGCATTGAAGCACGGTGAATATTTTAGTCCAAGTATTGGATAATAGCTTATAAAGAAAGAGACATTGCCACGCATGCTGGCGATTTGATAAAACATAGATTAAAAATATATTTTTAGTACAAAAATATAAAATATTGATACCGAACCCTTTAATACGTAGCTCGTCTTACAAGCTCGATGTTAGCTAACGACTCCTACATGTAATTTGTTTCCGATTCTGATTGCTCGCGACCGAAGCTAACTGCTACCTACGGGTTGTACAATTCAATAACTTTGTCGATTAAGCTTTAACGAGAATTGAAAAAAAAACATTCTATAAATTTATTACAAAGTAATGAAAAAAATGTTTATAGATAAAATGTATATATTTAGTTAAATAGCATTTGCAATCACATTTTGCTTGTACTGATATATTTTTTTAAATGCAGCGATGACATACACATCGCTTTCGAGTCTATTTCAACACACATCACCCGAAAACAAAATTGATGAATATTCATTCCAGGATTTGTATTGATTCCCAATAAGATATTGGCTAACTTTTTAAAACTATCTTATCTATTAAAATCTGTCATCTTTATACATTTATCCTAATATTCGTTCTTTACTATAATCCGTAAGTTGTAAGCCAATGGTAATCCATGAATTACGCCTTGTAGACAATTCTATTCAATTTCAGTAAAACGAATTGTTTCTTGAATATAGTAATCGGACATTATACGTCATCGGCACATATAAATATAATCAGTTTGAATAATACATAATAAGACATACATACCTAAAAAAATTAACCTAACGTATAAATTCATAATTAAATATTTATTAATTATTTCATCCACAAAATTTTCAGCCATAAAAATCAATGTAATAAAAGTGTCTATGCAGACTCTTGAGCTAACAAACTTACAATTAGCATACAAAGTGGGCGAGAGCGGCCCCCGCAAATAAAGCCGCGTGCACAAGTTAATAGTGCTCCTATTACCTCGCGATCACGGGCCGCAAACAAAAATACACAATAGGGCTGCCACTATAACTTTGATTATTTTCAAATGGAGATAAACAAATGAACCGCATACAACTCAGTCAACGAGTCACACCTCTTTGTGCTAATATCGTTACTTAATAAAAATATTCTTTCGTGGTAGATTATCGGGTACCACTTGTACCTACATCAAGCTACTTCAACTTTCAAAGGTCATCGCTAATGTAGAAGTGGTGGTGACCTCTTTCCCCTCGGGGGTGAATTGCTCTCTTATATAAGTTGCTCTTTAATTTGACCTTAAAATTTTACTTTTATTTTAAAGTTTTAATCGAATTCGTCATAATACGTAGGCAGAAACAAGTAATTATATAACCTTTAAAATCCATTTAAGGACAGACAAATGTATGGTGTAATGGGAATTGTATCAGATTATGAAGGCTAGCTTATCACGCATATATGAGACTTTATTGACACTTTTCGATTATTTTATTTTCATAATATGACACTTAATTAATTATGGTTTTTATATAAATATTAAATTAAATAAGAATATATAGATTTTTGTATGCGAACACGTTCGTATGAATGAAAGATACATGTGGTAACCCTATGCAGTTCATAACGAGGGGGTGACGCAATGTTTGCGCGCGCTCTTATTGAATTTGTACAAAGATATTGCCGTTTAATTGCAGGGGACGCTCGACCTCTTGCTGCTCTATGCGTTCCTGGTAGATGCTACATTTTATGACTTCTATTATATATTTTCTTCTATCGTAGAACCATCCGAGGGGAAAGAGGTCACCACCATCTCTACATTAGCGATGTCAAACTTGTGACCTTTGCCAGCTTAAGTGCCTAGTTGTAGGTACAAATGGTACCCGATATTCTACCACTAAAGAATATATTTAGTGTTAATGAGCCAGTCTAGTACAGCTACGAAACCGCATCACGACTGTGGAGATAAATAAAAGTAAATTAAAAGGCCTGTAAATGTTCCACTGCCAGGCTAAGGCCTGTTCACCTTTTGCAAAGGTTGTAATTTCATCTCAAGCCGGAGAAAAATAATATATATAAAACTAAAATTAAGAACAATAAATTCATTGGTGCTACCCTGACCTTGAACCTGCAATTACCGATTAAGATTTACCCGTTCTAACCGCTCTGCCATATCGACAAGTGAATTTAGGAAGATATTAAACAAACTTTATATAATATGATTTGCTCATGTGGCAGGGCAAACCTTATTAACAGTGATAATATTTTACTTACTAAAGAAGACATTAAATTCTGCCTGTAATAATAACTGATTTGAGTATATAAACTGTAGTAATATTTACCTACTCTAATTAAAGTTTTACTCTCGCGTTAAAGTTTAATGTTCTCTAACCGTTTTGGATATTTAAGTCCTTTTAATTTTAAGAAAATTCTATTAAAGATCTTAAAATACCTTTTCTCGGCTTGCTAGTTATGTACACAAACCACAGAAAAATCCAATTCTTAAAACAAAGGAATAAGAATTATTTTCCTTCAAATATAAACGTACTTAAGCTTTTATTGAATTTTATAAAAGTAAATGATGTAACGATAGAAGAAATCAAGAGATGAGGATTTAATTTCATTGAAATGTAATTTCTATTATTATTGAATTAAAGTTCAAATTCACCTGGCAATGTGACGAGGGTGTTTCGATAGTTTGTGTAAAATGTATCCTTATTCGTTTGTAATAGAGTCAATTATTATTTGTCGGGTCTCGTGTTAAGGGGACATCACGCTATTTGTCGGGACTTAATTTAGTTGTGGATTAACTCAGTTTGAGCGATTGATGTTTTTGTTCCCGCTTTTGATGCGAGTTCCAATACTTGTAACGACGTATTGGTTGCCTCGGGATAAATATGTAATATCGTTTTTATTTCCAATCTCAGTCTTATTTTAATCTTTGAACCTAAAATAAATTCAAAACATGAATTCCGACATTCAAATCAAACTTTTGTGATTTATATAGATTAAGATACATTTAAAACAATTATTTATATTTTTATATGATTGTCTATTATATTTAGGAGTCGAGTTTCCTCAATTCAAATAGGAATAATGGTTGATACTTGTCCTGATAACGGTTTTCATCTAGAAGGTTATATAGTGTTAAGGCTTAGTAGACTTTAGTATTTCTCCCGCATATATATATTATGATGGCGAGTTTACATGGGTTTCTGACGTTTGGTGGGTAGGCAAAAGTGACCACTTACCATCATGTTATATTTTCCCGTCCGCCTTTCCAACTTAAAAACCATAAGTGTATATATTACTAGTATCATTAATTATTATAGCTCGAATAATTTAGTGATATTTAATGAAAAGGAATTATATCAATACCCCGATCATAATATAATATTGGTTCCAGTATTTAACATTTAATTGTCTGTTTCATTTCGTTTTAACTTACATAGAAGGAAAGAGAAACGTATAATTATATTGTTGTCATTATTAGGAAATTGTTACAAACATTTATTATATAATTGACATCAAAAACAAATCCCAAAATTAATGGGCCCAGTTACAAGGAATCACATGCAGGCTCCGTGCTGCCATCAAAGACACGCATCCCTCCCCTTAAGACGTAACGAACGTTATTATTAATTTTACCTCACGCTTCCCCGAGCGAAATAAAACTCTCACTCCGAACAATAAAGATCAATTTGCTACACATACAGGTTAGTAGATAGGCCCCTTTGTTACCGCACAAAGCGAGTTATTGGCTAACTTTTGGTCCACAGGCTGCATCTAAGATGGCGAGGGTTTTCTCTCTCGTTTCCTCATATGCTTTTTACGTATCGTCGTCCCGTTTTGTTTCTTGAAAGAAGTCAGTGTTTGTGTTGGGCGTTAGAGGGGGTTTGTAAAGTAAATAAAGAGGTATTGAAGGCGATCGATGGAGGCGAGACTACAGTTACGGGTTTCGGAGTATCGCGAAAACGAAGTTTTTTTCGTAGACGAGATTTTGTTTTTAACTTCAAATAGCAATTTGCAACAAAACTTAGAAATCGCTTTTCGTGAAACGAATTATTTATTTAGGTATTCAATTACAAAATAAATACGAATAAAACTAATTTAATTTAATAAAAAATATAACTAATTAGCTCTATGATATTTTGTATGGAAAAAGTAAGGTTCGCATAACAAATAATAATTGTTTGTTTTATTTTAAGTTATCTTTAGTCTACTGGCCGTTAATGTTTCAAACGTTTTCTATCTACATGTACTTAATGTTTAATTTTAAAAAATTATAGAAAATACTCTGCTGGCATCTACATTTAAAATTATATTTACGTTATTCTCTTTATATTATAAAATAGGTACATGAGCCAAATGGGCCACCTGATGGTCAGTGGTCACCACTGCCCATAGACATTGGCATTGTAAGAAATGTTAACCATTACATTGCTAATGCGCCACCTGCACAACAATACTGTAATATGTGGTAAGTAAGTGGTTACCTAACCTGACGGGCTTGCACAAAGCCCTACCATCAAGGAAGTGGATAATACAGTATACAAACAGACACTCGATTACTTCATGCCTATTGGTCATTCATTGCATCATTGCTCCGCCTACTCGACACCGAGTCTAAATTATTTCTCAACTCATGACGAGACCCGCAAATGACCGACTAACACTTCGAATTAACATTTTGGTTGATCACTCTTAAATCGGTTTACTTTTAACCGATTACTCTGCAGACTTGTGTTATATTCTTAGCATATGTATGTTAGTTTGTTCATATTTTCCAACTTAGAGTCCCGAGTTATAGGATTTATGACGTCATAATAAATAAAAAATGGCAGATATAAATGAGAACCAAAAATAAAAAAATGACTGTTGTATCAAATTAATCAAATTAACGGCTATAATTCATAAATTCTTTGTGTAAAACTTATTATATTTAAACAAATATTGCAGAATTGCTATGTAATAAATTTGTATATGCCGTTACAGCCCATATGTATAGTATTTCGATGCCCAATTCAAAACTCCACACGTTGTTATACAATAAAAAACGTTCCTGTCCCGTCCCTTTTTGTTTCCCGCGCTAGTTATTATTTTCTTTTTATCCGTTCCTCCCGTCAAGCGGTTATCGATTGTGTCGAGTGCCTAACGTTCGCAGTACGAAATGCTACTTGAAAAAAAACTGACAACGGTCAACGGTCAACGTGGCGCGTCTCTTTTTGGTTAGGCATCGGTATATTTTTTGAACATTGACATTGACTGTACAATGTATATGAACGCTTGAACACTTGAACGCTATTTACTGGTGGTAGAGCTTTGTGCAAGCTCGTCTGGGTAGGTACCATCAGATATTCTACAGCAGTACTTGGTATTGCTGTGTTCCGGTTTGAAGGGTGAGTGGGACAGTGTAATTACAGGCACAAGGGACATAACATCTTAGGTCCCAAGGTTGGTGGCGCATTGGCGATGTAAGCGACGGTTAATATTTCTTACAGTATCAATGTCAATAATTAAATTAATGTCAGAAGAAAAGTATTAAAATATTAATAATTTTTAATCAGACATTTCCATAATGTCTGTGATGAAATAAAATTATCAAACAGCAATACCAATGTCAATGATTGTGCTGACTCACCATCAGGCCTGTACACTTACATTCGATATAAACAAAATTATATATCAATATATGTACATTATATTACATTTTATGTACGATATATACATAATATGTAATATTTATTAAAATTAATACAAAATTTACGAAAGGCATGTGAAGGCTATCTGTCCTCTTTAAAAGAAGTATTAGAGGTGTGTGTGTGTGTAAAACTCACAATTTCAAGCACGAGATGAAGTATTATAAACTTCAAATGAAGCTCATAAACATTCAGTGATGCTTGCCTGGGTTAGAAGTCGCATCTCGGTTAACATTTACGTGTCCTTGATATTATATTTATCTATGTCTAAGTGATCTAGGTGATCTATACTAATATTATAAAGAGGTAAGAGTTATTTGTTTGTAATATATAAACTCAGCAACTACGAAGAATCGAAGTGTTATTCATCGACATCATTTAATACAGCAGACTGTTAAAAACTATCCTAAAAGCGTATAATTATTAAGTAACACTGGAGAAACCGCGGAGCTGGTCCATACTACCATTGAATAGATTTTCCTAAAATTTGCAAGTTTAAAGCAGGCTTGAGCCACAAGGAAGACCATAGGATCTTTTCATACCTAACACCTGCTCACCCTCCAAGACGCGGGCGAAGCCGCAGGCGAAAACTATTATTACGAGTATATAAAAGTGGAAACAATAAGTACAATTCATATCAGTTATTAATAACAAACTTTATCACAAATACCATCGTCTACGGTTCGTTCAGGGCCTCGAGAAAGATTCGTAAAATATAAAAGCAGATTGCATATAAAACAGAAATTCATAAAACATAAAATTGCGCGAAGATCACACAAATAACGCGACACGTCTGCACCGCCACGAGTCTATTTGACGAATGCTATGCTCCTCGCATTATTAAATCGGAAGTAAGATTAGTGGTGGGGGAGGTGCCACCGACACTTCCGCACCGAATGCGTACTGTTTATCGAATGATGTGGATTGGGATCAATTTGCTTTCTGGGATAACATTAATATGATACTAAATACCTAATTTATGAAGTCGAAATTCTTGGTCAGTGATGCGAGTAAAATTTCAAAGTAATTTTTCGACGTATCGTATCTGTATGTAACGGTTAACTTCTCGTCACATAAAGTGACTTTCGCGCTTTTTTTCACATCAAAACATTTACATAGTTAGATGTAAAGGTCATTTAAGTGGTTTATTTTGCTCTGCCGTATATATTATATTACTTAAGTCTAAATCCTTGAAATAGTGTTATTAGGTCATTTTCGAGTGTTAGGTGTATTTTTCAAAAAAATTGATATATGTTGTTTAATAACAACAATATAGATATCTTTATTAAGTGTTAAATAACAACTTAACAACTCATGTTTAATTTTACACATACATTTATCACCGTTAGTGACTATAGTATGACTTATATAAATTATTGTGCCTGAAATGACGCAATAAACGTGTTAATTAGGTTCCCCTTAAAATAAATATAAACTAAGCCATTTTTAATTCACTCCCATATTACAAACATCCTCTAAATTTCAAGTATCTGTAATATCTTATACTTCTAGCTTTGCGTTAATAGACCGTCGTCGGTCAGGACCTTTTTATTTAAACATTCTCGTTCTTTCAATTTATTATTTGAAAGAACTTATTTCAGTCATTAAAAAAACTAATATAATATTTGACATGAACTATTTACTTTGTATTAATGACAAATATGTTATTTAACTCGGTAAAATATTTATATAAAAATATGTCTACCGCTCGTACAAGCTCGCAGTCGACACGCACGCCTCGCGGGACTAATTAGAGGCAGAATTCTTAACACGAACTCTGTAATTTTTAATTTTTGTTCGTAATGGTCATAAAAGGCACCGAAATAAGTGATAAGACTTGCCTCAAATTAATTTATAATGTAAAGGTCAGTATTTAAGAAATTAGTAATTAAAGATCATGTTTTGCGTGTTTACAAATACATAAAGGTTTAAAGTAACAAATAATAACATTTAAATTAAATGTGACTATTATTTAAAACACACACAAATAAAACTACTACAAAGCATCAATTCTTTTGTTCATTCAGCTGATAAAACGAAAAATAATTCCCCCAAAAAACAATGAGTCCTAAAAGGCCCCAAACAGGCTCGTTTGTAAAATTCGATTTGCGGATATTACGTTAACATTATTGCAACGAAACAACACATGTTACTAGCAAAGTCAATTTGTCACTCGATTAACATTAAAAGACCTCGTACAAGCGTTGAATAACTCAATTACTTCCAATCCAATATAACAAACTGGGATTCGGTGCTCTCGAGAGACTATTCGATATTTAAATTAACCGCGGGCGACCAATCACGGCGCTCCGCTCCGAACGCAAATCTGACATCTGTCATATTTGAGCGCCATTGTTAGTGTTTTGACGTTTCGTTTTTTTTCGTGTGACAGTTGGCGCGGGCGTATTCGGTTATTTTGTTTTATTGTTACGCTTTATTCAATCGGACGTAAGGACGAGAAGGAGTGTATGGATGCCCGCTGCGTGCTAAATGCTCTTATTTGTTATTTTTATTTCAATATCTTTCTATGGATAGTGAGTTAGAGCGTTTAATATTGGGTTAATTAATTTTATATGTAAGCTAATACCAGGAAAACAGCCCATTTGATTTTACTGCCAAATACCATCGCTTATAAACGTTGAAGACAATTTTATCGCAAATTATATATATTTTTAAATAATATACAAATCCTTAACGC
The DNA here is from genome assembly GCA_905147175.2 of Nymphalis urticae. Taxonomy (NCBI): domain Eukaryota; kingdom Metazoa; phylum Arthropoda; class Insecta; order Lepidoptera; family Nymphalidae; genus Nymphalis; species Nymphalis urticae. The sequence goes on from LR990008.1 coordinate 287,144, forward strand.
TGTCGACTTGAAGGAGTTAGTGACAGGAAACTAATAATTCTGACTCGAGACACGCAGTAAGTCGAAGTCGTTTATATTTTTTTACGAGCGACCGGAATTGCTGTCAGTTGTATTTACGGACCCTGAAGTAACAGCCAGAAATGTTCCCATAGCTGGGCACAAGCCTCCTTTTCTCTTAAGGATAATCCTTTTTCCACCAGCCCATTCTCCAATTGTCAATGCTACCTCAAGCTACCCGTATTAGTATAGCGTGGTTACACATTTGGCAGAATTTTATACGACACATGCAATTTGCTGTTTTTTTTCACTGCTGAAAACGACATAAATTTGGAAAGTATTCCAGGCATTATTTAATAATCATAGTTGTAGTTTCGCACATTCAAGTAATTATATTAGTATCTAGTCAGTATTGTTCCAAATTCTAAATTGGGTATCGACCTTTTCTGCCACACAAGCCACCCAGTAACCCAGCACCTTCACTATATTACACCTTATATTTACAACTTATATCTTTTCAGTTCTTCCGACCGTTCAAGTCGAGTCGTTTGAACTTTTATCTAACATTGAATTACTTCATGTGTGTAATTGCAATTTAAATATGAATTTACTAGTTCAGAAGGTAATCTAAGAGGTTATATCCATTTTGAATATGGAAATAAAAATTTCTAAGAATGACTCATCAGTTTTAATTACAATTCTTATGGCAATGTGACCACTTACCACCAATTGTCCCAGTCGTACACATTTCAAAAAAGGTCAGTTAATAAATAAGCCGATTATAGTTTTATTGTTCAAACATAATTATTATGAGGTCTCTCATAACCTGTCTCCCTCATTGCGTGATCGCTGCACACTTATTAATTCCTAACAAACGGGAACCAGTCGTTTCATGCTCGCGAGTGTAATTTTACTTTTATTAATTACCAAAACAGGGCTATTTGCCGTTCGTTTGTTGAGTTATAATTAGATTTCCGAACCGCCCGCCACATCGCTTTTATACCGTAGATGTGCGACTGTGACAACCCCGTTGTTCGAATGTTTTGATTTCCTTTGTTATTAATTTTTATGAAATGTGAATTATAAATGCGGGCCAAGGATTTTATTTTAATTCGTAGACATTATTATAGAATATTGTTTTGTTTATTCTTATATTACCAGTCCTTTACATGTATTATTATTCACAACAATTATTTTAAAAGCGATCTTTTAACTAGACATCTAAAGAAGCTATTAAGCTGTTATGTTATCCTAAGCGTACAATTATTCGACTTATATAAATATATAAATTTGCTTGCAAGCCAACACAAACATACTTGCATTACAGATTACCTTAAACATTGAAATAAATACCAGCAAAGACAAAACTCCTTATCAACTTTTAGTAAGTAATTTGACCAGCTTAGCTCGAGGTATTTAGTATAATTTTCAAACCTATCCGGTGTTAAACTATCTGTTAGATTAGTTATAAAAGCAATTAGTCTTTTGCTATTTACCAGTTTTACCAAATCGCTGCGTGAATGAATTCTGATAACCTATACGGTATAATTGTAACATAACTGCCTGGGTTATGGGTACAAATCCCAAGGGATCAAACGTTCGGGCCAGTAAAAAGTTGTTTGGTCTTTATGTTAAAAATTACTCAAAAAAAATTTGGTAGTGTTTATACTCCCGAGACTCAGAAAGCACGTGAAGCCGTTAGTCCAGTACTTTAACTATCGTGTCGTGTCGAATTACCCTTCCATCAAATTCTGAGAGAGCACCTGCGTACAACACAAACCATAGCACAACCTGCGCAGATGAGATTAGTTGAATGGCCACCAAGACCGAAATCGGTCAGCAAGACATTGTCGTCATTAAAATTGGTCTATCCGTTTGAGGGCTACAATGTCACAGACATGCCCCGTATTTCAACGGAGGTTAAAAACTTATGTAAGTAACTTAATATACATATTTTTGACTTTATTAATTCCACGTTCTGCGTAGCGCTGACTAGTGGCAGGCGCACCGGCCGATACCATCCGTCAAAAGCCCCTAAACTCATTAAATCGTTAGCACTTTTGATGTTATCCTTCTACTATCAATAACAGCACGCATTTTTATCATTTGTATACAGTTCTCGATTATGATTTTTCTTCAGAATAAATAAGTTGTATCTATTATTTATTAATAAATAAATCAATCGGATTGATTTCTCTAAGCAAATTAATATATTTGTATGTTCGTAACAGCATGTTATATTCTCATTGCTGTACTGAGGTTAATCCTCTCAAGAAAAAGTTTTAGGACCGTTCCACCATACTACTCCACTGCGTTGATATATAAAGCAAAAACTTTTGCCCACCAGTTAGACATTTACTAACTGCTACTTTATTTTACTAACCATAGGAATTACTACTGACCGTAAAAGCATGGGCTTTGAAATTCTTTATTAAGGCAAATAAACAAATGTCTCTGTAGACTCCCAAAATCTTAAATACATTTTTTCATAGCATTTACACTCAACTGTCATATCTATGGCGTGATCCGCGAGACCGATTTCGGTCGAATGTTAAACAAATTTAATACGTTTGACAGGAAAGCCATCAAGGCTCGCATGTCGCTAACCTGTCTCAGAACTGAAATCGAACCGGTCACGCGACTGCCGTACTTTTACCGCTCTTCTACCCCCAAAAATATATCATTTCACACTACAACTTGACGCCGCGTTTATGTCGTGCGTCTCACGAGATTACAACAAATATTAACTGTATTTTAAATTGTATAAAGTTTAATTTGCTGTGAATGATTCCTAGGAGGTGGAAGACCTGATGGCACATTCATATGATTGAGTTCGCGTTTCATGCTTCACAGTATTCAAAGTTAGTTTTGTTATGTCTGGCCTCAAACAGTTTAGTGACGTGTTTTCTAGCTGATTTATCGTTCAAGCGTTGCTTTTTCGGTTTTATTGCTTGAAACGCGAAGTTTGATACTATAATGGTATTATGGATGGCACATCAATTATGTGGAAGTTGGCGGAACTCGGCTTGGCTCGTTAGGTCTGTTGTTTAGCAATTGTAGGGTGTCGCTGATCAAAAGTTTAACAGTTACGGACGATTTATGGTTGTATGAAAACTGTTGCTAGCTATAGTAATACGGTTCTTGTTTGTTTTAATTAAATTAGCTACTTAGTTTTGACATAGCGTTTGATGTTTCCATAGTTCATTTATTCGTCTGAAAAACGTCATTCTGATTAGTTTTTGGTCACAGCAATCAATTTGTCTTGACATACATTATTGATATGGAAAAGGTGCTGAGTAGGCTTTAAGACAAACTTTACTCATAGTATTTTTTTAATTTCAGGTATGGTTTCAAAACCGTCGTGCAAAATGGCGGAGGCAAGAGAAAATGGAGGCAGCAAGACTCGGCCTTTCAGAGTATGGTGCTCCAGTGCCTAGGCTATCTGGTCTTGGACTTCCAGTCGACCCGTGGCTGGCACCACCGCTACTCACTGCTTTACCAGGTAAATGACAATTTAAAATTTAATCTACATATTATAAACCACGGAATAAAATGTTTATATTCCTTCGAATTATTGTTAAACTGTTGCGTTATATACTTCAACAGTAATTCATCTATTGCCCATTTTATAATAATACAACTAATAACATTGTCTAACAATTTCAGGTTTCTTAAGTCACCCTCCATCTGGGTACCCGAGCTACCTGACTCCCCCCGCGCCCGCAGCCCCTGCGCCTGCCCCGGCACCTGATCCACGGTCCTCATCCATTGCCGCCTTACGTCTCAAGGCCAAGGAACACGTGGAAAGTATAAGCAAGGGTCTCCAGATGGTTTAGTTAGTTCCACTTTAACACATTGCAGTTTTATGAGCTATACATTTATATAAGTAAAACTAAATCTTAACCAACTTGTTCACATCTAGCTGGAACTATTGAGCATATAAGTGCAGACTCAACGCTATTTGTGATAAAGGCAAACATTATAGTGGAAGCTGAAAAGAGGAGGGATAAGGATTTTTTAAATTTGCAGTTATTTCAACGCGACAGCCTGTAAATTTTCCACTGCTAGGCACAAATCTCCTCTCTCCTCGAAGAAAAGGCTGGTTGGTCGATAAAGAATGGCTTACATTGATAGCAGAATTTCATCAGACACATGCAGGTGTTGTCCTTCACCATCGAGCACGAGATGAATAGTAAGCACAAATTTAGCACACGAAACACAATTCAAATTTAAAAATAAATACAAATTTCTTGGCTTGCTTAAGCTATTGCTTAAAAGAAATTGTTAAAAATCTTGATGCTCAATCTTGATGATCTTTTCAAAGTCGCATATCAATCGACATGGAACGATCGAGGTCTAAATCGAGCTTCGAGTCTTAAAAAATAGTTTCATGATCAATTTTGTAAATAATGTTGGGCAGTTTATAGCCAATGCCGAGGAGATAAAATTTAAATATGCTCTATAACTCTGCAATGTGCTCTATGTATCATAATTATATATTTAAGTTTGAGATTTTTGACTGACATTCCATAGTAAATGAGAGTATTTCGTTTCAAATAACCTCCGGATCTTAAATATGAATATATATATATATATATATAGGATAATGAAAACACTAAGTATATGTATTTTTATGTTCGAAGGATGTTTGAATCTAGCTTAAGTAGATGATAAAGCAATAACTGTAAATATTATTATAAGTTATTTATAATTATAATTATATAACGTCTTTATGTTAAATATTATAACGATGCCAGTTAGACGCCAGACAGAATCTATTTTTATCAATTTTTATTTTATTCTTTTTGTCGTTTTGCTGTTGATCCTTGTCCTAGATACATGTAATAACGTTATATACTTCAGAAAGTCTGAAGACGAAGTAACGTCATCAGTAATGTAATATCCAGACTAACTTGACAGGACAAATAATATTGCTATCTCTATCTAACGCGTGCGAGAAAAAGGAAACAATCCCTGTCAAATTGGTGATTATCAATTAACATTTTTTTTAATTTCTTTTATTATTTTTACTATGAGATTATAAAAACAATAGTATTTAAACCGTCATAATATTGTAAATTTAATTATATTATATTTTATAATTTGTCAGCTTATATACCTTTTAAATATACTAAAATAGCATAGTAAGCTTGTCACTCTTCGTTTGTAATTGATGTTTGTACCACATAGTGTTGTCAAATCATATAATAAGTTTGTATATAGAGATTGTACATAATATAATTTCGTAATTTATTACAAAATCGCCATATTACTATGAATTAAAATTTATTAGTATCTAAAAACGATATATGTTTTTTAATTTCTTAAAAATACATGTAAACTTTGGTAATACAAATAATAACTTTGCTGACATTTATTTTAATTAAATTTTATTGTATAATAATTAACTTTTGCTTCAAAGGTTTCGTTGATATTTAAGTAAATAGTTTTAATTAAATGAAGTGATTTATTCAAAAAAAGATTAAGAAGCAATTGTTTTGTGTGTAAATTAGTTTCTAATATATAAAGCCAACCCTCTACGAAAAGATAATTCTTGGAGCTTGATCCACCAAGCCGCTTCACAATGTATGCATTAATTCTAAGACATAAATGACAGATGACAACAAAGTTGGGCTTGCCCGAATTTGAATGTACTACTTTTGAGGATGTCCGTGTAATGTAACAGATAAGAAATGTACAGTACATAACTGAGTACTGGAATCTAATGTATATTTATTTTTTACATTACACACAAATGCTTTTGACGAATACTCACCCTGCATTTATGTACCTTTATGTATAATTTAAAATCTTGTTTATTTGATTTTGTCTTTTATGCTTATGTCGCAAGCACTACACACTATGTGACAGGGTTGACGCTATTATATGCTAATACTTGTATATAATATTATCAAACAAAATATATATAAATAGAGTAAGACTTACGAAATCAATGCAACATACAAAAACGCTTGCACACCAAACACATCATCAAATAATGTGAAAGAAAAAAAAACGCGTTAAACTCATTACATATGACGGTAGCGATATATTTTTGCGCCAGAAACTTTTCACTCGAATGTTGCATAAAACGTTGCTCCTAAATTTCGACCTTGAATTCTTGCTCTAGAATTTTCACTTCAAAAATAAATTTCTTATATATTTTTAATTGAAATGTAATAAATATAGTTGTAGTAAATAGTAACATATGAATGTAAATAGAAATGAATGTGTAGCTTAGCGTAAGATATATATATGTACGAGTATACACATAATACGTAACGAGAGATAAATAAATGTGTTCTTTTATAAAGTTATTTTTATTTATTCATAGCCGTGTATGTTCCATGTGTATGTATGTACCTATTAAGGAAGAAATTAATCATCCACACTGCTCCAAAACCGAATTACACATAATATGTAAACAAAATCAAAATACACTTTATTCAAATAGCCTTTTACGAGCACGTTTGAATCGTAATTTTACAGGATTATACTAATGTAAGGTGACTAATCCGAATGTAGATCGTACCGAGAAGAACGGCGAGAATCTATGTAGTTACACCTTTTTTTTGTAGTTATGACGAGCCGGTTGGCGTGGTTGGTAGATACTGTGCCTTTCACGCCGAAGGTTGTGGGTTCGATTCCCACCCAGGACTGATATTTGTGTGCATGAACTGTTTGTCCTGAGTCTGGGTGTAATTATCTATATAAGTATGTATTTACAAAAGAAAAGTATTATATGTAGTATATCAGTTGTCTGGTTTCCATAACACAAGCTTTGTACGAGCTTAATTTGGGATCAGATGACCGTGTGTGAAAAATGTCCTAGGATATTATATTATATTACCTTTCTATCAATGAATTTGCAAATTTATTTGATTTAAATAAGATTTCATTAATATCCTGAATGATAAACGAATACCAACTCGACAAATCTGTAATGCATTCAGTTGGTACGAGGACGAGCATTAATATACAATAGTTCTTGACAGGTTCGCTCACCCCGACATCAGCCTCGCGGTTATACGCGCCGGCTTTTAACCGACACAGGCAGGTTTACTCACGTTTACAAAAGAAATCACATATCCTTATAATCAAAATTAATATTAACATGAGATTTACAGTAGCTATATTTTTTCTCATATATATATTAAAATATTTAATATAAAAATAATATCTCAAGATTTGAATTAATTAAATGTCAAAGCTAAAAGTATTGGAGGAATTTATTGTAGATTATATAATAGATACACTGACATGGTATTTAATGATTTCAAGCGTAACGAACATAGAAATTGCTTTTACATTAGTATATAAGTAAAGATATAGATATAAAGTATAGTAATAACTATATGTGACTCAACACGCTGGTGCTATTATTTATTACTAGTCTAATTACCCTAAAATCGACCAAAGTACATAAAAGCATTTTATTTAATGTCTTATCTTGATTCATGGCTTACATTATTGCTAGTAATGTACATAATATACAATTATCAGCATAAATCCACTCGGATTAGATCGGAAACACGAGTGAGATTGAACGGTTCTTTTTGAGATTATTCATATATTTAGATTGAATCACTAAATATTAGAAAACAAAGTCACTCCGCCGTGTCTGTGTGTCTGAACGAGATAAAATCCCTACGTAACGGATTTTCATACAGTTTTTGGGATGGAGTGATTCGCGAGGAAGGTGTATAATTAATTAAGGTTTTGTATCAATTGGTTAATATGACGACGATTGTTAAATTTGTAGGAAAAAATCATAATGGCTGGGGGCTTTATTACGTGAACCAACCGATTTATATGATTTCGATATAAATGTTTAATATAGACCCTTCTAAACGCGCAAATCCAGGACCGGTAGTTAGTATCTTACATATTAATAATATTTTATGAAACATGTAATATAAATGATGGAATATTATTTATTTTGGTAAGTAAAATAACTTGTATGTAGCTTTAATATTTATATTCAGAGATTCTTGCTACATATTAATAATAATAAATAACCACTAACCACTAACCCTTATTTATAATTGTTCTTTGCAAACACGTATATTTCCAGCTAAATGGAAAATTGCTCTTGTAACTCCGATACATAAGTCCGGAAATTCAAAAGATATTACAAACTATAGGCCTATATCTATTTTATCCGATATATCAAATCAGCATGGATTTCGCCCTTACAAATCCACAGCTTCTAATTTAGTCTGTTGCGTTTCGGATATCATTGAGTCAGTCGATGCTACTGGTGAAGTACATGCAATTTACACCGATTTTCGTTAAGCTTTCGATCTGGTCAACCATAACATTTTATTAAATAAAGTTGAATGCATGGGAGTTCACGGTTCACTGTTACGGTGGTGTGAATCATATTTAGAAAACCGTTCGCAACTTGTCGCTTTTAATGGTTTTAAATCCTTCGAGAGCAACGTACCCTCAGGAGTACCTCAAGGATCACACCTAGGTCCAACTTTCTTCTTAATTTTTATAAATGATTTGGCATTTGACATAAAATCTAAATACAAAATGTTTGCAGATGACTTGAAAATTTACAGAACCATTGAAAGCCAACCCGATGTGGAAGCTTTACAACATGACATTGATACTGTTTATTCGTGGTGCACAAAAAATGCTATGTCTTTGAATATTAAAAAGTGTTTTTGCATAAAATTTACTAGGAAGAAGTCGCCGATGTACTGTAGCTATAAAATAAACAATATGACCTTAAAAGAAGTTTCTAGTATTAGAGATCTGGGAGTTATCATAGATTCTGCTTTAAGCTTTCGACAACATATTGAGCATATTACATCTAAGGCATCTAAGATATCAGGCCTAGTTTTTAGGCAAATGAAAATGTTTAAGGACCATAATTTGTCAATTCTTGTGTTTAATAGTACTGTTCTTGAGTATTGTAGCACTGTTAGGAGTCCAGGATACCAAGTTCACTCCGGCAAAATAGAGCGAATCCAGAAACGATTTCTGTACTGCCTATCGAACACGGACTTTAAATGTTGTCAGCTGTTCACTTACGAATCTCGTCTTCCTCATTATAATATGAGGTCACTCAAGGAGCGTAGAAGGGTTGTAGATGTGATTTTCTTGTCGAAATTAATAAATGGTCTAATTGATGTACCTGAACTGCTCGAGCGTTTAAGTTTCGCAGTGCTTTGGGACGGTAGCCGCTTACAGAATCGCAAGACGCTTAGTTTGCCTCATACAATAAGCAATCTTCTCCCAAGGTGCGCCAGAGCTCCCTGTCCTCCGCCTTCCGCATCCAGTCGGTGCCCGCCACCTTCTTAAGGTCATCGGTCCTGTCATCATCATGCAATAAGCAATCTTTTGTTAACCGTTTTAGAGATACTATAGATATTTTTAACGATAATATAAGGGCCATTAAAAAAAATTGTCTACACAAATCAGTTAATTTTAGTTTTATTTTTAAATTATTTATCTAATTTTTAGTATTTATTTACTTTTTTATTTTGTCTTGCCTTAAAGTTATTTATTTTTATTTTATAGGTGATAGTTTTTATAAGTTTCATATGTTTGTTCTTATGTAATTTTTTTTTTTTTTTGCTCTTTAGCCCTCATATAAGCATGTAATGTCCACATCGAGAAGAGTCAATTGTAAATATTTTCGGTTTTCGGTATTACTGTATATCATTGTTGATTGTATAATTGTAGTCAGTTTTGTGGACTAAATAAAAAAAAAATGAAAAAATATATAAGACAGTATCGATTATAACGGGCCGATAGTCTTTATTTACAACTGGATTTCTAAGTTTACTAAACATTTAAACTATAAATTTTATCTACATATGGAAATAATATAATAAAAACAATAATAAACAGTACAACCAGATAGTCCGCCTACCTATATTATAAAAAAAAATTCAATAAAAACTTAACAATGTTAAACACCAAAGCAATGAAGATACGACAACATTGGACCTATACTGACCGCAACTCAAATAGTATCCTCAATCTATTAACCGCTGAGGCTGTGGGCAAAAATAATACCTATAATTGGTTCATAATATATACCCGAAGATACATACATATACTTCCTATTTTTTAAAGTCGGTTAATAATTAATGACATCTCCGTCACAACGCCGTCTCCCATTAGGGTGGGGACGCATCAGTCACCGCTATCGCCCGTCATCTCACTTCGACATTGTTTACCATTTCAAAGTTATTATTTATATTTGTGATATTTCAGAGTTCCGTACAAAATTTATATTACTTATTAAAAATATAGTCTAATGAAATAGGCTTTTATAAGCACTATGTAAAGCTACCACCGGTTCAAAATATAGATTCTTACGAGAACCGGAAATAGAGTTTATTACATAGTCAATATTATATAGTCACTCATTTTCCTAATTGAAATGCATAGTCAACAATAAATAGATATATTTTCAATTCATATACAGAAATAACACTTAAGAAGCGAATAGGCACTGTAGGCTTTTCCTCACTAATATTATAAATACAGAAGTGATTTTGTTTGTTACGCTTTCGCATCTTAATAACTCGACCATCATGAAACCCAAGAAGGGCTAAAGGCTTAGAATAGGTTTAGAGTTAGAATAGTATTTTTAAACCGAATACCTGATCCACCTAACCCGCGGATGAAGCCGCGGGTCAAAACCAGTTATCTACATACTTGTATTGAGTAAGGTTTTACTTAGAAATGATATTTAGCGTAAGATACAATTTAGTAAACACATAACGTATTTAAAAACTCTCAAATAATTATTAAAAACGAATGCGGAACCCAGAAAATATTAATAAATGAAACAAATTAGGTTCATTAACTGTGGAATATTTTAAAAGTGATTTGCATAGATCGCTTAGTTTAACTAAATCAACGAATTATTGCGCGCTCAGCGAGTGTAACGGCTGCGCGCCGGGAGGCGGCCTCGGCGATCGTAACATACGTAGACAAACGTAAGGTTACACTCGACTTTACCTGTCTACAGATAAAAAAACGAGACTTGGTTATTATTGCGTTTGTAGTTAATATGTCAGTGAAACAATTACACGCTTGGTAGTGGTATGAGTGGTAGGTTTTGTGTGTTGGTGCAAACCACCAGACATCCTTAATTGGGTGGGGTATTTGCCCGCATTAAAAAGTAGTTACTATAGAAAATCGTGGTAAAATTAACTCCAGAGACTTTTTGTTTATCATGTTAACAGGACTTTTACAGGCTGTTAAAAATAATATATTATATTTTTGAAATAATATGAAATCAAGTGGAGCTCCTAGAGTATAATACTGGGCGTCCAATAATACGTAAACATCTCTCAACACGGCAAGCGCGCATTAGCGCCGCTGTCGACAAATTGACGCGCACGCATTTTGTATTAATACGGTTAAATAATAAGTAATAATAATAATAAACCAATATTTAATAACGTCTAACGTACTGGTGGTAAGGCTCTGTGCAAGCTCGTCTGGGTAGGTACCACCCACTCATCAAATATTCTACCGCAATACAGCAGTACTTAGTGTTGTTGTGTTCCGGTTTGAAGGGTGAGCGAGCCAGTGTTATTACAGGCACAAGGGACATAACATCTTAGTTCCCAAGGTTGGTGGCGCATTGGCGATCTAAGTGACGGTTAACATTTCTTACAATGTCAATGTCATGTCATGGGCGTTGGTGACCATCAGGTCATCATATGCTCGGCAAAAAAAATATTATTCGCAATACGTTACATATATACGTATCTGTTGTCATACTGACTCTCATCTCCTGAGCACGGCTGACGGCACGGGAGGGGGCAGCGAATGCATAAGAAATGGTCGCGCAGCCTCAATTTGTGTCAAAGAGGAGGAATTTAGTAGATACCTAAGCAACACACATAGCCAGGTTTTTTCTCAAGGTCCGGGGCTATATTTCGAACATTTCCCTGCGAAATAGGCTACAGATCAGATCAGGCAAATCGGTTTTGAGTTTTTCTACTAAGAAATTCCTAGTAGCAGCACGGAGCTTGCAGCTGGCCATGTTATACGCCAGTGCCTCGGAAAGCACGTCAGGTCGGATAGCCAGACAGATGTCAAGCCAAGTTCATTATTATTTCACAACCGATAATACACAAAAACAAAGTATCATATCCGATAAGTAAACGCACCAGAAAGGCTTTTTAATATAAGGCTTGGGAAAATTCAAAAAAATTAGTCATTTCTCGTCGTCTTCATCATTTTCAACTTCACATTGTTGCGTTTTGATACTAACCATTTCTAAGTTTCAGTAGCTTTTGGACAATGTTAGCTATATAAAAAGCAAAAACTTAGAAAATACTAGTCAGAAAACTTCTGTTGGATTTTTTAAATAAACTCATTCTGAAAAGTTCTTGATATATATTCAAGCAGTTAGCGCCATCTTGTGTCTAATAGATATAAGCTGCGTACAATACAATTAATTAATTTAAAATAAAAGTGCCGTAAAAGCTACCGTATAAATTACTTACAAATCATGATTAAATACTTATTAATACTTTTAGTTTTAATGATTCATGTATTGAAGCTTTTATTTTATGTGAATTATCTATCATTTTGTTTGGAATAAAACAAATGCATATACAATTTAATTTAAAAAAACAACAAGTTAATTTGTATTTAATAAGTTCAGCTACTACCCGCTGCAGCGCTGTCGGAGCTAACAATTTTTAATTACGTTCGTAGCCTCGAGCGGGGCTCACGCGGGGCGGGACGACGCGGGGAGGCGACGGCGACAATTTGCAATTCAAAGCCGCTGAAAAAACCCTAAAACACCCGACACACAGCCCTTTGGCACTCGCCTACGAACTAAGAGATACGAAGATACGACTTCTTCACTTTTCAGTTTTACATAAGGTATATACACATACATAGAATGTCTTCATATATCCGACCTTGTGTGTCATTGGATTATTTATAGGATAAATAGATAAAGTGCTTTAGTTAAAACTTAATTTTTAAATAATTACTCCAGACCATATTTACGCACTTTGGAGTCGCTGACAAAAAAATCAATAGATGTAGGTGGATAGTCAATTTCATTTTAGTATGAGAATAATAAATAATAGTATGACTTTTTTTTATTAATCTTATTTAGACGAGCACCTTGGTATACACCAATATAGTGTGTAGTGTTTCACTGTTCATACATAGGCGTTGAGAAGTTTTTTTCGAGGATGATGATGACGAAATTGAAGGTGACTTGGTTTTAATGCTTATGCATGGAACAAAGATTATGCAATAATCTTTTATTTTCGCTCACGCTTGTATACTGATAAATACAAAACCGAATTGAAAGTCGCCTCCAGCGGTTCCGTGTCCCGCTCCGAGCTCTCTCGGAGGTGAATTTCGTTAGCTTTCATTTGTTTTGCCGTAATTGCTGCAGATATGAGGCCTGATCGCCGCCCGCCGACTTATTGGATTGCTTTATTGGCTCCTGAGCATTCGCTAACCGCCTTGTCTAACTCTTCTTTGACAACGATTCATTAACTGAATAGATTATTGTGACTTAGACTAATTTCGTGTGTTACCGCTTCATTACATACATTATAATTACAATATATTATATTGTAACAGCCCGTAAATGTCCCAAAACTGGACAATGAGTAGATGGTTTGAAGCTTTACCTCAATCACGTTGCGCGACTGAGGGTATTTAGATATTAATGTAGATATACAAATTGGACTTAACAGTAAGTAGAAATCAATAAGTAAATTATATAACTTACTTATTATTATTTTGTATCTATACAATATACTTAATTATTTATCTATTTTATTTGGAAAACAAACGATAATTTAATCTAATATTTAAAAATCTCGTGTCACGGTGTTTGTGGTCGAACTCCTCCGCAACGTCTCGACCGATTTTATGAAATTTGCTGTGTATATTTGGGAGGTATGAGAATCGGTCGTAAAGTATATTTCATACCGCCAGGTGTTAAGGGTGTCTCAGATCCAGATTTTTTTTTCTATTTTTTTGACATTTTATATTTTATTTTGATTTAGCATCAAAAAATATATATAACCCCAATTTCACACCCTCCTAACATATCATCCCATTTAGTAATCACGATTTTAGTATTTTTGTATGAACAATATCAAAGTAATTACATAAAGTGAACCTCATCGAACTTTCGTCTACGTCATTCACGAGAAGCATCATATTACATTTAAAAATTTACAAAATATTTAGCGATTTATTTAATTTATACGAAATGTAAACGTGTTTTATGATATTGAAAAGATAGGTAAAATACTAAAAGATCAAATACATTATCGGTATACCGTTTTTATCAGTAAATATAACAATTGAGTCTTTTTTTGTGTGTGTGTTGCTGTGGAAAATGCCAGCTAGACGCAAGGGGGCCCATTTGGGCCGTCGAACTAATAAAGCATCAAGCATGCGTAATAATAGAGCAGAAAGAACAGACGAACAAATCCAACAAAATAACGAAAATGTGCGTGTCACCATTGAACGGTTTGCTCATCGACACGTATCCAGTAGCGAGGCTGTTCCTGAAGTCCATTCGCAAACGAAACAATATCGCAAAGGACTTCGTTCCTCCCCGGGTCTCTTCTTTCCCAACCGTACATTTTTTTTTGTCTTTGTTTTAATTTACACGGGACTTATATCGTGCCTTCATCGCAATTTTATGGAGGAAAGTCAAGAATCCGAAATTGTAGCAAGTGTAAATAATCAATCTTGAAAAATAAGTTAATAAATCGTGTAAATTAATTCAAGTATTGATACATTACTTACATCCAATATACACTTGATTCGAGTGCTTACCATTGACAGTATAATCAGAGAAATGATAGTATAATCATATGCTGAGCGTCAAAAAAACTATCGAAAGAAAAAAAAAGAAAAACAAAGATAATTATTTATCAAGAAATTATAACAATATTCAATTTATAGTACTCGTTTTGATTGTTTGAAACTTTTAAAGACATTTTTATATTTAATTTATGGTTAAAGGGTTCAATTTACTTCGTCAATATTCAAAATTAAAACCCTTTAGAATTAATATCATTATTCTGAATCAAATTTGATTATTTAATGCAATAAATAAACCTTAATTCCATTTGAATTATGTTAGCAGCGTCGCACCACCTTCGAACAGATATTCTGTTTGTTCTTATAGTTTGTGTAAAATAAATCATCTCGAGTTGTGTAAAATATTAAACCATATTTCAAAAAATATTTAACAGTTATTCAAACTGTTTGTTTTGATAGAAATTGTTAGTTGCTAATAATTGAATAGATTGAAAGGCAATAAAAAGACGCGGTTGCCTCACTGGAATTATAAAAGGATTAATTTAAATTAATATCTTAGGAGTCACGGCAATATTAAAATTCTCGCGCAAGAAGAAAAATTATTTTGATGGCCAACGATACGACACCCAAATTGCCAGCGCAAAGATTATGTTCCATCCGTATGTACTCTGTTTATCCCATATTCTACCGCCAAACAGCAATATTTAGTTTATATTGTTGTGTTCCGGCTTAAAGGGCGATGGAGCCAGTGTAACTACAGGCACAAGGAACAATTTAGTTACCAAGGTTGGTGGTGTATTCGCAATGTAAGAAATATTTAATATTTTTTATACGCCAATGTATATGAGTGGGGGAGACCATTTACCAATATTAAAAAGAAAACAAATAACGGACCACGTTTTTCAAAAGTTCTGTCTCATAATGTGGGACGAATGTACGATGAGCCACCACCCACACACAAAATCCGTAGACATAACCTAAGAAAACAATTATAAATAAACGCATAAAAAAATTCGCATGGTGGTACTTTATACATATATGCATATATGTATAATGACAATCAAAAGTCGCAAGGCCAAACGATGTCTGTTTGTGGCTTAGATTTGGGCACACCATGGACAATTTATACGTGGCATGTTCTCGGGTAGAAACGGATCGAGCTTACACTCAATTGCTCTTCGAAATTAATTAACTACTTTAGGATAAATATATATTACTTTTTTCACTTTACATTTAACTTTTAATCAAACAATGATACATTTAATTGAGAAAATGAATGGTTGGTGTTTTTTTTGTTTTTATCGGCGGTTATCGTCTACAGCGCTCCTTTTTCTTTTTTGTCATAGATCCCATCCCAATACACTTACAATAAATTCGACACTTTTTATTTAAAAACCAAAATATTCAGTAGATATAATTTATATGGCAGAACAACGTTTGCCGGATCAGTTAGTTTATAAATAAAAATGTATATAACATCTGATTTTAATTATGAATATAATCACTATAAAATCAAAGTTAAATTAATAAAATATCTCTTTTATAATTTTTAAAATGACTGTGATAGACCAAAATTAACCATTAATATCAATATTATTTATTTGTCTATAAATTCAATTAAAAACTAATTTATTGTGTTTTTGTTTTTATCTTAACAACGCCATCTATTATTCATTGTAAAAAGTAATAGTATTCTTTGGTTCATATCAATGTAACGTACAGAGCCACCTAGCGTGGAATAGAATATGTAACATGGTATGCTAATCAGTATATAGATGTCGGTAAATTGCAAATGCCAGTGTATTCATCCTCTTTTTGTAAGAATGTAACAGCCTTAAAATGTCCTACTGCTGGACTAAGGCTAAGGGCTCCAATTTAGAGAAGAAGCTTATTCCACCACGTGGTAGTCAAGACGTGGTGAATTAAAATATCTTGAGGAAATTTGCATGTATTTTATTTTACTGAAATTCTGCCATGTGTGAATCTACCATCCCGCATTGGAACGTGGTGGAATAAGCTCCAAACCTTTTACTCAAAGAGAGACCTCAGCCCATCAGAGGGACATTAACATACTGTTACTTTAAATCAGATATGTTCAGTGTTCAGTAGGTATCAGCGCAGAGAAAAACATACTTGTAGTTGTAAAATAAATAATATATAATTTAAATTATGTTTATAATATAAAGAGTTCATTTACGCCTTTAAATAAAGCTTATTTATATTTCGTGCATTACTGATCGAAGTATTTCATTAATTACAACACGTTTAAAATGCATTTTTATCAATTAATGGTCAGTAATGTCGTACGCAATGTATCGCGGAATTTCAAATGTTCATTTATTTATTTAGAGCAGCGACAGAAAGTTATCTTAAATATATATGTCTACACAATTATTTTAAAGTTATTATTATTAATATATTACATATTTTCTATATTTTATTTATTGTAGGTTACCTCAAAACTAATTTTAAATCTTTCACCTACAGAAGGCTACATTATCAGCGAGTAACATGTATTTTATTTAAAAAAAAAATAGAGATTTCTCTAAATTGTAATAATATAAAGCAAAGTATATATTTTTTATAAAGGCCCTTATTCAGCGTGCGCTACGTAAACTATTGATGTTACCTGAAACAAAGTAACTCATTTCATGCCTAAAGTAATCATATCCCCAAAAAATCAGGAAGACTATAATTATGTCTAATTATTTAGCCCATAAATGTAATTACCATAAAAATTGACCTATTTAGAACATATAAATATATAAATATAAAACGTATATCTATATAACAAGTTTCTATATAAATAAGACCGTGAGATGTTTCTCATCGTTACAAAAATATTTACTTTAAATATTATGAATATCACGTACATCTTATATACATTTTTAAAATCCAAAATAAATTGTTTTAGATTTATAAAATAACTTACAATAATGAAACACTTTGTTTAGTTTCCAGTGTTTTTACAAAATTCTATCAAAATCAAAATAGTCTTTATTCAAGTAGGTGCTTTTTTTTAAATCGTACTATAAGTACGGAATTTAATCCACATTGCAACCGAGAAGAACCAGTACACAGTTACAGTTTTCCACCGATTACACAACAAAGATAATTTAATACACTTAAATTATTATCTATGATGTATAAAAAACAACGAAAGCTATCGCCGAGTGATACAGTATGCTTGAATCCAATGAATTAACAACGATCGGTCGATTCGTCTAAAACAGAAATAAAATTTAATGATAAGTAAATATTATAACTCGTCGACAGAGGTATTGTAACGCGTTCAATCGTTCGTAAGGTTGAAGCGATCCGCTGAGTGGAATGCATTCAACATGAAGGTTCTATGTATTACACTTCACGTTACGTAGCCGATATTTGTTTATAGATTTAAATTAACTCGGTTGTAGGTCTGTGTGGTAACATATACAATACATAGCAATACTTAGTACGGTTGTGCTGCAGTTTAAAGGTTGAACGAGCCAGTATAACTAATAGCAGCAGTGTTACATACCATCAGTTGGCCCATTTGCTATGTAATATATTATTTACAATATAAAGAACAAAGATGCTCCAGTATACAAATCGAAGATTCAAATCATCGCTTCCCAGAGGACAGGTTTTCAAATCGAGCTATTGTCATTCGCCTGTCACTGTCTTTATGTGTATGCATCGTAATATTAAAGTAGTTATGTCGTATCGTGGTCGTGTCATGTCCGTGTCGTGAGATGTCGTTGTAAGCAAATTCGCGACCCCGAAGGACAATTTAATAAAGAAAGCTGAGCTGTTACTGCACACCGCAGCGCCGCTACACCGCACGCTGTCCACCCTAATAAAGTTTGTAAAAATATCTGCAGACACAATGTTAAGGGGAGGAAACTCGGTACGTTACAAAAATATATTAACTCGACGATGTACCACCTAGCGATCAAGCGATGTAAAAAAAGTATCCCAAACGCTTTGCCTCTTCTTGAAGAGAAGGTTGAGCGTATTCCACCGTGCACGGGTCGGATGTACACATTTGTCTGATCATCCGACATAATATGCATCTGCATCGGGAGAGTATCTACTCTCCCGATGTTTTGTCTCACCGCCGAGCACTCTACGAATTAGAAACACAAATAAAGCATATGACAACTCAATGAAGCTTCCTCAAATTCGAACATGCTGTATACCCGCTAACCGTATTCTTCACTTAGGCATTTCAATAAGAAGACTCAACCATTACAGCATAAATGGCAAGATTTTCTAATAACAAAAAAAAAATGTTGTATAGTTTTAATTTTGCAATTTTATAGTATTGCCCTTAAGGCAGGGGTGCGGTCTCATAGAGTTTTATTTGCACGTCGCCTTAACCCGCGCTCCAATATTAAATTCTGCAACCTACCCCCCCCCCCCTTACGTCCCCGCACCCCGCACCTCCCCTAGCCCGCTACCTCTCCTCCTACAACACGTACACGATTACATTATGTACCTACTTATATTAACTTGAGCAGTTTATTTCAATTAGGATTACATAGAAATATATAATAAATAAATTGTATTAATAAAATCCAGCAGATAATTTGGCAATAAAATTAATATAATATTATTGTTCATTTCCGGTTCTTCCCGGTATAATCTACATTCAGAACCGGTAGTTTACGTTGAATGTCATAAATACATAATTGGATTCTCGTAATCTTTATTTGTTTTAATTGACAAATAATTAAATTCTTACAATTAATTCTAAGAAAAATATTTTTGTTTACTGTGATGTATGGGAAAACTAGTTCGACGTATCATCAAGCCGATTCAGTTTCGGTACGCGTCGCGTTTGGACGCGAGCCAGAGCATTTTTAAATATTTTACAACAGCACCTCTGCGTGTAACGTCTATCTTACTAATAGAAAGAAAGTTTTGAGAATTACCGTGATTTTCGTAACGTTGTAATTTGCACATTCTGTACGAATTTCCTGTGAAATTCAATACAGCATATTTACGCTGATGACGATACCTTCTAAATTCGTGATGATAGAAAAGACGAAGACAATGTGAAAGTAAATTACATTACGAAGTAATTATGTGTGTAGTAAATTACGTTATGCAATGTTTATTAGTTAGATAACAAAGATGTAAGTTATATAATATATTGATATTTTTCTATATACATAGGTCAAGTCTAATCTGTTATTGTTGCGGATTTTATAGCTAACATTGCGAGACCATTCGATTCTTAGAAAATAAATTATTATAACCTCCAATTAACGATTAAAAAAAAAACAAATGAAGATGGATTATGAAAAGTGCAACCTCTTTCGCTCTAGTATAATCAGTTATAAAATGAAAACTTTAATTTTTCCATATTCTTAAAAAACTTGAGCTAATTTGGTTTAAAATTACATAATTTTAGACGTGAAGTAAGATAAAACCCTATATTAAATTTTAAAATGTTCATAATCGAAAATAATCGAAAGTTTCCAAAACAATTACATCCTATAAGATGATTACTGAGACTGATGAGATGATCTTGTACCTTGTTGCTGAAGTTTAGTATTTTGTACGCATTTTCTCTTTAGTTAATTTCAAGACCAATGATTTCATTGGGCTTAGGTTTCGATGAACGTCTAGTGTCAGAAGCTAACGGAAGAATATTTTTTGTATATTTTCTTAAATAACGTTTGTAATATCTAATTTGTAAATCTATAAATTTAAATCAGAAATGTCTTTTATTTTATACAATAATGCCTTTCAATTATTATTCCAAATAATGTTTTTTGAATAAATTTTTATCTTTTAACTTTCCTCAAAATCAACCACTAAAATCTGAATATTATATAATAAAAAGGCAACAAAATAACATACAAATAGATATCTGTATAATATTAAACGGATGATAAACGATTTTAGCGAATGCATGCAACCCTAAAGTTAACGATAATCGAGTAGACGGACAGACAAAGACGAGAGTGATCACAAGAACATTACCAACACGTACAAACCCCCAAAAACAACGATCATTTATAATTTTTTTTTATAAAATAGGAAGGCGGACGAGCATATGGGCCACCTAATGGTAAGTGGTCACCAAACGCCCTTAGACATTGGCACTGTAAGAAATGTTAGCCATCGCTTACATCGCCAATGCGCCACCAACCTTGGGACCTAAGATTTTATGTCCCTTGTGCCTGTAATTACACTGGCTCACTCAAACCGGAACACAACAATACCAAGTACTGCTGTTTTGCGGTAGAATATCTGATGAGTGGGTGGTACCTACCCCGACGAGCTTGCACAAAGCTCTACCACCAGTAAAACTGCAACTCTAACTGTATAGCCTATGTTAATATTAACCTTCTAACCCTAAGAACGATACGACACCATCACATTAAATTTATTTCCGAATTAATGTTTTTATATTAACCCTCGATATGTTTATAATTCATATCTTGCTTTGTTGTTAACGTAATTCTGAAGAAGCCTGCACGTGTCGGAAAGTTTACCACTTATGTATGTGCACCAACCCGGATTGGAGTGCTTCGAAACCTCCGCCTGGCCTTACCCCAGCAGTCCCTCTGCTACTGCTAGTCGTGGCCGTTAATATATCGCTTATATTACAAATAAACTAATTTGTCATAACTAAAGGACTTGCTCTCCGTTCTAACTCCAATCATGAGAAAGAACATTTTAGTTTAGCGTACAAACTGTTGCTTACATTACCTCCGCAAAAAGGAAAGATGGTCTTAGAGCAGTAGGAAATTGTTACTTTCAGCTTAGTGCAAGCTCGTCTGGGTACCATCACCACATCAGATATTCTACCACCAGATAGCAAATATCAGTGGTGTTTTGTTCCTTTGAAAGGGTGAGTAAGTCGGTAAAGCTTATGCTACAAAAGACATAACCTCTTAGCTCCCAAGGTTATTGGCTCATTGGATAAGGTATGGTTAATATTTCTTACGGCGCCAATGTTATGGCTGGCGGTGACCACTCACCATAAGGTGATTCATTTGCCAGTCTACCTACCTGTGTTATAGAAAAGACTGTTACTTTCATTTTTTTACAAAAGAATGGGCACCAAGCTCTAGAGGGGCAATGGGACAAACAATAATAGTTTTTCAATTGTCAAGTTAACAAACCCAACAAACGGATAAAAGTAAACGTTTATTTAATCCGCTGACAACAGACCGACTGTCAGCGCTTCAATTACACAATGTTTTGTTTTCGAATAAACAAATTCGAACAAAAAAATCAAGCAACACAAATTGAACTTAATTTCTTTTGGCATAAGAGTCAAATAAAATTACAATACCGCTAAGCCTACTTACATGGGTAACGTCATATTATTAGGGTCCTTAAACTAATACTTCTAGTCTACTCATCTGTTTTAAATTGCAATACTATTGTGTAAATTTATAAGGATATATTTAAAAACAATCTCAAGGATAAAGTAATATTTACTTAATTAAATTACAAATAATAAACCAAACATATGTTATTGTACACTTGAGTATTGATTGACTTAAAGCGGATTGGTAGAAACATATATGACAGAATTTCATTCGATACGAGCTGGGTTCCCCAGGATTTTTGTCTACATCGTTGAACACGCGATAAATTAAGAACGTGAAAATTCAGTGGTGTTTACCCGGATTTGAACCTGCTATTTTTGGTCAAGAGCGACGCATACATTATAAATTTGTCTTAAAAAACATAGATATTATTTCAATATTTTAAGAATCTATTTTAACTGACTATGTTATTTCCAAATCATTAATTTAAAACAAAAAACGTGTTTAAAATGTAATGATTTGTAAATAACATAAACTTCGGGATTCGAACCGTACACATCCATATAAACAAACCACTAGACCAACAGGGCAGGTTAAAATTTTTTCCTCACGGTTTTAGCCTAAGTTATTCTAAGAAACAGTCGCTACATTTCAAAAGCCGACCGACTACTTAAACAGCTTACAGCGAGGAAGAAAATCCTAACACCGAGTAACCCATTCTTCTGTTGTATTTATTTGGACAATCGATTATAATTAGTCTTTGGAAATATTTTAAGTAGTCGCCATATTCAACAGTTATGTAATACGGGTAGCTTTAAGTGATTATTATAATCCTTATCCTTATATAGCTTAGAATATGTCGTTGGGTGAAAATAAAAGTTTATTGTACCGAGTTTTTTGTAAATAGCTATTCGAAATTCAAAAAAAAAAAGAAAAAGTTCTATGGAGCTATAGCTCACCTAAAGTGTGTGAATGTGATATGCGGCATTGACTATAATAATTATAACATTTGAAGGACACACGCGTCAAAATCGCGTGTCACCGTAAGTCGGTTTTCAACATTTCACGAGTGACGTAAAAAGTGAATTCATACAAAATACCGCTCATTATATGTTTTGGTACCGGTATCAAATATTTATGATTTTCATCTATTATCTTTTTTATTAAAGACCTTTAACTGAGTGTAGTTCTTAAAGGGTTGATTTTTTAAACGACGTGGACCGTGGAATAGGAGGGCCTCCGTTTTTGTTATGGAGACCCTCAAGCCCAGCATTCTGATCCGTTTTAAACGACCCCATGAGCAGCTATTGATTATTACTAATCATTAAGAAATTGATAGATACACTAACTTCTAACTTTATGTATAATTGGTATGTGAATTTTGATGAGCTTATTTTGTAAATTTCGCATGCAGGAATATCAACCAGCCAAGAAGAACCGGTAAGAAACTTCGTAGTTACTCTTTCATTAATTACATAATATACAAATAATAATAATTTTCATATACAATTGTATATGAAATCGGATGCCTGCGATGGACAGGGCACGTTGTACGAATGGATGAGACCAGAGTAACCAAACGCTGGCCGGAGGTTCGCAGAAATAGAGGCAGGCCCAAGCTCAGATGGTTAGATGGTCGAACAGGACACCAAGATCTTAGGGGTGACAAGTTGGAGAAGGAAACGAATAGATCGGACTGGAATACTAACTCCAAGCATTTATATAAAAGCATTTAAATAGTAAACTAAGCCTTATTTATTAATATTTATTGAGAAAGGCTTACCAACTAGAGTACGTAAACGAAAGTTATGACCAAAAAAACCATAAACCAAGTAATTTTTGTATATTACTCTAAATTTAAGGCAACATGAGTGTGTATTATTTTTAGTTTAAATATTAAATAGTATTTGGTTCATACGCTTTCAATTACACGACATGATTGCAATTAGTTTTTTTTTTTTTTTAATTGTACATTGTATTAAAATATATCTATGTCGCGATACTTGTGAAAAGTTTCATTATGTTCGAATTATTTATTATATTATTTCGAATATTTTAGTAATTACTTAAGTTTGCGTAACAGCAAGCAACTTGCAGTTTAATTTTTCAACATTAATCAAAGGATTTTTTGGCAGTTTGATAATGAAATGCGAAAGAGACTCAACTGGTCCTCAACATAATGTGTATTCTTCTTGGTACAGAATTCATATTGTAAATAAGTCTAGATGTAAATTTTCTTTGATTTTTTTTCAATTCTTTTAATATCGTTTTGATAGTAAGAGCACCATATTTCACAACATTGTTCTATATTGCTGCGTACCGAAGCATTGCATAAAGTTTCTTAAGCATGTACTGAAATACTTTTGTATTACGATGAAAAAAGTTGAATATCTTAACGCAAGTATGTAATTTGTGAGTATATAGTGTTGATGGGTTGGCGTGGTTGGATAGATACATTGCCTTTCACGCCGAAGGTTGTGGGTTCGATTCCCACCCAGGACAGACATTTGTGTGCATGAACACGTCTGTTTATCCTGAAGCTAAGTATAATTATCTATATAAGTATGTATTTACAAAAGAAACAGTAGTATATGTAGTATATCAGTTGTCTGGTGTCCATAGTACAAGCTCTGCTTAATTTGGGATCAGATATTCGTGTGTGAATAATGTTCCAGGATAAAAAAATATATAACTGTGTAACATTATTAATAAATTAAGCTGCTTATAAAGTGAAACGCAACAGCGCATAGTAAATGTTATAGCGCATACAAAATTGTTTTGCACCGACTTCGATCATTTTTGTAGTTCATATAAAACGTTTTATAAAGTATTAGTTTTGTTTAAATGAATACTATTCACTATTCGCTGATCCAAATAAACATATCAACAATAAATTCTAATAATTAGAACTGATCAGAGGTACTTAGAAATATTTAGACGTAGTTAGAGATTGCTAGAGGTAGGTGGAGGTAAGTGGAGGTAGGTAGGTAGCCGATGTTACTCTCAAACGAGCGTGTTCGATCGGAATTTATAATTAAATGTTAATATTCATGGAATCGTAATCGACACAAATTTGAAATACATTTGTCGCACGTGTAGCGTTAACATTCCTCGCAGTGTATCCGATCATCGAATACGAATACAATATCAGCGCTCCATTGTGTAAAAATGACAATCCGTATTGAAATCGGATATCAGCGGAGGTTATTAAGGGCGAAATTAATAAAAAGCTCAAAGCGCCCTCCGGTTGAGCGCCTTCGAAAGAGCAACACCGCTGTCGGGGGATAAACGCCCTTATCGATTGCGCGACAATTAAATTCATCTATGCTTTGACTGGCATTCCTACAATGCTCTCTTTTATAAACCCTCGCCCCCGTCGCCTCCCCCTCCCCCCTCCCGGCAGGTTAATAACGATGATTAATATAGTTTAGAGTCGTTAGGTCTAAATAAAGCAGCAACTTGTCTAATATCGTTGGCGCAAATAGTCGCGGTCGGAGTAGGGAGGCGCTCCGAGCGAAATACGTTCGTTTAACATTATATATTGTTTTTGATTTTAATGAACAATTAAAACTCTTACTAATAAGTTATTATGAGTTTAAAATAAGAGAGCTAAGTTACGTTTATGTGTAGCTACGATTACAACACTTGTCTTCTCACGTCAGTAAAGTTAAAGTATCTCGCTGTTCTAGTGGCGAGCTCATGAAACTGAAGACCACACGGTCTTTTTTTCAAACCCCGGGTCAGGCCAATAAAATGTTTTTGGGATTTCCTGTCAAGAAGTTCTCAGGAACAACCCGAAAAGCACTTAAAACGGTCGACCTTGCACCTGGACTCTTTCCCTTCGTGTCAGATTTGCCAGTCAGGAAATAGAGTCCACATATAATTGTGTTTACGCACACACCGGTAGCTACAATTGTCTGTGTCCTCCTATACTAATTGTCCGTATAATGCCTTATATACATAACCGTATATTATTATTTTTTTATTATTAAAACGTGTTGGCAGCATGGTAAACATGTCATGACATGGCAAGTGATCACCACCGCCCAAAGACATTAGCACTGCGAGAAATATGAACCATTCCTTAAATCTACAATGCTGCAGCCATGCAGATTCTTTTTTGAAGGAACCCGGGTCGTAAGAGGAGGCGAATACGTGAGCTGGTAAGGAATTCCATTTCTTGGAAGTGCGACAAAGAAAGGAGTTGCCAAATTTCTTTGTGCGCGATGGAATTGATGTCACAGTTAGTCACATGACATCGAGAGCCAGCACGCGTAGACTTGTGAAGGAAGGGGGAAGCAGGAATTAGGGAAAATAATTCCTCGGAACACTCGCCGTGATACAGTCGATAGAAAGTGCTCAGCGCAGCTATCTCTCGACGCAATTGTAAAGGCTCGAGGGTGTTAGTGACCTTTACGTCGCCAATAATGCGGACCGCACGTCGCTGCAACCGGTCCAAGGCCTCAAGTAGGTACTTAGCGGAGCCATCCCAAAGGTGCGAGCAATATTCAACGCAAGACCGTACCTGTGTTTTGTACAGCAGGCACAGTTGTTGTGGCGTGAAAAAACGCCGCACCTTGTTCAGAACTCCGAGTTTCCGTGAAGCTGTTTTTATTACAGCCTCGATGTAATCCCTTGGACTAAGGTCGCAGCGAACGTCCATCCCCAGCATGGCGATTTTGCTTTGTATCACCAGCGGAGTGCCACAGAGGGAGGGAAGAGGGGAAAATGGTGACTTTTTTGCTGTGAGAGCGCATACCTGTGTTTTCTTGGCATTAAACTCAACAAGATTATCTGAGCCCCATTTGGCGATAAACTCTAACGTCCTATTGAGTTCAATGACAAGATCCTCCCGCCTCTCCTGAATTTCCGCTCGCCCAGCCACCGCGCGTCCGTGGTATCCACCATGCACTGTACTATCGTCTGCATAGCAATGAATGTTCCCGAAAGAGAGCATATCATTGATATGCAAAAGAAACACAGTGGGGGATAGCACAGATCCCTGGGGGACCCCAGCATTCACTACATAGAATTGTGAAGCGCAACCATCAACTAAAACACGAAGGCTGCGCTTGTGTAGGAAGCTGGCAATCTAGGTGCAAAGCTGAGCAGGCAGTCCATATGCCGGCAGCTTGGAGAGAAGACTTCTGTGCCAGACCCTGTCGAAAGCCTTCGAGATATCGAGGCTGACAGCCAACGATTCCCCATGCTTGTCGATAGCTTCACCCCAGAGGTGTGTTACGTACGCTAGAAGATCACCTGTAGACCGTTTTGGTCGAAATCCGTACTGACGATCATTAATTAAACAGTGATCTTCTAGGTAATGGATCAGTTGGTTGTTAAGAATCCGTTCCATCACCTTACAAAGTACTGAGGTGATAGCTATTGGCCGATAATTTGCCGGGTCAGACCGATCCCCTTTTTTAGGAACCGCTTGCACATTAGCTCTTCTCCAAGCCTCCGGCACACATCCCGAAGAAAGAGAAAGTTGGAACAGGCGCGTTAACACGGGAGACAGCTCCGCCGCTTACTTCTTCAGCACTATGGCTGGTATTCCATCGGGACCGCTAGACTTCCGTACATCAAGTGATTGCAGCTCCGCTCGCACATCACGCTGCCTGATTTTGATGTCAGGCATCGTGTGGCCACAAGAAGGTATTACTGGTGGCAGAGCACTACAATCATCGATGACGGAGTTGTCGGCAAAGAGTTTAGCCAGGAGATCTGCTTTCTCT
This sequence comes from Nymphalis urticae, assembly GCA_905147175.2. Taxonomy (NCBI): domain Eukaryota; kingdom Metazoa; phylum Arthropoda; class Insecta; order Lepidoptera; family Nymphalidae; genus Nymphalis; species Nymphalis urticae. Next base: position 314,946 of record LR990008.1, read on the forward strand.
TGCGGACTGTGAGCTAGCGATCCGTCCGGACTTCTGAGCGGTGGCAGCGAAGGTTGGCAGAAATTGTTTTGCACAGACTTGGTCAGACGCCAGAAGCTACGGGAGCCCCGAGGATGTGAAATAAGGTCATGACCAATCTGTACAATGCGCTGTGCGTCCGCTCTCGTGTAAGCCTTCCTACAGGACTTGAAGTTTTTATTGTAGATTGCTTTCAGTGAGTCAATGTTAGATGCCCCGCTCATGCAGCCATTGATCCACTCGCGATATGCCGCCTGCTTAGATGATACAGCGTCGGCACATTCGCGAGTGAACCAACGGTTACGCGCACCCCTACTGTCGAGATCTGAGCTAGGAATGTAGTATTTCATTCCCAACATGATCTCGCCAGCAACAGCAGCGGCACTAGCTGTTGGGTCATTCCCACTGAAGCAACGTTCCATCCAAGGGACTGACGCATAGTAATCGCGCATACCGTCCCAATCTGCCGACTTGTAGTGCCAAACGCGACGTTTGCATACCGCTGGTGGCGGCAGCTTGGCCTGTGGCACTTTGGTAGATATGAGGCTGTGATCCGAAGAACCAAGTGGAGCTTGAACCACAACCTGATATTCCACCGGGTGAGAAGTCAGCAGAAGGTCCAGTAGAGAAGGCGCTTGCCCATCAATGTCTGGGATCCTGGTGGGCTGATCAACCAGTTGGGTCAAGTCATGTGTGAGAGCAAAAGCATGAGCAGTCCTCCCAGCATGGTCAGTTTTGAGGGATTTCAACCATGATTCGTGGTGAGCATTAAAATCCCCCAAAAACACCAATTGCGCGTTAGGAAACTGCTCTTGCGCAGCATCTGCCACCCGACTAAGATGGTCAAATAATCGGCTTGTCTCCAAGTCACCATTGTGGGATCTGTAGAGGCACACGTAGACCCGACTCTGACGAACCAGATCCACACGTACCACCAACATGGAGAAGGAGGGGTCCTCCAAGCAGCGCAGTCGGTGACAGTAAACATCCGTCCTGACGAACAAGCATACTCCGGCTTTCGCTTTGAAGGATTCTTCAAGCATGTAGCCGGGATAATTAAGGTAGCTGGTATCGGCAGGACGGAGTATTTGTGTCTCCGTGAGAAACAACATTGCTGGCCGTGCTGTCTCGAGATGGTGGTGGACAGCGTTGAGGTTAGCGTGGAGTCCACGGATGTTAGTGAACTCGACCTCAAACAGCGTGGGTATGGTGGGGGTGTGCACCGCTGTACGACCGTCATTCCTGCTTTGATGCGCTACCATATGGGAAAAAGAGTGGAAAAGAGACATGAAGCGAGCGACGTATTGCCACGATGGGATGGGCAAAGTGTGGAGGCGTGTTTCCCCAAGTAGTTGCCAAAAGGGAAACTACACTGACCCACCGAACGGAAGGGCCCCCGAACCCCCCCGGAAGTCGCCGCCGGGACCCCAAATTCCGGTCACCAACCGGCACGACGGTCCACCCCGAGATTATGCGTGGCCTGGTGGGGCAGCCTCGCGTGCTGGTTAGGCACGCTTGGGCCCCTGTACTATGCCACGGGCGGCCAGCGGAATAGCCGTTTCTTCGGGTCTCCCTGTCCGGCAGGGCAATACAGTTTCCCCCGGCATTGGTTCAGCAGCCCTCTCCACTGGACCAACACCCATCGCGGTAATGCTCGCTCGGGCACTGGCTGTACGCTGGCTGACCTCGAAACGCGGCTGCAAGCCACTTCACGAGATTTTCACCATGCGTACGGGGGTAACAAGCCAGGCGGATGTTTATCATCCTACCACCAGATGAGCAGATGGTCGCTCAAATATCCCTTAGTCGCCTCTTACGACACCCATGGGAAAGGGGCAGTGAAATGTATTCTTTCTCCGTCACTGTACGGATAAAATCTTACGTCAAGGGTTTGAATCCCGAGATGGGCCAATAACAGATATGGAGTTTTTCTGTCAAGACGTTCCCCGCAGCAGCCAGATCATACGCTACGATACGATACACTGTTATGAAAATAGAACAGGAAGCATATATATATATTATTTTTAATATGTATATAAATATTCAGGCAGGAGGTGTTTGTATCTTTGTACCTGTCCGGTATAAGTGATATAAACATACGGGCACGCGACCCCGCCTTCTCCGAGCTACTTATGCTACACCCTGTATCTTCCGTGGCATAAGTATCCTTATACCTTGAATTCCCACCAAATTCCCTCAACATCTTTCTATCCTGAACTGGTTCCCTACTCTAGGTTGGGGAGGTCAGACGGCAGTCGCTCCTTATAAAACCAGTACCCGCCATTTACCATGGAAAAGGAAAAGAACAGAATTTTAGGTACAATGGCTAGGGCGTCGCCGCAAAACGACGCGCAGGCACATCGCCCTAAACCTGTGACAAGTGGGAAAGGGCTACCGTGTCAAGTACGGGCACGGCTAAAGAAGCAAGTACCTAGAAAGAAGCTCCGCTTTGCCACCTGGAACATCGGCTCTCTCACAGGTCGCTCCTTTGAACTGGCTGACGTACTGACGAAGCGCAGGGTTCACGTTGCATTCTTGCAAGAAACTCGTTGGAAGGGCAACAAGTCCCGTGATATTGGACTGGGTTACAAGTTGATCTACTCCGGCTCCCCCTCAGGGAAGAACGGTGTGGCCGTAGTACTATCTGAGGAACTCCAGAACGGTATTCTAGAAGTCGATAGACTGAGCGACCGACTTCTCCGGGTGAAGCTACGAGTAGAAGGAGTACTAGAAGGAGTAATTACTCATCTTATCAGCGCCTACACTCCACAGGTCGGTTGCTCTGAATCGGCGAAAGAAGCCTTCTGGAATGACTTGGAAGACATGCTCGGCTGCATTCCGAACACCGAGAGCATCGTGATTGGTGGAGATTTGAATGGCCATGTTGGTGAGGAGTCACGTGAATATGGACGTGTACATGGCGGCTTCGGCTATGGTCGTGAGAATGCAGAGGGGGAGTCAATTCTCAGCACCTGCTTATTATCAGACCTTGCCATTGTTAACACTTTCTTCCAAAAGAAACCCGAGCACCTCATCACCTATAAAAGTGGGCCGCACTCCACCCAGATCGACTACTTGCTCATAAGAAGAAACCAAATTGGTAGAGTGACTAACTGTAAAGTAATTCCCGGGGAATGCCTCACAACACAACACCGCATCCTTGTCATGGACATGCTGGTAGTACCAAGTAAAAAAGTGCCTGAACGAAGCAGACCTAAAACTAAATGGTGGCTGTTGAATGGACCAAAACAGCATGAATTCTGTAAAGTCGTAGCTAGCTCCAAGTTAAGCACAGACACAGAGGAATCAGTCGATAGTCAATGGTCTAGGATCCAGTCAACAGTGAACACCATTGGAAAACAGGTGCTTGGCACTTCGAAGGGAGGCCGCGTCATCGACAAGGAGACTTGGTGGTGGAACGACTCAGTACAGGAGGCAGTTCGAGAGAAAAAGACACAGTTTAAGAAGTGGCAAGAGACCAAATCTCCTGAAGACCGGGACGCGTATAAAGCAGCTAAATGTGCCACCAAACGAGCAGTTGCCAAAGCCCGTTACCAGACGCTGTCACCTCTGTATGACACGCTCGAGACAAATGAGGGCCAAAAGACTATCTTCCGTTTGGCAAAGGCTCGGGAGAAAGCGACACAAGACATAACAAAATGTCTTTGTGTCAAAGACTCTAATGGCACTTTGGTTTGCGATGCAATTAAGGTGAAGGAGAGGTGGCGCGGCTACTTTAACGTGTTGCTTAACACACAACACGCTAATGTGTCTCCTCCAGAACTGCCTCCTAATCTCGGACTTGTTGCACCGGTAACACCTGACGAGGTACTCAAATGTCTTCGTACAATGAAGAACCGAAAAGCCGTAGGCCCTGACGACTTGCCGATTGAAGCGTGGAAAGCGATGGGTTCTCATGGTGTGAACCTACTTACTGACCTTTTTAACCGAATACTTACTAGCCGGAAGATGCCCAACTCTTGGAGATTGAGTATCATTACTCCAGTATATAAAGGCAAAGGTAGTGTACAGGACTGCGAAAGCTACCGCGGTATTAAGGTTATGTGCCACACCATGAAACTCTTCGAACGCGTAATCGACTCAAGGCTTCGGCAAGAATGTACCGTCTCGGAATGTCAGTATGGGTTTCGCCCAGGCTGTGGAACCATAGACCCCATCTTCGCCCTAAGAATACTAACCGAGGCCCACAGAGAAAAGAAGAAGCCGCTGTACATGGCGTTTCTAGACCTGCAGAAGGCTTTTGACTGCGTCCCACGCCAAATAATCTGGTGGGCTTTGAAGATGAAGAATGTGCCACAAATCTATATTGACATTATCCGGGACATGTACCATCATTCGGAATCAATAGTGAGGACCGCCGTTGGCGACACACACCCTTTCCCGATCACAGTTGGTGTCCACCAAGGCTCGGCCCTGAGTCCTTTTCTGTTCAGTGTAGTGCTTGACGTTGTCACAGCGAAAGCCCATGAACCGTCTCCCTGGCTCATGATGTATGCTGATGACATTGCACTGGTAGATGAGGACAAGCAGGTATTGGAGCAAAAGGTGAACCAGTGGAAGAGTGTGCTAGCGAGGGGTGGTCTGATGCTAAATGTTGCGAAGACCGAGTATATGGCCTGTGGCAGTACGGACCCCGAACCCATAAAGATAGGCGGAGAATCCGTTATCAAGACGGAAAAGTTTAAATACCTCGGGTCCGTATTGCACGAGTCTGGTACGATCGACCACGACGTCAGAGCTCGAATAAACGCAGCTTGGGCCAAATGGCGGGAAGTCACCGGGGTAATCTGTGATCGCAGGATACCGGTGAAATTAAAGGGCCTTGTGTACAAGTGCATCATCCGACCAGTCTTATTGTACGGCAGCGAGACGTGGCCAGCTCTCGCGAGACATGTTCAGCAACTTCACGTCGTGGAAATGAAGATGCTGCGGTGGATGTGTGGCGTTACGCGACTAGATCGTATTCGTAACGAGCACATCCGTGGTAGCCTTGGCGTGTGCGATGTAGCGGACAAGTTGCAGGAAAGCCGTCTCCGTTGGTTTGGCCACATTAGCCGCAGACCGCCAGACTATGTTGGGAACCGATGCCTGGACTTTGTTGTCGAAGGCCCCAGATCCCGCGGCAGGCCCAAGAAGCGCTGGCTCGATGTTGTGAGGGACGATTTGAGAGAGCACGATCTCACTAAAGACGACGCTTTAGATCGGGCAAAGTGGAGGCAAAGATGTAGGAAAGCGGACCCTGGCAGTACTAGGCCGGGAAAACGCTAGGAAGAAGAAGATGTATATAAATATTTTATTTTTAGATAAATAAAGTTAGAAGCAACAGAATTAATAAATCTACTTACAAAAAACTTATAACACCTAACATCTTTGCAAAGTCAATAAATCCGTCATGGGTTACTGGGTATTCGTTTCTATATTAAGATTCCACATATATTTTTAACTTTTCGTATTAATAAATTCAAATCTCATGTCAAAATTAAAAAAAGACTATTAGACTACTAGAATATTACTCAACACAAGGTTATCTAAATGACAAAAAAGCCTGGAGTTAGTATTATATGGTTTCCGATTCAACACTTTAACATGATTCAAAAACCCTTATGAGCCTGCTTGAGAAAAGAATTACTTGAATTATTTTGAAAAATAAAAAACAAAAAAAGTAGATATCGCCAATACGATACGACGCGACGCGGCACATCACTACTAGTTCACTTTACAGGCAATATTCAGTTTTGCAGTATCTCATTATTTCTCGCTCCGAAGACGCGAGTGACTCGACACGCCGCAAACCTTTGCGACTCGGCTCTATTACTTGTATGAAACATTCGCTTTAGTTTTAATTAACTAGTATGTCGAAATTACGTAATAAAAATTCCTAACTATAATGTAATATTTCATTAATAATTGTATTTCATTAAACTATGTAATTGATTAATATCGTCGTGTTATTTATAGCTACTTCATAGTGTGCGACGCGGTCGACTGCAACTCGCTTATAACAACTATTTAAACGTAAAAATGTCAAATTTTGTTATATAAACACATACATAGCCGAGATAGCCTAGTGATTAGAATGCGTGAATCTTAATGGGTTCAAACCCGGGCAAGCACCACTGAATTTTCATGTGCTTAATTCGTGATTATAATTAATCTCGCGCTTGACAGTGAAGGAAAGCATCGCGAGGAAACCTGTGTCTAATTTCACTGAAATTCTGTTACATGTGTATTCCACCAACCCACATTGGAGCAGCGTGATGGAATAAGCTCCAAACCTTCGCCTCAAAAAGGGAGAGGAGGCCTTAGCAAAGCAGTGAGACATTCACAGGCTGTTACTGTTAAACACAGACAAAAAAATAATAAAAAAATATTCTTAAAATGCAATTACTATTTGATCAAAAATACATATCACAGTTTTCTTATTGTAAGTTAAATAACAACCACCGCAAAATATTATGCAGTTGTACTTTGAATTTTGAATAAATATTAATAACATGAATCTCGTGGGTTCCGATGAACCCACAATTCGGATAAGATTCACATGTTCTAACCACTGGGCCATCGCGCTCCATATATCGCTACAACGTTTAAACAAAATATTTGAACCCGAGATATGTCATCTTTATGTTTACACGATATGTGTAAATATGGAAAATCTTAGGATATGCAATACACGAAACATTGGCGGCAATGTATCCGTGAAGACTCGGGAAGTCAAAGGTGATCAAAGGCTTTATGTTTGTTCAATATGTCGGGGAATGTCCGTGGTCATCCTTCCTGAAACTATTCGACCCTTTCCCGGGTACGATTGCAGTTAGGGACGTTCCGAAAACTATAAATTTATATTTCATCTAATAATCATGAATTTAATATCGATATTTTAATAGTAATTTTAAAAATTATAGTGTAGCATCACTTTTTTCATGTACAAATGTATGTTTATAATTCATCTCGCGCTCGGAAAATGATCTCTCATGTGGACTACTCGAAATTAACCCACGCATCCTGCAATTCCGAACACAACAGCAAAGTATTAATGTTTGCCGATAAATTCATTGATGATAAGTAACAAATTTGTAATTTTATAGAAATGAGCATATAAGTTTAACTTATACTATGTTTTGTAATAAATATATATATAACTAGCTGACCCGGTGAACTTTGTTCCACCTTAAAGGCAATATCACATTATCACTTTTTTTTAATTTTTAACTTAGGGTAAATAAAAAAGATATAATTATTCAATTATTCTTTATTTGCCATTTATTGTAGCACCTTGTGATAAACGATATTTTTTGTTTTTTCATTAGGCGTGAAAACAAATAACGCGGAAGGTCTTCCGACACGTGAACATGCCACATATAATTGGCCATGGGAAAAACATGGGTGTTCGAGATTAAGACCACAAACTTTCAACGATTGGCCTTGGGACTTATTTACAGTCATGGCGAATGCTAGACGGATCGGAAATTGAAGCCGTTTAAACTGAAATGGCATGTCGGTTGGGATCATCGGGATCCTCGGAATGAGAACTTCCTCACCTTTGAATTTTCCTTTGAGAATTGTGGCGTAAATTAAATTGTTCATCAATTTACTTACCACCAAACGTGTTCCGTTGCACAATTTTGGTTGGTTTAAGTTTCGAAGCATGATTACTATAGAACCAATCTTTAGTCGTAAATTGTGCGGTGGTAAGCCAGGTACATCCAAGGAGTTTAAAAATTCAATGGGATAGTTGGTGGCATCATCTTCTTTTGTTAGACAGTCAATAGATTTGAAAGAATGCAGTGTACCAATGATGTCATCCTGAATTATGTAATTTAAGTCATCTACATCTTTATTCTTAGCTGCCGAAATTGCTCGCTCAATCAACCCTTCATTATTTTTGAGGTTAGTCATGATGTTTGGGAATACTTTGTTAATGAGTTCGTATTTTGATGAGACAAAGTTACAAAAATTCGGAGGAAATGAAATCAATCCGCTCGATTCGTCGACGGGTACTCGACCATTGCCGATAGTTAGCAATTGCTCAGAGAAATCTTCAGCAGATGTATCGTTCAGCAATGCAACTCTCATGTTTGTTGTTAGCTGAAGTTTCTTAACATAGCGCCATAGATTCGATGATTTAAGGCAAGCGTTTATTTCGTCAGCAGCAGTCGATCTGGGAATTACTGGCAATGTTTGGCGGAAATCACCAGACAGTAAAATCATTGCTCCTCCAAAACATCTCGAGTAATTACGTAGATCTTTCAACGTTCGGTTAAGTGCTTCCAATGCACGTTTGTGCGCCATTGTGCATTCGTCCCAGATGATGATCTTCGATTCTGATAAAACTTTGGCCGTAGCGGAGCGCTTTGTAATGTTGCATGTTGGTTCTTCAATAGATTGAAGATTTAACGGCAATTTCAATGCAGAATGTGCCGTACGACATCCTTCTAGCAATGTGGCTGCTATACCAGAAGAAACAACTGCAACCGCAATGTTGGATCTTGCACGAACAGTGGCTAAAACTACTGACATGAGGAATGTCTTACCAGTTCCACCAGGGGCATCCAGGAAATATAAACCACCGTTTCCATCATCAATTGCCTTCATTATTGTATCATAAACTTCTTTTTGTTGGGGATTCATCAGGGGTACATTCGTTTGAACTACTAAATCTAATTCCTGGTGATCATATTCACGTTCCCGTTCCAATTCTCGATTAAATGCGTCATTCATTTCACAATTTGGCGCTGGCATTCCTAACCTGACTAATAAACTACCGCACATGAGATAACACATGTCTTCGATCAAGAGCAAGGCCCGATTATGTATCTCTTCATTCATTTCAAGATCGGAATTTCCTGAATTGACACGAATTTGATGTAAAATATCTTCTGCCATATTGTCCTTGTATTTGTGCCACAGGTTAGATGGGTTCGATGGAAAGCATGTCGAAATGATGATAGCAAATAATGTACGTATCTGACTTGGAGATGCAGAGGCTTCAACGATTGTAGTATCCCAATGGGTATCGTTTTCTAGTAACTTGAGTTCTTCACATGCAGCACGATATGTTGGAAATATTGTACCATTAACAGTCCGTAGTGACTCAAATGACGTTGGCCCATGCACATTAACCAACAACAATCGCAAATAGAAGCATTCATCATTCTTAGGATGAACTGTATATATACGACCAAGAGCATCAGTGGAACGCACATCCGGATAACCAGGAACCACATCGCCTTGCTTCCGTCGTTGAAAATTCTTCAATGAAGCATTCCAAGTGTAATAACGTGGCATCTCCGAGTAAAGCAAAGTTCGCGCAAACGCATCGCTCTGGCAGGTCGCAAAGAAACTGGTCAATGTTGTTGCTGGAGGTGTTTCAACACGTTGAGCAACATTCGAAGCCGTGAAATATACTCGTTGGCCATTCTCCAGATGCACCGCCAAATGCACCACAGTAGGGTGACGTTCGTGTATAGGGAATGAGAATATACGCCAAATCGCTTCATTGCAGTTCACATACTGACCAACTTGATAGCGCGCAATTTCATCGTTCGTATTGGAGGCTTGGACGCCAAAAACCGCCATATCGCTGCCTTTCGTGACATATTTGCAGATGTACTTAATAGATTTTACTGAATTGCAATACTCAACGTTACAATGTGTCTTGAACGTTTTGGAAATAAGTGGAGAATATGGAACAATCCAACTGTTGTCGACCACAAAATCTATTCTTTTAACTTTTGTGGTAATAGTTCGACCGTTATCATCCGGTGATCGACGCCGATACAGTGGATAACCATCGTTGCCAGTGACGGTATCCGCTGTTAATTTCCGTGGATATCGTTTGGAACACTTGCCGTCGATCATGCAAGGTGATTGAGGATTAATAGCGCCACATGGTCCATGAATCATATTTTTGATTACATCATGTAGGTCTGGATCGGCTTCGTGATCAGGAATCTCGGCACATATGATATTATCTATTTGGTCTGGTTGAATTCTTTCCACTAACCAAATAAGAATGTGTGCGTGAGGCAGGCCTCTTTTTTGCCATTCGATTGAATAAATCCAACATCGAGTTTCTCCAAAGACGCGTTGTTTAACAATAAAATTCATTAGGGACCGCATTTTTTGCCTGAATACACGTGCTGAGATGTCGTGTCGATCACTCGGTGTTTGTCCGGGAAGCAGCAATTGAACAATTTCTATCCACTTTGGATTACACGTAAAAGTAACAAAGAGATCTGGCCGACCGTAATGACGAACATATGTCATTGCATCTTGCGCATATTCATGCAAATGACGCGGACTACCTATATACGTCGCCGGCAGAATAGTTAATCGACCAATATCAGCTGCATTTGATTCTGTACTAATTGCATCACGTAGATGGATATGCTCATCAGAACGCAGTTTGGCTTGAGACATCTTCTCCATTCCAAAACATCAGCGGGTATTGTAATGTGTCATATGAACGATGTGTTTCAGATATTTGTTGCAGTTGTCCAGTATCGGAGTTTAAGCACAATATCTCGTGATTCCAAATTTTCACCAACAATCAGAATGGCAACTTCATCTATTGTTGGAGCGTTAAATGTGCGCTCGTGTGTTCCAGATGGTCGTTTATCCGCTCTGATCACAACTTTGTAGTCATCATTTGGCATGCGCTCCAATGCACTCTTGAACAACCTGACCAACGCATGATGTTCTTGAAGCAGTTGTTGCAGATCTTGAAGAATTGCTCTTTTCGTTGCTGTATTGATCTCTTGACGTCGATCAAGTTGTTCCTCTGTGTTGCCCATGAAGTATATTTGTAAAAATTTATGCTTTCCATCATCGAGAGGTTGCAATGATCCAATTCGATGGTGAATCTGTCCTTGTATCTACAAAATAAAAAACAGTCATTATTACTTTACAAACACTACAGGAATAAATACAATATGTTATTATTCTACTGTATTGTGTATAAGTACAAAAACAAATAAATACCTTGAATATTAATTTTAGCTTAAATAACACACGCGATTAAGTCCCGTAATACTAAAATCAATATAAGTGATAATCATGAAGGTTTAAATAAATATAAATACCTTGAATGTCGGATCAAATCCTCGTTCTTCAATAATGTCTGCCCCAAATGAGGTCATTTGGAAACAACTATTGTATTTTTGGGTGTTTCCAAGAAAATGACGGGATTCGGGTGTTTCGCCACGAAGCAATGAATTTAATGGCTCAGGTGGCGGAGTCAATAATGGCAATTTCACTTTGCCATTAAGGCAGCACAATCCTGGCCGTTCTCCGGAAAACTTTAATGCGCCACAATACTCGCAAACAACGTCCATTGGCCCAATGCGAACGCTAGTATGCAAGCAGTAATCAGTCGTGCAATCGTATTGATACGCTGCCCGATTCAAATCAGTATTTGATGAATTTCTTCTTGTGCTTCGTAAATTATCTAGCTGTTGATCTCTGAGGTTTGCTCTACGATTTCGCATTGCCAACCGAGCCGTTTCACGGGCTGCCTCCCATTGCTCTTGTGAGTGAGAAGCACGTAGTCGAGCCATACTAAGGCGGCGCTCTTCACGTGCATTTTCTTGCTCTTCTTCAGTGCTTTCATTCGCAATGTTTCGAATTACTCTTGCTTTGTCGAGAAAGATTTGATCGTCTTGGTCTCGGCATGGTATTTTTATTGATGATAAATGGCACAGCAATACGATATTAAAAAAAAAAATTAGAAGTTTAAGTTCGCTTTTCTTTCTTTTTATTAGAAACTTTAAACAGGCACAGAGTATTTATATTCCTTATTTTATACGAATTAATCAACCGGCAAGACTTTTTTTTTAAATATTCTCAGCTGTCAGTGGCTTTTTGTTATATACTACCGGACTTTTTTAAAAATATGCTCAGCTGTCAGTTGCGTTTTGTTATTACATTTTTAACAAATGAACCGCTGACTTATATTTTGACTGAGTTGTTTTGTTATTACATGTCAGTTGCGTTTTGTTATACCACATTTTATGTCACATCACACGGGAACGACGGGAACGGGATAAAAAGTATCCTATGTCCTTCTCCCAGTTCTTAGCTACCTCCCTACCAATTTTCAGTCAAATTGGTTCAGCCGTTCTTGAGTTATAAATAGTGTAACTAACACGACTTTCTTTTATATATATAGATGTACATATTAAGAACTTATTAATTAGTTTCATTTAATCAGTAAGCCCACAAATAGAAAACGTAAATATTCGATAAATAAGCAGGTTTTTCATGACATTCGTATGACCATCGTAAGAAAATGCATATAGATAAAATATGTTACATATCAACTTCGTCCACTCATGTTTTCAATTGTCAAATAAGGACATGAGTGACAAGACTTAAATACGAAATATGTATGATAAAAGTTAATATCCAATTTGAAAGGACAAAGCGTTCAGTAAAAGCTAGAACGATGAATAGAGACAGATCTAAAGGTTGTTGAAGACTTAATTACTTTTCTACTTTTGTTTCGTCCCGCCCCCATCGATTTGAATAGTGCACGCCCGCGACGAGCTTGTAATGAATGTTGTTATTGAAAGTGGAAACCGTTTTGATACTCATTAACCGACTGCGGCGCTTCCGAGGATGATACATTTTTGTATTTGTAACCTTATATCTTACAAAATTTAATAAAACTTTTACCAGACTATAGGATACTTATGTTTGGAAGTATGATCATCTGTTACAGCATAGCTTCTTAACTACTCATCATAATTCGACAAATGAAGTATCGTTAAAAATGTGCTGATTATTATATTATCGCTATGTGGCGTGAATGTAAATTCTATATGGCGCCCTCAAGAAGGGATAAGATACTGAGCAAAATAAATTCCAATTACCGTGTTAGGTATCAAATGGCAGAGCTAATTTGATATTTATATATATTTTTAGCTCTTGCGCGCTGCTTTCCTTGTTGTACTCGATATTTGCATTAACTTACTTTTCAGAGCGTAAATTTTACGCAGTCGGGCTTTTATTATTAAATATGTATAAGTCTTGTAATTTATTAAAACAAAAATAAATGGGTGCACGTGACACGTTATCTGAGGACCACTCTCCCGTCTTACTTCCAAGAATAATAATTTAGCAAACATTAATGAAACCATACAATAATCTTCTTAAGTTTTTTGTATGTCATCTATGCGTTCTTTCACTATACATCCGATTATGACAAAACTGTCGTGAAGAGTTCTGCATATGCCAGCGAAGGTTTTGACCCAAAAAGACAAGATGTTTTTTAGTATGTTTCTCCAACAATATAAACGAATTATGCAGACCATTATTGTACCCGTGCGAAGTCAGGACCGGTAACTAGTGCAGTATAACGAAAACAATTTCCGTGCGCGGTGTTGGCCCCAGCTAAAATAAAACGATACGCTTATAACAACTACACAGGCAATCCGAGGAATATTTTTAACTCTGGACTTTTATAGTAGTGAGTAACTTGCCAGCGAGTCTCATCGCTCAGCTGATTCAACTAAACAATACTCAAAGCACACGATGTTATCTTGTAGTATTTTGTATATGATTCATAATATTGAACATATTTCACAATGAAATTTATATCGCAAATTATTAAATTAAGAATATCACCACAAAAATAGAATCAACGATGAAAAGTATAATCCTATCCAATCGAAATATACTTTAGTCACATATGTTTTGCATACTTTTTAATTGTCATTTTACAAATTGAATTATATTTAAAGTTACCGTTATAATAATTGTAGATGTAATAATAAAATCAATTATGGCTATGAATGAACGAACGCTGAAGAAACATAAGACGCTACGCATACGTGCTGTTCATTTAAAAATATGTTCTACTTCGAAGCTATTTTTAACGCGTCACAGAAATTAAAGAGCTCAGACGACTCAAAAAATTAAATCTCTTAAAAAAAGTGTCAACAGTAAACAGCAGAACCGACTAATAAAGAAACGCGACACAAAGTCTATTAAGCTTTTATAATCTATTGGCTAAAGAGAAAACACAGAAATAAAACCGAAATAAGTTGATCTTGTTTCAACTGTCCAATATAAAAAAAAAACAATGTGTGTCAAAAAGATTAATTCAATGTATCAAAACCTTTCCTAAGTATTTATTCGCATTTAGTTTGAGTATTTGAGAAGCATTGTCCGGCGTGTGTACGTCATATTGATGTCACATTACAGTTCTAGCCGAGAACCGTCCGGGAGACTGAGTATTAATAGACCGGCGCATGGTGCCTCATGAGCTCAACGCGCTATATTTACGGAAATAATCTACCCATGCGAATACCCAATCTAATACCGCAGCATTGGGCTCAGGTTCCTATAGCAACGGGCGCCTCCCGACTTCGTTAAAATTAGAAAATGGTTTGAACGCGGGAGCTGTCTTGACTATTTATGGTAGTGCATGCGGCGGCTAATTCTGAACGTGTGGGGTTGCCTCTGCGTCTAATTATGGACAGCCACTAGCGGACTCGGGTCTCGTGAATGTGCTTCTGAAGGAATGCCAAACTTTGACGAGCCCGTGTCGAACGGTTGTCGTCTAAGGTGTACTATGTTATGACTGACCCACTTTCGAACAGATGCATTCTCTAGCTGGCATCATTTAGACAATTTGTTATATTATGTATATTATATCGTCAGACGGATCAATAGATTTTATCAATTAGTATTATATTACAGGCGAAGGAACCAGGTTTAAGGGAGTTCTAATTAAAAACCAAAGTCAACGACTGTATAAAAAGAAATGATGTAATTAAAATAAATAAATTAACCGTTTATTTATTAATTACATTTTGGCGTGAGATCCACAACGATCCCAAGTATAATAAAAATAAAAAAGAAAATTAAATTTATATAAATTTTACAATAAATTACATTACGATAGATGGCGTTATATTAGATGTTCAGTTCTGTCAGGTATCACTACGTACAACGTACAAAATGCTTGCGTTCCGAACTCAATACAAGAGCACCAGCACACACAGCACTCGCTCACGCAGCGGCGGCGACGCTAGCGCCGCTAGCCCGCGACGGCGGCGCGAGGGTTAACGAGATGCTTAGAAGCACTTGCGGTGGACGATACCGGGGCCGGACTCGTCGTATTCCTCCTTGGAGATCCACATCTGCTGGAAGGTGGACAGGGAAGCCAGGATGGATCCACCGATCCATACGGAGTACTTCCTTTCGGGGGGAGCGATGATCTTGATCTTGATGGTTGAGGGAGCAAGGGCGGTGATTTCCTTCTGCATCCTGTCGGCGATACCGGGGTACATGGTGGTACCACCGGACATGACAGTGTTGGCGTACAGGTCCTTACGGATGTCAACATCGCACTTCATGATGGAGTTGTACACGGTCTCGTGGATACCGCAAGATTCCATACCCAAGAAGGAAGGCTGGAAGAGGGCTTCAGGGCAACGGAACCTTTCGTTTCCGATGGTGATGACCTGACCGTCGGGAAGTTCGTAGGACTTCTCCAGAGAGGTGGAGGCGGCAGCGGTGGCCATTTCCTGTTCGAAGTCCAGGGCGACATAGCAGAGCTTTTCCTTGATGTCACGCACAATTTCCCTCTCAGCGGTGGTGGTGAATGAGTAACCCCTCTCGGTGAGGATCTTCATGAGGTAGTCGGTCAAGTCACGGCCAGCCAAGTCCAGACGGAGGATGGCGTGAGGAAGGGCGTAACCTTCGTAGATGGGGACGGTGTGGGAGACACCATCACCAGAGTCCAAGACGATACCGGTGGTACGACCGGAAGCGTACAGGGAGAGCACAGCCTGGATGGCGACGTACATGGCCGGGGAGTTGAAGGTCTCAAACATGATCTGGGTCATCTTTTCCCTGTTGGCCTTAGGGTTGAGGGGTGCCTCAGTGAGGAGGACTGGGTGCTCCTCGGGGGCGACGCGCAGCTCGTTGTAGAAGGTGTGGTGCCAGATCTTCTCCATATCATCCCAGTTGGTGATGATGCCGTGCTCGATGGGGTACTTCAGGGTGAGGATACCTCTCTTGCTCTGGGCCTCGTCACCGACGTAGGAGTCTTTCTGGCCCATACCGACCATCACACCCTGGTGACGGGGGCGACCCACGATGGATGGGAAGACGGCACGGGGCGCATCATCACCGGCGAAACCGGCTTTGCACATACCGGAGCCATTGTCGACTACGAGCGCAGCAACATCGTCGTCGCACATTTTGAAGTTTGTGTTTGTGTGTTGGGACGCGCTGGAAGTTGACTCTACGGCAGCGAGACTGCGAGTGCGGTGGAGAGCGGCTCGGGATGCTTATATAGCGGCCGTCGCGGCGCGCGTCGCGCTCCATACAAGGCGCGCGCGCCTCTCGCCCGCACCCGGCCGCGGGTCGCTCCCACTTCACTATGATAACACTAAATCTTCAATCTTTCCACCCCTTACATTCTAAGCTTTTATTTTGCTTTCTTTCAGGCTTCGAAGGCTTCAAAACGAGTGGGTTATAATCTAAAACGGGCGCATCGGGCGTCGATCGCGCCTTGAACCATTTCAGGCGATACCCGCCCGCGCACCCGCACCGCTATATTCTCATATTTTTAATTAAAATTCTCATAAAAATATAAATTAAAATTTAATTCTACTTTTTTAAAAATAAAAATTTATACATAATATTAATAGCTTAAAGTACCTGCTTAAAGTTAAGAGATAAATATACTAATAATATAGATAACAATACATAAGTTCTCATTGGTTATTTACTAGTTCTAGTAATAAAAGTAAATCATAAAAAATCGGTAACATTACATGATAAAACTTTGACCTACTTTAAAAAGCCGGAGCTGTGAATATAGTATTTTAGTTTAATAATAATTAAATAGTCATTTACGAAGTAAAGAATACAAACACACTAGTTATATTCGTAAAGTAATATAATATAGTAATTGATCACTAACGATTTTATATTTCAATTAATTTAATTTGTTCGTTGACTTATTATAGTCAAGATAGGTTTATTTGTTATAATAAGTAAAATATAAAGTAAAACAGCATGGTCGAATAATTTCTCTGTACATCTGGGACATTGACGGGCTGTATAATATAGGGCTGGTTCTGGGTGAGTAGCACCTATTCATCAGTTGATCTATAACCAACCACCAAAGATATATTTCAATATGAAAGGCGAGTTGAAAAAAATTACGACCAGGATCATTAGTAAATTATGAGCTTATTACAAAGCTTAACGTTGTAAGCTTTCACATGTTTATTATAACAAACCCTATTTAGTTACAATAAAATGACATGTAACTCTTTTTAAATATAGAATCCAATCTTTTGAATTCAATTGTTCATAGCAGCTCCGAATTATAAAGCTTAGAAGTTTTTTTTTCATAAAACAAGTACACTTCAAGGATGCTCTTATAAGCATTTCTGAGACGTCATTTTAAACCTAACACCAGTTCAAAATGTACATTCTACTGAGGAGAACCGGCATAAAACTCTGTAATTACTCGTTTTCGTCAATCAATGAATATACGTGGAATAATAACACAATAATATGTACGTGTCCTGTACGACAATCAACCAATATTTACTTCAAGATCTTTTGTCAGCTGTATAATCGTGTACAGTATAAAAAGCCTTATTTATTTATATTTTTAACATATATTTTTTAATTTATCTAATAGTAATTTTAAATGGTCTGTGTCATTTTACTATTGAATCGAATACACTGAGTATTCGCTTCAAATTATTTACCGAGAATTATCCAGGAAGGATATTTGTGAAGTCGAAAACCAGATATTACAATTTTATTTTCACTTCTCGTATATTATATACATTGTTTGTAACGATTGCTAACAAAATCATCGATTTTGTTACGGTAATATTGTTGTAAATATATTGTGACGTCACCGTAAATATTCCTTCTTTACCAAAAACATCGCGAAGGGAGATTTAAGATTACAAATAGGCTGAACAGCCTTTTCATCACCAGATACTACGAAAAGTACTATACAAAAATACTAATTGATCAGTATATACGTAAGTTAAGCGAACATATATATACAGCTATGTTCCATGCTATATACTAACAACTTAAAAACTTACTTATAAACGTTGCTTAGCGGCTGATTAGTTAAACACTCATCACTTTCTATCTTTATTGACTTGACATTCGAAAGAAGAAGACAGAGCATTATGTACTAGTAGTAGTCCAAGTAATCATCCTCAATATTTGAAAGATATTACGAATCAATTTTAATTGTTACGTTAAATTCTTGATAGAAGGAGAACCTAAGTACAACCAAGGAAAGTGGTCTAGCCACCGTGGCATCTCGCTTAAAAATATCTAAGAAATGTTAAACGTGATATTTGAGATTTGATCTAATACGATGAACTTTAAATTTTAATTACCTTTATTAAATATTGAAGCAATACACACAGTTATATATAAAAAAATAATATCACCAGCTTGGAACAAAAATTAACAGACGTCAAAAAAAACAGCGAATGAAACTCGGCGTGTTTTTGTCAAACAAAATTATTAACTAATTGTTAAATAAACAGTATGCGATCGTGTTATTCCCATAGTATTCTATAATAAATTATAGTATTCTACAATAAATTCAATATATGCTTAACTCAGCGTATTTTTAATAATGCTATGCCAAAACGGCCTAGCAGATAGAACACATAACGAAGATCGCGGGTTCAAATCCAGGCAGCGTTAAGTTTTTATGTTTGGCAGTGACGTGGGTAAAACTTCATGTGCCACAAATCCTGCTACCACATAGCATACTAGGCTATGGTGAAATAATGTTTTTCATTGAGAGGATTCCTTCTAACAGAGCACAACAACGAGCTATCATTTAATTCATTAAATGGAGTCTGTACCGATAATTATGTCAGTCTCTTATACATATTTTGTTTTAAATATATTAATAGGATGTAACAAATGTTTATAGGTAAACGAGTAGACGTTCTACTTGTGAGTAAGGGGTCACCGGGGAGTTGCTGATGCGGTGCGACCTTGAAGGTACCCGTACACTCGATGTTTGAAAGCTCCCATATTACAGCGCTCCGGAAAAAACCTCAGGAGGTAGATATTGCCATATCATAGATATTAAAACGAAAATACATTCAAATAATGTTAAAATATTTCTAGAAACATAAAATCATGATATCATAAATATAACTAATTATATTTAAATTTACAAAACATATTAAATTTTATGTAAAATCAATAAAATCATCAAGCATCCATTGATAAAAAATAATCGCATACACATCATATCACCGAGAAACTCCATCCATAACTTACGTGTTTCACTTTTGGACCAATACGATTTCCATTGCTGTGAATGTTTGTTATTTTATTTGTCATCGTGCTTTGACACTAGCAATGAATGCAAAGTTTTATTTATAGTCTAATGTGTATTGGAAATTAAAAGTGCATTCTTGAGTGCATTGGCCTATGCTATTTGTAGTGACAGGTGTAGCGTGCGATACGTTTATTTGGTAATTCTCGATGACTTTAAAGCGGAGTTCACATTTACAGAAACAGCTGAAGATTACGACAGAGGAGTGCGGATTATCTGTACTCGCCTATTCTACAAATTAATTTATTTTAGTGGTACTAAAATTCACTAAATATACGAAACAAAAGTGTCATAGTAGTCATAATTGTGTACAAGCAATAAGTGTAAAGAAGTTTATTTATTTTATTTTTTATTTGTATGTGATATTGAAGTGATATAATTATTTTATATGCTACAATAATGCGCTTACAAGTTCAAGACAAAAAGTAAAAAAAATTAAAAACACTTAATGTTACACTTTCTTGTTTATTTTTAATTCTAATGAAATAAAAGAAATGACGTAATTGCTTAGTATCATTTTGATCATCTAATAAATTTTAAGACAAAAGTTGTTTTTTTTTTTAATTTCATTCATTTCATTCAAAGAAACCATTGTTTGGCAAGAAATCTTGTACAATAATTGCGTCTACGAAGACAATCCGATACGAAAGGAAAGAATTTATGCTCAATACCAAAGCCATAAATGCTTTGTAAGTTTTGGCATTCCTGTAGAGTAGAAAAACTATCAACTTTCACTGGGCTGCTACTGAGAATTTTTCGACGGAAAATCTCGTTAAGATTTTACCTGACCCAGGGATTGAACCCCGAAGCTCGAGAAGCCTTACAAGCTATTGATATTGTTATCATAAATATATGATATGACCTTTTGTTCTTAATTCAAAATATATGAAGTATGAGCTTGGGATGCTTATTGTAAGTGTTCATTTGTCAGCACTTTCTTGTGTGTGTCTGAAATTTCATATCAACGTACAATAGAATAAGAGAGATGGAGATTGCGATGTTTAATATGATGTCCTCCGAACCGAGGACCAACGACTTTACATGCTTTCCGAGGCACAGGAATGTACACACTTCCAACTTCCAGACTCCGGGCTGCTACAGAGAATTTTCGACAAAAAAACAAAACAACTTTTTTTTGGAGAAACCTGGAATGTGAACTCAGGACTTCGGGCCTGCGACCTTCCTGCAGACAGACGAAGCAGTAGTAATATAACTAAATAATATATAGTCGAAATGTAATCGAAAATTTTCACGAATGAAATCATTGGCATAGTATTTTATCATTTTATTTGATAACATTTTGGCAAGAAAGTACGTCTTATTAGTCAGTGTATGCATTCCTCGTCGATGAATGAAACCCATATTTGGTGATATGACTCACGAACTATTCTTTTCATATGTAGGTAATGGACATAAATCGTGCGTCCAACCTTGGCGACTGCTGTGGCGAGTGCCAATAGAACAGCTGAAACGTATTACGCAATACTAATAATAATATGCATATTTATACATTATTTAATAATATAAATTGTCGTAGGTCTTGTTTTCCATCTCAATAGACAACACATACTTTTTGGTTTTTCGACCACGAAACTCCAATACATGTATTGGTGTGTTCTTGTGTATAGTGTAAGTGGTCAGTAAAATATGACATAGATACATAGATTTTTTATGAAGTATGTTGATGAATTCGCAAATGAGGCGCATCTCATGGTAAGCGGTCACCAAAGCCTAAAAACTTTAGCATTCAAAAATATTAAACATTCCTTATCGCGAATGCACCACTCGCCTTGGGAACTGGAAGGGAATGTTATGTCCATTGTGCATGTGGTTACACTGACTCACTCACCCTTTAAACCGAAACACAACAATACTAAGTATTGTTGTTTAGCGATAGAATATCTGATAAATGGGTTTTACTTACCCAGGCGGCCTTACACAAAGCGCTACCACCAAGATATAGGATGGACCAATGACGTTGTTCTGGCTTCTAATCTCTACAAAGCCTGTCTGTAGTCAAAAGGCCTGAAATAATAATAATAATTAATACTATGACATTGTATGGCTGTGTTCCGGTTAAGTATAAAAACATGCGCAAGGGATGTAACATTGAGTAGGCGTCATTTGTCATCAGGCTTATTAACCAGGCTGCCTCAATCTCAAAAACGCAAAACCCTGTTTGGTATATTAATCGTCATTAAATGATTTTGGAACATGGCTTCCATATTTGAATATTTGTGACGTCAATAATCATATTCAACTACGTGAAATTTACTTCCTTAATAATCTTTAAAACTGCTTTCGATTCGGGCTTACAAACTTTTTATTATTAAATACCACTTACGTAAACCCTTAAATTATTACTTTAAAATATATTTTTTAAATATCCAGCGGACTTTAAAAGAAAATAATTTTAAAGACTAAGGTAATATTAATGATCAAAATATGTAAATAAGTGATAATTGATTTAATCAGGTAATTTGATATAGTTACATTTAAAACTAAAAATAAGAGAGTAGTCAACCTCAACAAAATCTTCGAATCATTTAACATAGTGTTTTTTTATTGTTGTCAAATGTCAGTCATGTTGAGTCCTATTATTTGTAATGGCTGAAGTTTAGCGCACGTTGAAATAAGCAACTTGATGTATTTAACTATCTTTCTTTACAGTTCTTCACACTATCGTCTTCTATCAGTCCAAGTATCAAGATTTACCAAGCGTTCACCAATACGAGTAAATAAACGAAGCAAAAATTATTCCTAATAAATAATATTAAATGTTCTATGTTTTCAAAATGACTTCTTGATCTGATATATAATTGTTTTATTTACTTATGTAGGTACTAATATAGTAGTGTGCAGCTCTGAAGCATTTAATATAAATAGATCGCAAGTTCACTGCCGGCTGACGCAGCTCGCTTAGCCATGAAACTAGCGGAGATGGAGACATTAGGATTGCCATGTCCGCCATTATTTGCTTTGTGTTTGGGGATACCGGGTAGTATTGTTACTGTGAGACTTTAAAATAAAACCACCGAGTATGTACTGCTAGTCAGATAGTGTAATTGGTCTCCCTCTTACAAAAAAAAAATTGTTATGGCGCGATGTAAACTACATCTAACTCCATCTATTGATGAAAAGAAAAAATAAATAATATTTGGCATAATGTCATTTGATCTTGAACATTTTGCAAACATATTATAAGGTTTAATTATCATTTATAAACTCAAACTCTTTTGATTTGAAGAAAATAAAGATCTTTTTTGAGAAAACTTAATGGTATTATTAAGCATTGAATGATTAAAGAACTACTACTAGCCGACAGTGAGGATAGCCGAATGGATAGAAAACATGGATTGTATCAGAAGACAACGAATTCAAATCTTAGCCATCATGAGATGGTTCATACGTACTTATATTATGTTTATATGTCATTTCGAGCATGAAAGATGAAATTAATCTTGCTCATACTGAAGTGAAAAAGAATCTCAAGTGTTTAAGAAATTATATTTCAGGCACATCCACTCACAGCTGTTAAGTAAACCCGTGGAGACGAGAATTAAAAAAATCTAATGAAGAGTAGAACAGAAGAGAGATTTGCTTAGTAGGGCCTTTAGTAATAAGACATAATAAGAACAAAATTCGATGTAAATGATTTTCAATAAGGTTTGTATAAAACACTTTATAAAAAAATGCATAAAAATCTGTGAAATCAGATAGTAATAGTCACCATTGATATATTGGGCACACAATTCTACTAATTAAACAAAAAAAACTGTAAAATATTACACTGCTTAGCGTCCTCTCTCATCCAAAGGATGGTTGGGTGCTTTAATAAGCTTATAATTAAAATTAAATTAGACACACAAATATAATATTATTTCTATTAAGTGGACCACCACTATGAAAGATTCATCATTCTTACTACAAGTATTTTTTTAATGTTATATAATTGGATATCATGTAAAATTTCATTTCATTTAAATCAAAACGCTATGTTCCTGGCCGCACTAGCCCGTCGCATGATCTCTGAATTACAGCGCACACTCTACGCAGCACCGACTCACCGCAAATACACTGACGTATCGTTTATGTAAACTCCTGCATGAAGCCCAAAACTTAAAGCTTTAATGTACATAATATTTTGAGATAAATCTTCAGCCAAATTTATTGCATTACAATTATTATATTATACATAAATAGAACCAAGATGGCCCAGTGGTTAGAACGCGTAAATCTTAACCCATGATTACGGGTTCAAACCCAGGCAAGCACCACTGAATTTTCATTCGAACTTTTGTTTATAATCTCGTGTTCGAGAGGAAAGGACAGCATCGTTAGAAAACGTGCATGTGTCTGATATCAATGGATTGGATCAGCGCCGTGGAATAAGTTCCTAACCTTCTTCTATGAGAGAGAAAAAGCCTTAGCCCAGCAGTGGGACATGCACTGTTACTTTAATTTTTTAGTACTATATACTATAAGAAACGCTAACTAATGAAGAAAACTAACTTAACTAATAACGGCCTTATCCTTGATATTGTTCAGCGGTTGTCGCTCTTTCTGGTTAAAAAATACATTATTGTATAACTCTTCACCACTTATACAAGATCTATAGGTAAAATCGTTAGTTAATAAATATAATAATAATAATCCAATGGTCAAAACTCAAACATAACCATTATTCAAAAAATATATGCATATTTAGTTTTTTTCCTACTTTTATTTCCCTATTATTATTGCAGATGTCATTAAAATCGTCAATTGTCAATACTTAACAAAAAACAATTGACAAACAGATAAGTAAAAAAAATTACTGAAATTTATCATACACATAGGTAAGCTAAGTGGAAAACGAAACGAAACGAAATTTAAAAAGTCACACACGTGAGAAACTTAAGCAATAATTGACCAGCTTATTGCTAATTGAAGTGTACAATTTTTATCATCAATTGATCTTCCGATCTCGTTGAGCCACGAAATTAATATGACTGCTATAATACGTGGACTAATTGGCGTAAATCGACACAAGAGTAATCCTCCCTCGTATCTGATCTTTGGACGCGTGTCGAATGTTTCCGCGGGTTTAATGGACCCACATTTATACAATCGCATGGCAATTACTTACGAATGTTGTGTTATATAGAGTCGGTTTTTGAATGATATTATTTTTTATAAAGGATATTTTAAAATAGGAACGTATGCATTTTTATTAAGTTAGTTTTATCTGTGCAATATGAACTCGCTACAGTGCGTGGGGAAGTAACGAATTGATATATTATTTTATTCCCACAACTCTTATTTTATTATAGAGGAATTACTGGTGGTAGAGCTTTGTGCAAGCTCGTCTGGGTAGGTACCACCCACTCATCAGATATTCTACCGCAAAACAGCAGTACTTGGTATTGTTGTGTTCCGGTTTGAAGGATGAGTGAGCCAGTGTAATTCCATGCACAAGGGACATAAAATTTTAGGTCCCAAGGTTGGTGGCGCATTGGCGATGAAAGCGATGGTTAACATTTCTTACACTGCCAATGTCTAAGGGCGTTTGGTGACCACTTACCATCAGGTGGCCCATATGCTCGTCCGCCTTCCTGTTTAATAAAAAAAAAATTATATATCGATCGAGTATTACTGATAATGTGACACGGGGTAGGCTTTGTGCTGGCACGTCTATACCACTTACATACAAATTGCTTTATACTGAAACATCTTAGATCTCATGATTAGTGTCGCACTAAATGTGTCAATCCTTCCCATCATGAGGTCAATCGGTTAGTTAAAGTCACACCGTGTCTTTAACATTTATTGTCTTGGTCAAAGTGCCAGTGAATAATGAAAATACCTGAGATTTTTATTTCGTTGACTATAAATATTTCTGTTGATGAAATAGCTATACTTTTGGATACCCGCTGTTGGATATTGGCTTCCCTTTCCGCGATCCATCACCATTCGGCCCTGTACTTACCTGGTCCAGATTCAGTGTTCATCAGCTTCCTTTACCTTTGATGTTGTGCTGTAATATTACTTACGAGTGAAGCTACCACCGTTTCCAATTGTAGACTACCGTGACGAACTGACAAGAGTATTTACCAATTAAAAAACGTTTAAAGCCGAGGTAGTTCAGTGGCTGGGACTCGTGAATTATAATCAAAGATATAGGGTTCAAGCCCGAACATCCATAACTGAGTTTTCTTGTGCTAATAATTGTAGTAATTTGCGTCTATAACATCTCGCTCATGGTGGTTAAGGAAAGCATCGTGAGGATACTTGAACTTGACGATCTTGAAAGCCCGTGTGGGTAGGTACCCATCTATAATGTATTCTACCGCCATATTTCTTACAGCGCCAATGTCTATGGATCGTGATGACCACCTCCACCTACTTATTGTATATAAAAATTTTTGCATATATTATGTTGGTTTATCGTTGATGACACGGATGAAATTCATCAAGAAAGTTAACTAAATATTTGTAAACTAAGTTAAAATGGTCGAAAACCACAAATTAGTTAACGTAGTATTAAATATGAATAAACACAGAGTAACAAGTAATGAAGATATTTTGCAATGATTATAAATCAATTAGAAATCAAATTGATGCAATAAAAGGCGCGCAGCCTCCCGGGACCCGTGCGAGGGACAATTAAGCTGGCAAATTAAATCAGTCGAGATTCGAGACAAAGATTATACTCCTGAACAGACGTGGCTAACAGGACTAAATATAACAGTTAGTATTAGTATGCAATAAGTATTTTTTTTTAAAGGAAACTTCGGGCGCAATGCGAGTATAATTTTAAGGTCCAATGCAACGTTTATTGTGTAGCGTTTGTGTAAATAGTTTCTGACGCACACAAGTTTAGTATATTTCACATGTAGGTACTAAGTTGCATGCTTATATTTTTCTTATCATTAATGTCTTAGTATAAAAGTTTGTAAATCCATAACAAAAAAAATACAACAATTTGCTATTTATTTATATTCAATAAATCACCCTTTTGCGTCAAAAATTACTAGTCCATTACTGGCACATTTGCTTAATTATTATTTGCAAGTTCTTATTACGTTAGATACAATTACGTAGGACTACAAAATCTCCTTTTAATATACATTTTAACGAATGTTTATATTTTCCAATATTAAAATAACATGGACATAAAAATAATCATGCAAAGCACTCCAGTTTTATTCTATGAGATCTCGCTTCGTTATTTATTATACTATTTTATTGCATCTTATAAATGTTATAATGATTGTCACATAACACGTTCTAACATGTCCCAATTAGGTGCGATTTTCTTTATAGTAGTACAGGTTCTTCATGATAGTAATTATACATATACATTAGGCAGAAAATGTTGTAATCATAGGCACTTCTGCTGGCATAGTCTATAGTATCCAGGCGGTGTGTGCCGGTCGACGCGGGCGCGTCACGTGACCGCCGCGTGCGCGCCGCAATCATAGTACTAATTGACAACCTGCCGCTTAGTATACACTGAAGACTCTATTAAGTGTAGCGCTTCGTAATAAAATGTTCAGTGTAAGGTGAAAAGAAATAACTTTTTAATTTTTTATACATTTGTTAAATACACTTTTTGTTCAAAATATCAGCTAGATGCTCGATGCATATATGATATATTTATTGTTGTTTAATAATTGTGCAATTATTTGATATATCCTTAAAAATATAGAGTTTACGAACAAAATTCTTGTAGAACTTTGCCTTATAATTTACTTATTAGGCCATTGCAATATTATTGGAATAAATATACATACCCCTGTGTCTCCAGTATAATTGTAAAATATATTTGTTTAATTATATAAATATAAATTTAAATAACCAAATGTATAAAGTTCTAAAGATACTTTAAAGTAATTTTCTTTCTCATTTCTATTGTACAGGTGATTATATATTTAAGAATTAGATAAACTCTTGACAAATTATTATTTTAATTAAAAATATTTTAAAGACCCCTTATATTCAAAACTACTCAATTCTCATACGGCGTTCCCTTTTAATGCACTCACTTGTAAAAAACGCGTCTAATACAGAGAATGATCAGCTCGGCTATATACTTAATTTGTCCTTTATTGTATTTCTGTTCCAGTCCTAGTACGAGCGTGATAATATCGTTCGTGGTTCGTTTGCCCCATTAATTGGCCATTGTTGGCCATTTTGGTCATTGTTGGCAGTTTTCGGCCATTGTTGACGATTGTTGCTCTTTTGGGACTCGCCACGTGGCTTCAGTAATCAGTCGACAGATTGATTTTATTAGCTTTGCTCCGTGATGCCGACGGATTTGTTAATTTTCTCGTCCAGTAGATCTGCGATGGGAGAAAATGTGTGAAACATTTTACGGATTTAATGATTTTATTATCGTAATTGATTTGAAATACATACTTTAAACTAACTAATCTGACGGAACCTAATACATATCTCCAGTTTCTGAAACGCACTGGTCGCTTATTACGTCATCGCTGCCACCGACCAATCACCGTTAAGATTTGCCAAATTGTTTAAACTGGCTTTAATAAGATTTCAGGCTACTAACTATACTTTTTATCCCCATGTGCAATAAAAATAGCAATATTATTACCATTTATTTATTCAAAGATTATAGGAAATAATTGTTAGCGATAAGTAAAATACGTATGTTTGAATTGAATGGCATATAAGTGAGTGTAATTTTTAAAAAAAGAATAACTACTGCTTTTGTCTTGGTGAGCATAAAAGTCTGGTGCGAGTTATCTTAGTGTGACATAAACTATCAAATGTCTTCCCAAATTTCAAGCTGGATTTTTTTGTACTAAATACAAAACTATAACTATTCAAAAATACCAGAATTATACCAAAACATTGTCAGCTGGCAATCAATAAAGACGAGTAGCTGAAAAAGTAACTTTCGTCCATGATGAATAGGTGGAACTCTCTCTAAAGTCCAAGCTGTAGTGCTGCCCAAGAAGATCGTAAAGAAGGCCAAGACTAACAGCGTAGTAATCGTGATCTTGATGTTACACGGTTGTTGTCATTTCATTAAACATTAGCCAGTTCTCTGAATTGTATTATTTATCATTATAAAATAAAAATATCCTTTGCCAAACAATAAAATGAGCAAATAAAATCGTGCGAAATAAATTCAGTGTCGTTTACCCCCTTGTGATAATGTTTACCAAAACTAACAATTCCACCAATTTCGTCTGCGTGCGTCGTCCTTAGTTATTATTGTAAACAAACCAACGCGTTGTGTACGTAGCCATCGTGGGAATGTACGGGTAATGGGAGCAGCTTACTATTGATTCGATTCAAGGATATAAGATCATGCGATTCTTAATCAAAAGTTGCGAGTTCGCTTACAGGACATCAATTTTTCCATCAATACAGTACGTAAACTACGTACGAACGTACAGGTAAACTGTATGAAACGCACCGAAACATCTTGTAAATGTCTCCCACTGATGTATAAGTCTCTTCTTCTCTCGAGGAGAAGTTATAGAGCTTATTCCATCACGCTACTCTAATACAGAATGATGGACAAATATGTGGCAGATATATGTTCCCTGAGGATGATTTCCTTTCGTTTATAATTCGCATGTTCATCTTAACACCAAAGAAACAGGAGATGTGTTGGCCTAAACTATGGAATACAGAGCTGCCTTGCATTAGATATGCAGACAATTTTCTATTTTTAATTTAAAAAAAGTCATTAAAATATATATTTTATAAGTTCCAGAGATATCTCTGTTACATGATCCGCTTAACCAAATATAGTGTAGTCTAACATGTCCCCCTATTTTTAACTACCCAGAACGTACTCCTAATCGCCCAATTCTTACAAATAATACGTTTTTAAATGTCACCTGAGTTTATTTTAATACTTTAGAAAGCAAGCGAGGAAATAGGTTAATCGATGGTAGTGATCACTTGCGGCCTTGGACACTGTCAATGTTAACCATGGACTCTAAAATTCTTGCGAGCTTCGTTGTGCCCTTAATTACACTTGACTAACTTTTCAAAACGTTACACAACGATACAATTGATGATATAATTTGTATGATTGAAGATCGGTTGATTTCCACCTGACGGAATTATACAATCTCCTATTCGGTAAGGTTATAGTAGTATATCTAATTTTTAGTAATTAAAAAATAATAATAATAATATTTAAAACTGTAGGAACGATTTACCACGCCAGCAGCGTAGGCGTCGACTCACTGACACACTGATCGCGTTATATTTGTCCGCTAAATATAATCCTGTATCTAACTCAACAGTTAATGCAGGGTTAACTTATTAACTTTGTAAAAGGCTTTTAATTAAAAAAACGACTACACATTATATTCATTACAAATGAGATAAAGAAGTTTCGCATAACTGTTTTGGCACTAAAACAAAAGTATTAATTATAATTGTAATTAAGTAGCTTACTGAAGCTTTCAAGTAAATTAATTTTTAATATATATTCCGCATCCAGAAGTTAAATTGATTTTAAACAAACCTCGAACTGGTATTTTTACAAATAGAACACTAGGTCATATAAATTCATGTAAATAAATAACTCAATTACCCCTGAAATCCAAATAACACAATTGAACACATTCAACATATCACAAGTCGTGCCAATAATTAATAAATTACTTTAACTTTCTGTCCACTAACAAGATGGCGGCTTAAAATTAGCGCGCGCGTTTTTTTATTACGCTGTTGTATGGATCAAAGAATTTCCTAACTATATATATTAAATATATGTATATATATATATATATATATATATATATATATCGTCTTATCGTTTTCTCATTTATAAATGTACACTATCTACCTATCAGAGTTAAGTCCAAGAGAAAGCCAAGATGAAGAATCTCCATAAGATATTAAAAATTAGATATATTTAACTCAAAAATTATCAAATTTAAATTTAGTTTACGTCATATATTTAAATAATAGAAGTTTCACTTGCATCTTATGCTTTCTGTTTTTGTTTTTATTCTTAATATAATATGTCATTTGTTTGTATTAATTTTTAGTGGAAACTTGATTGATTTATGTTTTTCTTATATTTGTTTTTTTACTATTAAGTGTAATCATAATTGTTTGTTTCCCAAATAAATAAATAAATAAATAAATAAATAAATAAATAAAAGAAACACCCTCAAAACACACGAGGGACAGGGACTAGGTTACGAGATGGTCATCCTCATCAAATGTTCGAGAAAGCTACAATTACACGGCAATGTGACCCATGCAGTGATTGCGGATACATTCGACATGCGATACATAATAGAGATAATTCCCGATTGTGGAAAGAATGACCGTGTACCACACAACGAAGGCTCCAGAATCCCGCGAAGACCAATAACTCTTCAAGGAAGACAACTATACAGTCATCATTAATCCGAAAATTAGGATTGTTATGGAGCCTTGAAATAAAAACATGCTGAAAAATAAAATAACGTAAATTCGAAATTTAACAAAAATAAACTTTGACAGGAGTTAAACCATAAATTCGCTTTCTGCCCAACAATACACATTACAATATAAAATAAGAAAAAAAAACAAGCAAATCAAGTATTAAAATTACTATATCTGTTCACTTGCTCTTGGTCTGTCTGTGTTCCATTTACTTGAGGTCGACGCAGTGTGTCCATAAATTACATAAAAGGGATTAGAAAATCTTTTACGTATAGCCGTCTGACGCCACTTTTTGGAAGTGTTTAATTTAGTAGGTCGTTTCCCTAACGATATGCTGATTGGAACGTTTATCAAAATGCTAGATTGTGAACAGTGAAGCCTCCCGGGTAACAGTGTTTTTATAGGCAATCACATCTTGTACCAATATAGTGTTATTGACAATTGGTCTACCAATAATCAGTGGTCACCACCGTAGGTAGACATTGTCACTGTAAGAAATAATAACTATACCTTAGCAACGAATATTTTATGGTGTTTGTGCCTTTAGTTACACTAATAATATAATATTGATGATTGTTTTTTGAATATATGATGAGTAAGTCGTACCAGCCTAAGGCTTACATAAAGCGTACCACCAAATAATTTATTCTATCGTTATATAAATCCATTACAACTAGATAAATATAACCGTAACAGCCTGTAAATATCCCACTGCTGGGCTATAGGCCTCCTCTCCTCTTTTTTTTTTTGAGCAGAAGGTTTGGAGCTTATTCCACCACGTTGCTCCAATGCGGGTTGTTGGAATTCACATGTGGCAGAATTTCAGTGAAATTAGACACATGCAGGTTTCCTCACGATGTTTTCCTTCACCGTAAAGCACGAGATGAATTATAATCACAAATTAAGCACATGAAAATTCAGTGGTGCTTGCCCGGGTTTGAACCCACGATCATCGGTTAAGATTCACGCGTTCTTACCACTGGGCCATCTCGGCCAGATAAATATAAACAGAATATTAAAATTATCGTAAATTATTAATAAATAATTATTTTTATAAGACACAAGTTATAATTTTGCATATTTAAATGTAATAAATTTATTTCAATTTTTGATATCGACTCTACTGCAACAAACTGCATCGTCGACCTGTTGTGAAAACGTTACACAATAAATGCAGTTGACAAGTTCTAATAACGCGGTCGCCTTCTCATTAATAATATTGTTCAATCTTTATTAAAAAGTGCTTGTATTCTAAACCTTGAATAAAGTACATTTTGATTTTAATTTTTTTATATATATACATCAATTTAACACACTATATATATATATATTGCAATCAAATGATAAAGATCTTAACCGATGACAGCTGGCTAGCACCTGAATTTTCTTGTCCTTATTTTTTGTTAGTTGCGTCTCGTGCTTGGTGGTGAAGGAGAACATCGTGAGTAAACCTGGATCTGAAAGAAACCCTGCCACACGTGTATTTTTATCCGTATTGGAACAGCATGGTAGAATATGCTCCTAGCTTTCTCTTCAAGTAGAGAGGTGGCCTTAACCCTGCAGGAGACATTTGCAGGCTGTTACTTTTACTTGTTTTATAATATGCAAAAGTAATATAATAAAGTTTGTAAATAGTCTGGGAAAATACATTATTCCTCTTAAGAAACGGTCTACCCATAAATCTGCTCCTCTGGCTGAATCTTAGGATTACAAACTTCTAAAGAAAAAACAGCGATAATAGAATAGTAATTAATATACGTCGCAGTGGTCATTTTCAGTGTTTAAATGAGAAAACTAAACTATGGTCGGTTGTGACCACTTACAATCAGGTGACCCATTTGCCAGTCTTGCAATCCATTTATAATAACTGTATATGAATAAAAGGAAAGGTAATAAATACACAATATGTGTATGTGTGTGTGTGTGTGCGTGCAGTGAGATATATTCGCAGTATGGATGGATTAATTTTTATATTATGTGAAGCGTATTCTATAAATACACAACTCCATTCATAATATTCAATAGTACGTATTTCACTTCACATAGCTTTTAAAATGAATTCAGAAAGTGTTACTCATGATAAATATTTCGTATCTAATGAAATTGTATTAAAAATCTACGTTAAAAATATATATATTAAATTACGATTTATTGTTTTTACAACATTGTTTTTCAGTCA
This sequence comes from Nymphalis urticae, assembly GCA_905147175.2. Classification (NCBI taxonomy): domain Eukaryota; kingdom Metazoa; phylum Arthropoda; class Insecta; order Lepidoptera; family Nymphalidae; genus Nymphalis; species Nymphalis urticae. Next base: position 347,936 of record LR990008.1, read on the forward strand.
AGTAAAACTTTTGAAAATTTCATCAGAAAACCCTAGTAAATATAAATAGTTAGCTCAAAAATTTTATTTCACAAGCATTACATAAGCACTGTCAGATAATATTAGGTTTAATTTTAAGTGGCTATTAATCTATTTTTACGTTTTTCGTTCGAGCATTGCCCCTTTTAAGGGTATCGTCGTATTACGCGTACCGACGTAACGCGTAGGCGACCGACGATGTAAACACGGACGCGGTCCATGCTCGCGTGCTTAGCCCGCACGTGCCGGAGCATTTAGCTAGAGGGAGACAGGTGATGACATTAATTCATTCTCTCGTACCTGAAACAAGGACGGAGCGATTGCAGCGCGACACCATTTCAGGCGAAACTCGTAGCAATGCAATTTTTCAACTGTCTTATGTCATTGAATACATACAAATAAAAATATACCGTATGTACAGATGGTACGGTTTGTTTTTGATTGTTTGACTTATGTTTAGTTATTTCTGGATTTACACAGCGTGGAACAAATTTCATTTCAACCGCTAAAAGTTTAAAGTGCAATTTAAATATTGTGGGCGCAGCGGGGGCCGACTGTATTCACAATTTCCCGCTCCCAACTTTAGGCAGAGTACGCGGCTCAATCTCAAACACAGAGAGACACGCAAATAAACCATTGCAGTAAATTGAAATGGAACGCTGACACGGTGCCGCATTCCTGGTTCAGTTGGAAAACGCCCAAAGTCCTATGAGATACAATTTATAATAACTGGGCAGGTAGAATACAAGAATTGACTAATTAACGTTATGTATTTGGAACTCTGTTACGTCGAGCACAAGGTGTAGATTCACATAGCAGGCTGTGTTTATAAGATATTAATAGAATGTTGCAGAATGCGCACGGGGACTGACTTATTTGGTGAGAGCGCTGTTATGGTTCGCGGTGTGGTAACGTGCAGACTAAAACTAAGAACTAGGACTAGAAAAGCCATTGCTGCTGAATTACTGCTGGCCAAGACGTTCTCCTCTTGAGGCGAAGGTTTGAACTTTATTCCCACATGCTGCTTTGCAGCTTGGTGTATCCAATGTGGCATTTTCATCCGACACATGACAGTTTCCTCACGAAATTTTCCTTCAACGATGAGGACGGTATGAATTATAAACATTAAGCACGTGAAAATTCTATAATGTTTTCCCGGACTTAAACACGTAATCTTCATTTAAAATTCGCATGTTCAAGTCACTTGGCCAACTCAATTCTAATAAAATTAAATGAAATTATTAAAAAAAATTATACTTTATAATATATATCTTCAAGATTGAAGATAGGCCAATGGAGGGTAGGCTTAAATTTGGCATTTTAATTCTATTTCTGATCAAAATTTGTGATCACCGCCGCCCATAACAATTGGTACCGTAAGAAATATTAACCATTGCTTATCATCGACAATGCGCCACCAATTATGGGAACTAAAATGCTATATCAGTTATACCTGAAGTTACACTGGCTCTCTCACCCTTCCAACCGGAACGCAACAATACTGAGTATTGCTATTTGACGGTAGAATATATGATGAGCGGGTGGTATCTACCCAGACGGGCTTGCAAAATAAAATAGTTACAATTAAAAAAAATAAATAACAGGCGTTCGTCATTGGTATAATATCTGAGTCTAGTCAAAACATGAAAAACTCAAAAAGAGACTAGGTGCGATAAAAGGAGAAGAGGTCCATGATTGGTGTATGATTATGGTGAATTGATAGATTAGTCACCTGATGGTAATTGGTCACCACCACCCATCCATTATTACCAACAAGTAATATTGTATTATAATTCGACTTACAAATAATTGAACTTTCAAAATTTAAAAACAATACGCCAATTATTATGTTATGTACGTAAGCAAAAACAAAAGATTGTTCCAGAAATTGTGACGTACATACTGTTAACACTAAGAAAAAGCATAAACTTGTAACTTCTATGGTAATTACACAGGGTTAGGAATTCTTTTGCAAATAGTCATTTAACAATATAAATCTATTAAGCCGGTATAAAACTAAATAATTATTATTCCACGAACTATATTGCAATATTACATTATTTACTCTGATCGAAAAATGAACCAGCCCTCCTATCCAGCACGCGACTAGAACATTAAGACGAGGATAAGTTATATTAATATTTTTTATATATTTATATAATTACCCTGTTAAATCAACAAATACTATCCCTATGCTTTTTTAACATATATATTTTGAATTTAATACTTCTTTTTGCGTTAAGCGTTACCCTTACTTGCTGTACATTATGGATTACGGTGCTGTCTACTAAATCAGTACAGTAACGTCAACGTCAACCAAACCGACAAACTCTCTGAAACAGACACATATAATCCAAACTTTTTTTTTAAATATGTAAGCAAGTGCTTGACTGTTATCACACCTGATGGAAAGTGATGATACAGTCTAAGATGGAGCGCGCTTGCCTAGAAAATGCCTATTCACTCTAGACTTGAAGGTACCCATATTGTAGGTGGTGGGGAAACGGTCGGTAAGGTGTTCCAGATCTTAGCGGTGCGTATCGGAAACGAGGAAGCAAATCGTTTCGTACGTGTCTTAGATACGCCAACTACGTATGGGTGCAGATCTTTACGATGCTTCGCAGTTCTATAGTTAAATTGTGACAGAGGAACCAAATTAAACAGTTTAATCAAGGTGAAATAGCAAAGCTCAGTTTTCTATATTTTTTTTTAAATTAGCATGCAACCACACCGCGAGCTCTGGATGTCGTCCACTCTAAATAAGGTGCGTGCGCAGTTACACCAACATGCTACTTCTTAACATGTTGATTTTATTACTTACCGAGTACTAACTAGCTGTGACCTGACCGGAAATTAAAGTTATATAATTATTATTTAATGATTAAAATATATAAAATATACAATTTCTTCTATCAATGAAATAATCAACAATTAGATTAAATTAACGTTATTGAATCAACAAAACCAAACAGAAATGATATCTTCACGTATTATAATATTAATGATAACAAAAATATCCTCTTGACCAAATGTACGATGTACGACAGCCAATCTCAAGGATTAACTAACTGCATATAAAATATTACAGTGCATATGTGTGTGCGGACACAGGTGCAGTCTTTACTTCCTCAGGTACGTTGAAATAATATTCATATAAATTAAAGAAAAAATACACTAAAGGCACGGTTAACACGTCGGTGGTAAGTACGAAGTACGATAAGACGGAAAACCGAACATAGAGGCCACGCATCAACGGCTTTACGGGAGCGTAGCACTGGATGTTAGAATTTCTTGACAGAAAAACACAATAATAATTGCCTAGCTCTGATTTATGGTTCAAGAGATTTATTCTCTCAAAATAATTTATAAAAATTTCTTGCAAAGCAATTATAAATACATAAACAGTATGTACATAAGCCGACAGGCATAGTATTTTGTTATTAATTAAATTGGTGCCAGGTAGATTTAAAAAATAATGGTGAGTGCGTTCAATTTGTGTTTATTAGGGAAATAGTAATCATTAAGTATAAGTTATGTTATTTGAACCCAGAAACTTATAATCTGCAGCCTTCAATCAAAACAGCGTTAACGTAGTTATTTTTTTCCTGATTTAACAGCTTTTCACCACAGTGATTATGTGGCTCTAGTGTATTCATACGAATTATTATTCTACAGCTATCATAAAGCAAAAATAAATATATTAATTATACTAATTAGTGGTAATCAATGATTTACATTCGCTCGAGTGTTGAAATGTTAATACAGTCAGCTGATTTATTTTAAAACTAGCAAAATCCACCGCTTCGCCAACGCGGATTTCTGTTAGACGAAAATCCCTTAAAATCTGCTTTTTTAAAGTACATACACAATGCCTATTAGAATTATACATCCAATATGTATAATTTGGTAACTTGTAAGCCATATTATCTTTAAAAAAAGGCAGACTAGCTTCCGAGGTTGGTTGTGTATTGTTGGTTGTTTCACAATGTAAGAGCCAATTAACATCTCCTACAGTCTCCTACAGTCTATGGGCGGTAGTGACCACTTACCATCAGGGGTCACATTTACCAGTCTGCCTACCTATTTTAAATAATAATATATTTTAACTATATTAATATGTATAAATATGTCGGTTTGTGTTCAAAGTCGTGTATTCGAAAATCAAGAAAAAATTACTGAACATATTTTAATAAAACTTTTTTAAAGCTTCTAGATAAATCAATCTTTATTTTGTTACACTATGGCATAACAATGGTAGGTACTATTTATGGGAAGTAGATGGATATGAAACGAGGCTTGCCCATGGAGCCCACTTATGGCGTAAAATTCTAAATTAACATTTAAATTAAGAACACAATAATGTTGTCTGTTTCCCTGTTTGAAGTCATTGAGTATATACACTGGAATTTATGTACTGACCAAGCAATGCCATGATATGCCATATTGAACGCTAGCGAGTTCCCGCATTGGGACGGTGTCGTGTGTGGTGTCTATTACGTGCGCGTGGGCAGCCGACGCGAATGTGTGTAAGCTCAGTTCTACTGCGAGTTAGTGAGTTTCAACCTTTAGTTTAAATGTAATTAATGATTGTATATATCTATGTAATAAATAAGTCTTAATTAGTTATTGCCTTGAATAATATATAATTATTCATTATATGTGATTATGTGAATAACAATATTCACATAATCGACGTCAATGACATTAAGTTCACGAATCTTCTAAGCTTTTGTTTTACCACGCTCATCATAACGCAAGACTAAAATATTGTGATAAAAATTCTTACTATGTTAGAATAAATACCTAAACTTTGCTATGGCATGTCATATCTTCACAGTAGTTTTAGTTAAGAAACATAAATTAGAAGCAAAATCAACGGTTCATCACTGTTGTATTATTGTTTCTTAGTATATTTTCTTATTATTCTTCTTAGTATGATTATGATTGTAATTTTATCTAGTATATATATTAAAATTAGCTGTACTCGTTAATATCTGCTTACCATAATGGCAGACTGGAAAATAATGCCGAGATGGCAATAAGCTCGCCTGTATCGTGCGTTAGCCTCAATTAAGATTAAAAGAATCTTGGTCAATTAAGATTAAATAAATAAATTAAAATAATAAGTAATACAAATTCGATTACTTTTCAAGATGATTTACAACAAAATTGAACAGTTATTACAAATTTTAATTATTTATACTTTTATTAATATTAATATTAATTATAACTTTGATTGTGTCAATCGTCGGCATTTATATAAAATTTATAAGTATGGGTATTGTATAAATATGTTATAAGATTGTTTCGTAGTTTTCTAAAGAAATAACACTGTTTATTAACAAATAAGTATTTGATTTGTATTTACTTACTTTCTATTGTCTATAATTTGTATATCTTATTAAAGTTTTCTTTTCTAATTGTTTTTTATTGTTGTATTATATTTTTTATATATTTCTACTAATGTTGTACGTAGTTTTGTCTATAAATTGCATGTCATTGAATTCAAAACGCCGTTTAAGCTATTCGGTACCATTGGTCCCGCGGCGTATCAAATCGACTCCCGCGCAGTTTTCAGCATCAGCTGTTTCAGTTACATTCCTGTTTTCAGACACACAACACGTATCCCCGTCTCGTTACATTAACGATCGCGTTTATTACTTTAAGATGTAACATTGTCCTTGTTAATAAGATATTTATATACTTTATATATTGTTATATTGAATATATTCAATTCAATTTAGTGATCACGAATCAATCCGTGTTGTAACGATTTGTAATGTTCAAAATTACTTGTCAAACGTCAAATTCTTTTAAACAGATATATAAATAACGTTAATACATATCATATAACAGTTTCAAAGAAGTGTCTTTAAAAGTGAGAAGATTTTCATTGAAACTCGAAGTCTTTTCGTATAAATAGTACATGATAGTGTCACATTCGTGTGTGATTATATAAAGACAGTACGTTATATATGTATGTATATAACTAATTTATTTATGTCATAATCTCAAGAGTTTATTTGAATGCGATAATCTCAAAATATAGTTTTTTTTTTGCGTTTTATGTTTCCGCTATAAAAGGTGGATGGAAAAATATTTTTTGTGGAGCAGGAATACTTAACGCGAATAGTACCGCGCGAAGCTAGTTTATATTACAAAGTTCGGGAGTTTGTTTGTTTAATCGCCCTAATATCAGAAACTAATAATTCGATTGCGTTAGATTGCCAAATTATTGATGATGGTATGTAACACGAGTCTTTGAAGCGGAAAAGTAAATAACCATAAACGGGATTCAAGTACGTACGTAATACAAATAATAAAGTGACATAATCCAAATTTAACGCGAACCAACGCTATTATTAATATTAAATTTTACAACAATGATAATATTCTTTATACATGTCTTGTTTTCTCTAATATTGGTATTAATGGTTTCATCAAAACATTTTTCTCATTTTAGTTTTTTGCTATAGTGCAATGTCAAAATGATTGATTTTGATATTTGCAGCTCAGAACATTAATAAGTATAGTTTTTAAATAAACTCTTTGACCAGTCGTACTCACAAATGTTACTTACAGATGTTAGCGATATTTGAACGCTTTCATATTGCATTCAAATATTTCTTCATATTTCCGATTGCATTCAAAAATTTCTTCATATTTCCGACTAAAAGTTTAAATTCTGTCGCGCTTGTAAGTCTCCCGTTACTTTTATCTCACAGATAATATATAAGTATAATAGAGCTAACGTCTGTTACATTATTTGTATATTTATTACACTAACAGACATAAACTGTTTGTTAATATCGCCTTTCTCTGTTATTTGTACTAAAAAATCTGTGAACTTACAAATCTGAATCTACATTCAACCTAAAAGCTTTACACTGTATTATCGGTTGGGAAAACTTTACCACCGGTTCGGAAACATATACTGAGAAGAACTGGCGAAGGAAGTCAGCGACATTAATATATCTTTTCCTTTCTTTATTTACAAGCCTGGTGATTATTTAACTCTCAAGGTCGTACATACAGGTGAAGTTGAAGAAAAGCTTTTAAAAACACCTGATGTTAGCGTTAACGTGATTTTTTTGTTATTCACGTAAATACATGAAGGTATCGACAGGTCTGAGCTATTTTGAACGCAGTGATTCTGCGCGTGTCTATTTTAAAACATCTACAATTATAAAGCTGTAGATTTGGGTGTGGTTCACAAACAATGATCTGAGAAATAAAACTCTTTTAAATCGCAGTTTTAAAAGATTAAATTAAATTTAAAATTACTAACGGTTCGGAAAATAATTTTGTACCTCAAAGATTCGCTAAAAATAGTCGGTAGTAGTTTACTCGGTTACTCATTTTTCGAGAACCAAATTACATAGATAATAAAATATAATAAAATTGCAATTAATAAAATACAATTAAATTATTGTACATCGTGAAAATCAAAGAATGCTATACTACACGATTTTTACCATCTATGTATAAATTATGTATGAACTTTTATTCAAATTTACGCGTCATTCATTGATGTTTTGAAATTATATCAAAATACAAATGTGAATACACATATTATTGAAAATATACTGACACTGATACAACAATGTATGTATTCCTACTTTGCCTCCTACTAAAAACATTTCATCCATAGTATTGAGGTGAACCCAAAGCTACCAAAAGACAGCACACTATGAAAATATCACAAACATACTAATCGAACTAAAAGACGACCAAATAATCAAATAATAATAAATTACTTATATTATAAAATAAATGCTAAAAACATCACTTAAACATTATATATGATCACATTTCACCGAGGATCTCTAAACTGACGATACATTACAATTGAGTATTTCTCAGCGGGCGTCAGTTTTGTGCTATTTTTGTGTATTTTGTGAGAAAATCCGTGCGAATTTGGTTTTTGGGTCATTTTTTTTCTAACAAGCCTTACAATTAAGAATATCTGTATCAAAAATAGTTCAGGCGTGAGTTAATATATGCTATTATAGTATCGAATGTAATTGAAATGCACACTATTGTGATCGAGGTTTGAGAATGCTCTTTTCTCGATCATTTGTCACTCTATAACGTATTATTTATTTTTTTGTGCTTATATTGTATTTGTGGTTAATATTAATATGAGATTCAATTTTATTAATAGATATCGGCTGGAGTTTCTACGTTTTGTTATATAAAGACTATCAGACGTACTCGTTTTACTGATATAAATATATGTTTTTCTATAAAGACGAGAGAGATGGCCCAGAGGTTAGAACGCGTGATTCTAGGCCGATGATCGAGGGTTCAAATCCGGGTATCATTGAATTTTCATGTGCTTAATTTGTTTATAGATAATCTAGTACTTATCTTGTGGTGAAGGAAAACATCGTGAGGCAACCTGCATGTGTCTTATTGCATTCAAATTCTACCACATTTGTATCCAGCTACTCGCATTGGACCAGCGTGGTAAAAATAGCTCCAAACCTTCACACACCTTAAAAGAAGAGGAGGCCTTAGCCCAGTAGTAGGACATTCACGGACTTTAACTTTATCTATAAAAAACTTTTAAAAGAACAAAAAGACTATTGTATTCTTTTATTAGGTAAAAGCTGTAAGCTAACCGGTAACCATCTGAAGTTCAACTATACCAGTAGATTAACATAATAAGGTGCTGCTAATCATTTTTGACCTGAATACTTTACCTTGCTAGACTGTTTTCAGAATTACAGATCTCGTGTAACTTGGTAGAAGTTTTGGTAGGAAATTAAGGTTATTTTCAGACTATGCATTTGGTTTCCATATATACTGGGAACCGACAAGGTAAATGAATAAGAAATGCATCAAGGTTTCAGCAACCAATCTCAAGGCAGGACGGTCTGATGTGGTCGAAACTATCCTTTACATCGTCAGTGCGCAATACGTAAGTATTGCTGTTTAACAGTAGAATATGTAAGTGCTTGGCACCTTCCCAGACGGACTTACATAGAGCACTACCAACAAGTAATTGTATTTAAGAAAGTAAGTGTTTAAATAATAATGTCCTCCAGACCGATTTCGGCCACGGCGGCCAATCTCAAGAGAGATTAGCCAACTGTGCAGAAGATTATAGTGCACAAGAGTGTTCGCAAGCACAGGTACATTCTCTATTCCCTAACTCTCATAACCCGATGGGACGGCAATCCGACACGACCGGAAAGAGTTCAGGCGCAGGACCAACGGCTTTACGTGCTTTCCGAGGCACGAGAGTGTACACACTTCTAACTTCCAGACTCCGGGCTGCTACTGTGAATTTTTTGACAAAAAAATCCAAAAACTTTTTATTGGCCCGACCTGGGAATTGAACCCAGGACCTCCGGGTCTGCGGCTTTACATCAAGCCACTAGACCAACGAGGCAGTCAAAAGTGTTTAAATACACAGAAACGACCATGAGAACCCGCGTCGATTTTTCAGGTAAAATAAATATAATATTCTCCGTTCATTGTTAATACTCAATCGTTTTAAAATGAAGAATAAATAATAGAACGAGAAAAAACATAAAGCTTTTTATATATCTTTAAAAAACATGAAATTTGAGTACATAATTAAACTCTTACATCACTTAAGTGCAATCTCTAAAGTATAAATGTTGTTACGAAGTGCTTGGAACAAAGCTAATCCTTCCCCACAGACGCCAGTGTTGATATTTATTTTTCGGTTATTATATTTATTGTGGTTATTACAACGGCTAATAACTGCGCGTACGCATAAAGACGCCGCGGGCGGTCCGTTTTGACGAGCTTTTATAAAAGCTGCGGTCTCAGTGTAGTTGCTATACCATAACATTATACTCGATTACTTTCTATAATAATATCATTTTTAAAATATTAAAAAAACATAATTCTAAGTAAGATATCAAAATATTAAACCAATTTTAAAAATCAAAAATTACAATTACAAAAAAATATTAAATTCATTATTTACGGAATATTTAGCTTTGCTGAGTAGTGCAGTGCCAGTATATATGGTTGGTTAGGGCCACTTACCATCAGGTAGCCCACTTGCCATTCCGGCTACCTAATTTATAAAAAAACAACCCTTTCGTCCTTTCGCCGGCTAAATTTAATATTATTTGATAATTATCAGAAAAGTCGAGTCTGCAAGAGGCTATACTTAACTGGTATCAATTCTGAATGATTAATATTTTTTTTTGTTTTGGTTAATTTATTTTAAATATTTTGTATAAAATCATAACATCTTTGTCGGCACAATTAGTTTATGCAAACGAGATGCATCGAGTATTTAGTATTTGTACTGTTAATAATCAAGTGTTCGTTTTTTCAACCCCCTAACCTCTATAACGAGAACCATTTAAAAAAAGCTCCTGTAATTTAGCAATTAATACATTTTATATTATAGCTTAACACCATATATACTCTACTACTACTAATAAATAATAAGCACATTATTAATTTTCATCGTTGAAATATTAGCTCAATATAGATTTAGCATCGCTTACGTTCAAGCGCTAGAATTAAATTAAATATAAGTTCTTAGTTGTATACTTAGCGTCACTTTTTCACCAGTTCCTTACAATTGGGCTGCGCATGAGCACACATAACGCGTTTCCGGCGCACTCGTCGCCTTACACACAGAATTGTCACACAATAAAACCACATTTTAATACACATGTTTTACTCCATTATATTGTCGCTAAAGGCAAAGTGATCTACAAACAAGCAACTTTGAACTTTAAAATTATAACAATTAAGTTTATTTTTATACTTATTAACTTTATTTGTAAGACTATATTGTAGATATGATTTTGCGTTTTATATTTGTGTAAATAAGGTATAATTTCGCTTGGTCGGATTGTGTACGTAGGTGTAATTGTGTTCTCAACAAACGATCGCCTGTACGTATGTAATTGATACATTTCTATTGATTTTTTTCCGAAACGTTGACAGTTTGTCGGCTCATACAAGTTACTAAAATATCAATTAAAAGTTTTGGTTTAAAGTTCCGATTGAAACGGAAACATGTTGTTTTGTAACGTATTGCATTGTTATATTTTTAGTATTATTTATCTGAGGGTTTCGACTGGGTTATGAGGTCACGTGTGGTGTAAGTATACGTACCATATATGTGTGTTTTAAATACTAACACTGAGTACTACCAAAAATTAAAAGCTGAACAAGACGAGACACTTTATTCTGATAACAATGATCTCATAATATTAATTTTATTACATAGTATTTTTAAAAATACAACATTTAATTTATTTTAAATGTTAATTTCAGTCATAAAGTACATTTTCGCTCAGAGTATTGCAGGAGAATTGCGATTCAAAGTGGAAATTTTGCTAGCATTCATGTCAACGTACCACGCGGTCATCATTTGTATAGTAGTTATTTTTCATTTATATGTGTGTATACTTAAGGAATAAGACCTATTGTTATTTTTAAAATCTTTCGCAATGTAGATTCAAGCGAGCAGAACCGACATGAAACTCTGTAGTTATCCTGTCCAACACTACAATTACAAAGTTATGTCAATTTAACACAATAAAATTTATATCGTAACTAAAAATCAACAAATATTAACTATATGATTTTATCATCTTAATAAATAATATTTTGTTCCCTAATTTTATTTAACAAAAGATTTAAATTTATTGTTTTGCAAATTTCAATTCATTATTTATTTTTAACGCATGTCGTATCCGTAAATATATAAAGAAATTTTAAGAGGTATTGTAATTCCTGCAGGTTATTATCTTATACATACTGTACAATAAATACCTAATAATACTATTATAATAGCACTATACAAGTTAAATATAAAGCTACAAAATTAAATATCACATTCATTCTTTAAAATGAATTCATGTTATTATTATCCTTCTTAACAAATGCTAAGTGTAATGGAAATACACACACAATAGTTTTAAATACACTTTTGTATGAAACATCCGAGATTAAGTTAACTCGGTATAAAATAATTAGTGAGAAAGAATTACCTACAAGACGTGGCCCACCCACCCTGGACGAATACTATCCACAAAGCATTGGAATATCAACCTTAAGCCTATAGCTATAAGTGTGGTGTAAATAAGGATACACGGATGAACGCTCAGTTTACTCGCAATGAGTAAATATTTGTATCAATTAGAGAAATTCGGTAGCACATTGTCATACGACGGCGTAAAATTACAAAGTCATTGGCTTTACGCGATAGTAATCCTTTTAATAATGTACATTAAGTACGTTTATTGAATGTGTCGATATCTTGATATTCTTAACAAATAGTTTCCATTAAATTACATAAAGGTATTTATTACTGAGGAAGCTGAAATCCAGACAATGAGTATTAATTTTTCATTTATGTGTTTGGTGTCTGTGCTCGTGCTGAGCTTCGTGAGGTTCAGCAGGTGTCGAATGATTTTCTGCCACATATGTATCCACCAATCCGCATTGAAGCAGCTTGGTGAAATAAGCTGCTAACGTTCTGCTAAAATTATATTGATGACCGTTTACTACACACATTTAGTGTTTCGTTATTTAAAATAATATAATAATATCACTCTTGGTTCCACGTAAATATCTATTCAGAGTCTTAAAATTTATACAGAAGCAAAAAATCTAAATTAGCTTTTTACGCTTGCTTAGGATTAGAACCCGTTATCTTCGGTTTAATTTTATGTTTTCTAGCCACTAGACCATTCTAGCTAATAGCTCTTTGGGTCGGTATATCTATATATTATTATACATAGTCTTAATAAATATTTTAGAAGGATTGCTACGGAATTCCGAATGTCTGAACATTATATTAATTACATGACACAGCCTGAAGTTGTTCCATTCAATATGCTCTTCGTAACTCATTCATTTGAGATCAATCTTAAATATCATCTCATACACATTAGACTGAGTTGTGAATTATCAGTATTACAGGGGATGGTCAATAAAACATTTCACTTAATCTCCGTCGAAGCGTAAGTTAAGTTATAAACAGCGAAGTGCGAACAATGAGCTCCCTATTATATTGAGATTTGAATGTTCCTTCTTGTTAGTTTTTTAAAAAGGGTACAAAACCTTTTTACTTACAATATGACAAAAGAGTTTTTTTAAATAACTGATTAAATACTTATAACTCTTTGTAAAGATAATGAATAAGTAGGATGAGCTTTGTTTGAGTTTTAGTCATTTAAAAATTTATAAAATACATGTAAAATGTTTTTTAAAGTTGCACCATTTGGAAGTAGATCATTTTATTATTTACGATTTTATATTGTTATAAATTATAGTTTTTGATGAATGAATTACCATCCTTTTATATGATGTCATTTTATTATAAGCCTATTGAAAAACTAAACAATCAAAACGAATATGATTAATATTTGTATGTATTACGTTTATGTATTTCTTAAATTTTTAACGCGTACTTATTTAATGCGTACTGCACTGAATAAGTTTACAAAATTTGGTATCATTACAATTTAATTTTGTTTAATAAATAAGTGCCAAAAAATCTTTAATATATTTAACTTTAAGCTGTTTTTTTCATGTGGAATTAAAGTAAGTGTTTTTTATTAGAACTTTTTCACTTAAAACATATACTTGTTTGTTGTTTGCAATATAACTTAAAAATAATACAATAGTAAATACAGGAGTAACTTTAATAGAATTCACCGTCGGATAACTTCAGCGCGTACAGATGTAGGGAACGGAATTCACAAAACTGGTTCGTACACCAGCCCCCGTGGCCGTCTGTGCAGCGGCAGGAGTCACATTCGTCCATGTACTTCTCACCGGGGATGCATTTGAAGAATGGGTTCTTTATTACTGTGGAAATTGTCACGATTATTGTATTCATCTAGACACAAAGAAGATAGTCATTTGACTAACTATAGTTCTCAAAGGTATAGGCAAACTATGTTCAGTATCCATTCCCTCACTATGAAAGTCCAATGAGAGTGATCCCACACGACAGGGAAAAGTTCAGGACCAGAGTTAACTGCTTTACGTCCTATCCGAGGAATGGAAATGTCAACGCTGCTGACTACCAAACTTGGGGCTGTTTTTGGGAATATCTTCACAAAAAAACATTTTTTTTTTATAGATTAGGAAGGCGGACGAGCTTATGGGCCACCTGATGGTAAGTGGTCACCAAACGCTCTTAGACATTGGCTCTGCGAGAAATTTTACCCATCACTTACATCGCCAATGCGCCACCAACCTTGGGAACTAAGATGTTATGTCCCTTGTGCCTGTAATTACACTGGCTCACTCGCCCTTCAAACCGGAACACAACAATATCAAGTACTGCTATTTTGCGGTAGAATATCTGATGAGTGGGTGGTACCTACCCAGACGAGCTTGCACAAAGCTCTACCACATTTATATTATTATTATTATTTATTACTAGACCGCCGACACTGTCGTCAAAAAAGCTATAAAAAGGTAATAATAGTCAAAATCTAACCTGTACAACGCAAGCATGGTGTACTTCTTTCACAAAGCGCCGTGACAGTCGGCTCACAGAAAACACAGGAGGGCATCGCTCGACACGCCCCCGAGTCTTGTGTCTCACAAAGCAAGCAGTTCCGGTTCTCCGGGACCAGAGACTGCGAAGTTTCCTCCTCCCAATATTGGTGGGGTGGCTTTGGTTTGACGAATTGTGATACCACATATCTATATAGACATATATAATTTTAATGGTCATGGTCAGCTCTTAATATTAAATCTATCGACAAACATCAATACTTTGTACTATTGTGTTCTAAAATGTTTAAAATGTTAATAATCCAGGGTAATCTTGCTGCAATGCCATAAAAGTTATTATTCAATTACATTATATGCCGTATATATTAGGAAAAATACATGCCCGGCCTAACAGTAAGTGGTTCCCTGCACTCGTAGACCTTACCACAGCAAGAAATGATTGCTGTGATAGGGTCGTAAGTTACGACCCCCTTGCCTTAAATTCCATTACTTCATGCTCTCGTAAAAAGAAAACTTGTAGTAAAAAGTATTGATACATGGCGGTAGTATCACTATCCCTATCCCAATCAACGGTAAAATAGGCAATAAAAGGCATAAACCCAATAATTTTCCGTTAAATAATCTTGTTAAGAACTCAACCATATCAAGTAATGATGGGCTTAATTGCTTGATATACTGTTAATTAATGTATGAAGAGTTTCGATACTTTATAGTTAATACCCACGCCTGCGAACCGGGCCGGTAGATGGGCGGCACGTGCTCCCCGCCTCCGCCTACGGAGCTCAGCGTCCCGGCGAGCGGCGTGCCCCGGCGAACCTCACCTAAATTACAAACAAAATATACAAATCAACTTGTGACCACATTGATTTAACTACATATGTTGCTGTTCAGTAATTGAATACCAACTTTCAGTGATACGCTGTTTTGATGCGTGTTTCAATTAAATTTTATAATATTAAAAGCCAAAATCGCATATCATATTGTTGATATTTCACGATGATATTCAGCGGTGAGTTTCCTTTCATAGTTACCGTGCATCAGTGAGTAGTCTACACAAACTCAATCTCTATAAATTTGACATTTATTAAAATCATAATAAAGTTGGACAAATAGACACGAATGCATTAAGCTATATCTTTTTTATTTATTAAAATGTAATAAAGATGAAATGAATATTTTTGTAAAATTCCTTACATCAGTGCCAATAAATCGAGTTTTGGCAATGTTGACGAAATGGATTTTTTATTAATTTACGTTTAAATTGCTTTTTTCGTTACTTTTTTATTTTTATAAATATATTATCTATGTGTGTGTTTAGTATTTGTCTCCTACTTGACGGTAAGGGAAAATATTCCGGGAATAGCTGCATGTGTAAGGTGTAAATCTGCCTCCAATCAGATTTTGGATAGCGTTCTGGAACAGGCTGCAAATCTCTTCAAAAGGGAAGGAGGCCTTAGTCCAGCATTTGGACAATTTCAGGCTATTACTTTACTTCGACAGTTTCAATATATTTTATTTTGGGAAACATACAGCATAATATAATACATAAACATTTGGTAACAAAATAAATTTCACATAAGCCAACAAAGTTTCCACTTTTACATTCAAACATGGAGTGAACCTAACAATAACAAGTTATTTAATTTAATAATTTTATATGGACGATAACCAATTTCGATCTACCCAAGGTTCAATACTAGGTATAAAATCACAGTACCTCCCTCTCCGTACGCGTAGATAGTATGAAAACAGCACAAAGCGAGAACAGCAAACATTCTAGTTAGTCCCTATGAGTCGGTTTTAAAGGTATTTTTACGATTTTTCAATTCAAAAATAATCTTCAGCCGGCAAAGCGTAGAACGGACTAATTGATCGCTCGCACCAATTATACTGGGATTGGCTTAACCGACACACGGTCTACAGGGTGTCGGGAGGAATAGCCATTTGATTAAATCTTTCAGCATCGCAGGTCCTTCTTTCTTTATACACATGATACGAGTAAATACACCTGAGCCTTGCAGTGAAAACTTCTTCAGGCGCGTTGCTTGGGTTGGATAATGAAATCGTTGGAAGTACAAATAATTTAAAAATTGTCGAAATTAATTTTATTTTATTTTTATTTATTTTTTTATTTTATTTTATTTGGGAAACAAACAGTAACATAATACACAAATATATGATTGAAAAAGATAATACAGATACCAATTAAGTTTCCACTTACAAATAATACAGAATTAGAGCAATTTGAATACAATGATATGAATTTAATTAAATATATTAATTAACTAATCTAACCTAATATAAAATCTGAAGAGAAAAGCATTTAATGAAAATAAAATAATGTTAACAATAATAAATTAATAAAAATACATCAAATTACATCCTCTTTAAAAGTAACTCTAATTACGATTATCTAAAACATTTTTAATTATTTTTTTAAAATAATTTAGTGAGGTTACAAATAAGTCAACACTAAAAAAGTATTTGTTATAGTTCCTACAAGATCGGAATATAAAACTGTTTTGTGTGAATTTGGTTCTTGTAGTAGGTACATCAAATAGACACTGGTGGCGAGAACTTAGTCTGGGACATTTAAAATTTATGTTGTATAAAAGGTAAGGGGAGTCAACTAAATTCCTTATAACTTTAAATAAGAAAACCTGATCTCTCAATATGCGTCTGTCGGCCAAAGGTGATAAATTATAGGAACAAGAATAGGAAGCACTTTGTTGTACTTTAAACTCAAGGTGTTTAACAAATTTTTTTTGAACTTTCTCTAACTTGTCAGTGTAGATATTATATTGAGGATTCCAGATCAAGGACCCATACTCGAGAATTGAGCGAACATATGCATTATATAAAATAATTAAAGTTTCCAAGCCTCTGAAGTCTTTGCCAATCCTGAGTACAAATCCAAGCACCCGATAAGCCTTTGCAACAGCATGGTTGATATGTGCATTAAATGTGAGTTTACTGTCGAGGTATATCCCCAAATCTCTCACCTCGGATACCCGTCTTAGACTTATACCATTTAAGTGATAGCTGAATTCTATCGGTTTTTGTTTTCTCGAAAAAGATATTACATTGCATTTATCAATGTTAAGAAGTAACTGGTTATCACAGCAATATTGAAATAATCTATTGAGGTCTTCTTGTAGATACAAACAGTCAGATTGTGATTCAACTTCGAGAAATATTTTCATATCATCAGCATACAAAAGTGTAGTCGAGTGCTTGATGATGCTCTGGACATCGTTAATAAATAAATTGAATAGTAATGGTCCGAGGTGAGAGCCCTGAGGAACACCTGAGGAAATCGGAACAAATGAGGAGCAGTAACCTCTTACCGCAACCGCCTGACTTCGATTTAATAAATAGGAAGAGAGCCAACGAAGCAGATCACCGTGTATACCGACCTCTTCCAATTTACGAACGAGAATGAAGTGTGAAATTTTATCGAAGGCTTTGGAGAAGTCGGTATACACAACGTCTACCTGGTATCCTCTGTCCATACTGGTTATGACGCGGTGGATTAATTCTGTCACATTAGTTTCCGTAGATCTTTTATCAATAAAGCCATGCTGTTCTTTAATAATCAAAGGTCTCAGCATAGGGTAGATGCTATCATATATTATTTTTTCAAAGAGTTTTGCTATTGTGCAAAGCTTAGATATGGGCCTGTAATTTTGAACAACGTGTTTGTCACCAGACTTCAATATGGGAACAACGTATGAGCGCTTCCACAACGCAGGCATTTCACCCGAGTTTAAGGATTTGTTAAATAATAAATAAAGGGGCATAGCAAGAGTTTCAGAGCATTCCTTTAAAAATATAGGAGGCAAACCATCTGGCCCATAGCCTTTATTAACATCAAGCTTTTTGAGGTATTTCTTAACAGCTTGCAGTGAAATGCTTATTGATCCTATATTTAAGCTATTAAAAGACAAAGCTTTTGGGTGACTGTTTGAAACTCCAGCATTCGACGTGGTGAAAACCGAACTGAAATATTCATTAAAGGTGTCGCATATATCAGTGCCTCCACTAACAGTCCTACTTCCGTAAGTTAGGGTATCTCGAATACCATTCGTTGTCTGTTTTGACTTCACAAAACTCCAAAAAAACCTGCTGTTACTTTTAATTTTTCTTTCGGATGCAGCAATATAATCGTCGTAACACGTGACTTGTGCTCTCTTTTGACGCTCACGTAATATACTGAATGTATCGTAATCATATAACCTGCCATATGACTTCCATTTGCGATGATACTTAAGTTTTTCGGCTATGACTTTAATTAAAGATTTGGAATACCAAGATGGATATCTATTATCATATTTAATGGTTTTTGTCGGGATTAAGTCTGTGATAACAGTATTAATAGTTTGATAAAATATATCAACTGAAGAAGATATATTAGTGTCATTTAATAAGTCTAACCAATCAATATTTTCTAAAGCCTTGTTAATAGCTTCATAATCCGCTTGTCTAAATAAGCGTATAACGCGATTGACACTACGAAGAATCTTCGATGTGGTAACATTAATCCTTACATTCAAAGCAGGATGATAATTATCTTCAGCTACTAACGGAGAAACTTTAGATATTTGACACTCACTATTGCTAATAATTAAATCGAGATACCTAGCATCCTTATTAGGAACGCAGTTAAATTGTTTAAGATTATTAAAATTAAGAAAATTATATAAAGTACTGATAAATATATCGTCATCATAGCAGTTTGATAATTTCATAAATAATCCTTCATGAACCCAAGACGCTGTAGAAACATTAAAATCGCCTACAATTAGGATTATATCATTAGGATTAGATAGAAGGTCTTTGGAAACCAATTCAAAATATTCACACAAAGCTGCATAATGGTTTTTACCATGAGGTGCATAACAACAGTGTATATGAAGTAATGCAGAGGATGGCTCCAAAGACAGAGGCATAGAAACCCCAACTACATCAGCTGCAGAATTTAGCAGAGAGAGAGAGGCGGTTGATCTTATTAATGAGTAATGAATGATTTTTTTGTAAATATTAACAGTATATATAAATATTAAAAGTGTAATTTAACTATTATTTATTTGAATTAAGCTTCATTCATGTTTTGAATCGAGTTTGCGACAAACTGTGTATTTTGATGAATAAAAACTATATAATAAAAAGGGATAAATTATTACTTGGAGCGCCAATAGATGTGGAAATTGGACAAATATATTTAACAGTATCAAATTTTCTCTTCTATCGGCAGTCCGCCGTCCCTATGACTAACTGTTTATTTTTATGTAGATCTTAAAGATCCATTAATTTTACATATTTATATATGTAAAGATCAACTTCGTATGTTAGATGTTGGTTAAAATGCATACAGTTTATTGGACAGGATACATAAATTTAATTAGTAATAATTATTATACATAAATTTTTATTAAGTACAATAATACTAGTAGTAGAGCTCTGCTTCAATATACTTTCTGAGCTTGTGTCAATTGTAATTTTAAGTGTGTTTGTAAGAGCAGAGAGTAAAATACATGTTTGCTTTCAACGAATATTAAAACCAAGTGATAAAAGAGAACACGCTGTATAGTGTGTAGGTAGGCTCAATTAGCGCGGGCTGTATCGCTCTCGTTAACATTTCGGACTTGTTAGAAATCTCGTATCAATATGTTTTTGGTTTTTTTTTTCAGAGAACCGATAACATCATTCAAAATAGACCGAACACATTATTTTCTTCAATAATAATAATAATCGACCGTTTCGTTTAAGTTGTTGGCTTATTCTAATCCGTTTTAGGACAATAAAAAGTTTCTGGTTTCTCTTACAAAAACTCTGAACAACGAATTTGGAAGATAACGGTGCCCAAACTCATTACTTAGTAATTAACGCCAAGCGTTGCTTCTGCGCATGAGCTTGTCGTACAACGGATTATGAGAGTAGTGGAATAGAAAATACACTTGATTATCGTAAAATTCCCTGCGCAGCTGGGTGTTCTTGGCAAAAAAATGGGAAAAGGCTGTGGTAACAAACTTAAATCATATTAATATAACTAAAAGGAGAAATGCTGCAGCGTCTTGCCACTATTCCACACTGTCATGATTTGTACAGTAGTTAATTTTATACGTAACTTCTCTCACTTACCTGCTCAATGTTAATAATTCTTATGTAAATAAATTCTTTAATATTTATTAAAACCCATTGATTACACTGAACTAAAGATTTTCCAAGTAATTTATAACGAATTATGGAATTTCTGTTAATTTGTTATCAATACATTTGCAAAAGAAAATACACAATTTTTTAATGAAATAAAATTATATAAGTGAAATGAATTTAATCGTAATAAATTTTAAATCAAAATGTACGCAAATAATAATATAATTTCATTATTGAAATGTTTATTTTTAACTATAAACACTTCAATATTAATCGATCTATTATATATTTGTAACAATTTAGAATTTTCATTAATTTATATATATATACATATAAAGAATATACACAAATAATATATAAGACAATCAGTTTCGAATGTGCTATAATACAAACATATTAATGCACACTATTAGCGTTTTTTTAAATATCGTGCAATATTGAGTCAAAGATTCAAATCTTAAGTTTAATAATGTATTAGAATTTATACAGTTGTGTGTCACGGAATGGGAATAGTTATGTTTAACAAGCGTGAATCCGCGTATAACAGTTTGTCTATAAAACATATATGTATTTGAGGTATTCTGTACTGCAAAAAATATCTCTTAGAAATGATAAAAATCACTTTTAAATGCTTATTAAAAGTCATCAATAGATGCCTGACATTTTAACAAATTATTATCCATTATCGATAATCTCGTAATGATCGATTATCTAAAGGATTTGTTTAGCGAACATTAATTACCTTTTTATCGCAATCAAAAACCAATAAGTTGTATCGATAACGCGATGTAATTTATATTTAGAGGATCATATGGGGAGTAATTCAATAAACTGCTTTACCTATAAAGTTAACATTACGTATTTTGTCTGTTTGTCTTTCATTGCAAAATGTCAGGTAAGGTCTCTCCTCTACCCATAGATACATGCACTGGCATTCCTTACTGTCAAGCGCCCACAATCATTGACTTTTTTTTTATAGAAAAGGAAGGTGGATGAGCATATGGGCCACCTGATGGTAAGTGGTCACCAACGCCCTTAGACATTGGCATTATAAGAAATGTTGCCCATCGCTTAAATCGCCAATGCGCCACCAACCTTGGGAACTACGATCTTATGTCCATTGTACCTGTAATTACACTGGCTCACTCACCCTTCAAACCGGAACACAACAATACCAAGTACTGCTGTTTTGCGGCAGAATGTCTGATGAGTGGGTGGTACCCACCCAGACGAGCTTGCACAAAGCTCTACCACCAGTGACTCTTGAGCCTGTAATTATACTGGCTCAATCAGCCTTAAGTCGAAGCACAGAAATCAAAAGTATTCGTAATGGGGTTTAATAAAGTCATTAAAGAAAGTTGGCTGTAAGAAAACTCTCGTGCCTACTAAAGCACATAAAAATGAGAGATAATGGAGACTTCACCTGCTTGCGCACATACTTGTGCAGTAAAACATGTATGTCCTGCACAGTTGGTCAGTCTCTCTTAATAATGGTCGCCGTGGCTGGGATCAGTCAGGTGATCATCGTCACATAAATAATAATCCTATTTAATATAATTTTATTACATAAACATTATTAGCTTTAATAATAAAATATTGCAAATAAAGTTAGGTTTTATAACGTGTAGATAATGCAAGTTTATTAAATAACTACGGGAATCGCCAGCTGTTGCGTTATCACCTTATCAAGGGACACCTGTATTGTAAATGGTTACGATCTATCGTCTAAATCAGAACATTATAATGTATACTTAGAAATTTGTCCGTTTTAATTAATTTACGCTTCTAATAGCCAGCAATCAACCGACCAGCAATAGACATTAGCACTGTAAGAAATATTAACCAATCCCAAAGCGCTTCGCTCTCGTGCCTGTAAGCACACTGGCTCACTGTCCTTAAGTTGAACACCACAAAATCAATTAGTGATGTTTTTACTATTAAAATCGGAAACAATAGTTGTTATTTAAACACATAGTACGAGTCGAGATGGCCCTGTGGTTAGAACGCGTGAATCTTAAACCGATGACTGCGGGTTCAAAATTGAGCACCGCTGCGTTCACACATGTTTAATTTGTTTATTATGCGTCTCGTGTTCGAAAAAAGAAATCGTAATAAAATTTATTTGTCTAATTTCACTGAAATTCTGCCACATGTGTATCTACCGACCCGCATTTGATCAGTGTTATGGAATAAGCTCCAAATATTCCCTTCAAACGGAGAGGAGCCCTTAGCCTAGCAGTAGGACATTTACAGGCTGTTACTATAAAACACAAACGTAGATAGTGGTTTACGATTTACAAATAATTGATAATTATCTTGAATAATTCAATACAGGTGCAACACAGAGGGTTGCCTGTGAATGGATACAAGATAGCCACGTGACATTGTTTGCATAATTTATTTTATCACTAGCTAATACTGGCATGCGTTGCATATTCTTTGTCTTGTAAACAATTATTTGGAGGATATATTTTTTTGACTCACTTACCACCTGTCACCTGTCACCTCAGAATCCTTCAAGCGACAACAAACAGACAATCATAAAGAACGAATTTCACTCAAATTATAACCAACCTTTATTTTCAACCAAGGGAAACCTCCAAATATACCCGGGTAAAGGGTTATGCTGGTTTAATAAGTAACCAAACTTAAAAGATATAAAGATATTATATAAGCTATAAACTATAACAGGGGCAACGGAAGGAGTCTTTTGTATAAATATTACCCGTTAGAATTAATGCTTAATTTTATTTCTATCATCACAATTATATATCATTTTCATAATGTATTTATATTTTAGTACACTTATGAAATGATTATTATTAATTATATTGATAAACGAAATTTCTAACAATTCAACCAGAATAGATTTTTGAATAAATATTTTAATTAATTTAATTATTTCTTAATTTATTCTCACCGGACCCTTTACAGATTTGCTTAATAAAAGCCAATACGAAGTTAATCAAATGAAGCAATGAATATACAACAAATAATTTAGTGCGCTTCCCACGGCACATGTTTGCGCACATTATTTCGAAACCAGTGAGTTTCGCGAGAAAAATTAATGAATGTGCGGGACCGAAGTGCGCTTAACTGGCCAATGACTATAGACAAAGAGATTTATTTTAAGAATTATATATTTGTTTACTGATTTAATAATATATTTTAGCATATTACAATATAGCCAAGATCACGAGAAAAAGGCTATGAAGCTAATTTTTGTTAGATTACGCTTTTACAGAACTACCTAGAGTGGACTGGTGGTAGGGCTTTGTGCAAACTCGTCTGGGTAGGTACCACCTACTCATCAGATATTCTACCGCAAAACAGCAGTACTTGGTATTGCTGTTTTCAGGTTTGAAGGGTGAGTCAGTTTAATTACATGTAGAAGGGACATAAAATCTTAGGTCCCAAGGTTGGTGGCACATTGGCGATGTAAGCGATGGTTAACATTTCTTACAGTGCCAATGTCTAAGGGCGTTGGTGATCTATAAAAAAAAAAAATGAGTGAAATCGGTTGTCGAGATAGGTATTATATTCAGTCATCGATTATTCTTTCACAAAACAGTGATCCTATACAGTGCTGTGTTCCTGTTTTAATGTATGAGAACCAGTGTTATAATATATATGTGGCTGGCGTACTGAGCTCCTGTAGCTAGCGACACATTTATAAATGATTAAAGATTCCAATGTTCGTAGCTAGTGGTGACAATTAAGTGCCCGTCTGTCTAATAAAAAAGACCACTGCAAAATAAATAGCAAACAGTGTAAAATTGAAAAATTAAATTCAACCTCTTTTAAGAGTATCTTAAATATATTTTTGTGGTGCGTCCGAAAAATCCTAGCTAAAATTCAAATAAATTTCTGAAAAAAATTGTATAAAACGAAAATCATTTAATCATAAAAAGGAATTAAAAGATTTTGGTTTCAAAATGGTCTTTAAACAATTATGTATTTTATTACATTGAGAATCCGATATCCCATTGGATAGAGCACATAAATCTTAACCGAAGATTTCGGTACAAGCAAGTCTTCATGTGTTCCAAATGTGTTTTAATTCACGATTAAAGAAAACATCCTGTGGAAATCAGCATATGTTGGATGATATACCGCATGAACCAAATAGAAACCAGCGTGACGCACTCCTCCACTCTGCTTGAATTTTGTCCAGCATTTTGCTGCATTTAGCTTATTAGGTTAATACTTTCATACCACATTAAGGAAAGTATAAGACATATTACCTTAAAAAGAAGCAGTTACTTTTAAATTATAGATCGACACCTCTATTTTACAGTAACAGCCTATTAATGGCTCACTGCTAGGCTAAAGCCTCCTCTACCTTTTGAGGAGAAGGTTTGGAGATTATTCCACCACGCTGCTCCAATGCCCAATGGTAGAATACACATGCAGGTTTCCTCACGATGTTTTCCTTCAACGTCAAGCATGAGATGAATTATAAAAACAAATTAAGCACATGAAAATTCAGTGGTGCTTGCCCGGGTTTGAACCCACGGTCATCGGTTAAGATACACGCGTTCTATCCACATCTCGACTACACCTATATTTTATTTTGATTTTATTAACTGGCAAAACTAAAATCGGATTTTCACTATAGAAGCGAAAATTTTCCCAAAGGAAGAATAGTAATATTTTGTACGGAAAGTTGTTGTTATAAAACAGACTGGAATTAAAGAAACGTTTAGATGTCGAGGTGTAAATTAATCAGCAGTACCGTTTAGAGGCGCTGAGCGCGGCGAGCTCGGCTGATCTGTGTCTATCGCTTCTGGTCGACTTATGTGTCGACTTACACTCCGCTGTATCAACACTGTCCTTGAAGTGGTTTGTTTCATGATGAGTATTTCAAGGCTTATATTTTACACTTGGAAAATAAATCATTATAACATTAAAAATGTTTATAATATTTACGATCTATTTAATGGGGTATATAAATTTCAATTAACCATAAATTGACTTTACTTGTCACAAAAGTAACCACTAAACAAGTTTTCCATTACACTATTGATGATTAAAAAAATACTCGATTTTTAAATAAAACAATCACATGAGTTTATTCATCGTAGTGTACGTTGCGCCTTTCGACCGGTGTAAAGAAGGGTACAAATCGCTGTATAAACTTAATATCGGGCAAATTGCCGGCGCCGGGGAGCGGGCGTGTACGGGGGCCCCGGGCGGGAGCTGGGGGCCCGGGGGACGAGGGGGTCGACAAACATCTGGAGCTTTTATTGCGATGATCGTATATTGATTCCACTCATAAGCGGCTGTCGCAAGATAATTTCATCTGTGGGCGACCGGCGACCGGGTTCGACATTTATTAGTTTATTCAGAGCGATTTGTGAGCTTATTGTAAATTACGTTTACGGTAGCCGGAGGATTTGAGAAAAACCAAAGTTTCTATTAACACTTTAATTAATTTCTAAATCTTACATATAACTTAATCCTAAGACACAATACTGCTCGATGCTAGATGCAGATATTGAGTGGTACCTTATATATATAACTTAATCCTATGAAACAATAGTGATCGATGCTAGATCACATATTGAATGCTGCATATAATTAGTCTATCCTAATATATAGAGCTAAAAATGCTGATCTACTAGATTAATTAGGCGGTACGTGCGGAGCTGACTCGCGGTGGTGACTTCGCAGCTACGTGTTTTTAGGGACTATACGTGACAAATGTGTAATTTGTTAAGTATTGACCTCTTAACTGGGTCGCGGCGGCGACTGCGCGGCTATATGCTGCGTCAGCGATCCTCCCTGAGGTGCTGTATGTAACACCTCCACCCCCAGAGCAGCAACCATTGGAGTACTTTCAACGAGAATGTTGCTGGTTCTCCTTCCTGGGTCTTGGATCCTCTCCTGGTCCGTTTCCTCTCCTGGTTCTTCCGATAATTATCTTCAGGGCAAGTGCAACTATACCTAATACAACCGTGTATATAAGGGTATTGTTGTATGGTATAGTGATGCGTCTATGTGGTTCAATTTTATTTCTATCTTCCAGGTGTTGCAGGCTCTTGATGTTAATTGAATTTAGTTATGTGAGGATTCTTTCAGGATTCTACCAGGTCAAACTTGGTTGGTATCTCAGTAATTTTTAGCGGCTGCCCTTT
This sequence comes from Nymphalis urticae, assembly GCA_905147175.2. NCBI lineage: Eukaryota > Metazoa > Arthropoda > Insecta > Lepidoptera > Nymphalidae > Nymphalis > Nymphalis urticae. Next base: position 374,731 of record LR990008.1, read on the forward strand.
AACCTCATCGTTGCTGTTGATCATAGTGATGCTATCCGTGATGTAACTCCGCGATTCGTGACTCGTACTCTCGACGACCATATTGTAGCCTAAGTTTCGTGGGTTGCGGGAATACTAGGGTGTAATGACGATCGTCCAATTGTTCCATTGTTTCTCGATTGAAACTTATCTTCATTGGCTGGCATGACTTATCCAGTAATTGATGGATAACTATACTCTGGTTTTTCGCTGCACTGATTTTTAAGTGCGTCCTCGGCTGCGTGCACGTAGATTCTAATACTTGATTAAACACTTGAAAGTGTAAGCAGCTCAATTGGGTCTTCCTGGAGCCGATTCTTGGTTCTGGATGTATCCCGGCTGCTTCAAGTATCCTACCGACTGCGCCAATTACGTTTACGGTAGCCGGAGGATTTGAGAAAAACCAAAGTTTCTATTAACACTTTAATTAATTTCTAAATCTTACATATAACTTAATCCTAAGACACAATACTGCTCGATGCTAGATGCAGATATTGAGTGCTACCTTATATATATAACTTAATACTATGAAACAATAGTGATCGATGCTAGATCACATATTGAATGGTACCTTATATATATAACTTAACCCTATGAAACAATAGTGATCGATGCTAGATCACATATTGAATGCTGCATATAATTAGTCTATCCTAATATATAGAGCTAAAAATGCTGATCTACTAGATTAATTAGGCGGTACGTGCGGAGCTGACTCGCGGTGGTGACTTCGCAGCTACGTGTTTTTAGGGACTGTACGTGACAAATGTGTAATTTGTTAAGTATTGACCTCTTAACTGGGTCGCGGCGGCGACTGCGCGGCTATGTGCTGCGTCAGCGATCCTCCCTGAGGTGCTGTATGTAACATGTACGTCATACACCTACACGTATACGCTTTACATGTGCCTAATGTCCTTACACTTAGAGACTGTTTTACAATGGCAGCTTAGAGTTCGCTGTATCATTCCGTGTGGATATAGCAGGGACAGAGATGAGGTTTATTAAAAGGGTAGAAAAACTCTGGTTGTTTGCGAACGAGCTCCGAAAACAAATTAGTTTTATGAGAGCGTGATTATCCGTATTAGAGACTGTTTAAGATATTTTTATGAAGATTTTTTTTAATGTAAATAAAAATCGAATTGATTAATATTTTTATTTACATAACTATGTTGATTATTAGATAGCAAAGGGTAGCTTTTGTGTTTCTTTTTCGTTCGTCTCGATATTATCTACATTCCTTTAATATAATCTTGTAAACTGACGACTCATAACTGCTTGTATATTGCAAGCAATAATTACCATTTGTAATTTCTTTTGTAAATTTTATTAACTTCTGTCGTTATATTTTTTTTACATTATTTAGTGTCTATAGTATGACATGTCGTTGACATGTTACATATTAACCTTAATTCTCGTTCCGATTAAAATATCTTAAAACGAACAAGTATACCGAGAAGAAATTGAATAATGTGTTAAATACATATACTTTATAGAAAATTATAATTATAATACATACAATGACCTTAATCAAATTATCTCATATTTAAGGAGAGTTCGCTTAATTGTAAAAATTCCAATTCGAAGCCTTTTTTCCTAATAATTTCCATAATCTTGTATTTATAACACTAATGCTTGTCAACAAACCAAACGAAAAATATGTAAACCATTTAACAAACAGACGAGAAAAAGGTACTGAATTGTTTTGCCATTACATATTTATACGTCATCGTGGTAAAGCTTTTTGCAAGCTCGTCTGTCGTACCTCCCACTTATAAAATATTTTACCCGTCTATGGATGGCGATGATCACTTACCACCAGGTCACCCATTTGCTCGCCCGCCAAAAATAAAAAGTATTTATGTCGGCGCGTGACATTTTAAAAAAAATTAAAATCCGTTAATTTTGAGAGCTATAATATATTTTGTTATATTTTGTATCGTTGATAAATTATTCTGTTTAGTTTATTAGAGCGGATAGCACTGAATGGAGTTGCATTTGTCACGACGGGCGAACGTCATGTCAATCATGGACTGGTTGACAGCGGATCTACGCGGTGATCATTCGCAAAGCCATTCGCTTTAAATCGATAATTATTAGTGTAATCTCTCATTGTATAAGAATTTGAAGTGTCTGTTATTAAAATAGTAACAAATGTCAACGTTGCAGACCACTTATTGTAACGTTTCCTGAGCATAACGCTCACCATGGATTTCCGTGCTAACGAGTTCACGAATTAACAATTTGATGCGAAAGCCCGGTCCCGATGTCACGTTATATATATTTCCAGTTAATATTTATAACGTTTAAAAGTAAATATCCCATCACTGATCGATCTTTTACTTATCTCTTTATATAAGGCAAAGGGATCTTTACTCTTTTTACAATTTGAAATTTCACCATAACATATTCGAAGTGACGCCATGGACTTAGCTGCCGCAAAAGCGCTGGCCGTGCATATCGCCATGGGTCTCTTAATGACATACTTCGTCGGGCTTTTGCCACAACATCGATTCCTGCTACACTGGAACCGAATGGTTTATGCAAAGATGATGGCAAGAGACTCGATCGAGCGACATTAGTGCCATGGTCGATGGGACGTGTTCTTGTATGGGATGCAACTTGCGTAGATACGCTGGCAGTATCTCATATCAAGAATACGTCTCGTAAAGCCAGCGCAGCCGCTGAAGCTGCTCAAATACTCAAGCACCGCAAATATTCACTTTTATCCAACGAATATGAATTTGCGGGGCTGGGTTTTGAAACATTGGGTCCATGGTCGTCCGATACAAAAAAGATCATAAAAGATATTTCTCAGAAACTGGTCCACGCTTCTGGTGACCCAAGAGCTGGCGCTTATTTAGCCCAAAGGCTGAGTCTAGCAGTGCAGAGAGGCAATAGTGCCAGCGTCTTGGGTACAATGCCACAGGACAATCTTTTAGACGGCGTGTTTTTTCTTTAAATTTGTATGTGTAAGTTCTTTTTATTTTAATTTTGTATTTTATAAAAAATACCTGTACATTGAATAATTAGATTGTGTAAATAATTAAAATATCACTTCGAATATATTTTATATAATAAAATTTTATTTACAAATCGTACTAATATTCAAATTATGTTTGTTACGTCTTCATATTACTCCTGGTGGATAAGTTCAGGATACAAAGAATATTACAAACAAACTTTTTGTTTTACTTTATTGTTCTATTGTATGATGTCTTATGAATAAGAAAGATATTTACAACAAAAGCATCAATTTGTCACAGGCGTCAATAATAATAATAACTGTAGAAAAAAAGATTAAAAAAACTCTTAAGCTTAACTTAAGCTAGTACTATATTCATTATTGTTTTAGAGATTTGACAAATAAGATTATACATGGACCCAATACTAGAACTGTACCGTGGGGTCCGAGATTATTTCAATAGAGAATAATGGATAATACGGTTTACTTACTTACCCACTTAAAAAAATATGTATGATTCGAGTAAGTTAAGGAGGTTCAAGGACACCACCACGTTGAGGAGGAGAAGTTATAGTGTAAAAATCCCATTTAAATCGTTTCCCCAAAGCGGGTTCTTGTGAAGTTGTTCCGTGAGCAAAAAAAAATCATATTTTGATAAAATCGTCGGTTGTATACAATCAAGTGTTTAATAAAGTATATGAAACGAAAACCGAAGTTCAATATGACAAAAATTAAAAATAGTCTTTATAAATATTAAATTATAGACAAACTTTAGTCTTTATAATATTTTTATAATTAATATAGAAAACATGCATTCATAATGTTATAATCTATACTTCACATTACAAATGCAATGTAACTCTGTCTGTCACGGCTAAATCACTGAAACGATTTTGATGAAATTACGTATGAAGCAAGCTTGAACTCCGAGGAAGGCTATAGGCTACCTAGGACTAGGATTTTTTATATCTAAGAACTGCACCCCTCCCCCTAATAGGCGAGCGAAGCCGCGAGCAAAACTAGTATTACCAAGTAATCTTAAGCGATCGCAACAAGTGTATTATAGACTCAAGGGTAAAATGGATAATTTAACGAGATGATAGCAATGTCTCGGTAATTAAGCGATGCAACAATGATGATGTCACGGCCAGGCCGCACCCCACCCTCGGCGCGCCCAGCCTCCTAGCGTAAGGCCAACGCCACACATGCTTACAAATTAGAACCTCTATATATGGAATCTCGTCGTTTTATATAAACCATATGTATGCGTACTCTACTGTATCGTTAGTCTAATGGCTAGATGTAGGGCTGCAGACCCGATTCTGGGTTCAAATCCCAGGTCGGGCCAATAAAAAGATTTTTTGTTTTTCTGTCGAAAATTCTCAGTAGCAGCCCGGAGTCTCGAAGTTGGTAGTGTGTAAACTCCCGTGCCTCGGAAAGCACGTCCTATTCCGTCGGATTGCCGTCCCATCGGATTACGAGAGTTAGGGAATTGAGAGTGCACCTATGTTCGCGCACACACTTGTGCACTATAATATGTCCTGCGCAGTTGGCTAATCTGTACTTAGTGCAGTTGTGATCACTTTCCATTAGACGCCACTTGTCAGTCTGCCTGCCTAATACAATAATAAAATACAAATAAAATGTTGCTTTACGTCATTAACTGTACGTCAATGTTGCAGTTAGTGTAACCGCAGCATTATCTGGATCTACTTAGCGCTGTAATTACATTTTTCTGCCTGATGAGGCGTGCGTTTGACTCGGATGCCATCAACAATAACTAGATGGCAGATTCGTCCCGTCTTCATTCTTTACAAATCCATTGTTGAATATATTTATAAATTTTCAATATTATAGAATACAAACGGCTCCCGTACTCTACTGTAGATACATATTTGACGATTTGCTTTCTAAATACGAGATATTTTACTCACAGGCAGTAGCTCTAGGAGTATTTTTTTATTTATTTACTCGTAATCAACAGCGTTGGAAATTGTTGTACAGTTGATTAAAAGTCGCAGGCAGGAGGTGTTTGTATCTTTGTACCTGTCCGGTATAAGTGATATAAACATACGGGCACGCGACCCCGCCTTCCCCGAGCTACTTATGCTACACCCTGTGTCTTCCGTGGCATAAGTATCCTTATACCTTGAATTCCCACCAAATTTCCTCAACATCCCTCTATCCTGAACTGGTTCCCTACTATAGGTTGGGGAGGTCAGACGGCAGTCGCTCCTTATAAAACCAGTACCCGCCATTTACTATGGAAATGGAAAAAAGAATTTTAGGTACAATGGCTAGGGCGTCGCTGCAAAACGACGCGCAGGCACATCGCCCTAAACCTGCGACAAGTGGGAAAGGGCTACCGTGTCAAGTACGGGCACGGCTAAAGAAGCAAGTACCTAAAAAGAAGCTCCACTTTGTCACCTGGAACATCGGCTCTCTCACAGGTCGCTCCCTTAAACTGGCTGACGTACTGACGAAGCGCAGGGTTCACGTTGCATTCTTGCAAAAACCCGTTGGAAGGGCAACAAGTCCCGTGATATTGGACTGGGTTACAAGTTGATCTACTCCGGCTCCCCCTCAGGGAAGAACGGTGTGGCCGTAGTACTATCTGAGGAACTCCAGAACGGTATTCTAGAAGTCGATAGACTGAGCGACCGACTTCTCCGGGTGAAGCTACTGATAGAAGGAGTAATTACTCATCTTATCAGCGCCTACACTCCACAGGTCGGTGGCTCTGCATCGGAGAAAGAAGCCTTCTGGAATGACTTGAAAGACATGCTCCGCTGCATTCCGAACACTGAGAGCATCATGATTGGTGGAGATTTGAACGGCCATGTTGGTGAGGAATTACGTGAATATGGACGTGTACATGGCGGCTTCGGCTATGGTCGTGAGAATGCAGAGGGGGAGTCAATTCTCAGCACCTGCTTATTATCAGACCTTGCCATTGTTAACACTTTCTTCCAAAAGAAACCCGAGCACCTCATCACCTATAAAAGTGGGCCGCACTCCACCCAGATCGACTACTTGCTCATAAGAAGAAGCCAAATTGGTGGAGTGACTAACTGCAAAGTGATTCCTGGGGAATGCCTCACAACACAACACCGCATCCTTGTCATGGACATGCTGGTAGTACCAAGTAAAAAAGTGCCTGAACGAAGCAGACCTAAAACTAAATGGTAGCTGTTGAATGGACCAAAACAGCATGAATTCTATAAATTCGTAGTTATTCCAAGTTAAGCACAGACACAGAGGAATCAGTAGATAGTCAATGGTCTAGGATCCAGTCAACAGTGAACACCATTGGAAAACAGGTACTTGGCACTTCGAAGGGAGGCCGCGTCATCGACAAAGAGACGTGGTGGTGGAATGGCTCAGTACAGCAGGCAGTTCGAGAGAAGAAGACACAGTTTAAGAAATGGTAAGAGACCCAATCTCCTGAAGACCGGAACGCATATAAAGCAGCTAAATGTGCCACCAAACGAGCAGTTGCCAAAGCCCGTTACCAGACGCTGTCACCTCTGTATGACACGCTCGAGACAAACAAGGGCCAAAAGACTATCTTCCGTTTGGCAAAGGCTCGGGAGAAAGCGACACAAGACATAACAAAATGTCTTTGTGTCAAAGACTCTAATGGCACTTTGGTTTGAGATGCAATTAAGGTGAAGGAAAGGTGGCGCGGCTACTTTAACGTGTTGCTTAACACACAACACGCTAATGTGTCTCCTCCAGAACTGCCTCCTAATCTCGGACTTGTTGCACCGATAACACCTGACGAGGTACTCAAATGTCTTCGTACAATGAAGAACCGAAAAGCCGTTGGCCCTGACGACTTGCCGATTGAAGCGTGGAAAGCGATGGGTTCTCATGGTGTAAACCTACTTACTGACCTTTTTAACCGAATACTTACTAGCCGGAAGATGCCCAACTCTTGGAGATTGAGTATCATTACTCCAGTATATAAAGGCAAAGGTAGTGTACAGGACTGCGAAAGCTACCGCGGTATTAAGGTTATGTGCCACACCATGAAACTCTTCGAACGCGTAATCGATTCAAGGCTTCGGCAAGAATGTACTGTCTCGGAATGTCAGTATGGGTTTCGCCCAGGCTGTGGAACCATAGACCCCATCTTCGCCCTAAGAATACTGACCGAGGCCCACAGAGAAAAGCAGAAGCCGCTATACATGGCGTTTCTAGACCTGCAGAAGGCATTTGACTGCGTCCCACGCCAAACTATCTGGTGAGCTTTGAAGACGAAGAATGTGCCACAAATCTATATTGACATTATCCGAGACATGTACCATAATTCGGAATCAATAGTAAGGACCGCCGTCGGCGACACGCGCCCTTTCCCGATCACAGTTGGTGTCCACCAAGGCTCAGCCCTGAGTCCTTTTCTGTTCAGTGTAGTGCTTGACGTTGTCACAGCGAAAGCCCATGACCCGTCTCCCTGGCTCATGATGTATGTTGATGACATTGCACTGGTAGATGAGGACAAGCAGATATTGGAGCAAAAGGTAAACCAGTGGAAGGGTGTGCTAGCGAGGGGTGGTCTGATGCTAAATGTTGCAAAGACCGAGTATATGGCCTGTGACAGTACGGACCCCGAACCCATAAATATAGGCGGAGAATCCGTTATCAAGGCGGAAAAATTTAAATACCTCGGGTCCGTACTGCACGAGTCTGGTACGATCGACCACGACGTCAGAGCTCGAATAAACGCAGCTTGGGCCAAATGGCGGGAAGTCACCGGGGTAATCTGTGATCGCAGGATACCGGTGAAATTAAAGGGCCTGGTGTACAAGTGCATCATCCGACCAGTGTTATTGTACGGCAGCGAGACGTGGCCAGCTCTCGCGAGACATGTTCATCAACTTCACGTCGCGGAAATGAAGATGCTGCGGTGGATGTGTGGCGTTACGCGACTAGATCGTATTCGTAACGAGCACATCCATGGTAGCGTTGGCGTTTGCGATATAGCGGATAAGTTGCAGGAAAGCCGTCTCCGTTGGTTTGGCCACATTAGCCGCAGACCGCCAGACTATGTTGGGAACCGATGCCTGGACTTTGTTGTCGAAGGCCCTAGATCCCGCGGCAGGCCCAAGAAGCGCTGGCTCGATGTTGTGAGGGACGATTTGAGAGAGCACGATCTCACTAAAGACGACGCTTTCGATCGGGCAAAGTGGAGGCAAAGATGTAGGAAAGCGGACCCTGGCATTTCTAGGCCGGGAAAACGCTAGGAAGAAGAAGAAGAGTTCATTAAAAGTCGTGACATAGTGTTAGTATTAATATATACAATAAAATACATTCTTACTTAAGTAATTAGTAAAGTATTAATGCGAGAAAATCATAATATAAATGTTTAAGTGGGCCCATGTTTGTGTGTGTGTATATATTTGTATGTGTGTGTGTAAAATAAAAGTATTTAATCATGGACCATGAAAGTGTCTTTTTAAATATAGAACACTTTGTGCGGGTACAATCAACCCTCACATATTTACCATTAATCAACAATTTTGTATTGTTATGTTTCGGTTTCCAGGGTGGATCAGCGGAGGAAGATACTGGCTACACTGGCTACTTCAGAGATGCGAAGTTGCCAGTGTAATGACTGGCATTAGAACATTTTAAGATTGGCTTTCGGTAAATTGACGAAATGAGGGATGGCTTATATTTCTCAAAGTGGTTATCTCTTAGCATCTTGTAGCACATTGAACCTTCTTAATATTAAGCAAAAATCAAACTATTCTGTGTTCATTGATTACGAGTTTTTTATTCACCGTTAGAGAGGAAATGTCTCATCACTACAGAATCGTTTACATAAAAATTATACGAAAATTTTACTTTTGTCTGTTCTAAATGAACTGAAATCATCGTTCGCCGAACTCACGACTGCACCGCAAGTGGGCTAACTTGTATTACATTAGGAAAATTAAATAATATCGCAGCCATGCCAGCCAATTTACATATACAAATATATAAAATATTTCAAAGGTAATAAAATGGGCTATACAAGATATTATATATATACAAAGATGAAACTTAAAAAAAACGAACGCAAAAGTCTGTGGGGAAAAAACACATAAATATATAAAAAAACCGGACAAGTGCGAGTCGGACTCGCGCGGAATTGGGTAGTGGTACGGAAACCTCAGTGGTTTCCGTACCACTACCCAATTCTGAAAGATGTACCAGGTTTTTTAAAGATTTAGACGTTTCATAGGTTTAAATTTCGTTTGTTCGTAAAAATTCTTATTATTTATTTAATATTTTTTAAACAACAAATTTACAATTTTCGGATTTTTTCCTATATGTGATACAAGATTGCTTCTTGCCAAATTTCATGATTCTAGGTCAACGCGAAGTACCGTATAGGTTTTGATTCCCTTAGCAAATGTACGAGAAATGCGACGTAAATGGCCATTTCTTTTTAATGCTTAGACTTAGGTTTGATTTTTTCAAAACTCCAAGGGTAAGTATTTGTTATTAATTCCGACTTTATTACCTCTACGCCTTTTTGAGCAAAATGGTCTTGACGGACAGACCGACAACGAAATGATCTTATTGAATTCAGCCTTTTGCCGTCCACTGCTGGACGAAAGCCTCCCCCATAGAACGCCAACCATCCCGATCTTGGGCAGTCCGCATCCATCCCGTGCCCGCCACCTTCTTCAAATCGTCGGTCCATCTTGTCACAGGGCGCCCTACACTACGTTTGCCTAAGCGCGGTCTCCACTCTAACACGTGTCGGCTCCATCGGCCATCAATGCGTCTGGAGACATGACCAGCCCACTTCCACTTCAGCGAGCTAATTCTCCGCGCGATGTCGGTGACTTTAGTTCTCTGGCGAATGTCCTCATTTCGGATTCTATCGCCCAGAGAAACCCCAAGCATCGCGCGTTCCATCGCTCGCTGAGCGACCTTAAATTTGTGGACCAGTCCTACGGTGAGTGTCCACGTTTCGGCACCGTAAGTCATCACAGGTAGGACGCACTGATTAAAGACCCTGGTCTTAAGCGACTGTGGGATCGACGATTCAAAAATATGACGCAACTTCCCGAATGCCGCCCAGCCCAAACGTATTCTTCTTTTAGCCTCCTTCTCAAAGTTGTGCCGGCCAAGTTGTATAGTTTGGCCCAGGTAGATATATTCCTGCACAACTTCAAGTGGAGAGCCATTTACGACCACTGGTCCCGGGGATACATGATTGTTTGCCATAATTTTGGTCTTTTCAATGTTCATCCCGAGACTTACTCGTCTCGAAGAATCGCTCAGGTTGTTTAGCATCTCTTCCAAATCCTGCAGAGTCTCCGCCATGATGACAATGTCGTCGGCAAATCGCAGATGTGTAATGTGTTGGCCATTGATATTAATGCCGCGTCCTCTAATCGAGCGTTTTGAAGACGTCCTCCAATGCATTGGTAAAAAGTTTCGGGGAGATTACATCCCCCTGTCTTACCCCGCGATGCAATTGGATTGGTCTTGTGCTCTGATCTTGTACTTGGACGGTCATGGTTGCGGCTTCGTACAAACACTTCAACACCTGGATATACCGATAGTCAATTAGGCACCTCTGCATGGATTCCAGAACAGCCCAGGTCTCAATGGTATCGAAGGCTTTTTCGTAGTCCACAAACGCTAGGCATAGAGGCTGATTATATTCCTCGGTCTTCTGTATTATTTGCCTAAGTGTGTGTATGTGGTCTACGGTACTAAAGCCTTTTCGAAACCCAGCCTGCTCAACGGGTTGGAAGTCATCGAATTTCCGGGCAAGACGATTCGTGATTACCCTCGAAAACAACTTGTAAACATGGCTTAAAAGTGAAATGGGGCGGTAGTTCTTCAGAAGAGCTTTATCACCCTTCTTGAAAAACAGAACCACCACACTTCTGCTCCATGTCTTCGGTGTAGTACCATTATGGAGGACGGAATTGAAGATGTTAGCCAGCTCTCTCAAAACTGGTGTGCCTCCTGCTTTAAGAAGCTCTGAGGTAATTCCGTCATCTCCTGGAGCCTTGTTGTTTCCAAGTTGTCCGAGAGCAATCCTAATCTCGCCCAAATCGATGTCGGGAAGATCGTCTGATAGGTGGCGTGTCAGTCTGGCTCGTGGGTCATCCGCACTGTGGGACTCAGGTGGAGGTACTCGTGATGAGTATAAATCGCCATAATACTTTTCGACTTCAGCGAGAATGATCTTATATGGGTTCCTTTTTCCCTTTAGAAGTACGGAACCCTAAAAATTGAATCAAATCAATAAATTTTCATTGGATATGTATAAACTTTGTTATTTATATATAATAAATAAAACAATATTAGATACATTAATTAGTCAACAAGTTTCGAACAAGCCGGTAATTTCGAGCGCTCTAATAGTTTAATGTTTAATTTTGAAAACATTTCTCGTCGCTTGTTTGAAGTTATGAATGTAATTTAATATCTGTAACCGCAATAACTCTAGTTAAATTAACTCCCTTGTTTACCAAACTGAGCGGGTCGTAATGCGGTGACTGCCCGCCAATTACACTACTCACCCCACTAGGCCCCCACCACTCGCTGAGAGGGGGTAATAGCTTAAGAAGATTAGGTAAAGCGATCTGAGATTAAGATGCGGACAAACTTTAGTAATATATTTTGTAGATAACGTAATATAAGTTAAATCTCCTTTTATATTGAATAGCTTATGTTATTAACAACTCGACTTAAAATATTCTGTATGTGATTAACAAGTTATTGGGTTTATCTTATCAGTCTGGGAATTAGCAGTGTTTGGATGCCCTTGCCTCGGAAAGTAAGTAAAGGTCTTCGTCCCGCAGCTGAACTCTTTCTAGTTATGTCAGATTATGAGAACGGAGGAATAAAGAGTGCACTTGAGCACTATCATTTATGTGCTGTGCAGGGGGTAGTCCGCTGTGGTGGGTCCGCAGGACCCAGTCAGGAGATCATCATCATCATAATAGGTAACTCGTTGCTATTTATAATCTAACATATTCATGGAAATAATATCTGAAGAAATTACCTAGTATTATGTTTTATAACTTAAATTAGAAAAAATAATAAATCTTTGGATACACACTGCTAACATAAACAAAAATAATTATTGAAATAAAGAATACTCACTTCTGACAATACTTCATGGTTCCCTTTGTGTATTAATATAACATTTTAACTCCCAAGTAAAATGGTAATATATATGAACACTGGAGACCACCGGTGGCCTATTTGCATATCGGTCTACCTTTTTCATAAGTAATGTAAAATAATAAATAAAAAGCACTATGATAAATCACAAACAGGATAACCACTCAGCTTATGTTGGCAACATGACAACAAATTATGAGCAATATATCAGCTTACCGCCGTCCACTGCTGGACGAAAGCCTCCCCCATAGAACGCCAACCATCCCGATTTTGGGCAGCCCGCATCCATCCCGTACCTGCCACCTTTTTCAAATCGTCGGTCCATCTTGCCGCAGGGCGTCCTACACTACGTTTGCCTAAGCGTGGTCTCCACTCCAACATGTGTCGGCTCCATCGGCCATCGATGCGTCTGGAGACATGACCAGCCCACTTCCACTTCAGCGTGCTAATTCTACGCGCGATGTCGGTGACTTTAGTTCTCTGGCGAATGTCCTCATTTCGGATTCTATCTGCCAGAGAAACCCCAAGCATCGCACGTTCCATAGCTCGCTGAGCGACCTTGAACTTGTGGACCAGTCCTACAGTGAGTGTCCACGTTTCGGCGCCGTAAGTCATAACAGGCAGGACGCACTGATTATATACCCTGGTCTTAAGTGACTGTGGGATCGACGATTCAAAAATATGACGCAACCTCCCGAATGCTGCCCAGCCCAAACGTATTCTTCTTTTGACCTCCTTCTCAAAATTGTGCCGGCCAAGTTGTATAGTTTGGCCCAGGTAGATGTATTCCTGCACAACCTCGAGTGGAGAGCCATTTACGACAACCGGTCTCGGGGATATATGTTGGTTGATCATAATTTTGGTTTTTTCTAAGTTCATCCGCAGACCCACCTGTCTTGAAGAATCGCTTAGGCTGTTTAGCATCTCTTCCAAATCTTGCAGAGTTTCCGCCATGATGACAATGTCGTCAGCAAATCGCAGATGTGTAATGTGTAGGCCATTTATATTAATGCCGCGTCCGTTCCAATCGAGCGTCTCGAAGACGTCCTCCAATGCATTGGTAAAAAGTTTCGGGGAGATTACATCCCCCTGTCTTACCCCGCGATGCAATTGGATTGGTCTTGTGCTCTGATCTTGTACTTGGACGGTCATGGTTGCGGCTTCGTACAAACACTTTAACACCTGGACATACCGAAAGTCTATTAGGCATCTCTGCATCGATTCCAGAACAGCCCAGGTCTCGATGGTATCGAAGGCTTTTTCGTAGTCCACAAACGCTAGGCATAGAGGCTGATTATATTCCTCGGTCTTCTGTATCATTTGCCTAAGTGTGAGTATGTGGTCTACGGTACTGAAGCCTTTTCGAAACCCAGCCTGTTCAACGGGTTGGAAGTCATCGAATTTTTGGGCGAGACGATTCGTGATTACCCTCGAGAACAACTTATATACGTGACTTAAAAGTGAAATGGGGCGGTAGTTTTTCAGAAGAGCTTTATCACCCTTCTTAAAAAACAGCACCACCACACCTCTGCTCCATGCCTTTGGTGTAATACCATTTTGGAGGACGGAATTAAAGATCTTTACCAGCTCTCTCAGAACTGGTGTTCCTCCCGCTTTAAGTAATTCTGAGGTAATTCCGTCCTCCCCTGGAGCCTTGTTGTTTCCAAGTTGTTCGAGAGCAATCCTAATCTCGCCCAAGTCGATGTCGGGAAGCTCGTCAGATAGATGGCGTGTCAGTCTGGCTCTTGGGTCATCCGCGCTGTGGGACTCAGGTAGGAGGTACTCGTGATGAGTATAGATTGCTATAGAACTTTTCGACTTCAGCTAGAATCTCTGGTTTTGAGGTGACGGTTGTGCCTTGTGTTGTTCTGAGTTTTGTCAGGTGACAACAGGAGGTATGCAACAGGAGGTATGTAACAGGTGATGTAAGGGGAGTCGACAACGACCTTAGGCTCCCTACCGTCAACCTCACCTGCCCGTGGTGCATCCTGCTGATTAACGAACGAGGCTCTGGCGACCGATATCGTGGCGGTATAACCACACAAATGCTGGAATCCGAAAATGTAAATCCTGATAGCGGGCAGCAGCGCTATCAGCGAAAGATTTCCAGCTACTGCGGTCACCAACCCGCCTGCCAAGCGTGGTGACTAAGGCAACAAACCCCCCAAATGAGCGACAACAGAAATTATGAGCAAAACTATTAGTAATAGGTATAATTAGTTTTGAATGTTTTTTTTTTACGTGAACGGAAATTCGACTGTAATAATATTTTTTTCTGTTTTTTACATAATTATTTTTGTTGTTACCACTATATCATCATTCTGTTCATCATCTTTAGTGTATAAGTGTGAAGTTTGTTGGTGATCTAATTTTTCTCAAATCAGTCTCGTATATCTGAGCTAAGCTCGTTAAAACAAATGCATATATTAGTATAGATTACTGTACTATTATGATAACTTGTGACTCATAAGGGTGGTTTCTAGATGAGGCACACAAATTCTAATGGAATGTATCTTGCCTTTGTCTCTGTTTTCCAAATAATGATAACTAATAACGAATTACAATCGTAGGTCGTGATGTCTTCAATCTACAACCTTCAATTAATATAAAATACCAATCTGTCTCGAGAATCTAAGTTCTCTTACATTCTTTACAAAGTATTAAAACTATAAATTTTAATAAATAGTTTGATAAAATTTTTAGGTTTTATATATTTTTGTTGAAATGGAAATATTCCGTTGCTATGTGAATAGAAAAAAGACCTGTACATATTTCAATAGTCATAAATGGGACTACAGACTGAGTCTATTCTTTGTACAGCCCATATCGAGCACTTTTACAACACGCGGACGTATAGAAATCGTCACGTTGACTTGTTCGTATATGTTTCTACAGCATCTTAGTCCTTATAGTCATCACAATAAGGGTGTATATCACATGAATAATATTGCAGATGTGATAGAGGATACAGCGGGTGGTAAGTGGGCTTAGCCCCGCGCCCAATTTTTCCCAAATTAATCTTTCTTCAAACACTCGCCTTCTTTGTTAAGAGACGCAAATTTAATCTTGTGCTGATCGCGAACATACTGATGGGGAAGGGCGAGAGGGGGGGTCTTAAACAATGCTCTAGATTATAATGGACAGCAGTAAAGGAATCGATAGGGCTTCATGCGATTGTGCGACGCGTGTTGGCAAATAATGAACTTTAAGTGGCTTCATTGTGATCTCATATGATGCCAAATTATGAATGTATGATGATTTTTTATAATTAACCAGCTGGCCCGCGGATCCTCGTTAAATGTTACTGTAGTGTGTACCTATGAGTCATAACGTGATGTTAAATAGTCTATAGCCTTTCCCAATATGGGCAAATCTAACGCAAATATCGGACTAAAATAGATTAAGATAAAAAAAAAGAAGAATTTCGATGTGTTTCTTTGGCCGGTTCATCTCAGGTCTGAAGTGTTGCCTTCCGACTCGATGGCAGATTTTTGACAACGAATTACATAGTGTAATGTTTCCTTGTTGAATACATAACATTTTTGATTTGATTTGATTCGACATAAGCGCGATCAATCAAATAAACGAACTATTTATAATAAGCATGGAAAAAGTTATACTAAACGCTAATTTTATTTTATAGGAAGCTAACACAATGTACAATGATGCTAACGCAGTTTATATATGTATATTTTAGGACTGATATATAAACATTGTACATTGTGTTATCTGTCCTAAAAATTAATAATTTTAAATAATTAAATTTACTAACACTATACATCGCATTATACAAATTTAGTTTCGCTCACTCCAATTTAACATTTTTAAGCATATCGACAATATACATATCGATAATTATTATCATAATAAAATTGTGTAACAAGAAACATGTATTCAAGTAAAACAAGCTAAGGTATATCTGTGTGTAGTATAAATATATTTATTTTTCACTTTGTCGTAAGTAATCTATAATAAAATATTATTAGTTTCCTTATTTCGTGTATAATACTTACTTTAAGTGACTTTTTCATTGCGGAGCGCAGTGTTTGGCGATGGTTTTGATGTTAGGATATATTTTCCGTGAAGTATGAACACTCGCCTTCTCTCAGCGCGGCTGTCGGCCTCGTGGATTTTGCATGAACTTTTTGTATATTCCAAATAAATCCTCGACCGTCTATCCAATTGGTATACCCACTCTTCACCACGATAGACTTTATTTAAACATTTTAAAGCAAATTCATTCTAGTAGACATTACTCTTGATTTTTGTATTATTTTGACAGTAAAAAGGGGAAGAAATTAAAGCATTTTTTGGCAAAAGTAAAAGCTAGTGTTACGATTTGAGCTTAATGTATGTTAGAATGTTTATCTGTTCCTGTATAGCTATTGGATTACTTATCACATTTTGCCAAAATGTCTTCACTAACGTTTCTAAGCCTTGCGTGTATATGTTACCTTAGAAGCTAAGTAAGTATTGAATAAATATAACGGATAACGAAAATGTACGATATACATTGTAGAAATAGTATTTACTTGTTAATGTAATTGTAGACACATTAGTCAATACAAGGGTTGATAAAAAAAAATCACATATTAATTTCTCATCTATTTTATTAACTACGGCGACAATATTGCAAACTCGCTACACTACACCTCAATAAATAGACTACGTGTACATACTTTAGCCTAGTAGTGTTTATTATTACTATACATACACACATTCATTGTTTCCAGATCATTACACGACATTCTAAATGCAATAAGAACTAATATTTATTGAATTTGACATTTAAAACATACAATATGTGCGGGCTACTGTCAGTTGATGATCAAAACGATTCACATGTATATTTCTTAGTTAGCCTTTGTGAAATATTTACAAATTTTAGTCGAGATGACGACGTCGTTACAAAACGTAAAACTTTACCGAACATTACCAATTTTTCATGTGCTTAATTTTTTTTTGTAGTTCATTTTATTCGTAGCGTTGGAGAACATCGTGAGGAAACCTGTTGATATATTTTTGACCTTTAATAGGGCATAGTGGTGGGGTAACTTCCAAATCTAACCTTTTTGAAGACAGTCCAGCATTACATCTGCTGTTAGAGCTTAAATGTTTATTTTAAATTCATAATTACTATTTCACTATACAATATTTACAATATACTCGTAACTTAATACGTAAACTTACACGATACTTTACATGTATTTAACACTCGGTGTTTAAAACTAAAATTTATAAATGGTTTTATAATTTATTTATTACAATTAATATTTACAATTAATAATTAATATTTTGAGATCAGGGAGATACTGAACAGAGTGCTTACAACACATCGAAAGGTAAGGCACACGAGCAGCTGTACTGTTAAATCACACAATCAATAAGACTCAAAAAATCCACTATTTATCAAATATTATCGAAAAGGAAATTTATAATGATACAAAAATGTAATGCAATAAATAAATCAAAAACAAAACTGTGTGGGTTACATTGTGTTATTCGTATTTCTGTATCAATAAATAAACCGCATTGAACGATTTATATACACCATGTTGATGTTTAAAGTTTCCGTAGTCGCATTTTCTGATATTTATTTATAATGTTTTATTTTTATTTTTATTTATTGGAGTTATTGTATTTTTATAATCTGTTAAATTAATAATCATGCTTAGTGTTCCTTCGACACAAGAAAAAAAAATATACCGAATCTTCGAAGCTCTCACGCGTTGAGAGGTACCAGGAGCACATAGCCTTACATGTAGTATATTACATCTGGTTACGTATGCACTCGACTGTAACGGTCGTGCAGCAGCCGCAGAGGCTCTGACGGCAGAGGGGCGGGCGCGGGGAGGGGCGCGGGGTGAGGCGAGCGTGCGGGGGACGGTGAGCGCGCTGCGGGCGACATCGGCGCTGGTGGAGGCAAAGCCAGGACATACCTAACCAAAAAAAACATATAATTAATATATATAAGCCACAGATCGATATATTTTATTCTACATTGACCGAACTACGACTAAGTCTGTTTTCATTTGGATCATTTAGCCGATCCATGTATCTCAAGTGAGTCTTCGACCGACCCGGTATATATAGGATTAAGATAGGTTATAAGGAAATTACCAACTCGAGTAAAAACATTTTGCATAGAATTAAATAATATATTGCTTAAAGTGGCGACACACATTACTTACTTGCAAGTATTTAGTTGATAATTTAATAGTACTTGTGAGTTGTGACACACAACAATAATTTACCGTTAGGTTTTTTAATTTGAACATCTCCTGAGGAGTTATACGTGTCGACTTACCTGTGCAACAGAGCTCTGAAGGCAGCAGCGGGAGGCGCGTCGTGCCACAGCGGTGCTCCAAGTCCTAGCCACCACTCGCCTGCGCCGACGCCCACGCCACCCACACCGACTCCCATGCTGGGACCCCACTCGCCAACACCTAGGTTAAAATTATGAATTGATGAAATATTGTTGTTTATTTATATATTAAAAACATTAAAATACATGAAATATACATCTTTTAAAACATAACAAAACTAAGCGCGCTTTTTGCAACACAAAATGGACGTTTTACTTATGATAGTATATTAATTAATATAAAACTTAAAAAAGACATAAAAATGTATATAAAACGTATATGTCTATATATGATAATGCTACAAAACTGATCATTCACATCATTGAAATTTAAACATAATATCTAGTTTATTATATTTATATATATTTTTACTTGGTGGCAGGGCTTTGTGCAAGTCTGGATAGGTACCACTCACTCATCAGATATTCCGTAATAGCAGCACTTAGTATTGTTGTGTTCCGATTTGAAGGGTGAGAGAGCCAGTGTAACTACAGGCACAAGTAAAGTAGGAATGGTTGATTATGTAAGGGATGGTTAATATTTCTGACAATGCCAATAAATGTAAACAAAAATTGGTTTGTAGTAACGAAATGAGTCACAAAATCAACAATTTCTTTATAACAATGATTCACAGACAAAACAAAGCTAGTTGTTATTATTATAAATGTGGTGAAGTCCCCGACCGCGTGCAGGTGACGACAACTGCCAGCAATCGTATTGATAACGAACATTATCTAACATCAACAATACTATCCTTGTTCGCAGTACACCTGGCACTGTCTTAATGTAATTAAATAAGTATACATTGAGAGAAATATCATTGTTTAAATTGTCGAATCACTACATTAAAAACCAACGAAATCAAATCAAAACATTCTTTATTCAAATAGCCTCATGTGTTTTGGAATTCCAATAATATTGTAAGTTTTTTTTTTTTGGAAATAAATTTAGGCAAACGTGTTATCACAATATTAATTACTTTATTCGTATACATTTTTAAAGTTATTGCTATTGTTGAAGCTCTAAATATATTTATTATAACTAAAAATAAAATTAACTATTTTATTTTATTTAAGTTGATTTATCGTTCACAGTAATAATATTTAACGCCACGTGTAACAGCTAACGATTCGAATTATATGTTTTTGAAGCAAGGGGGCAACGAATTAAATATGATAATGCTTAGTAAAGCGAAAAGGGAACGGTTAAAGGTAATTTATTCTATATAATTGTTTTCGCAGTGGTTATAACACGATGATTAATCAAAGATTTGAAACAGATAGATTGAAATGATATATGTAAGCAACCAACAGTTAACATGTAGTTTTTTTTAAATAAAAGACAAAAACAAAACCTATGCTGACGTCTATCTTACGCTCAACTCTCAGTTAGCCCCTACCGCCTACCGTGTACCGACCGCTAAGTTGTTTACACGCCAATAATAATGTAAACGAAAAATAAAACGTAATGTAAAAAATATATGAGTTCCACCCCAACTTAACGATAGTGGCGAGATATCCATCGATAAATATAACCGGCGACAATTGTCGATAAACCCGACACCTTATCGAGTAAATGTTGATGATATTTCCCTGTCGGTACACCTAATGACTCTCCAATTATCGCTTGTAATCATGATTGACTGAACCTCGTGTGATCATTGTAATAGGGTTTCCATTACACCGAACCGCTTTATTCAAAACTCCAAAAGGAAAGACTATAATTAAAAATATTATGATTGTTAATGACCCGCTATAATATAAGCTACTGATTATTCAAATATATTTTTATGGCCAAACATTTTACTGTAATTATGTGTCCTGTTATTAAAGATGAGCCAGTGTAATTACAGGGATATTCAATCTTGAATCGGTGTAAGAACTGTTTTATGGGCAGTCTATGGATGAAGGTTACGACACATTGTCAGTTAGACAGTGTCTATTATGTTAGTATACCTTCCCAAGAAATATAGCAGTACTACAATAATTTCTTATAAAGATAAATTGATCAACATTTGTTCTATTTGACAACAAAGCTGTAGAACTATTCTATAAGGACAAACTAGAAACTCACCGCAAAACACGATCGTAAAATGTCAGAAAGGAATATGCGACATCGACCATAATAATTATAACATTTAAATGACACTGCGCCTCAAAATACTACATCACAACATTTAACATTCAACGAGTGAGATAAATACGAAGTAACTTCTTACAAAATATCATTGCCAGTTTAAAAAAATACAAAAACAATTAAATTGTGTACTAAAAAAATGCAATCTGTTTCGTTTCCACGTTTATCGATTCGATTATTTTTCCAAAACATATAATTAGTTGGTATGAACGCAGACGATAGATAATAGCATTTATACGACATTAAAATATTGACATATTGGAGACACCATTTGTTTCTGTAAAGGGCGTGTATTGTCTAGTTAAAGCATAGATCATGAATAGATATAGAATCGTAATGCTATATCGGAGTACGTAATGAGATTATAATTGTCCCCCGAAGGGTTCCGCATCGACGCGGCCGCAAACGATAATTAGACAGTTTATTGTATTCAAAGTGACAACTGTAACGTGTTTTAAAAATATTAAATTCTAGTATAATGCGCTCGCAACTTTACACGTGTTGCTTTTTTTTGTTACATCCTGCAGGTTGAGCCATATGTTGAATTATTTAGCATTTTTTTATTAAAATATAATTATATCTAATTTGAATTAAAGCTTTATAGAATATTTTCATTTGTAACCTATCGCAATTTTAACTAAAAAGCACTACCACGCAGAATCTCGTTCAAGATTTACAATACGTCTAGAATATTCTTACACACACATTTATATCGTCACGAGACAGGATTAAATCTTCTTCTCTATAAATATGTTTGTATGTTTGTCCTCTATGCGTTCCCAAAACATTCATTAGATTGTGATTAAACTTTCCTGAGGTATTCTGCCTACGCCAGTGAACGTTCCTAGCCCAAAAACAATAATTTAATTTGTATGTTTGTCCTTCAACATAAAGGTTTTCTGTAAACCTTATACTAGCCGTGTGAAGCATATTACAAGTAATTTAAATAATAAATAAAGATTCGGACATTGATAAACCGGAAAGAAACTCAGTATCTTATAATACATTATAATAATATATATAACAATTAATTAACAATATACTTAAATTAAAATGAAAAGATAAAGATATAATTTATTAAATTAAGCACTTATGAGCACTTGTGAACAGTCACATTACAAGGTAATTATAAATGTATTATATCCTGTACGGAATATATTATGTATAATTATTTAACAGTCTCCCCTACTTCCTACGTTATTTTTATTTATGTTGTGTTATTATTTAAAATTATCATTCAGTTACGTGTATTTTTTGGTAATATATATATTTTTGTATTATCATTTAGTCTAGATAGAAGTGTTGTACCTTCCTATCAGTTTATAGTTTGGTAGTTTTCTCGAATTGAAAAGAAGCATATTCCACCACACTTCTCCAATGGGTTGATAAACATGTGGCAGAATTTCATCTGACACATGCAGGTTTCTTTACAAGGTTTTTCTTCACCGCCCAGTACCAGAATAATAAACACAAATTATCGGTTAACATTACCATTGGGCTAAATATATATAACATGTATCTGTCCTAGCTTTTTTAATGAAACAAATGAGCAAATGGCCCATCTGATGGTATGTGGTCACCACCACTAATAGACTTTGGCGCTTTATGAAATATTAAACATTGCTTCGGCAATTAAAGCGCCACTAGCCTTAGTAACTACGTACTGATGAGTAGGTGGTACCCAGTCAGGCTTGCATAAAACCCTACCACCAAATACATAAAGCTATACCGTTTGTTTAAGCTTTAATAACCATTTTACAATATTTTATTTATTAAATAAATTAGACATCAAATTAAATCAACAAAGACTATCTACAATATATTTTCTACTATATTTTAACTTATAATTCAATAACATATATTTATGAAACTTGGAATTAAATTAAACATATAATTAAGATCAGGTTGTAATTTAATAAAATAGAGATTATATCGTAGATAACAAACAATATGTATTTGAAGTTTATAAACGATAAATGCTCACCGTGTTCGTGGTGGAGGAAAGGCGCGTGCTCCCGGCCGAGGGCCTTCTCTCGCTTACGCCACTTAGCACGTCGATTCTGGAACCACACCTGTGTACAAACATTTTTATTTTAAAATCTTAGGCGAGTAAATAACCATACACAATGACAATGTAGGAATATCAATGCTTTACGTGCAGTTAACCTAGGGAACTATGTCCCTTGTGCCTATAATTACTGGCTCACTCATCCCTCAAACCGAAACAATAAGACTTAGTCGCTGTTCAACGGACTATGCGATGGTGGTGGTACTTACCAAGGCGGGCACGCACTCGGCCTTACCATCAAATAACAATAATTATTACATTATAATACATATTATATTTATTAAGCTATTTATCATCTATTTAAACTTGTATTAATACTATATTTCAATGTATTAATTGGCAAAGTTACTATTAAATCTTTTCGGCGGGTATAACACGACTGTGAGCACAGTCGTCTCCTCGTCCACTTTTAATTTTTTTATAGCATAATTGTCGCCAATTTGTAGCTCTCTCTCCACTCTCTCTCTCTCTACTACAATGGGCCGTAATGAAAAGCAATTACGCATACGTGGTTTTCGCGCTCACACCAGCACAATACAATTCAAACCTTAACGCCTTCTATTTAAATATACATTTGCATAGCGGTTAATGGAGAATAGAAACAAATTGAGCTAGTCGAGCCGCATTGCGCTAATAAAAAGACATTGTACCGGGCGCGGCGAAGGCAAAAATGCTATAATTTCATAATTTTCAAATGAGTCAATTTCACGGTTGTGCGAGGGTCCAAATTGTTCGTAATCTTTACAGATTAGCATGATCGCTTCATCCGGACGAATGACTTTTAATAATGGATTAGATTGCCCAGTGCATAAAACACGCGGATCTTAAATGAAGGTCACGGGTTCAAGTTCTAATACACATGTATCGACCACCCAACAACAGCGTAACTTAACAGCGCAACGGATAGACTTCTCCTTAAGAGGAGAAAAGGCATTTGCCCAGCAGTGGACATTGAACAGTTACTTATTTACCTACTAAAAAAATATTTTTACATAAGTCCCTATGACGTAGTATCATTTAGTTCATGTAAATTAAAAGTCGATCAATTTCCCACTGCTGGGATTCTCACCTTTTAAAGAGGCTTGGAACTAATTAAGTTGCTGCACTGCGATTAGCGACTTGTTATAGTAATTTAAAAAATAAATAGAAATTGCAATTTTCAAGCAATTACCGATTTTTATTCCCATTTAAGCATGCAAGCAAATGAATCAAGAGTTCTAAGGAATGAAATAAATATTAAGGTTTTAAGCAAATAGCGATCATTAAAAAGATTCCAGCAATTAAATAATTTAGTTGAATTAGAGTTGGCTTCGTATAGAACAAAACCGATTGAGCGCAACGCTGCGGCAGGCTTCAAGTGGTGTCGTTCTGCAGCTCTGTTACAGCGATCACTTCACATCATAAGACTCAATTGCATTCTAAATTTCACATCTATCGTACAAGCAAATATTCACCTTACAAGCAAGAATTTAAGGTTCTCATTTGTAAGGATTAAGTGTAAGTAGGAGGGTAGGACGTTTGTCGGTGAGCGCCATCTATGGAGTGGATTAAAAGCAATTTACGCTGCGTGGAGTGTGATTTAAGAACCGCGCCCTCGTCGGCTATCGCACTATGAGGGTTGGCACTTATTATAGGAGCATTCAAATATTAAATCAAATTCTTCAAAGTTCAACCATCCCATACTTTTAATCGCCGAATGACTACACAGTATATTACAATATAACAACTTTTATTAATAATTAATATTGAGATTGATTTATCCAATGCAGATTATTTTTGTAGTAAGCACATAATTAATATTTTTACATCCTCTTAATATGTAGGACAATCGTAATTAAGATATGTACAAGTAATAATGTAACATTAAATACACCAAGCACTCATTACGCAGAGACCTTAATTCTCAAATCTTGCTGCACAAGAGCCAATCTTATGCGGCTGCTTCAGAAGTGAGCCGCAATTAAAGAAATACAGTTGCAAGAGCATCTAATGACCGAAATGAATTCCTCATTAGCAGCATACAGCCCTGCGAAATATTAAAGTGTTTTATTGTCTGTGCATTGCCGACTGCCTCTCGAGGCCGCGAGATTACCTCCCCCCCTCTCGCACCCGCGCCCCGCGCCCCCGCCCGCTGCGCCCCCTCAGTCTCGCGGAGTCGGTAATTACCAAATTGCAGCGGCGCTCACTTTAACTGCAGTTTGAGAGCTCTCACGCTCAAACCGTGCTTAATTAAACCATTGTTAGTCGTGCCCACCACCACCGCCGCCGCCTGCCTACTGTTCCTCAAAGACCCATCAAATCTTAACTATTAGCGACTCGATTGGGGCTTAGTATTAGACTCCTCTAACGTTCCGAAGTAGATTCCGCAGAAACATTCAAAATAACTTTGAAACAAACAAGACGATTTTAAAAGACACCACATAAATCCAAAGACGTAATACATTATATATTTTATTTAAATTTAATTTAAATAAAATATATAATGTATTTAAATATATTCTAAATGCATTAAATAAAATACAATAATACAAAACAGCTCAGCTGTTTCTGTTACGCGAGGAACAATTAAATTAAAAAGTTGTAAAGCCATTGTCACACTGCGCTTGATTACACCAATTTCGCACAGAGTAGTGAAGGCTCGAGGTACAATTAGCGAGACATTAGCGGCGAGAGTGTAATGAGACGAGAATTAGCGTCCATTGTGCCCAGCCCTCGGCGCGACGCGACGCAGCGTCCAAGACGCAATGGACGCCTGTTAAAACGTAACCACACGATAATAATATAATACAACTATAGTTTAAGCTAATTATTATAATTACACAAAGTAATCCTAACAATATAAACTTAAATCCAGCCAAAGCCTTCATCTTATAAAGCACACTGATCATATAGGAAATGACAACCGAGCAATTCAGTGTGAAATCATAACTGTTAAGGTGCATCTCCATGATAGCATTTCCCACGCAGTCGTTGCGAAAATACATTTACTATACATATATTTGTGACGATGCAACCACTCCCTTCGGAAGGTCGAGGGTTACAGCATAACAATAAGAGATTACAACTTACAAATAGTCATAAAAACAGTGACAGACTGACTGTGGTCAAGAAGCTGACTAAAACCGAGGGTTGCGACATTTAATTCCGCTGTCCTCAGTAAATATTATTGGCGCGGAATCCACGACTCTTTTACAAGCACAGAAATATGTTTAAGCTACTAAAGTAATTAATAAAAAGCCG
Source organism: Nymphalis urticae (assembly GCA_905147175.2). Lineage (NCBI taxonomy): Eukaryota > Metazoa > Arthropoda > Insecta > Lepidoptera > Nymphalidae > Nymphalis > Nymphalis urticae. Next base: position 400,664 of record LR990008.1, read on the forward strand.
ATCAAACACAGCGCTCGGGTATTAAAGAAAACAATTGTAACCTGTAAGTCTGAGAAATCTGAATACAATAAGGCGAACTTTAAATCTAATAATAATCGTTATTATTACGGATTTGTAACAGACATAATGACATTTGTATTATTCAACGTAATAAAATATGTGACTGAATTGCTAATATAAGTTTAATTAATACGCGAATGATTTCATTTCACTTTGTATGTATAAATTCAATACCTTTATTTACTACCTTTACCTTTATATACTCGTTTAATATTACCCTTAGTTAATATAAATATATTGTATATAATGTACATAATAGTTAAAAAATAAGGTAAAAACTTAAACACACACAGAGGTGTTAACAGAAACGGAAACAGGACCGGTCTGTGGGGTTATATAATTATAAGTGAATGCATGACTGACAGTATTAAGGTAATATTTAGTGACCACGACGCCACAGGCACTTTCTGTGTGTCCAGACCTAATCTGCGTAACCGCGCTCGCGGGCGGCGGGCGGCTCGCAATCTGCGCGATTGTGAGCGAACAATGCAGCTAATTTTAATTACAGCGTCACGCCTCTGTGTCACGCTAATCTATGCTCGCGTGTACAATTATAAATTGTAAGGTGTTACCGTGATTTTGAATAATGTTATTTTATGTTTGTGCACAGTAATGTATTACGATACAATTTGCATTCAAAAAACGATTTTAAAAACAATAAATTATAAAAAATTATAACATACATTTATAACATATAAATTATAGTGTAATAATTTTAACAAATTATTATCCACAAAGAATGTATTTTTAAGGTAAAATTATAAAATTTATAGAGAAATTACAGCTGTTTAAATCAAACCTCATTTCAACTCGTTAGTTCAATGAAATAAAGATCGCCTAGACTGTGAGAATGTCTCAGATCCTACCCTTTCGGCCAGGGTTGTCAGGCGTCCGGATAAAGCCGGGGAGAGTTAGGCTTTTTTGAAGCATATCCGAACAAATTAAACGATGATGTGTTGCGGCTAGGCTCCACTTATTTTATTTCTATCTTTTTTAGTTTCTACTTTATACGTACATGTAAAATCAATATAATTTGTATGTTTGTAGGTTGCTTTTATAAGTTTAGCTTTGCGTTAATGTGCATCGTGCTTACAAGGAACACGTATCTTACATTATAATTTAGCGCCAATAGAACTGTTATGTTATGTAACAGAATGTGGATGTCCCACAGCTGGGCTACGGCCTCATCTTAGAGGAGGTTAGAATATTAGAGCTGTACGTGTGTGTGTTGTTTCTCCACATTGGCGCATGTATTTATATGCACTGTTATACATTTCAAAATCATATCCCAGTACAATACACGGGTTTTTCAAAAGTTTACGCAAAATATGCCAAGAAAAGAAGCATCCCTGACTTTAAAGACGAATATATCATTCAATATCTCATAAGTATTATTATTTTAATGTAAATGTTTTTAAACTTGCTGCCATCGTAAATAATTATTTGCTTAGGATAAAGGTTGCCTGAAACAGCACGCCTATTTCGCGTTAAGTCCGCCTATTGTTCGACAGAATTGTTTTAAAAATAAATAAATTTTAACGAACTGTATAATGATGTAAATCATCGGAATGCTCGACTTGATTTATAAAAACTACTATTTTCCATCAAACCACCGCTACCTCCAAAAAATGATTTCTATTATGTGATTGATTAAAAGTAACAATAACTGCATACCTGAACCCTAGCCTCGCTGAGGTCCAACCTCATGGCGAGTTCCTCCCTCGTGAACACGTCCGGGTACTGCGTCTTGTCGAAGGCTCGCTCCAGCTCGTGCAGCTGGTACGTGGTGAACGTGGTTCGGCTGCGACGCACCTGCTTGCATCACACAGAACAACCCATATAACACTATTCACCAGCGTAACGTCTTATGACGAGAGGTAATAATCCTCATTTCTTACAAATGACTGATCAGACAGAGAACAGAGGAAGTATCAATGGATTTACATGCTTTCCAAAGTACGAGGATGTAACACAACCAACTACCCCCGGTTTGCACTCAGACCAAAAAATCCAAATTACCCAGAGCAACGACAGAGTTGATTAACAATAGAATTGATTGACCTCACTCGTAACAGTTTAGAAGAAAGAATAATATATTTTAAAAGAAACCAGATCCTGTTGTTTAAATTAGTTTTTAGTATTTTATGCAAATAATGATAATGCCGTTCCTCAATAAAGTGAATAAAAAGTATCTAATTTCCTAACTGATAATATTTCCTACTTATAAGTAAATTCTAAAACCTATGCAATTGGTCAAGCGTGTTTAATGAGCTTAATTAAACGTCCAATATATTTATAATAATAATATGTTTATACTAAAATGCTTCATAGCATTGAAATATATATGCACTTTGACTGCTTTTTCAGTTTTTAATGTTTTTTTGAGAATTTTGAGTTAGTTCATTATATTTAAAAGTTTTTGTAACAAGTGTAGCAAATTACCTTGCGTGGTCGTCCAGCGTCGAGGGCCTCTAGCGGTTCGTGTTCTGCTCGCTCCGGCTCCGTGCTCACTTCGTGCTCGTGCTCAACTTCGTGCTCAGAGTCTGAATGAGCACCTTCACTTTTCAATTCCCCGCATCGCTCCACGCCGTCTACATTTACAAAAAGAGAAGAAACAAAGATTTAATCAAAGTGAAACATTTTGCAGAAAATGTTTTGTAGAAGTATTTATTTTTATTCCAAAAAAAGAAAGTCCAAGAAAATTTATTTTCAAGGGTATTGTTAGAAAGACTTCCAATAGTATTGACAAATTTATTTCAATTGATTGTTTACTTATATGATTGTCACATATTTAACTAAAAATAAAAAGTAAAATTTTGTGAATGTCATATCGCTGCTTAAACGCCTCTTCTCTGTCTAAGGAGATTTTTTGGAGACTTTTTCACCGCGGAGCTTCAGTACCACTAAGATACATATCTAGAGTTCTCACGATGTTTTCCTTCGACGCTGGGCACGAGATGAATTATAGAAGTAAACTAATTGCAGAACGCTTGCTTGCTGGCCCGGATTCACTGCGACCCTCGATTAAGATTCACGCATTCTACCCACTGGCCCACCTCAGTTTCTCTATGTATAAATATAAGTATATAAAATTTGAGCTATTTATATATAGTATATTATATCATAAGAGTGAGAGAAAAAGTCTCGGAAATGGATGTTAAAGTGTTACAAGTTAGTTATCAAAATTTATGACATAACAAATACAACAAAGTATATAAGCGCGTCAGTTAATATATTTACAAACAAATTTATTTTATTGTAAATAAAAAAACCAATGTTATAATATTTGCAACCTATATAGGTAGAGCTGCACAAAAAACGGTCTCATTGCTAAAATTATTTTTAAATAAATACTTGCTGCTCCTCCCAACTTCGTTCGGATGAAATATTTTTTTTATATTTATTGGTAAAAAAAATCCTGACACCCGACCTACTGTAGCCATTCTAACACACAATTTGCTTTTATCGAAAACGGTCTAGCCTTTCAGTGACATACATGCGTACGTAGGTACAAAAAATATATATAAAGATGATTATTTAGATTCATGCAGTCCTTAATTTATACTGTGAAGTAACCTATCGTCAGTTCTTGTGTGAGCCTATTTGCATGATTTTAATTTGTGTTTTATATAAACAGACCGACAGAATATTTACATATGTTTTATTTATTAAATAATATTGTAAGTTGTTTAAATATTAAACAAGTTGCACTTGAAGTTACTACATGTAGTTGGTGATGGCACGATGTTCCCAGCGCATCGGTGACATCGATCTCTTAATCCGCATACACGAAACCAGCCCTTCGATAATACCGAATTACCACCCTTCTGCACTTTAAACTCACTAATTACGTTTCCCCATACGCCGATACAGCCCCTTTGTGAACTATATAAAGTCGATAATTCTTTGACGATCTGTCGTCGATTTATGTACCAGGGTATCCGGGGTCGACTCGCACCGGCTCACGTCGACTGCAAACAAAATACTCTTTTTGTTAAGCACTTAACGTCACTCGACGTTAGTCGCACTATTTATTTATAGTAATAGTATTTTTGTTGAGCCCTGTTGTAATTGTTGTGTCGAACATTCAAAGCGGGATTATAACAAAACGCTTATTGCTCTGTAACGTATGAACCGCTCGTATTATTTTGTAATACAATTAGATACGTTTCTATTTAGTTAAAGAATTAAGCTGGCATGTTTAAAAAGCAAACAACATCATACAAATTCACTTAGCAGTCATGATAGTTTGTAAAAACGCATTCATTTGTTTCTAATCGCTTACTAGCGATTTCTACCAAACAATCTTTGACAAAGCTGACTTATGTTATGTCTTTCTTCAAATGAAAAACTCGAAAGACGTGTTACACGTGGTTTTTGTCTATGTAACGAAATACGTAGACTAGCAAATGGGCACCCAGGCTAAGTGACAATCGTACAGACATTGGCGCTGTTAGAAATATTAATCATTCCTTTCATCGCCAATGCCCCACTAACCTTGGAAGCTAAGATGATATGTTCCTCGTGATTATAGTTAGCTACTGGCTCACTCACCCTACAAACTGGAACACAACAGTACTAACTATTGCTGTTTTGCTTGCGTAGTATTCGACGCTGTGGTAGCGCGTGTGTGTATTTGTGTGTATGTGTGTGTACCTCCATGATATTCCCAGATTCATCCCTTAGATAATACTTAGACACAATTACTAATATAACGCGTCCTAAAACATATAACTCTACATTCACACAAGTACGTATCATGTATTATAGAATTTAAATAACTTTATGAATAGTTACTTTGTACGTCGCAGTCGCCAGTAATCCTGTCAAATTGCCACTTCAAGTGTCGCTCGTTATATCACTACATTGTACGTTATTTGAATATAAAATGTCCTTTATTCTCAACGTATAAGGTCGAAATTCCTTTCTATAAAATATACATAAAAATGTCGCTAATACTTCAGTATTCCTATATCAAAGATGATACAGTAATGGTATTGAGGATGAAGAAAAGAAAGCAATTTCGTTAAGCGGATTTAGTACGTTTGTTATGAAAATGTTTTAAAAATACTCGCCCTAACGTATTGATTTGTAGTTAACAAAATAAAACGATTCAAAAATAATAAAAGAAATCCTAATGTTATGAATTCGAAAGTAGATTTGTTTACTGGTTTCTTAAACTTTTACGTGTAAACTATTCAACCGATATGAAATTTAGCAAATTTACTAGAATATAGAAAGGGACATAAGTTACCTCCTGCCCTGTCTCGCACAATAGGGGGCAACCCAAACGAACAGAACGGAAACTAATAGAAATATCAAATAATAATTTTATTTGATATATTTAGTACACATGTATAGTTGGGTCTAATCATATAAAATATTTACCTACAAATTCGAACGGATACTAAAAGATAAACGAGCTGAATTTTGGAATGGAATATGGATGGATGACTTATGTCCAGCAGTGGACTGAAATACATTAGGAAATAGTAGATATGTAAAATACATTTCACAAGAATAACGTTCTTATAAACTTACTGACGGTAGAACTTTGAGCTGTACCATCAAGGTACCCATGAGTTATTTTACCGATAAACAGTGTAATGTTATGGCTTAAAGGGTGTGTGGTGTGAGCCAGTGTAATTACAAGCACAAAGGAAAATAAGGAAATGTAAGTAGGGAAGCCTATTTGCTCGTCTGCCTTCCTTTTATAAAAATGTATTATGAAATATATACAATGCCGGTTTCTCTATGTATCATAATCCAAACAGTCGTCGTGTTATTTTTATAATAATAATAACTGAATTTCGCCCACGGAAGCCAAACTTAAAGACTGCGTAGGAGACATTATAGTGCGTAAGTGTGAGATCAAACTTTGGTGGATGGAATAGCAAGCCCAGAGATCAGGAGCTGTTCAGTAGTGGAGTGTAACATTAACAACTTGATACTGAAGAAAAATCTAACTGGTATTGCCCCTACTCTAGATTCGAACCCGAGATCCTCGCGGTATCTAATTTCGTAAGCCAACCAATAAAATATTCTTACTACTCACACTAGTAATATTTTTTTTTTAATAAAATGTCGTAAAGCTTAGATAAACAATTCAGTCCGTTTAGGTGTAGGTACCGCACTCCGCTCTGCGCTCCGCGACAGGCGCCGCCCCGCCCACAGGCTCATTATTCTTTGATCTGCTTTTATTAGCTGTCGGTTATTTGAACTTCACCGGAAAATAAACAGCCTTCGGGCAAATAATTATTTGTATTTATATAAAAAACAACAATGTTTAGATCACAAAAATAACAGTTTTTTGCTTTGATAGTACAAAATGGTTACGAAATGAATATGTAACTTTCTTTAAAATGATTTAAATAAAATAAATCGTATTAATTAATACGTTATGTATTTATTAGATATCTATTGAGTATTTTAATGATATTATGTGTGAAATACCAGTAGTAATACGCTAAAATACAAATATAGGGCAAATTATCTTTGTGTTTGTGTATTCAAATTAAAAGTCGTTATTTTAATGTAGAAACATTTACTTCTTGATAGTTGTGGAAAGGAATACACACGAGACACGACCGGTGACAGTACCTTAGCGGGTTTTTTATAATTCTTTACAAATTTTTTTAATATAATTGAGAAATAGCAGATAATATATACCTAACATTAAATCCTTTTTAAAAAAAATAAAAAAAAATAAAAAATAAGATTCGATCTTCAATTTTAACTAAATGGCCATTGACCATTCATTATTATCATAATCCTAAGTATATCAGTACAAATTATTGTACTTACATATTCGATGAGACGAACATGTCGCGCTAAACCCCATAAGTGATTATTATTTTATTTAACTTTTCGTGGGAGTAGCGTTTGTTATACTATAAATATACTACTGTAAATAATACAAAAATCCTCTCGTTTTATATGCGTTTTAATGAAGACGCAACTAAAGCCTGTATTTAAAGCATTATTATGACAAGCTCTTAAAAAATATTAATAAACTTCTATCACTACAAATCCATGACAACAGTAACATATTTTGTCTGTTATTAACCACGCAACCGACAAGTAATAACATTTTTGTACCAACCTTTCAAAGTCCCTCATCCGCGATAATGATCATAATTCAACGTCACAACTAACAATGCCTTAACAACAAACAGTGCATACAAATATAGATCTTACGTACACACATTATCGGTCAGTGTAGCGTAATCATATTTAATATTTCGGTGGTTACTTGTTGACTTACTATAAACGCTGTACGCATTTAGCTCCTTAACAGGCGTATTATCATTCATTGTAGCGGGAACTATTTTAGCATTTAAGTAGCTAGTTGCTGGGTAAATACGGAATAATGAGACAGCGGGGGTTCGTTGGGGGAAATTTTATTAGAGATTTATTTGTTCGATGTTGCTCTGAGTAATGGGATATATTCATAACAAAAATTGTAGCAATATTATTCGTTGAAAATTATTTATTCGAGTTGAAATTATATAATCAATAAATACTAAACATTATTAAATTCGTTATTTATGGTTTTGGAATTCACAGTGTTTTATATATTCTATCACAAATAGGTTTTCACTAGATGGTATTGTTGTTATGCCTATATGAATAAATTACTTAATTAATATGATGATTAATTATTACATCGATGGTTTAATGAAAAATATATTTACTAACTTAATTTAATACAAAAAGTATTTATATATTTAAAAAAAAATACCCTGGTAAATATTTCAAAACGCAATTTTCAACATGAGGTAAATTTTATATAACAAGTATATGATATGCTTGACCAATATACCACTTTTATATGGCGAATCAAATATCGCATCAGTCAATAAATTGATATTCGAGGCACCTAAGCCTGAACAAGAGAAAGTAGTTGTGTGTGCTGAAACTTAACTTAAGGGAACGCGCTCGATCCCATTGATGTCTTTTTCAGGCAGCCTTTACAGGGGGCCAGTTCTACTAACAAATTGTTTATTACAATCGATTCTAAACGTGATCGTTACAGTTTTTCCGTTTTCCTATTATATTTAATTTAATTATCGACTATTGTCAAGAGTTAAGAATTAAGTTTAGTTTTGACACAACGGTATATGTAAACATTATATCGGTTCGGTTCCGATTCGAATAGATACAAATGCTTCGAAGTTGGATCGCTATTGAAACGGGAACGTATTGTAATCGTTATAAATTCAGGTCGCCTTACTACAAACACAATGTCTATGTTTTTATATATTTAATATTTTATTATAAATCCTTAAACATAACGGAACTTATATTTCAAACGTTAAATGATATTTTACCAAAAAATAAAGTGCTTCTTATACAATTTCTCTTCTTCAATTTCTTTGTATATTACAAAATGCAGGCGATATATTCAAGTAGATATGTTATTAGGTATTGTTCTATTATTATCGGTTGTATATATATATATATACAACCGATAATATTTTAAGCGTTACAGGCTTCAAAATTAAAACAAGTAATTGTGTTTGAGTATATATATACTAAATTTCATATACAAGCGTCAAGTGCTCGCTGGTTAGTCTCGATATATATTACATAAACACAATAGTTTTGTTACACAATCATTTGTAATTGCCATTAAATTCCTCATTAAACTAAATATTACTATCAATTAATCTAAACTGAATCAATTAATTTAATGTTTTTATTAGTTTGTAAATAATTATAAGCAAATAAAATTATAAATACATTAATTAGCTTGTAAATTATAAGCCCTCCAAATTATAATGTATGATTACGATGTTTTGATAAGATTCCATTCTTATTATATTCATTAAATTGATATTATTAAAAACAGGTTATCAAAATAATTAGTTTATTATAAAAAAATAATTGCTCATTATAAAACGATTAACCATTCAGATAGGACGCTGGAGGAAGGGCTTTACTGTTGGTAGAGCTTTGTACAAGCTCGTCTGGATAGGTACCACCCACTCATCAGATATTCTACCGCAAAACAGGAGTACTTGGTACTGTTGTGTTCCGATTTGAAGATTGGGTGAGACAGTGTAATTAGCGGCACAAGGGACATAACATTTTACTTCCCAAAGTTAGTGGCGCATTGGCGACGTAAGCGATGGGTAACATTTCTTACATTACTTCTATGGGCGTTGGTGACCACTTACCACCAGCTGACCCATTGGCTCGTCCGCCTAGCTATTCTATAATGTAATTAAATTAATATTAGCTTTCTCTACTATGTTTGAAAATTTTATTTCCAATACCAAAATAATAAAAATATTTTCAGATTTATAATATAAATATTTCAGATATATAACACATTCATAATTAAATTACTCCTAGATGTTAAAATTACGTTCTCATCTATGATCAAGAACCTACAGACACCAATACATAATTTAACTTTCCAAGAATAGAAAATGCTGGGAATCATTCGCGCGTAAATTGAAAAAAGCATAATAGATCACCAAAGATAATATTTAGAAACTTTGGTTTCTTTTTATGCTAATGAATATAACGTCCAGCACGGTTGATAATATTGATCAACTTTTTATATTTAAATATATAAATAAGATATATTTACCGGACGTATGTTGTCTGTGTCCAAGGATGCTGTCTATCGTGTAATCTGCGCCTCGACGCGCGCTGCTCGCCATCACGACGCCTCGTTGAACACCTATAGTCTTTTTATCTCCTGGTAGCCACACTGCACATATACGCACTAATTTTTATAACAAAAGTCCTCACAATTTAATCTTGTTCAAGCACTTATTTTATACACGAATATTTATTGTCCAAAACGACACTTATGTTTTTTTAATAAAAAAAAATTAAAAACATTGGTTTATTTATCGTATTACATTTAATAACAATATTATTAATTATTAATTAATTAATAAATAGTAAAAATCAATAATCAATTGTAATAAATATTTTGAAGTAATTCGCACGGTAAGAGTTTCGTAGTTCGCAAACGCAACCGACCTCGCAAAACTATTACCAAACTTTGACTGAGGTCTCGACCGAGTATCACTTAATATCGTCCCGCCCTTCTATGCAGCCTTCCCGCCTTACATCCGTCTCTTTCGTTCCCTCTAACTGACTCTAGTTCTGTCTCGCACTCTGGCCACGCCTACTCAGCTTGATTGGTAGCTTGGTAAGGGTAGGGTTATAAAGCACAGATCTGTCAAAAGCGCACGTTTTCCTGCTCGGAGAGGACGCATTTTAATTCGTTATTTTGTTACTTATACGTTATTGAAAATATTTTTAATGATGATTCAATTAAAATGTTGAATTATGAATAAATATAATAAATAGCTATAGATTTTTAATATTTTTTAAAGTTCCGTAACCGCTTTACCGCAAGGTAATCTTAATGCTCGAGTATAAAGTACATCATTAAATGATAAGCCTTGTCCGTGGATATTGTACTAAAGATTAATCACCTAAAATCACTAGAACCAACCATTTGAACTAACCATTGAGTTAAGAAAGTCTACAATCCCGTAGCACAGCGTACGATACATATCACCTTAATCTTAATCTTTAGACATTTACAAGACGTAGAAACGTTTCGAGGTAAGAACGAACCCGAACAATTCAAACGATGTTACCGAAGTAAATCGGTTCTTAACAGATTACTTAACTCATTGTCTGATGAGTGTTTAATTCTCACAATGACTCTTAAGCTCTCAACACCTTCGAGCGAGCCTAAAACCCTTCGTGAGGCGACAACACTCCACACAAACGGTCAAACTCGATGTGCTTAAAAAATACAATAAATAGATTTTTAACAAATCTTACAATTTTTTTATGTTGTAATATTTTCTATATTATATTTATATTTCATATAATGTTGGACGGTATTGGAAAACTCTGACGAAATGAGAAATGTAAAATTCATATGTATCTTCCAATAGTTCTATCATCAACAGCATTTGTATTGCTGTGTTCCGGTTGAAGCAATAACTGAGTCAGTTTATTTACAAGCAAAAGGATTATAACATTTGAGTTTGTGTAGCGGCAGCGTAATTATATTGAATGTAATGATGAATATTTCTTACAGCACCTATATATATGGGCTGTTGTAATCGAGTACAATCAGGTGACTCATTTGCTACTCTAGTTCCTCATATATAATAAAATCCTGACCCCTTGAGTTATGGCCGTTCTAATATTATTAGTTTTTATTTAAAAAATCCGATAAACATTCCATTAGTGGGGAGGTATGTGGGAATCGTACCTACTAAACCCCTGTGTGATTGGAGATGCAATGGGTACGTTCCGCTTGTAGATCGGTGGGGCTCGCCTCACTAATGCATTCGGCATCTCGAGACCAGCTCTGCCATCTTCACTAAACACAATTATACGGTCAACTCAGAGGAAAATAAGAATATTAATAATAATATGCAAAAAAGCATTTTTGGGATTTAAAAAAATAAAGGTTTTTTTGTATAATGTTAGTCTATTATCGTTTAAAAATACGTCAGCTTAAGTCAAAAAGATATTCGGATTAATAAAAAAAACCTGCTATATTTATTATATGTCAGTATATACATGTATAATCCTAAATGTCACCAATAATTATTACTAATTAAATTTACGATATACGAATGCAACTCTTAAATAAATGAGCTGGTAATTATTAACTAAGTTTTTATTCCTCGTGCCTGTAAACGATGTATTAAGAAAAAAAATCCAAGTCCATCCCTTCCGAGTAATTGGGCTCGTTCTTGAGTGTTATAATAAGATTAACAAACACCTAATCCGCATATTATATTGGTATTATTGTTTTCATGGGAACTCATTTCTGGCCAAGGCATAATATTAGATTTAGTTGATGCAGATTAAAGTACTACTTGTGATAACAATAACGATACGCCCAATTTATTATCAGATATTATATTGAAACTGTCATCACCACAAGCACTGGTTAGTTGATGGTTTCCGTAATCGCTCTAGTGGAGTGGCTAAGGCCGCAGATCCTGAGTGTCAAGATTCAAAACCCGGGTCGTGCCAATATAAAGTAGTTGGGGTTTTATGTCAAGATATTTCTAATATAAGCCCAGAACCTGGTAGCTAGCACTGTTTACACTCCCATGCCTCGGAAAGCACGTAAAGCTTCTATTACTAATTATTTTTAGCTGTCCTGCAGTGCTATTCCGTAAGATATCACTTCGAATCTCACTAGATTTCTCGTTGATAATCAAAAAAATACTTAAGTTTTGTACTTAACGGAATCTACTTGATAGTAGGGTTTTGTGCCACCCACGTATCACTTATTCTACCGCCAAACCTACTTATTACCAATTAGTACCTTTAAGCACCCATTGTATACTAATCTCATAATACGTTAGTTAAAATAGTTTTTTTTAAATAAACCCCAAAAAAACCCTTTTTATTTCTAATTTCCGCATTTGTTTTCTTTGTTCGTATTATAATAAAAAGGTTTACTTTAAGATAAAATTATTTGGTCTGACAGTGATCGTTGAATTTTAATGAGTGTTTAATACTAACGCCCGACGGTCTATATTCGATTGTAATCATTATTGACAAAAACCCATACGAACACAAAGACAAACAATACAAATTTATTAAAAAATCGTTGATATATCGAGAAAAAAGGTACTGGACTTTTTGGCTTGGCTACTTACGAGCTTTAGTCCTTTGTTTTTATAATTTATAAGCAAGCGTTTGACAGTTGTCTTTTTTTTATAGAATAGGAAAGCGGACGAGCATATGGGCCACCTCATGGTAAGTGGTCACTAAACGCTCTTAGAAATTGGCTCTGCAAGAAATGTTACCCATCGCTTACATCGCCAATGCGCCACCAACCTTGGGAACTAAGATGTTATGTCCCTTGTGCCTGTAATTACACTGGCTCACTCACCCTTCAAACTGGAACACAACAATTCTGTCAATCAAGTACTGCTATTTTGCGGTAGAATATCTGATGAGTGGGTGGTACCTACCCAGACGAGCTTGCACAAAGCTCTACCACCAGTGTCTTGCCTCATATTAAGCATCGACACGGTCTAGGAGCACGCTAACCTAGAAGAAAACTGTTTACTCTGGATTTGGAGACATTAACGTTACTAAAGAGTTCGGGATCGAAGCCGATGATGATGATGATGATAAATTGACAAACGAATATTTTGTATTATTGTGGTTCCCAAGGTTGGTGACGTATTGGCGAAAGTAATGTTTTATTTTTCTAACAGCGCCAATGTCTATGGGCAGTGGTGATCGATTACCATCAGGTAGATTATAAACCAGTCTGCCTAAGGATTTTATAATAAAAAATATAACATTCTATTTTATTCGATTAAATATTATGCCGACCATCTTTATTTCGTGACGGTTTGAAATTCACCAATCTAAGACACGAGGATGGATTTATAGATTTATATTATTAGATATATTGTATACTAACTACCTCGTTGGTCTAGTGGCTTGATGTAAGGACGCAGATCGGGCCAATAAAATGTTATTGGGTTTTTTTGTTAGAAAATTCTCAGTAGCAGCCCGGAGTCTGGAAGTTGGAAGTGTGTTCACTCCCGTGCCTCGGAAAGCACGTAAATCTGTTGGTCCTGCGCCTGAACTCTTTCCGGTCGTGTCGGATTGCCGTCCCATCGGATTATGAGAGCTAGGGAATAGAGAGTGCACTTGTGTTTGCGCTCACACTTGTGCTCTATAATATCTCCTGCTTAGTTGGCTAACCTCTCTTGAGATTGGCCGCCGTGGCCAAATCGGTCTGGAGGACATTATTATTATTATTATATTATATACTTACGTAATATTTAAAATCATTCAATTGTTTGATCTATCGAATTATGTTAGATAGAATTATTATATACCCAAGGTATATTTAGATGATATTTAGATATATCAATATATATTCACACTATTCAGTTTATATGCATACACATAATACTATCGTATGAATTTATTGCGTATAAAACTTACTTATCGGTGTTCACTTTGTTTGCGTTCAATTATAAAATAAGTAACAATATCGGACGTAGGCAGACCACACATCACAGTTAAACGAGCTTCATTAACCATAAAATGTTACAGTTGTATAAAAAAATGACTTTTATTATATTCCACTTATTATATAAAACAGAATATCGAACACACAAAAATATAAAATGTATATAGCTTTATGTAAAACATAATAGCGTAAAATAAAAGTTATAAGTAACGCTGCAGAGGTAAGGCGCAAGAGCTCAGCGAGAACTATTATTGTCATTGTTATTTAGCTAACTACGTAGGTGCTGAGACAATACAAGCCGCTATATCTATATAATATAGTTGCTAAAGACGCAGTTCCGCCACTCCGATGTCTCTTTGTCGCGAATTAAGGCAATTTTCTGAACGCCGGAAAATAAAATAATAGCCAGCCCATTAGCGAGCCCCCATCCTTCCCTGCGTCCCGCTCCGCCGCTCCACACCCCTCTGGTGCGAGTCGCCGGCGCTCGCTAATCGTCGGAAATGAATTTGACGTTTCTCTCTACGCGCGCTTTGACTCGAGCGGATTCTCGTTCCGCGTCATTTAACGTCGCCGTTCGCTGCTCAATGATCGTCGCTACTCGCTATCCGCTATCAGCGCTATCTGATGCTTGCTACTACCTTTTATCCGAAGCGAGCAACGTGTCGTATTGCTTTTCGCTATAAACATTGCAACCTATATAAATACACGATTAAGGACTTTAAATATACCATCTAACCATCCTATCAGTAACTACCAACATCTAAAACGAAAATATCTGTATCGACGAAAATAATATCGATCTATCGAAAATATAATCCAGAATAATTGTATCGACGTTTCTAAGACCAAAATTGTCAATGAATAAGAACCATATTTAGTAGCGAATACAATCGTTCGTATGTATATGTACATAATACATAACTGACGATGTATTGAGAGCCAAAACGGTTAAGCACTCTATATTCACCATCTATATTTAAAAATTCATCATCTTTTTAAAAGGCATACACTTCCGTCGTGTGAAGTGTAATAAGGCGAACTAATAGCACCGTACTAAGGGTATAGTTAAAATGTGTGTCGCGGGAAGACGTGAACGATGATCCCTCGTAACAGTACAAAGGTAACCGGGACTCGCGATATAATTATCTATTTAAGGGCGCGTCATTACCCGCGCTACGGAACCACATGATTACGTTCCCGCGTGACACTGCCTGCTACTCTGTGATTCGAGAGACTGTCAAACTGTGGAGGTAACTTCTGCAAAAATATATAATTAAAAACATTTGTATTTCGTTATTTCAATTATACGTTTTTAAAAATGTGATAATACATTAAATATAAAAAAAATTTAAAGATAAATTTACGTTTCAAATACTTTAATTACAATAATTGAGGCAACACATAAAACTAAGGTTTATATTATTTAAAAAAAAAATTTAATCTACTCCTGTAAAATTTGTCTTAGCAATTTCTGAGTAAAAAAATATTGCTATTACATTTATATTACTGTTCTGTTATTATTATAATCAATAATTATTTATTAATTAAGTGCATTTACTAAACAATAAACGTTAAGGAGAGTGTGAATAGTAACTTTTTTTAGGGATTCGATAAACAATTATATTGGGAATCCTAATATATTCAATTTAGGAGTTATGAATATATTTTAAAGCCCTTTTTTAATTCCAAAAATTGGCAAGACAAATATTACAAGACTTGAGTAAGATATTTTTATTACATTTAAAAGTTAATAAGTAAAAATTACTGTTATTGACCACACCAAGAAAAATCTAGAGCATTCAATTAGCTTCTTACAAGGACTTTTAAATCGTCGCAGAATTAAAAGTATAAAAATTCTTATTCGGTGCATAGAAATATCAAAAAGTTTCTTTTTAATATGCAGACCCTCGGTCTTAAACTTGGCTTGGTCGAAACTTGAAAGTATTTAGAACATCTAATTGAGAGATCTAAAGTGTGTCGGAAGTTCGCGATTAGATTGAGCCACAGCGGCAGGAAGGAACCGCCAAATTAGCCTCCCTCTCTCGTGGTACCACCTCCCACTAACCTCCTGTCACCCTCCTCGGCGATTGTTTGCTCCCATTAGCGATCGCTTTGATCACTATACTCGATGAACCTTACACTTGGTCAAATGCCTCGTCAAAAATAAAATATTTTAACTTTCAAGTGTTTCATATAAATAATTCTTTGATATAATCAATATTGATAAAATTTATTTTCATTTAATACTAATTATTAAATAAATATATACATTTGATCTTACGTAGTGCTTTATTGTTTTTGGATCAAACTAAATGATTAAAAAAATGTAAAATTTCCTGGATCACTATGTTATTTTGTTAAATTAAAAAAAAAAATGAATCGTATATAACCGATTGCGGTGCATTATCCATTTCATATATCAAATTAAAGAGCTGGTCATGACAGGTTGCACCATCAGGCACAGGCAGGTTCAAATTCATGCTGTTTTATTCGTCAGCTTAAACCCAAATACCACCAGTATATTATCTAAATGTGTTGTGTACCATTACATCGTCTATCGAGTAACGTGAATCCTAAATGTGGTCCCATTATTGCATGTTTTATGGCATTTCTTGGCGTCATTGTTTAAAATAGAACCTCGAGAACAGCGCCCTCCGGGCTGAGTGGTTTTGCATTACCTCCTCGATCACTCCTCACCACGCAACACGCTACTCTGTGTCTCACACAATATTTTTTCGCAATTTCCGTCATTTCATCATAAATTTATATATAAGATAATAATAGAAACTCATTTGTTACTTGTAAAAAAATTTAGATGCTTAGTAAATATTCAGTAGATTCAATGGTAACTCAACCCATTTATTATTATTTACTTGCATAAGATAAATAACTAATAAAAAATGTATGTAAATTTAAAATATTTATAGATTGACTTTATAGAGATTTGTAGAGCATCTTTTGCGATTCACAGACTAAATTACATTCCGTATATCTGTACAAACATGAGGCTACACACGATGAGGACATTTGACATAAACAATTCATAACGAAATAGTGTTAACAATATATATAACAATAGAAATATCATAATCTCATAATAAACTTTGGTAAAAAGTCTCTATATGTGATTATATTCTTTACAGATTTCTATATTCATTCGAACACGGTGTAAACAAAGTCTCGTAGTTGGAAAACGGCGCAGCAGGCGGGTGTAGCGGTAATGGAACGGCCCATTAACCACTCAGCGTTCAATACTCATGTTATCCGCTTATCGAAGCATTGTTCGCGGTGTAGCGCCGATACCTGCACGAGTACGTAGCTCTCCTCTACGGTTGAGGACGCCTGCACACTACTGTCTACTGCATTCAATTTCAACCATTTCACCACTAGGGCCACGTATACAGGACGTATTCACTGCTCTACTATGTCATATAAAGTGTAACTAGGGTCACCGTAGGCTTAGCCTGACCCTACCCTAGCATGACTGCGGTAAAAGACGGTAATGTTGCTCAAAATTATAATTTATTGTTATTTCGCGGTATTTTCATAGATAGTTTTTAATTATGTAAATAATAATAATTATTATAAATTGTTGCCTGGTCTACGCAAATAAGTTTCTTTTCTTCAGATTCACGCTAAAGTTTTTATTGTTTCATATATAAAATGTTTATATTTTTTTAGTTCTGTTCAGTAACATACATCTATAACTAGCTGCCCGCCCCGACTTCGTACGGGTAAAATAAGGATTTATTCCCGTGCATTTTTTAATCAATAAGGTATAAACATTCGTCAATCGATCTATTCGCCCATACAGTATAATTATATACTTATATGCATAAAGCTTAAAAACAAGTAACAAAAGCATTAACATATATCTATAATTAAATATACCTTTGTATATTTTTGTGACTCATTGTCAATTTTATATTGACCAATTCAGTGGTTGTGGTAACAGCCCTTGAAGTCCCACAGACGTGCAAAGGCCTCTACTCCATTTGAAGACCATGTGTGAAGCTAATTCAACCACGCGGCACCAATAAGGAAACTGCATCAGACACATGTAGATTTTCTAAAGCTCGAGATATAATATATAAACATAAATTAAGGACATAAAGACCAGCACCACTCATCGTCTGTCTGCCCTGGCTCAAGCCCGCAATATTAGGTTAAGATTAAGTCTTGCACAGGGCCATTACGGCTTCCACTTGAGTAACTTAAATATTTTATCGGTCAAAGAAGTTGCCGTTTTTTAGAATAATGAACACATTTAGCATTTCCCCAAAATAATACTATAGAGACATTTGTAAGACTAGTAGCGACAACGCAATACCAGGAACTGTCCGCCTGTCACTCTAGATTAAGTCCCTAAGTAACCACGACTAACAATAGAAACAACGTCAATGTGCAGTAAGCCTTAGTCACATTAGACTTAAGAATTTAAAAGCGATTTTGAAACAGCTTACAAAACTCGATAGCCTAATGATAATTGATTTCCATTGTTCTCTTTACATTGTTGAATTTTTATACATTTTACCATTTAAAGGTATTCCGAACAATACTCAGCATGTCAAGCGTTTTCATCGAACCCTCGATGGCTCTTTATATTTTTTGTTTTGCCCGTATTAATTATACGCGTACTGGCAAATCCTTTCATCATTTTGTCGTTAAAAAGGAAATAAAACGTTTCATACTGCTGTTTCGCAATATGGTAACTAAAGACATGTGATTTAAGTACATTAAAAGTTTCGAGAGGTTTAAATATTTAGTTCTGTTATGTTCAATTTAAATATATCATTGGTACTTACTTACTTAAATATAGTAAAATTAGATATATTCACAACGGTTTCACGATCACAGATAATATAAATATTATACAATTCATCACAGTATATAGGTATATTTGTTAAAATATTAATAATAATAAACATAAAATAACTTATATTGATTTAAAAATAACCGTCAACGAAATTAAAGTTTATAAATAGCGTTAATAAGGGTATTAAATGATATTCAACAGAAAGATTTATATTTTTACTTTTGTTATAACTAGTGCCAACGTCCATACCATGTTGAATACACCGGTTCTCGTCCGATCACCGAAGTTAAGCAACATCGGGCGCGTTCAGTACTTGGATGGGTGACCGCCTGGGAACACCGCGTGTCGTTGGCTTTTTTGGAAATTTCTATTTTTACGATTACATAACTTAGCTATCTCTCCGCATCTCCAAGAAAAGCTATTAAAGCCATGGGCTTTAAACAATTAATTTATTTAAAATGGAACGGAAAAAAATATTGGTACAGTGAACAAGAGAGACACATAAACATACATCCGACAAGAGCTACGTGACAAATCAGAGGTACACATAGAAGTTGAAGAAGAAGTAACAGTCTGTGAATGTCATACTGCTGGGCTAAGGGCTCCTGTCCTTTTATTTTGAGGAGAAGGTTTTGTAGCTTATTCCAACACGCTGCTCCAATGCGGGTTGGTGGAATACACATGTGGCGGAATTTCAGTGAAATTTGACACATGCAGTTCTCCTCACGATGTTTTCTATCACAGCCAAGCACGAGGTAAATTATAAATATAAATTAAGTACATGAAAATTCAGAGGTACTTGCCCGGGTTTTAATCCACGATTATCGGTTAAGATTCCTGGACCATCTCAATATACTTACATAGAAGACACATAAAAGTTACAGAGCACAATTAAATAGACATAAGTACCTTGTATAAAATTTACAAAACAATTAATACACTCAAAAAATATATCTTTGAGTTTTTTACAAAATATGTGTTACTTGCTGTTAAAAATGTCGATATTTCATCAAAAGCCCTTATCAGTTTACTTGATAAAATTCAACACATGCTATATATTATACATTATCAAATGATATTTCGTTGAGAGTACTAGGTTAAGTTATTGATAGTACTGCCAACATAAGTCAGTAATGTACAAATTCTAATTAAACTGTGAATTAAAATCAATCATTTCTTACACAAAAAATAACTATAATATGATAAACCGATTATTATAATTACTATAAGCAGGTTATACAGGCTGACTGGTGAATTAGTATCAATATTTTAGGAGCATAATCGGTACTTAATTTTTGACCAAATTTACAAAAATTTTACTTTAAATAAATAAAGTGTGGACATATTTCCGCGGCGCGTGCGGCGTGGTGTTTGCCACCCGCAACCCCTGCCCCGCGGCTAATCAGTCGGGCGAGCGCCGCCGTAAGGTTCGTCCATCTTCCCGCGCGCGCGCCCCTAGCGATCGATCTTACGCGTATACCTAATCTTTCGTGTGTGAGTGTGACCCGTCATTAGTAATTAGGTATGGCTTATCAATACACAAATGCAGAATACTGTGAGTACTGTGAGTAGTAGTGACCCATTCGTGTTAAAGCGTGTGAAAGACAATATGCGTAAACGTGCCGAACTGTGTATCACACGAGCAGGAGCTCACTTTGAACATTTGTTAAGGTTAGTGTAGTTATGTAGGTAAATAGGTAGTTAAATGATTGACAATCGTTGTAAATAAGTATGATCCATTTTTAAATACGCCGGAAATACCAAGATAGGTAAACAGTTAATTTTTGTCCCAAGTTCATATCATTTACCTAGTCAACAAATTTGTTGCTTAAACGAGTGAAATATTTTGGTACTTTTGCCTGTTCTAAGCCAGGTTTAAAGTATGAAGGGGGATTGGATCATGCTTGTTTATCAAAGGTAGCCTGCTACCCTGTTAACACGCGGCGGCGTTTGGACGTAGGTAAAGTACCGCGCGATAACTAAATGTACCTAACTGTGTTGTGTCGTCAGCGCAGCTAGGGTGTCCACATGACGCGTAGTTAATTACATAACTTTTGGTTAACTTTACTTAGAAGTTTATTAATATTTATGTTATATGTAATTTTTTTTGGTCATATATGGTCGTCAAATATCACGTCCTTAAGTATTGATACTAATTCACCAGTCACCCTATATATGAAAAATATAAAGCAATTGTTTGCAAACCTAACTGGTGGTAGAGCTTTGTGCAAATTTGTCTGGGTAGGTACCACCCACTCATCAGATATTCTACCGCAAAAAAGCAGTACTTGGTATTGTTGTGTTCCGGTTTGTAGGTAAGTGTAAAGTTGTAGGTTCCGAGTGACCAGTGTAATTACAGGCACAAGGGACATAAAATCTTAGGTCCCAAGGTTGGTGGCGCATTGGCGATGTAAGCGATGGTTAACATTTCTTACTGTGCTAATGTCTAAGGACGTTTGGTGACCACTTACCAGGTGGCCCATATGCTCGTCCGCCTTCCTGTTCTATAAAAAAAATAATTAACGCTATTGATATTGATTTATTACATGGTTAGATGGACTTCATTAAATTTGTGTTAAATAATTTTATAATAATCGCCTGCCTCAATAAAATCAAAATGTTAGATTTAGATAGTTAATAAAATCAAGCGTTTTAAGCAAATCAGATTAAACATCTTAACGACAAGTCTGTTACTCATAAAAGTGTTGGAACTGATTTTCTTGAGCTTGTCATTCTGAGATGTCAATTTTAAAGACAATCACACTTTTTTGCCGGCCAGAGACATGGAGCATTTGCATTTCAACGTCACGTTACTCACCTGTAGGAGTTTGCATGTTTTTTTCTTCATAAAATTAACATACCATTATTCAGTTCCTATTGTACAATGGCAATTATGCAGACTCGATGAGGCTGAACCGTTACCTTCACGAAGTACTATCTTGAGCTGTCATCAATTAAGGGGGACAGCGCGTACGCAGTCCTCACTACCAAGAATTACGCGTCCGAGTTATCCGCATTAGGGATAATCGCAGAGGTCAACCCTTCCGCAGTGCAATGGAAAGGCCTCGCTCTGGGGGAACCGCCTTCATGATCACGGTGTCCCCTACGCCAGGTAAGTATGCGTTGCTCCTCGCTTGCCGCCATTATATATCCACGGACGACGAACTTCGTTAGCGCGATGTAATGTACTACTAGCGACATCTAGCGTGACAATGTCGTAAACGTAATATCTATTGCGTGGTCTTACAATTAATTTGATATGACAATATATAATATATATATTGTCCATTAGATTGGCAGCAACAGTAAAGTTAAACAAATCTTTAAAATAGGTTATTATTCCGGGTAACTTCGACTTGGAAATAATTCTGCTGAATTATGTACAATAAACAATTCTAAAATGATATACTGACATCTATCGTGACAATTTTGTAAACAAAAAATGTAGTTTGTAATTTTGTAAACAAAATCCACGTAATCATCTTTATATACTGATATTATAAAACTTCTGTATGTCACCGAACTCCTCCTAAAGGTCTGGTAAGGTCTGGTCTGTCAAAACATATTTTGATATAAAAATAAGCCACCCAGATCTATTCAAACCCACACAGGGTTCTGGGTGATTTGGATTGGATCCGGTAGGTGACACTGCTTTTTGCTACCAGTATTTTATTTTGAACAAAGCATAAGTCTTATTTAACCACTTAACCAGTACTAAGTTAAGACGGGCAGTTATTTTAAATATATGATATTAATTTTGAAAAATTAAATAGCCATTATATATAGAACTTTTGAGAAATACCTGTCAGAAAGTTTATACAACATATAATGTAATCCAACATATATGTTCGATTACATTTATGTCCTAAAGTTAGTATATTTATAATAAATTAATCTAATTATGTCAAAGTAATATACTGTGACAGTTATAGTTTTCACATTTTAATGTGAAAAATATAAGAGATCCCACTATTAAAATTGTAAGGGCTAAAATAACAATCAAAGAATCAGGCTTACACTAACATAATAGCTTACAAGTTTTTTTGAAAAGTAGTAAATAGCCGATATTTTAAGCAAAAAATATTTTCCCCCTTCAATTCAAGATGGCGGCAATGCACCGGCGGAATTTGGTCACCGTTTTAAATGAAAATTGGTGATCCTTAAAGATGTTTGCAATGACCCTTTTTTAATTACCAGACTAAGCTAACAGTGAACTATTGTAACCGTCGTGCAAAATTCGGACACGTTATCTAGATTATATTTAGGATCAAATCAATTCGGTGACCAATTTTAAACTACGTATTGGAATAGCAGATTAATATATCAATAATAACTTAAGTAGGTACATAAGAATTTAAAAAATAGTATGGTTTATACACGTTAACAATTGGAAATATTTACTTCGGGTAAATTGGACTGCAACGATTTGCCCGAAGTAAATATCGAAATTACAAGACTAATAAAGCAAAGCAAACAGACTTGTGAACGAAAATTTACAATACAAAATATTAACTTTTTGTTACCGATTATAATACCGATGCTTCTAAAGATGAAAATTATATCGGGCTTCTAATTTTCATTTTATGCAGTTTCCTTAAATATATTTTCCTTAAAAAAAAACGAATTCTGGCCATGTCATTCTAAAAGTGCATTGCAACATATGGCTTGTCGCACATTGACGTTAGAGATATGTATAACAGAAGCCAATTTTTTTTATATAGAATAGGAAAGCGGTCGATGGGCCACCTGATGGTAAGTGGTCACCAAACGCTCTTGGACATTGGCTCTGCAAGAAATGTTACCCATCACTTACATCGCCAATGCGCCACCAACCTTGCGAACTAAGATGTTATGTCCCTTGTGCCTGTAATTACACTGGCTCACTCACCCTTCAAACCGGAACACAACAATATCAAGTACTGCTATTTTGCGGTAGAATATCTGATGAGTGGGTGGTACCTACCCAGACGAGCTTGCACAAAGCTCTACCACCAGTTCTATAGGTATTCTATATAAGACATTGATGGTTAAAAATTGCAATATATTTGTAGATTTTCTAAAATCGAATGGATACACGGTCGTTTTAAGTGTTTAATTTATAATACTTGCAACCTTCGATCACTTATAAAAACTTATAAGTGATCTCTTATAAGTGATCGAAGCTTGCAACACTTTAAATAAAGAAATCTATTGACTCTTTCTTACTTATATTAATTTATATATATTTATCTCTCTCTCATTTTTAATTGTATGTTGCTTGACCAATGAAAGATGACAAATTTTCGCGGCATTTAAAAGAACTTTCTTGAACGTGCGAAGGCCCACGGCCGACAGCGCGAATTAAAATCTATACGATATAGGTAAATTAAGTAATTTCTCAATTATTTCGGATTTAAAAATAATAGTTATTTGAGGTGATGTGAACAGTGAGTGAACTACAAATTTATCCGGAGCCATGGGGTAAGAGTATTATAGCATCATAGCATGTCATAATATAATATTTTATACATAGGTACAACAATTCGCTTAATCTTCAATTTCGGCAATTGTAAAACTGATTTTATTATTAAGCGGTCGGTTTAATCTCACCCAGGTTGTAAAGTATGGATATTTATTTCATTTATAGAAGTTCAAGATTTTCTTTCGTCGATTTCAAGTGTCATACATAAAAAAATCGAAGTTACTAAGGTAAGAACACAACTATTTACAAACATTACTTAGTACCATCGCTATGTAAAAATTATTGTATTAAAGCAAGATACACATAAGTATAAGCCTTCTGTAGTTTTTTAATTTTTCATGAGACATGATTTTATGCATATTTTACGGACATTTTGTTTTTAAAACAGCATGTTTTAAAGTATACGTACTAATACTTAACAAATACATATATATATTTAAAACATACCTTATACTATAAAACAGTTAAATTAAGTGTAAAATTCGTTTTGCTGAAAATAGCAAACACTTTTTCGATAATTTATTATTTGATTATTTTTTGATTCGATAATTGTCACATCGCATTTGTTTCTAAGTATATAATTAATATAATTTGTTATTTATTTTATTTTTGTGATTCTGAATAAATTATTTCATTAAATATAATAGATAAAATGCAGGTTTACAAATAACTTAACTATTAGCTGTTGTTTGCAGTCAAAGGATTATAGGTACTTGGTTGTGAATATTAATTATTTATAATGTAATAAATTGCCTATTTATTGCTATTAAGATTTAAGGGGAAAACCTGATTGATTTATGAAGAAATGAAATAATATCATAATTCATGTATTATTTACTATTTGTTTTCCTAACAGAAATAATATACTTAACTGTAAGTTTTTTTTTTAGTATTTATTAAAAATGGAACAATGGAACAAAAAGTAATGAAGAAGTAATTTTATTATATTTCTGCCTCAACATAAAATGCATCTTACAAATCTTATAAAAAAATTAGCAAACTAATAAAAGCCAACAATTTCAATAAGATGTACCGATTTACAATCTATCTAATTATAGAACATTTCCAAGAATTATATTTATCTCTTGGTGCTGAGGTTGGCCCACAAATCAATCAGAATATTTTTTTTTAAAAATTTTACTAATATTGTCATTTTATAGGTACTATATCTGCAGTAATGGGCACCAATATTAAAATATCTAATACACAGAAAATGTATAATTTATTTAAGGGCTCTACATAGTGAGACCAAGTCATTAGTACAACAATCATCAATTGTTGAAAAACATTATTAAGTATACATATATACTTTGAAAAGTTGGTATGAGAATAAATGCAAATGGACAGTACCAATACTCTTCTCATTAAATAAATCATTTTTCAAAGGACACATATAATTAAAGTATGTCTCAAATACATTCTTAGAAGCAATAAAATACTTTTAAATACTAATACAATTGATTAAGTAATAATATCAAATATGTCCACTGATCCCGTTGGTCAGCTCATCATCAATCATTATTTCATACTAATTAAAAGGTTTCATCCTTCAGAGAAATTCCGAGCATAACCATTTCTATAGCTCGCTAAGCGACCTTAAATTGATAGACCAAACGCACTGTCAGTGTGTATGTATTGGCTCCATAGTTCATTACTGGTAACACTTAAATATTGATAACTTTATTACATTTAACATTGGAAACTACAGACATTCATAAAAACATTCTCTTATAAGGCTCAAGCATCATACAATAATTTACAAATACAGGTAAACTAATGTCTCAAAATTAATTACTTTTAAACTTACTAACTAATAGTAGCTGTTCCTATTTTGAATAAATGTGAGAAATATCTTAAATTAAAACCAATGGAGAGAAAAATTGTGTTGGGTTATAGACTTTGCCTTAGATGGCTAATTTATACTAACTTTATGAATGCGAAAGTAACTCTGACTGTCTCTCTGGGTCTGTTGTTTTATTAGTTAAACAACTGACTTGATTTTCAAAAAATTTGGTATAAAGCAACCTTGAACCACCATATCTGCCCCACGACCCGCTCCCGCAAAGGCAATTTTAATTTTTTTTTGCCTATATGGAGGTCTAGCCTCGCGGGTACTGACTCAATTTGGTTACAATGTGTGGCTGCAATTTGTACGTAACATGATACGGTACTGTCACGCTAGATGTCGCTAGTAGTACATTACATCGCGCTAACGAAGTTCGTTGTCCGTGGATATATAAGGGCGGCAAGCGAGGAGCAACGCATACTTACCTGGCGTAGGGGACACCGTGATCATGAAGGCGGTTCCCCCAGAGCGAGGCCTTTCCATTGCACTGCGCAGGGGGGTGACAGTGAAGAACAAAAGACCGCAAAAAATATTTCTATGGAAACTAGCACCATCTCATATGGAGGACGAGTCAACTAAGTCACATAAAAACGTTTGAATTGCACTAGATGTCGCTACAGAGCGCGATATTCATGTTTTCTTAAATTTTTATTTTTAAATAGCTAAATTCGAAAAATTAATATAAAAACATTGTTTATAAAATGAAATCAAATTCATTTTACATTTTTACTACGAATAAATTTATTCAAGATCACAATTTTGCAATGGCAATACTATGTGATGTGTTGAAGTTTAAAACTAAACGTTAGAAAACTTAAATATTTCTTGTCAAGTTTGTACGATATGTTGTGTGCGTTGTTTTCTTTTCTTTGATATAAATTTTATTAAATGCGCGTTTAACGGACCCTGATAGTGTTTCTTTTATTGTTATTTGGCTATTTTTTAATTGACCAACCCCGGCAACGTTTTTAGGCTGATGATAGCGAAGATACCGAAAAGCCCACGATCTAACTGTTATTTCGGGTGTAATGCAGAAGGTAAGTAATACAATTGAAATTATAAACGTGTGTATAGGACGACTGTCGTAGTCCCGTCAATTTGTATATAAACTACCAGTGCATTTCCTTTTCCTTCTTTACTTTTGGGTACAAACGCATTGCAATGTTAAAAAACAGAACTCATTGTTCCGAAGTGGACTGATATATTTGCAGAATACAGCATAATCAACTATTGGATTATGTGTGAATAATCATTTTGAATTCTTACATTTGGCCATTTATATGAACTAATAACTAAATAGTGGCCGAATATTGTGAATTCTCTAGTTTTTCCATTAAACATATTATCTTCACAAAAAAAATCAGTATAGAATTTCTCCTTACAATTTTTTTTCTACCGCAAATTTATATCAGTATACTTGGCATGTAATTAAAGAGTTATGAGTTTTATCATCTTTAACTGGCATTAATAAAAAATATTAAATTTCAGGTCTTCTGAGCCAAGCCTGAAAAAGATGTAATATAAAGATGAAATCTGGAAAGCAGTGTTAGAGAATGACACTACAGAAAAAGGAAATATGTAATCTATAACCAATTGAGGTTATGCAATAAGCATTTTGGAAATTATTACATATTACCAAGCAACAGGCTAACAAGAAATGCTATTCCAACTCTGTATATTAAGAAAGGTGAGAGTTGGTTGACATACTTATAAATATCATTTTATTTAGACACTCATTGTCAACATATTTAGAGAAACAAAATAATTTATGACTAAATTATGACTCAACTTTTTAAAAATTCCTTCGTTATTGATCTTAGCATGCATGTATGCAAAGCAGGATGAAGGTAACTAATAGTACTTTCAGTGGTGTTCTTGTCTCCTTCTTAATTATCCACACTAATATTATTAAGAAGAAAGATTTGTATTTTTGTTTAAAAAGGATTTGGATTACATTTGGCACACAGATAGCTGATAACCTATATAAACACATAGGCAACTCGTTGTTCCAAAAAAAAAGTGTCCACCCATATAAAGTTGGGACAGACCACTACTAGATAATATGCTAGATATTTTTTATTTGTAACATGAAATACATCTCAAGACTATATAAAAAGATTACTTGTAGAGAAAAATTATAACATAATTCTTATTATTACAGATGATATGTCTATTTGTGCATCAACATCCACAGAAAAATCTATTGAGACTGCAGTTTTGATCGATAAGGCTACTAAAAAAAGCATAAAGCAAAAATTTCTTTCAGGTTGGTACAATTCATTATACATTTGTCTGTCTGATTCAAACATGTGTGTAATCAAAAGTTAAAAATAAATTATTATGCTGCTATTTCTTGTCTAGTGTGTAACTTATGTATATTTGCTCGTAATTGCTACACACAACCTGTGAAGGAAATTAAATTTACCACCTGATAATTTTACCAACTTTAATTTTTTTAATATTGAAATGCAAGAATTATAAAAAAAATATTTTGATTGGCTGGCAATTCAAATAATCTTTCCTTGTTACAGAATGCAAAATCTTACCAGTGGAGTGTGAAGACACTGCTGATCTACTACTCGTCTTTGACAAATTATATGACTCTTTTAATGGCCACTCATACCATGATACAGCAAAAGTTCTTAAGGGGTCTCTAAAAAATAATTCTAAACACTCCCAGTTCTGGGATGAAATAATGCCAATTTTAAAATCAATTTCATTTGAAAAGGTGGTAAAAAATCGTGATGCACAGAAACAATTAAGTATGAAAAAGTGCCATCTGTTCAAAATTGAACACATAAATACCTTTAACCTTTAAGGAAATGTGGAAATATATAAATGAACAATTTAAAATCACGAACATATTAACCAGTAATTTTAATCAAGATCCCCTCGAGAATTTCTTTTGCTGTATCAGAAGTAATGGAATCAGAAGTCACTTATCGTGGATCCGACTAAAATGATATACAAGATGGTGGCCAAATATCTTCATTTCTGAGCATTTTATAATTGTTAAAAGCAACTTGTGATTGTTTTCATTAATGTATGCTTAAACAAAAGATTGAACAATAAAAAAAAATATTTCTTTCTAACATTTGTTTTTCTGTTTTATTGTATTTTTTTACATAATCTCCCTTGAAGGAAATTAAATATATATATGTATGTATCATATATATATATATATATGCGCTCTAAGAAACCAGCGCCATCTTACAAAGAGGACGGGTAAATAAAAATAGCTGATTCGTCAGTGTCGCATCTATACCAGTATATATGTATTATCTATGGCACTGCGGAAGGGTTGACCTCTGCGATTATCCCTAATGCGGATAACTCGGACGCGTAATTTTTGGTAGTGGGGACTGCGTACGCGCCGTCCCCCTTGAATATATATCAAATTAATTAATAGAAATCTGTATAATTGTAGCTTGTGCTCGAAAAACTATAATAACTTTAAATTTAGATGACCATCACAACAAACGAATGAAATATAAGAGTAACTTTGTATATATATATTTCAAAATGCAAATAATACAT
The DNA here is from genome assembly GCA_905147175.2 of Nymphalis urticae. Lineage (NCBI taxonomy): Eukaryota > Metazoa > Arthropoda > Insecta > Lepidoptera > Nymphalidae > Nymphalis > Nymphalis urticae. Next base: position 430,392 of record LR990008.1, read on the forward strand.
ATTGATATATTTAAGTTTTATATAACCGGTCTAGTCAACATGCTATCGACGTTGGCTGCAAATAATTCAAAAGCTTAAAATATCAGCAAACCTATAGAAAAGTCGAATTAATTTCACCCTCAATTTCAATAGTGTTCAAAGTGTGTTAATACAAGCAATTTATAGGTTATGTTTGCCTCATTGTGAAAATTCAATGCAATACGTCGTCACTAAATCAATGTACTTATCATTAGCTGATTTTAAAATATTCCTCTAATATTTTCATCTTGCTCGTCATGTGTTCCTGTGATCTGTAACTGAATAGAAACCAACTTAAGTTTAGTTCATATATACTTAACTTTGAGTTGTTATAGTTAACATTCAGTAGGGTCGGAGTCGCTAAACTAAGTTTAATAGAAAGGCCTGTTTAAGTGAAAGTCCTGAGCTCAGTAAAATCTTGACGCATCAACTTTGTCGTTAAAATTGTTTCACACAAGTATATAAGTAATTACAAAACTAACCAGTCCACAGATCTAGCATCTAGTAAACTAGGCAATTGTTAAATTGAAATTTTACACGACAACAAATAAAATGCAAAAAGGGCCAACGACACGCGGTGTTCCCAGGCGGTCACCCATCCAAGTACTGAACGCGCCCGATGTTGCTTAACTTCGGTGATCGGACGAGAACCGGTGTATTCAACATGGTATGGACGTTGGCTGTAAATAGTTCAAAAATTTAAAATATCAGCCAACACAGACACACGGCTCCTTCAAAGAACCGCACCCGACGAACTGGTCTGTCAAAACAGTGTCTAACCGTGGCTGACCGAAAATAGATCCCACACGAACACCTCTCGACGGACCCGACCACGTGTAGGGCACTAAGACTGCGTCCACCAACACGACGGCTGGTCGCTCGCTGGGCCTGTCCTAACGGGGTCTCATCCAATGCGCATGATCGCCCTGCAAATGAACGGAGAAGCATTAGAGTCATCTGTTGCACATACCGAAGTATCTTTCCCGACCTAACGACCCGTCCGTTCTAACGGACGGCGAACGAAGACACCGCAGTCAAAAAAACACAGCCCGTGGTACTGCCATCACCAGACCCATCATGGAGGGGGATGAGTGAAGTCACGTACGGTTAGCATACCTATAGCTATTAAAATAATAAAAAATAGAATCAATAAAAAAATAAAATATGCGAATTTATTTCACCCTAAATTGCAATATTATTCAAAAGTTAACAAATGCAATTTATAAGTTATTATTGCGTCATTATGAAATAAAATGCAAATAAATTCTTACTAAATCAATAAACGTAGCTTACGATGGGTTAAATTGCAAAAACGAAAAATGTTTGTAATTTAATTAATGAAAAAGTACGTCATTACTGATTATGCAAATGAAATGGACTATGTAGGTCACTTTTACTTAGTTATTACAAAATGATGTTATAAAAATTGTAAAACCGTACGATAGAGTAGGGAATGTAGAGGTTAGGAGAAACTAAGACCTTCTCCCGAAAAATGGTCTATATATAAAAATTAGCCAAGTCAGACCTTAGGCTTCAATATATTATCCTAAGTTATAAGAAGAAATGACATTTTAAGTTATTATAAAATATTTTATGTTGTTATAAATACATTTCAGGGCTGACCATTGAACTTGGACCCACTGGCACCCATGTAGATCTCACTTCTTTTGTCGTTGAAGTCAACAACCAAGGCATATATCATAATATTGAACTTGGCTCTCATTTCACATTTATGTTTTTGATGGGATTAGTTGTTCGTATTTTTATTCTCTAGCTCCAGGGGCGTCATCTAGTAGGCTTTCTCACATTCTGAGGGACAAAAACCGTACATGACATGGTTCGTTTACGATATTGTCACGCTAGATGTCGCTAGTAGTACATTACATCGCGCTAACGAAGTTCGTTGTCCGTGGATATATAAGGGCGGCAAGCGAGGAGCAACGCATACTTACCTGGCGTAGGGGACACCGTGATCATGAAGGCGGTTCCCCCAGAGCGAGGCCTTTCCATTGCACTGCGGACGGGTTGACCTCTGCGATTATCCCTAATGCGGATAACTCGGACGCGTAATTTTTGGTAGTGGGGACTGCGTACGCGCCGTCCCCCTTGAATATCGATGGCAGCAAAGTTGATACGGACAACAGCATGTCAAAATGCTTTTTTTACGAAAAGAAGCTTATATTAACCTTATCTACAAGTCTGTATTAAAGTATTTCAATTTTTCTAAGTAATAACAATTATCTGGTACGTAAATGAATACATCTACACTCGAATTTTAAAAAACGCCGCAGTATAAACGGACATTTGAATTTGTCCGCCTTTACTTCGGGGTATCCACAGATGAATGAATTAATTCATCGCACTTCTTGTTAAAATTATATTGTTTATAGCACTCTACATTGATGTATCCTTAAAAAATTTGTTTCTATCAAGATACCTACCATGATTTTTACAAAAATATCAAACAGTAACGTAGGAGAATCAACAGCAGTTGACGACTTAGACAAGTTTACGGGAGCAAGACAGACTTTTTTAAAAAAGATATAATATTTGAATTTTAAAATATTTAATTATAACTAAATAGACACGACCCAACAGAGGTTTGTGCTCTAGTCGAATGTTTTCACTTCTATTGTCTTCATGCTTTGAGCTAACATAACTACTTAGAATTTATTTTATTTATTTAAGGAAAAAAACAGCATGATACAAAATATGTTGACATTAAAAATACAATATACAGACAATAGAGCCAATTACTGTTTTCCATTGAATTATGCAAACCTAATAATAGTTAACAGAAGTAGCAACACACAGTTTTGAAAAATAAAATGTATATGTAACAAAATAATAATGAGTTAAAACAAAACATTACAATTCGATTAGGCGACACAGACTATGTTATGGGTAAGTGTGGCTATGCAGTTGCACTGTAATTTGTGTGTGTATGAGTGACTGTATGTGTGTAAGTATTTGAAAGTACGTGAGTGTGATTGGTTAAATTGAATGTTGAGCCCTAAAAATATCTTTTTTAAATGATTTAATTGACCGATTAAATATATCAATGTGTGAGTATCTTTTATTATATAGTGAGAAAACGCGTGATAGTGTAGAGTTTGCAGCGTAACGCGTATTGGATAAAGGGACGTATAATAGATTCGAATATGCATTACGAGTTCGCTTGTTAGGAACATCAAAAAGAATACGCGAGCGCAACTCAGGGGAATCTATTTTACCAGAGACCAAATCATCAATCAAGAAATATCATGTGTAATGTTTCGCGTCGATCTGTCAAGCTGGGATATGCGATAAAAGATATCATATATATATCATATACATATACAACACCGCCACCCGTGCTTTTAAATGAAGTATATTTGTTCCGATCACACCTAAAGACATCGTATCTAATATCGCATACTTCATCAGGTAAGAAATCAAAATCATGGCTAAGAACATTCTTGTGTAGGTCATCCAATTTAGTGCGAAGACCACGGGCGTTCTGGTAGTAATAGTTTATCGGTGGCTTCATGATGATTGGTCAAAATTTAAAGCATTACTAAGATATTCATTAAACTAACGTGATATAATTGTAAAGCTCGGTTATCTAAGACAGTCAAAAGTCAACATAACCAATATTAAAGATGTATGTGTGAGTGTTTTTATATTTAGTAAAAGATGTGTGCGTGTCACCTATTAGTGTTAAAAAATTTATTACAAACAAAAAGCAAAAAAAATTGTCGCGCTAAAGTGCAAAAATTAAAAAAACTGACAATACATACAGTCTTTTAGTTATTATATCATTTTTATAAGGTCCTTTTCTGAATTTATTGCGATGGCCTGTGGTTTTTCTTTTTTTCGAATAAAAATTAATTGTTTGTCCACACAAATTTGTATGCTTTTTTGGAGGCAAGTGTTTTGGATTTCTGAAGCAAAATTTTATTTTGTGATGTAAGATGATCACTTACGAAAACCTTATTTGGGTTGCCAGCAATGTTTATGTCTTTTGTCGTAATACAACGCGATTTCTCTAAGCCGGAGAGAATACTGTCTTTAATGAGACTATTTTTAAGCTTAGCGACTATTACCTTAGGTCTGCCATTAATACTTCTTTTTGGTTGCACTCTATTCGCAAATTCAATATCATTACAATCTAATTGAACACCCGCATGTTTACTTATATTTATAACAATATCTCTCACGCACTCATTTTTTTTTGTTCTAGAACGCCTACTATTTCTATATTTTGTTGCCGTGTGCATTGCTGATGTTTTGAGTTTTGATATGTTAAATCATCTAAACCTACTTGTAACGATGATATATGAGCCTTTAAAGCGGCCTTTTCTTCAGATATTTTGCTATACACTGCTTGTAATTCCGTGTGAGATGATATGAGGCTCTGTTGTTCTTTTGGTTTGGTAAGATTGGTAAGATTAGTTACCAAGTATAAACTTAAAAAAAAACTTTATAACTCATCAATTATTATCACTTTCAAACTACTTCTAATGGAAAAAAAGAGATCAAAACGTTAACGATGAGGTGCGAATAAACCAAGTTATTATTCAATCGTATTGAGTCTGAGGTGCAACACACATTACGTGTCCCATTTAAATTTAAGTTATTTTCGAGTTTAACTGAGTGTGAATTATATCAGGGTCAAATGTCTTCAAATAAAAAGGGCCAGTTAATGATAGTTATTTAACTAAAGCTAGCAAACAAAGCTTATTTATATAAACTAACAATTCAAGCAAAATTTGAGTGAATAATATGACTGTTAGTGTAAAACGCGTAAGCGCCACGATTTGCACGGCGCTTACAACCTTCCGTGCGCGAACAGTGTAGCGGCAAACTGTTTATCGAGAACTTGCTGTTATTCTCATCGTAATATTTTAACTATGACGCTGTGAATTTTAAATTTGACTTACCCTCCATATTATTAATTATTTTTTATTTATAAATAATAATATCAATCTTATTTACAAACTTTGATAATTGTTATAGTTAACATTTAAAAGGCTCGGTAATAAAGTTTTATTAGTGATCGAAGGGTCGGAATCGCTAAACTAAGTTTAATATTTTGTCTTTCTGTGCTCAATATAATCTTGACGCATTAACTTCGTCGATAAAATTGTTTCACACAAGTATATAAGTAATTACAAAACTGACCACTCAATAGATCTAATATCTAGTAAACTAGGCAATTGATAAATTGTAATTTTACACGAAAACAAATGAAATGCAAAAAGGGCCAACGACACGCGGTGTTCCCAGGCGGTCACCCATCCAAGTACTGAACGCGCCCGATGTTGCTTAACTTCGGTGATCGGACGAGAACCGGTGTATTCAACATGGTATGGACGTTGGCGATAGTTAGTGCTAAATACAAAAATATAAAACAGCGTTACACTGTCAACCCCCATTTCAGGATCTCTGACCCGGGAAAGAATACCTTTTCGAAATAAACAATCTACCGACAAGAATCGGCTAAATAATTGCATCTTACATAATAACATTATTACTTTTTACTATTTATTCATCAAATAAGTCATTTCAAGTCATTCAACTATTATAAAATTATACAGTATTGGTCATAGTATAAATAAACCTAAAACAGTTTACAGGTCGTCTGTAAATCAATTAATAATTTATATTAGCATATACTACGAATTTTCGAAATTATTATTTAATATTAAAAATATTTATACATAATTTAATATTAAAAATACAAAATAACCAAAAGAAATTCGCAGCCGGTAGGATTCGAACCTACGCTCCCAGAGGGAATCTGATTTCGAGTCAGACGCCTTAACCACTCGGCCACGACTGCTACACGATTTTTGACGAAAAAGTGATTTAGTATAAAATACTCTATCAATAATTTATTTTATTTATTTTATACAAATGTAAATAACATATATATATATATATATATATATATATATATATATATATATATATATATGTATGTTATATATATATATGTGTACACTATGTAATACATCTTCACTTCCTGATGTGAAAACAAAATTATATTAAAGGATCTATACTACCTATATCTTCAACGTTATCAAATCGACCTATTTAATGTGTCGTTTATTGCTTTATTAGTCTTTACTTTAAGCAGTAACGCACAAGGAATAAAAATATGTAATATTATGTAAGTTTAATTATAATAGATATATATATATTTTAACGTATTAGTTTGAAAGACTAAGTATACTGTGTTTTAGGGTTACATATTTGACAGACCTAAAACATTCTTTTCTAAACTTCTAATACGTGGACAGAATGCTTATAAGTCCGCCTTTTGTGTTTTCTAAAATGTTTTTATATGTAGTATGTACAATGGTATTAAATATATAATGTAAGTAATACACCACTGATATATAAATAAATAACTATTCCTTACGACTCTATCAATTTGATATTTTTCCACGGAATGTATTTCAGACAGTCTGATAAAAATTTTTATTTCGCAAGTTGTAAAAAAAAACAGAAAAAGAAATGGAAAAAATGTTTAATGTCAGGGGACACCCGGGTTTGAACCGGGGACCTCTCGATCTGCAGTCGAATGCTCTACCACTGAGCTATATCCCCGTTGAGTACTTGTATAAAATTTTCTAACCATTTCATATTAATAATCTATTAATAACTCAAAATGTATTCATCCTCTTATCATTATTACGTTTATTTTCTGATAAAGTTGTATGGAAAGATGAAGCTAATAGGCAAATGTATTTTAAAAAAATACAAATATAGTATTATGTATATTTTTTTATGTCTCGTTTGTCTTTAATATATATATATATATATATATATATATATATATATATAATAAAAACAATTATTCGATTTTGATGAAAATTCGGGGGGTTCATCTGCAAACGCTTAAGAAGCTTCCTGTGCCAAAAAAAGAATATCACTTTGAATTTTTTCCTTTAAAATAAACGGAGCTAGTGTAAAATTAATAATTAATAAATTAAATTGTCACAGTGCTTTGTTTACTGACGTATTTTGTAAATGGTTTACGTATATATTCTAGACAAATGCTTCATGGTTGTTTAAGTATAATCACTTATTTTCATATTTATGTAGGTAATCTAATGGTAAAATTGTAAATGGCGAAAAGACGATTTAAAAAAATTAAGTTAAAAGACTATTAATCTTTAAAAAAAAAATTAAAAGACCTTAATTTGATAATATATATGTCTAGGGAAAAACAACTATTATTTAAAAATAAAGTCATTATTAACATATACATAATGTTATGTCTTAAGTAGCCATCTAGTGTCAAGAAGACATACTAGTTAGTCTGTAGTAACAAATAGTTTTATATAGCAAAACAAGATGGCAGCACGAATCTCTTTTTTTTTAATTTAATATATTTTAAGATATTTTCTAAATCTGTTTAAACATAATGTGTTATATAATATACATAGTAAATTAATATAAGTAATATCGTTGTATTAATTAAGTTATTATAATAATGACATTGCAAAGCTGTTTTATATTGTTGTATTTAGCAACAACTATCGCCAACGTCCATACCATGTTGAATACACCGGTTCTCGTCCGATCACCGAAGTTAAGCAACATCGGGCGCGTTCAGTACTTGGATGGGTGACCGCCTGGGAACACCGCGTGTCGTTGGCCCTTTTTGCATATTATTTGTTTTCATGTAATTCAATTTATCAATTGCCTAGTTTACTAGATGCTAGTTATATTGTCAGTTTTGTAATTACTTATATACTTGTGTGAAACAATTTTATCGACGAAGTTAATGCGTCAAGATTATATTGAGCACAGGACTTTCTATTAAACTTAGTTTAGCGACTCCGACCCTACTGAATGTTAACTATAACAACTCAAAGTTAAGTATATATGAACTAAACTTAAGTTGGTTTCTATTCAGTTACAGATCACAGGAACACATGACGAGCAAGATGAAAATATTAGAGGAATATTTTAAAATCAGCTAATGATAAGTACATTGATTTAGTGACGACGTATTGCATTGAATTTTCACAATGAGGCAAACATAACCTATAAATTGCTTATATTAACACACTTTGAACACTTGAAATTAAGGGTGAAATTAATTCGACTTTTTTATAAGTTTTAAGCTTTTGAATTATCTGCTGCCAACGTCGATACTATGTTGACTAGACCGGTTCATATAAAACTTAAATATATCAATATGTATTATTTACATTTTGAAATATATGTATAGGTTACTCTTATATTTCATTCGTTTGTTGTGATGGTCATATAAATTTAAAGTGATTATAGTTTTTCGAGCACAAGTAAATTACTAATTTCTATTGTTTAATTAGGTATATATTCAAGGGGGACGGCGCGTACGCAGTCCCCACTACCAAAAATTACGCGTCCGAGTTATCCGCATTAGGGATAATCGCAGAGGTCAACCCGTCCGCAGTGCAATGGAAAGGCCTCGCTCTGGGGGAACCGCCTTCATGATCACGGTGTCCCCTACGCCAGGTAAGTATGCGTTGCTCCTCGCTTGCCGCCCTTATATATCCACGGACAACGAACTTCGTTAGCGCGATGTAATGTACTACTAGCGACATCTAGCGTGACAGTACCGTATCACGTTACGTACAAATTGCAGCCTCACAATGTAACCAAATTGAGTCAGTACCCGCGAGGCTAGACCTCCATATAGGCAAAAAATAATAACAAGAAAATCTTTGCGGGAACTGGTCATGAGGCAGGTATAAAAAAATAGCGTGCCCTTTCTTGGGGTCCAAGCTTGCTTGGAACACCGTGATCATGAAGGAGCCTTCATGATCACGGTGTCCCCTACGCCAGGTACGTATGCGTCGCTCCTCGCTTGCCGCCCTTATATATCCACGGACAACGAACTTCGTTAGCACGATCCAATGTACTACTAGCGACATCTAGCGTGACATCATCGTATCACGTTACGGACAGACTAGTCTCAGAATGTAACCAAATTGAGACAGTAGAGGCAGATTAAACCAATATGTTGGACGGAGCGACTGTGGACTGTAGTCTAAAATAAAATCATCCGGTAATTATATTTGCTTGAGTAAAAAAGGCCCGTAACTTTAACTTAAAAATGTTCGCTAATATTCTATTTGGCATTGTATACGTACAATATGTTAGATTTATCGGAGAATGTTTTGACAGGTAGCCATTTACACCAAGCAACTCCTACTTTTAACTTATATGAATGTGTAGAATCGAATGCTCTTATTGGAACACGTTATATTAATATTACGAGTATGTGAACACCACAATCAAGAATAGTTTGTATTCAGAGAATTTCGCGTCAAATGCACAAACTTCATAATATATCGGGGTTGATATGGCAAAGCGATAATTGCAATGTATCGCTGTCATGTCTCTGGTGCGCGATATTTATATTTTTTGTATGGGTATAGATAGATAAAAATAAAATAGTCATCGGTGTTATAATTTATTTATATTGATAAGGAAATCTTCAATAATGATAAAAAAATAAATGTTATATTCTTGTATTTAGCACTAACTATCGCCAACGTCCATACCATGTTGAATACACCGGTTCTCGTCCGATCACCGAAGTTAAGCAACATCGGGCGCGTTCAGTACTTGGATGGGTGACCGCCTGGGAACACCGCGTGTCGTTGGCCCTTTTTGCATTTTATTTCATTAGTCTTAAAATATTTTTATATTATTTTATATTTAATGACAGATTTTGACATTTGATAAATACATTTTTTTTTAATAAAATAGGTAGGCGGACGAGCATATGTGGGCCACCAGATGGCAAGTGGTCTCCAACGATCTAGCCAAGGCTTTAATATATTATCCTAAGTTATAAGAAAAAATGATATTTTAAGTTGTTATAAATATATTTCAGGACTGACCTTTGGATTCCATTTGGATCTCACTTCTTTTGTAGTTGAAGTCAACAACCAAAGCATATATCATAATATTGAACTTGGCTCTCACTTCACATTGATGTTTATGATGGGATAGTTTTATACAAGTTACAGATCATCTTTATACGTAGCGTATTAAAAAAACTTCGTCTGAATATTCGGTTTCGTTAAAAGCCACAATCAGTCCATTACTAACGTATAACGTCTTTATTTTTATTTTATTAACGTTGAGCGGGTTATTAGTTCAACCGCCACGGTAGCATGCGAAAGCGATCCCGTGGCGCTCCTTGTTAAGACAGAAAGAGTACCGCTGGTTTTTTAGTGGGTATTACGATGTTCGGGGCGCACTCGGCGCCTTGGACACCGGCGAGCCTCACATACCCCCCCACTGTTCCCGTGGGGGAAACGCGTAAGGCGTTTTTCCAGCGTTAAAAAAGGGGTTATTAGTTCAACTGCAATGTCTTCTTCATTCATATGTGAAATCAATAATGACAGAATGGGAGAAATCACTGTTTAACTAACTAAGCAAGGTTATATTAAGTAAAGGCGCTATTATACAATGCTTAAATACTATATAATATTGTATTATATAGTATTTAATAGCATGATTAATTAAGTAATTAATGCACCATTTGCTTCGTGCATTTATTATAAAATATATTAAATGTTTCCTTAAATATTAGTATGAAATTGTTTATTGATGAGCAACAATTTAACAGATCGAACGAATACGCAAAATAAAAATATTATCGATACATGTAAGTTTCACTCACGATCAGTGTATAATGTAAGCGATGTAGTAATATACGACTCGGAACCAGTGAGCCGTAGATACTTTGCCGCTATACTTAACCGAATCTTAATGCTTTAAATTTTTTTATAACAATTAATAGTTTGATTGAAAGACAAAATATACATATATTAAGAAGGCTATGTTTAATTACAGTCTTCATTTACTATCACACGTCTAACAAGACTAAATCAAATTGAACCAAAAATCGATTCAACGTTTTCGGTATTTCAACTTTTATTGTTTTATTACATATTTTCAATTTCGTTTAAATTTATTGCAAAGCAACAAATGTTCATCGTAATAGTTCGAACCGTTTGCATCCTCTACAGATTTTTATGTGCCTTTCAAAAATATCATATTTAGCCAGAAATACAAACAGACATGTTTTTAAGAAGTACGATTCTATTGAATAAGAAAAAAATCGACGTAATTGATATTATTTATTGCCTTCAAATTATAAAATTACAATCCTTAAATATATTATTAACAAATCAACGCGAAATTTTGCAACCACGTTGTTAGGGTTACACAAACATTGATAGGAACCAATACCTCCCCCGCTCACGCGGCGAAACCGCACGCGGAAACAAGTATTGAATAATCTATAACTTTAAAAACATATTATTAGTTACCAACACATAGAGCTGCAAATTATTGATAAAGTACCTAGAAATTGAAAAACTGTAATCAAACGGTAACAAACTATCAATTATTTAGATTGTTCTACTTTATTGCATATCCCATTTATGTTCGAAGTACACGTCTGCAAATTTACATAAGATACCGGTGACAATTTAAGGTGCGTGTACACTGTTCGCGCACCGAATGTGTCCGCGCATCTATGACTCCATTTTACGCCAACAACACTAAACGCGAAGCTGCCTCGAAGAAGTAATTATAGAAATGGACAGAATTCCGAAGTGAGTGTCTACACTCGCATGCAACTTCGCGTGGAGCTTTCGCCAGATTGAGAGTTCACTTCGACGAATGCAGCGCGTGCAAGTTTAGGGGTGGGTGCCCTAAAAGTTCATACCCACCATAATATATGTCAATCTAATCATAAAAGCACTGGAATAACTTATAGGAAAACAAAAATGGTCGCAATTGGGTTCGTCTACTGCAGCAAATCAATAATTTTATGTCAGTATTCTGTCCACAGCAATGCTTGCTCACGATTAATGTCGACCTTCGTTAAGGTAAAAAGGATTTTTTTCTTATTCTATCTAGTTTACACAGCGTGTCTCAATGTCCGCATAGTCGACTATGTTTATCTTATATATATTCCTAGATTATATATTAAGGTCATTCCGGCCGGCGGCGACAAGAGGCCTCGAAATCTTTGAGTAATATAAGTCAAAGTAGTATTTACTTGTAATCACAGAAATCCAATTTCATTTTAGTTTTTTTATATCTATTTTTTATATTATCGTTATATCTACCTTCCTAAGGGGAAGGCAGCTCCGAGATTTGCATTGCCTAGGGGCCTCTAAACGGCTAAATATGGTCCTGCTTATAGAATATAATTTTAATAAGTTATAGTAATATGTGCCTTCAATTGAGACCTAACAAGCTTTAGTAAAAAACTATTAATATCACAAACACACCTTAACATTGGCAGTAAACCACGATAACAAATAGAGACATAATATATTAACAAAGACAGTTATAAAACAATTTAAAAGTGAAAACTAAACCAGTTTACCCTTCAGTTTCTGGAACAGGCTGATTAAAACCTTGCCTAGCTAACTTTAAAAAATATCTTGTAATAAAAAAATATATACATTAAATGATTTCATGTTAAACAGTCTTCGTTAGTTGGCTAGCTTATAATACCACAACCCCGAGGTCCTGGGTTCAATTCCAATAACAATTTTTGACATTTTGATTTGTAGTAGAATTCTAAAGCCAAGATATTGGAACTGAAATGGAAGTGTCAATTTTAGTATAATTATTTCACTCGGATTCCCTTACTATCGAACTATGAGAGTGAGAGAATAGAGTGCACTATAAAATTGCAAATTAACGTAACAAATGTTAATTTGCATGAGGATTTTCTTAAAATTAGAAAATAAACCGAAATTTCTTATAATGTTGAACACGATACTGTACGGAACCCACATCGGTAGCGGCAAATAAACGTTATCTGAGCCCTTGAATGAAGTTCCTTCGTGTCTGCTTATATATCCTGCACAGTCTTCGAATATACGCTGCAACAATCGTACGTATAATATTTAATACTTTACTTATAAAATATTCCTTATTTATCTCTGCTAGGATAGTGGTGCTTTTAGTTTCTTGGAAAAGTGAAAAGTACAGTATGGATTTATTATCTTAGTACGAAGAGCTTGCCTGTATCCTTGTACTGCAAGTCATGTCATGTCTTCATTTATTGCCAATAGCATTAGTCCCAATAGATGCAGCTGGCATAGGGAAATTGATTTTTGCGGTGATGTTTAGTACTATTTTGTAATGTCTCACCATTCCACATTATCATCATTTAAATGGATATACTAATCAAAAACTTTAAAATAGTAATGAGTGACTTTTCTTTGAAGTAAAATTTATATATCGTCTTTTGATGCAACTTTTCAATTTCTCTGGTCTGGTTAAACGTTTCTGAAAATGTTTCACTTCCGTCGTATATCTGAATTATTTTAATTTTCATAGACGTAATATTAAAACTTACGTGTTTTCAAAATTAAGGCTAAGATGGACTAGTAGTAAAAAAATAATTTAATAAAAAATATATCTTATTTATAAATAAGATTTTAGGATATTTTAATAAAAAATATATTAGTCAATTCATAAGTTTATGTCTTTGACAGATTAAAATGATTTGGCAACCGTTAAATCTGACTGAGGTCTGTCCAACCTACACGCCTCTTGCAGCCTGCTCCCCTTTCGGATATATTTATTTGAACCTATTAGTTCAGTTATATGGAGGTTCCCGAGATAAGAGGTTACATAGAGATTACAGGGAGCCGGACGAAATCAGCGAAGAGTACGATTTTATTGTGGTCGGAGCTGGGTCGGCAGGCTGTGTGGTCGCTAATAGGCTAACTGATAACCCTGGCTGGAAGGTGAGTAGACAATTCTGGATAAGTAAACACTTGCTCTAATAATGAAATCATAACTTTGCCTATTAATAAAAAAATTTAGTTTTACGTATTATAATCAACCGTCATCTCGTCTTCTAAATAAAGTATAAAACTTAAAAATTGGCAAAAATCTTTGATAACGCGATAATCATGAAGTAATTACAAACGTTTTTGGAATTAGGTAATAAATAATAATATTTCAATCGAAGCAAACCTAACAACAAAATACGAGTAGTCCTTCCGCCTCTCGCGTGTGAAATCATCATAAATTATTTAACTATATCCGAATATTTAGTTATTATAAGGAATTATGAAATATATTTATGGATATGTACAATCAATTTTACCAATGTGTTTGAAAATTAATTTTCTTAATTAATTGGTATTAACTGACAGACCGAACATTCATAAAACATAAATAACTATCATATTTAAAATACATAAAAACAAATTAAGTTTTCACGTTTTAATAAAAACACAAATTGAAACAGATGTAGACCAAAATTATACCGGTATTTGGCATTACGAATGGACTGACTGAAGTGTCAAACATTCTGCCAAAATAACTTCGATTAAAAAGTTGACTCCGCAATTCTGTGATGTGTTACAATTACTATTGTATTACAATTTACATTGTGAAGATTTCATCACGATAACTTACCGCACCGCTGAGCAGATGAAAGGATATGAGTATTAGTTACATGGTTTTGAACCCACGATAACTACGATTAAGCCTAAGGTCAACGGATCACAAGGCTTTAAATTTAGAAAACTAAATAGGTGAGGTGTAAACAGCAAGTTATATTATGTTATTCCCATAAAAATAAAATTTCCAGGTGCTTCTTTTGGAAGCCGGCCCAGAACAACCAGATGTGACTTTAGTCCCAGGTTTTTCAACTGCGCTGCTTGGATCTAACGTCGACTGGGCTTATACAACAGAGCCTAATGGAAAGAGCTGCCTCGCTCATCCAGGAGGAAGATGTGCTTGGCCAAGGTACTATAAATACAGTGTAGTCGCGGCTGGCTCGACATTTATTTGAAATAATTATTTATACAAATTGACGGGCCGGTTGGTGCGGTTGGTAGATACTTGCCTTTCACGCCGGAGATTGTGGGTTCGATTTCCATCCAGGACAGACATTTGTGTGCATGAACATGTCTGTTTGTCCTGATCTGGATGTAATTATCTATATAAGTATGTATTTACAAAAGAAAAGTATTGTTACATACACTACGTATATCAGTTGTCTGGTTTCAATAGCACAAGATCTTTTTTTTATAGAATAGGAAGGCATATGAGTGACCTGATGGTAAGTGGTCACCAACGCCCTTAGACATTGGCATTTTAAGATATGTTTACCATCGCTTACATCGTCAATGCGCCACCAACCTTGGAAACTAAGATGTTATGTCCCTTGTGCCTGTAATTACACTGGTTCACTCACCCTTCAAACCGGAACACAACAATACCAAGTGATGTTTTGTGGTAGAATATCTGATGAGTGGGTATTACCTACCCAGACGAGCTTGCACAAATCTCTATCACCAGTAGCTCTGCTTAATTTAGGATCTGATGGCCGTGTGTGAATGATATCCCAGGATATTATTATTAATACATCCAACGCTAGAAGTTTTCGATATAGATGAACTGAAACCTGAAAAGTAAAAAACAGATGAACGGGCTTCTGTGACAGAAAATTAACTTGATACGATATTTAAAATAAAATTTATTATATCAAAACAATATTTCGACAGCGACATAACTCCTACATATACTCATTAACGGCTACGTCCATTTATTGATATTAGTGTTAATGATTGTAAGGTCATACAGCTTATGTACACAGATTTAGTTGTACATTAAATTTAAATATGAAGCTATCACGTCAACTTAAGTTCTGTATTCATGAATACAAAGAACTCTAAACAATATTTAATTACGTTGCAAGATTCAACTACGTCTAACAAACATAATAATTTTAGAGGTAAAATGATGGGAGGTTCAAGCTCAATCAACTCAATGGCATACATCAGAGGGAATAGAGCCGATTACGATGGTTGGGCCGCACTTGGTAACGAAGGGTGGAGCTACAAAGATGTAAGTACTGAAAACAATAATAAAACAATGTATAACGAACAAGACTTTTTCGATTTAATGCAAATAATTTATCATTTATATTTGAAAAGGTACTACCGTTCTTCAAAAAATCAGAAAGAAATGTAAACATAGAGGCTTTGGATTCTATATACCATGGTGTCACAGGAGAGCAGTACGTGTCTAGATATCCTTACATAGATAAGCCTTCCTTGATGCTGACTGACGCTTTCAACGAGAGGGGCCTTCCTCTGACCGATTATAACGGAGCGCAACAAGTCGGCACTATGCAGGCCCAGGCGTTTTCTCTATCGGGTGAGAGAGTTTCAACGAACACGGCCTTCATACAACCCATCAGATATAAAAGAAAAAATCTCACCGTAAAACCGAACTCCGAAGCCCTGAAAATACTCATCGATGAGAACAAAAGAGCGTACGGTATAATTTACTCCCAAAATGGAAACATTTTAACTGCATTTGCTAAAAAGGAAGTCATAGTCAGCGCCGGATCCATTAATTCACCAAAGTTGTTGATGTTGTCTGGCATCGGGCCGAGAGATCATTTAGAAAAAATAGGAATACCCGTCGTACAAGATTTAGCCGTTGGGGAAAATCTACATGATCATGTAACTTTTAACGGAGTAATTGTAGCCCTATCTAACAAAACATCAACAGTAGTCAGCGAGGACGAAGTGTTAGAAGCAGTTCAAGATTACGCCGATATGAAGATCAAACGCGGTCCTTTATCCGGCAACGGACCGGTGAACTCCATATCGTTTATTAAGACTGATCCCGATTTGATCGCTCCCGACGTACAGTTTCAAGTAGACCACGTACCGAACTGGAGAGAATTCATCAATGATCCAATAACAGCTGAATCAGTTTCAATTTTCCCAACGGGATTTTATGACGCTGTTTTACCGAGAACAATGAATTTAGTTCCTAAAAGTAGAGGCGCGCTGTTATTGAACGAGTCAGATCCGAACGGTCCGCCTATACTTTATGCAAATTACTTCAGCGATGATAGCGACTTAATACCTTTATTAAAAGGCGTAAGATTTCTATTATCTTTAGAAGATACAAAAGCATTTAGATCGAACGGGGCATATTTTGTTCGGGAGCCATTACCGGCTTGTAGAGATCACGTCTGGGGTACCGACGAATACTACATTTGCTTAGCAAGGGCGTACACATCGACAACTTACCATCCAGTGGGCACTTGCAAGATGGGTCCGAAGTGGGATGAAGGGGCGGTTTTAGATAATCAATTAAGGGTGTACGGTATCTGTGGATTGAGAGTTATTGATGCCTCTATGATGCCGTTTGTTATTCGAGGAAATACGAATGCTCCTGCTATTATGATAGGAGAGAGGGGTGTGGATTTCGTTATCAGGTACTGGCGAGAGCACAGTGAACCTTACTGTACCTATTAATTATATTTTAGTTTATATGAGCTAAGCGAACACATATAGTGTTACATTGGAAATATTGTTGAAAATACATTTTTGTTAAATTTATTGGTTGTTTTATTGACACTTACGGCTTTACCTATAATTGTTTATTAATTTTTTATATATTTATTTATTGTATTATATGTATATTTAGATATGGTTTTGATTTTTAGGTGTAATTCCAAAGAATTACCCAGAAAATTAATTTTAAAATTATTAACTATTATAGTCGAGCGAAGCTCAGTCGCCAAGGTACACACTTAGCTAATAATAAGGCTCACGTGTTTCACATATTCTCGACCGAAGGCAGCCAATTCCGGTTTCTTCTTTCTTCCTATGTCTTAAATTAAATTATATTTGTGGTATTTTTGAGCGCAAAGAGTGCCTCAGACACACAAGGGTAAGGTATTATAATGTAAGGTCGTCCGTGAATCGCAGTAAATAATAAGTTGTATAAAGTTAATTATTCGTTAGATACATTTATTATAATTATGAAATAACTTTAGTTATACATTTAAGATACATTATTCACAAGAAGTGTATATTCATTTGATAATATTTAGTAAAGAAAAAAGCTCTAGTAAACCTGTGAATGTGTCACCGCTAGGCTTAGGCTTCTTCTCTTTGACAATATTTTTTCACCACATTGCTCCAATGCGAGTGGGTGGATACACATGTGGCAGAATTTCCATACTCTTCTCCAGACTCCATAAATGGAGCCGGTTTCACTGGGTAACTTACGGGACTATTCAAACAGATTTTTAAAATTTATTAGTTGTGTTAAAATGTTTATATAAAAATGAGTAGGTACTACAAAAGACGTTTTTCAATTTATTATTCCCACTACAAGAAATGATGAGTCCCGCTAGTTTTCCAACCGTTATGGTAGTTTTTTATGTTCAATCAAATACAACCGTCGAATCGAAAATCTCCAAAATTATACAATATTTTAATAATAATAAGAGGAATTCAGGTAAATTCATTGGTAAACAGGTTGCGCCATAAAAAAAGTGTGTGTGTGTGTACGAGTGCGTTTGCGTATGTGTGTCTGTTTTATAGAATTGTTTATACTTATCTGTACTAATGTTATAATGCGAAAAACACACTAAGTAATTAAAGAACATTTTTTTCAATAATGATAACAATACAATTTGTATTTTTAATAACTATTACCAAATTTAATTTAACATTATGTATAAAGCTGATAACATAAATAAATATATTAAAACAATTTTTGATCTTTAATACTATTCCAGTTTTTGATAAGCTATTATAATGCTAGCTTATCAAAATAAATATATATGTTGTTGAAATAATTAAACACTTAAATACATCTAACCTCAAATTTTAGTTTAACCGGAATGCAAGCCAAAATACGAATTGACGAATTATTTAATATTAAATAAATTACGTCAAAAGCATTCACATAAAGCCGCTGTTTTTTGGGCTCCAGGCCCGTCGCCGTAGGTACCATCTACTCATCACATTAGCATTGTTGTGGTCCGCTTTTAAGGGTGAGCCAGTGCGACTACAGGCACAAGGGATATAACATTTTAGTTCCCAAGGTCGGGTACGCATTGACAATGTAAGGAATGGTTAATATTTCGATGACGATGGTGACAATTTACCATCGAGTGGCCTATTTTCCCGACCGCATTATCATTTTATAAAAAAAGCCCTGCCCTGCTACCTGGCCCTGCTTGTCACCCACTGGTCACAGGGCTCGAAAGGTCGCTTATAGTCATGTCGAACTTGAGATCATCTGCAGTCCTAAAAAAAATCATTCATTTTATTTATTTTTTAAATTTTTAATTTTTTTTCTTATTCACAACGACAACAACTATAAAAAAACATTATGCTACATAAAACTGATAATATAAATAAATATATTTAAGTAACTAATGGTTTTAAATAACACCATTCCAGTTTTGATACGCTATCACAATACAAGTCTTTATAAAGCTGAAAAGTTGTATTTAAACAGAAAATATTTTATTAAGTATTCGGAAAATTATTTTGACATAACAACCAAACAATTCAAAGGTAAAAAATTTATTAAATTATACTAGTAGCTTATATTGAATTCCTAATTGATTGTAATGATGTGCAAAGAGCAAGAAACCTCATATTACAATAAGAGTAGTAAATCTCATTGAAGTTGTCTGTTAGGCAAAATTAAGACCGAAAATAAAATGGATGGCCTAACGACTAGTTTAAAGTAACGAAATCGGAGCTATTTAAATATGTCATCGTTTTAACAAACGTTTTTACTGTTTAAATGAAATTATTTTTACCCTTAAATACATATAAACTCAAATTAGTTTATGGAATTCATATCATTTATGTATTTCATATTATATACGTCGACGTCAAAAATGTTTCCATGAAGTCGCCATCTTTCGCTTTCTTCAGCGCTATCCTTACCCAGAATGTTTGCCATATTAACCAATATGGTGTCTCAGCATTATGAAGAGCAAATTGTAAATTGTTTTCTGTCATGTTCCAATTATAAGTATTTAACATTAGACTACTCTTTTCAGGGTTCGAAATGATTTGGCAACCTGTAAATGTAACTGAAGTTTGTCCAACCAACACACCTGTTACAGCCTGCTCTCCCTTCGGATTTGTTTATTTAAACTTATTAGTTCAGTTGTATGGCGGTTCTCGATATAAGAGATTAGAGACGAACCATAAGGAGCCGGATAACGAAAATAATGAGTACGACTTTATTGTGGTCGGAGCCGGCGCCGCGGGTTGTGTGGTTGCTAATAGGTTATCTAAAAACCGTAACTGGAAGGTGAGTAAACAATACGGGATAAGAAAACACTTACTCTAAGAATAAAAACATGTATAGTAAGTAACTTTACATTCTCATCTTCCAATTGCTTTTCTGCAGGTGCTTCTTTTAGAAGAAGGACTAGAACAATCTGACATAACTTTTGCCCCAGGTCTATCAACTGCCATTCTTGGCTCTAACATTGTCTTGTCTTACCCAACTGAGCCAAATGGAAAAAGCTGTCTCGCGAGTCCTGGAGGAAGGTGTTCGTGGTCAAGGTACGGTTAATGTTATCTTATATACATTACGGTAAATAGTATATTATAAATCTATTCAAACACAAAAAAATCACCTCTTAGCAAGTAGTCAAGCTCATCAGGAAACCTATCTTATATATACAGCTACATACACGATAAGATGTTTCATAGTTGAGTTATATTTGTATTTAATACTTACCAAAATGTTTATTGTAGATTACTCCACTCATTATTATTGAAACTGACGTTCAAAATCGTATGAATATATAATCGTTATTTTAATTTAAATTCTAGAAAACGCACGGAAACGCACACGCATTTTAAATTATTATATGCACATAAATAAGCTTTTAAGCTGAATTGTCTTTGTAGAGGTAAAGTGATGGGAGGTTCAAGCTCAATCAACTCAATGGCATACATCAGAGGGAATAGAGCAGATTACGATGGTTGGGCCGCACTTGGTAACGAAGGGTGGAGCTACAAAGATGTAAGTGTTTATAATACGGTATTTATTGTTAAACTTAATAAAACAAATCTTTATATTTTAATGTATATGACAGGTACTACCATTCTTCAAAAAATCGGAAAGAAACGAAGATATCGAGGCTGTAGATAGACACTATCACGGAGTCACAGGGGAGCAATTTGTATCTAGTTATTCTTATGTAGATAAACCTTCCATAATGGCGACTGAAGCATCCATTGAAAAAGGACTTCCTTTAACTGACTTTAATGGAGAACAACAAGAAGGTGTTTCGCAGGCACAGGCCTTTGTATATTTAGGCGAAAGAGTTTCAACAAATA
This sequence comes from Nymphalis urticae, assembly GCA_905147175.2. Taxonomy (NCBI): domain Eukaryota; kingdom Metazoa; phylum Arthropoda; class Insecta; order Lepidoptera; family Nymphalidae; genus Nymphalis; species Nymphalis urticae. Next base: position 451,589 of record LR990008.1, read on the forward strand.
CAGCTTTTATACAACCTATCAGATATAAAAGAAAAAATCTTACAGTCAAAACAAACTCCGAAGCCATTCAGATACTTTTTGATGAAAATAAAAAGGCATATGGGATAATTTATATCCAGAACGAAAGAAAACTAACTGCCTACGCCAAAAAAGAAATTATCGTTAGCGCTGGAACTATCAATTCACCAAAATTGTTAATGCTTTCTGGTATCGGGCCAAGAAATCATTTAGAAAAATTAAAGATACCTGTTATACAAGATTTGGCTGTAGGAGAAAACCTACAAGATCATGTATCTTTTAGCGGCGTAACACTAACTTTGTCTAACAAAACAGCAACAATGGTCAGCGAAACAGAAATATTACAAGCAGTTAAAGATTACGCTGAAATGGAAATTAAACGCGGTCCTTTATCTAGTAACGGACCGGTAAGTTCAATGGGATTTATAAAAACTAATGAAGATTTAATCGCTCCGGACATACAATACCAATTTGGTCATGTTCCTTATTTGGAAGAATACATTGACGACATATTAACGGCCGAGCAACTTCCTATTTTTCCAACGCCATTTTACGATTCTCTTTTAGTAAGGATCATGAACTTAGTGCCGAAAAGTAGAGGTGTGCTATTGTTAAACGAATCTAATCCACGCAGTGCTCCGCTGCTTTATCCGAATTATTTAAGTGATGAAAGTGATATTGTCCCATTGTTAAAAGGTATGAAATTTGTTCTATCCTTAGAAAATACAAAGGCATTTAGATCGAATGGTGTACATTTTGTTCGGGAGCCATTACCGGCTTGTAGAGATCACGTCTGGGGTACCGACGAATACTTTACTTGCATGGTGAGGGCGTACACGGTGACTACATATCATTACGCGGGGTCCTGCAAGATGGGTCCTAAGCGGGATAAAAAGGCAGTATTGGACAGTCAATTAAGGGTGTACGGTGTCTGTGGATTGAGAGTTATTGATGCTTCTATGATGCCGTTTGTTGTTCGAGGAAATACGAATGCTCCTACTATTATGATAGCAGAAAGAGGTGTGGATTTCATCATTAAGTACTGGCAAGATAATAATGAGGCTTATTGTGTCGAATCTCATTGATTACTTATAAAATTGTTTCTTAATAAGATCAATTTAACAAAGGAAAATTTTCATTTCGTGTCTGTATTATAGTAAAAATATTCAATTTGCATCAATAAATGAAATTTAATCTAGTTGCCGACTATTGTTTTTTAGAAACTATATTTTTATTAAAATCTTTATAAAATTAATGCTGTGGACGAAACCCGCGGTTTACCTAGCGTGTAATTCAGTTTGTGACGAAAATCCTTTAACATATGCCATCTGAACTAAATTATTAGGTAGCAGTATTCTAAAATTAAAAGAGGTTGTTCTCGTTTTGGTAACTTGCAAATCACAAAGAAAAACTTCAAATTTTTTATTTATTTGTATAATTAAACTTTAGTACGTATACCCAGAGCAAAATGTTAAATCTATCTGACTGCTCTACAACGATCATTCATCCTTTATTCAACTCCTCGGGTGAATCTTTAAAAAGCCTCTAATGCTCACCTACGTTATATAAGGGCATCAATGTTTCTAAGCCCCTCGTTTGAATCTAGTTGTATGTCAGTCTGTTAATGTTAACAGTTTTATTAAATATTATATATATATATATATAAGTAAATGCGTTATAAATAAAACAATATATTATAAGTACATCTTTATTATATCGTTCATTTTAAGTAACAAAGTAGAAATACGTTAACAATACAGAGTATCAGATATTATTCATTTCTTTTCTTCTACATTTTCAAATCACTTATTCATATACAATTATAAAAACAAGCCATTTCATGGCGAACTCCAATACGAATGTACAATCGCTGTACGTATAAACTCCTATTCTTATGTCTCATCTTAAAAATAGTCTAGTGTTTATTGTAATTATAGAAACAAGTTTATACAACATATTGCTACAAGTCCACAGGACGAAGTACAACACTAGATGGCGCTGTACGCAGAATCAACGCAATTTGGCATTACTGATCATATAATTCAACGATTCTCAATATTTTTCAAAGTATATGTTCACTTCTCGGGCAGTTTGATGACCGGCATCTGAGTGCCCCAGTTGGTGTCGCAGTGGTCGATCAAATCCTTCTCAGCATCAGATAGGATTGAAAGGTCAATTTCTTGGCTGTCGCTAAATGGGTCAGCGTATGGGTAGTGAATGAGAATGCAACTGAAATCCATAGGAGTTTTGCAGAAGCCGAGCAATCTCTTCAATTTGTTTTCCGAATCGACCTGTAAATAAGGAAATATTTATTAGTTACTTCTAAATTTAAAAAGGAAATATATATCAGAAATAGAAAAAAAAATCAGCTGTTAAGCTCTTCGAAATAAGTTAATAGGTATAATCATCACCCTCACAATAAAAAACGAGCATTAGTATGGTTGAAATGTTACCTTTATGACATAGATGTCGTTCTCGTCGCAGAAAGCCTGCAACAGGACTTCTTGCATGTGTGTAGCGCTGTCACCAGGTGGCGCCGCTGTCGTCAGGCAGAACAGTGCTCCATTTGTATTTTTCGATAGATACTGTATGGCTGGCAAGAGACCGATGGTCAGTCTCTTCTCCACGCAAGCTCGTCTTAGAACAGTTCTGATACACTGACTTATTGAACTGTAAAAAAGAATGAAAAATAAAAATAAAAGTGCTAATAGTTTTCATTAAGAATCGAATATGCATCTCATTGAAAATGTTAACTATGCAAAAATCCAAATTATTTACAAGGTTGTGAAACTTAGCAGGGCGTTAATTGCAATTAATCTTGCCAATTGCGAGATCTCATTAGGTTGTTTGATTTCTTGGAAGACAAGTTTCTCTGAAGTTATGAATTTGGATTTGCTTGTTGGATATTATTAAATAATTTATTTTACATCGTTAACATAATATTATATTAATGTTTTTATTATGAATTATTATGAAATTTTAATGTGCGCTATTTAAATTATCACTTATTTGGTTTGCACATTAAATAGTTTAAATTGTGCAATAACGTATTTCGAAACTTTAAAAAGGAACCTACCTTTTAGCCGCAGCTCCACTGAATGTCTCGGTTTTTACAGAGACCACGGACTCGTCGTACATTTTGCTTGTTAAATGTATACTTTTCAAATCTTCACAAATTTTTGGGAACTGTAACCCGTAGCTACGAATTTTCACTTGAACTTCAAACAACTACGCAAAACTAGTTCTTATTTTCACTATTATCAGCACTTATTATGTTATCACAGGGCAATCCTCTCGAAAGTATGTCACAACAATTTCACAACTTCAAGAATGCAACCGGCGCGGCGTTACTTTCGCGGCTTGTGACTGAATGTGCTATCTGTGACGTAGCACGCTCTTTTATAACGTTGGCGACGCATGCGTCAATGCTTCAATGTGTGCGTGGAGCCTACTTTAGTGTTGAAAGAGATTCCACGAAATAAACTTGTCGCGATTCAATGTGTTGGATATTTTGCACCTGTGTTGTGTTGTAGTTGTAATATTTGCAGTGATATTGGGATGTGTGTGGACCCTTTTGGTAGTGAGCATCCTACTGCAGATCACAACGTGTTAGGTGAATGTCAATTTTAATCTTTGACCTACCCTTCCCCTCTCCGTTTCCAATAGAAAAGGCGTCGCAGGGGCAATTTAACTCGTCCATTGGTTCCGTTAATGTTAAGGTTATCTTATCGTTTGCATGTGTGCGTGGCGCTTGCGTTTTATCCGTCCACGCTGGTCGAATGGTTTTCCCACTTCTGTTTTGTTAGGGAAAGGATCGTTGGTTTTTTGTTACCAAACTGGGGTATTTAGGCGGATACTGCAATTAATTTTTTATCGATTCACTTTGATATGCAACACGATTTCGAATTCGATGCTTTGCCGTACTACTAGTAATTTACTTTACTATGATGACACATTACATAATAATATTTATCTAAATATTTAATTGTAAACATTGTGATTAAACATTATTTATACAATTCATATGACATATCATGATTCGGTTAATAGTATTATTTTTACAAACACGTGTATTTTGTACGCATATTATATTATACTAATTTTGCCGCGCGGTTTCACCCGCGTTGAATAAGACGCGTTGGCCGTTATACTTACATAGCTTGTTTGGCTTAATCAATCAAAATGGGGATGATAAAGTTAAAAGAGTTAAGCGACTAAACATTTTCGGGGTGACTTATTGGAATTAAACATTAAAAAAGACTAGAAAACTTTAACTTTTATCTCTTTAATTCTAGCTCTTTAACCTTCCTAATTAGACAATTTAATAATTACAAGTAATTTATTACATAATTATAAACCATTTTTTAATAATACTAATAGTTCTCGAGATAAACGCGTTCAACAATACGAGCACTCCAGGTTCACAATGTAATTATAAACAATATTTAATTAAGGATTATGACTAACGTTTCGATTACGAATTAATATTCAATATAATTGTCTTAATAATTAAGTTTAAAATTTACGTGTAAAATATTCCAACAGCATTTTACCGTGAAGTCAATGAAATAAAGTTGTTTGGTTAATAACCAATAAATACTTGGTATTTCGTCAGTAAACATTTAGGTTGAGGTGAACTCTTGCTGGTTTTTACATTTCGATAAAGCTTGTTTCCGATTAAAACATATAACAAGTTCAAATCTATTAAAACAAAATTATTGTAATGTGGGAAATATTTCAATAATATTTGTGTAAATAAAGGCAAACGCAATACAAAACCCAATTAAGTATTAATTTAATGTTATTGAGAGTCAAGTCAGGGATAAGAATATTGCCATCTCTTTCTTATGTATGTGATTAAAAAAATATGATAAAAAATCAAATCGCGCCAATTAATCCTTAAACAACTATCATCTTTTTAATAACATAAAATAGCAGTCTGTAGATGTGGCATAGTTGGGTCATCCTCCTCTCCATGGGGAAATGTCTGGAGCTGATTCCAGAACGCTGCTCCATTCGGGTTGGTGAATACATATTTTCATACGACATTCTTTCTTCGGTTAAGATAAGTTCTATCGACCATCTCGACTTTAGAAAAACAAAACAACTTATTCATCCATCAACCTTATTCACATGATTCTATACTTGGAGACTGCAATAGACGGCACGTGTTACCACTTATCACTCTGGTGGTACCACGTGGTGAGACCACCACGTGGTTGCAAAATACTATGATATCAACGGTTGTCACTAATAAGTAAGGGTCAACGATCGGAAACCAAACAATAACAATATTATCATATCGGTTAATTGCTTAGTCATTGCATTCTTTGTCGATGGAATTTCTCGATTCATATCATACATATCATGTGATACCATGTAATATATATTATATAGTTATTATATAAATAAAATACTTGAAATATTTAATGAGGCATGCATTCGGCGTTTCGTTTTCGACGATTACTCTCTTATATATTATGATATAAAGTCGATAAAATTAACTGTAGTGTTGTGGACATTCCAAAGTATGGCCAACACTGGCAACCTCTAAGCTCCAACACTGCTAGCCTTCAGGCTCCAACAGTGTCAGGTTCCGTGCAGCTACTGAGGACTTCTGAATATTTTTTTTTTTTATTGTTCCCGATTTATTTATAGTTTTCGTATTGGATTACGATTCAAAATCTATAATCGACCTCTCACGATATGTTTAATATTAGAACACACACACACATACCAGTATCAGCTAATGATTTATTTGTGTGGTTTGGACATTACCGCCTAGCAAACGTAGTAATTTATCATTCATTCATCACACGATGGAGACATCCCGTAGTAATCGACGAATGACTCAGGACTCCTCGCTGGAATGAGTAGAGAGTGTGGCCATTTTATTATTTTGCGTTATTTTTTTTCATTCATCCCTAAGTAATATTTACCAATAATAGACGTTCGACGTAATCGTATTAAATTTTACCGCCAATTTAATTAATTATTAAGTTTAAGGTTTGTTTTTGTTTTTATATATAAACTGAAAAAATATAATTGCGATGTTTCATGATTTAACACACATACATCGCTAATATGGCGGATAACAATTTTCTTCTTACTAAAACTCACACTGCATTCATAAACTCTATGAAAAGCGACTGTACTCAAAGTAACCCCCATATGTATTGTATAAAAGATGAATGGATTTATAAGGCAAGATTTTCCTAGCAAGGGAGTCATCGAACAAAATATTTAGTTTGATATAAACATTGAAGCACTTTTTTAAATGCCTTCAATGTATTGTATTTCTTTTGTACGGAAAAAAAATGATGACAATTCTGGCTATAGATTATTGTTTATATCTTAGGAATTCCTGTAATCATTATCAGCGCCGTGAATCAAGGTCATCACTGTTACTGTGAAATGATCGGTTTTACTCATAAAAACATTCATAATTCGATACTAACTATCGGGTGTTTTGGTTTAGGAGAAATAGTTAATAACCATGCCCTTTGACATCGATAATTTATTAGTCGAAATATTTTTATATGCTTTCCTTTATATGGGATATCACACAGCTGGCCTACTGTCATGTTTAGAACGTTTACGAGTTTTTCTTTTGTGGAAGAATATGATTCCACATGTAAAGTTTTCATACGTTATTCTTTTCGCTGAGCATGAGGCGCAAAGCAAAATAGAATATGCTTTATTGTTCGATAAAAGAGTTAAGGAAACATACACGTGCATGCGGAAACTCAGTCGTATTAGCTATGAACTTACGATCTTTAAAATACTTATATTATTCAACTAGGCTTTTACAAATTGACAGCTCCCTCCTTATCATTGTATTTTAAGCCACTAATTTTTTAAATATTGAAAAATCTTTTTCCGCATATTAATTAAATCAAATTTTCATTATAATTGCCTTAAATAATAAAAACTAACTTGGTTCTAGCCGAGATGGCCCAGCGGTAAGAACGCGTGAATCTTAACCGATGTTCGTGGGTTCAAACCCGGGCAAGCACTACTGAATTTTCATGTGCTTAATTTGTGATTATAATTCATCTCGTGCTTTACGGTGAAGGAAATTCTGTCACATGTGTATTCCACCAACCCGCATTGGAGCAGCGTGGTGGAATAAGCTCCAAACCTTCTCCTCAAAAAGGGAGAGGAGGCCTTTAGCCCAGCAGTGGGACATTTACAGGCTGTTACGGTTACGGTTGGTTCTAGGGCTTTGTGCTAGTCCGCAGATATTGAGGTACAAGGAACAACAAACCTTAGTCCTTGAGGTTGGTGGTACGTTGACGGATGATTAAATATTTAATGGTTAATATTTCTTTAGTGCCAATGTCTATGGGCGTTGCTAACCACCAACCATCGTCTGGCCCATTTACCAGTCCTCCTACCTTTTTATAATGAAAAACACTACTTAACAATCACTACAATTAATGTTAGCACGTGTAATATATACTTTACAAGCCTCTCGTGAGTTCGTGACTCATCTCGTATCGATCACAAACCGCGGCAGCCTCAAGGTCGACCGCTGACCTTCACCGCGTAATCGGTTCAAAGAACTCTGTAAAATTTTCTTTTTCACTTTGAAATTCTTGCAAATGCAGGCATTTCCACGCAAAGCCTTATAGCGTATTTTTTACAAAGACATTTTCAACCAAAGTTTGATGAATTGAAGAATACATTTACCAGTAATATTGACCCCTTTCTTATCTTGTATATATATATTGTATATCTCGAAAAGAGCCGTAACAATGTGGCACAAATTATGTATTTAGATAAGATTTTGTTTTTTAAGTTCCACAAAAAAATATAACTAATTAATTATTAGAGCAAGATATATATTATTTAAATAAGCTTGGAATAGTTATAAGCTATATTACTAAATATATAAACATTATCTTAACGAATACAAGTCGAAGTCTGTTCAGCGTTACTAATACTTATGAACTACAAAAAATATTTTATTAAGAATCCTTAGTCCACTTAAGGAGAGAAGTTATCGACTGTGAATCATGGGTCGCAGCAGTAACGCTTAGCGGGTCAAGTGCAAACTGCGACGAACAGTTAGTCTTAATAAAATTATAAAATAAGGTAAATAAATATCAAAAATATTGACATGTGACGTGCCACGCGTTTGACAAATATAAATATATTTATAAAATTCGATTTCGTTAAGGAAAATTTAAAAAAGGAAATAACGGCGTGTTGTTGGTGTGATTTATGTAATGAATTGTAAAATATATAATTAATTATTAGCAAATAAATTAAATAATATTTTGTTGTGAGAAAGTGTTGGAGTGGAGTGGAGTTAATGTTGAGATAAATGAATACGTTTGTCTGAAATATTTAATTTAGAGGGAACTATCTAAAATGATACACCCGTAATATTACCTACATTGGTAACAAGGGTTGGCGGCTGGTACATTTCTCGTCCAGACAATCAGTACAACCACTCCACACGGTGAACACATTCGGTGTTCGTATGACCGTATTTCAATTTTAATTTGTATAAAGGTAATCTAAGTAATACTTTTATAAATAAATGTTTTTGACTTAACTGCTAGGTAAATTATATTCAAAGACAACATATTGAAAAGCATTGCGCTTTATACAATATTAAAGTAACCAGAAATGCAATGAGACTCTTGAAACCGAATTGTTTATAAGTCATAAATTATTTTAATAATTGATAAGATTATCATTGATATTATATGTAAAATTAAGATTAATTTGAATTAATAACTACTAAAATCAAAACAACTGTTTTATCTCGACTTCAAAATACTTATCTTATCAAAAAATTATGAATTCTTAATCTGTCTGTTGATAACAGATAAAACGTTACGGTGCAGAATAGCGTACTAGCGAGCTGGTCGGAACTAGTTCAAACTTGTTTGTTAACTGTTCCATATAATATATTGTTAGCACTTTATTGATTACTTGTATCGGTCGGTTGGATATGACTTATAATAAAGTTACATCTGGCCATTAACTGTCATTATGGGAGAGGACAACTGTCATGGTAGAGGTTTTTAGAAAAATAGAGGAACTAATAATTTTTTTTTTTTATATTAAGATTATATCGAAGAATAAATAACGTTATATTGACAACGGTGTCTTTTTTCTGCCAAGCTTAAAATTGCATTGCTAACAACACTTCATGAGGTTTTAAATTTGTCGGAAGACAAACTAGTTATGACAACGTAAACAAAACATTTTCACTAATTGTTTTACAAATAATAATACAGTTTGAATAAAAGAAAATGTGTAGTGTTTGCCCTGCTAATTATGAACAAAAATTTAGCCCTTTTAACCACCACTTTTATTTTAAACCACGGAATATGTAAAGACAGGAAAATAAAATAAAAAAATTCATATTACAGATTCGGATACATGCAATAAAACTATAGTATATTAGGCACATGGACTAGTATACGAAGGACGTGCGAAATGTTCTCTAATTTAATCCCTTGCAAGGAATTTATCTTATTACCTCAGATATCATGTTATATTATTACCTGGCACCTGTATTAATGATTTTTGATTTTATTTTTTTAATGATCGACAAATAATATAAAACCATATTAAAAAATAATATTAAAACAAAACACTTACGACAAATTTAGTAGGTAATCGTACGTGCTTATTTGCGTAGTGATAATAACAGTAAAATGCCAGTAACGATGATAATGATATTTCCTCGTTAAAGTTTTGTTTTTATTTCATAATCCATTCGGTAACTGATAAAAGACGACTCACTTATGCGAAGGTTATGTCAACCATAAAACAATTAACGTATTATATAATATATATAAATAATAACGATTGATTGATTGATTATTTTATCAAAACTGCTTATTTTATAATATTCTATTTCAAATTTCTTCTTTATCTTTAAATATGAGGGGCCGGTTGGCGTGGTTGGTAGATACTTTCACGCCGAAGGTTGGGGATTCGATTCCCACCCAGGACAATCATTTGTGTGCATGAACGTGTCTGTTTGTCTTGAGTCGGTGTAATAATTACTATATAAGTATGTATTTACAAAAAAAGTAATATATGTAGTTAGTTGTCTGGTTTCCATAGTACAAGCACCGCTTAGCTTGGGATCAGATGGCTGTGTGTGAATAATGACGCAGGATATTTATTTAAAAAAATAGAATAAAATTAATCAAAAAATACACTTTTTATAGACATATAAGCATGCACCAAATTGATAACATGATATCTTGATCTACTACAAACTCTGCTGACGTTTTAATCACTATCGTAAAATTTTAATGTCATTTGATACAAAAGTCCTATCTTTTAAAATGACATGGCGCATTTCGTTTCGCGTATGTTGCATGGTGATTGTCATAGTAGTGATGTTTTTTGTTTATATAGTAGGTAGAGGCGGACGAGCATATGGGCCACCTGATGTTAAGTGATCACCAACGCACATAGACATTGGCACTGTAAGAAATGGTAACCATTGTTAATGTCACCAATGGGCCACCAACCTTGGAAATTAAGATGTCATGTCCCATGTGCCTGTAATTACACTGGCTCCCTTGAGATCCCCTCACCCTTCAAATTGGAATACAACAATACCAAGTACTGCTGTTTTGCGGTAGAATATTGCGGTACGCTACGGCGGTAGTTTGCGGTAGAATATTGTAGAACGACCTTGAACAAAGCCCTACCACCAGTAAAATGTTAAGATAAATCCGTGATGTTTTGCGTAGGATGCGCAGCTTTACTGCATCTTTGCCGTACTGTAGGGACAATGACTTATGTTCTTTAATATTTCGTTAACGACGTTGTCGTAACTCTTAAAAATATTCCATTCTGTTTATAATTTTAACGGTGAAATTACAATTGCATGGAATGGTGTCAGTTGTCTCATTTTGCCGGATAATCCCTGAGAATCACGACTGACAAATGGGGTCTAAATACATTAAGATAAGAAATAAACATTTACGACTCTCCATGCAATAATGCAAATATACTTTGTTTTGCAGGTATTTATTTAAACACTGATTTACCTTATTCTCTCATCGTCGATTTCACATTCGAAAGAAAATACATACAGAGTAAACATATATTATAAGTGTTTTGATATATTTCGTTCATTTATTATAATTGATATTGTATATACATATATACAAATCAGTATTAAATATAGCCGCTGTCTTTGATTTTATATGTTATCTTAAAACAGTTATCAATATGTCGGACACAGCAGAAAGCATTTGCTAAAAATATCTTGATAATATTGCACCATAATTCTCTCGTATTTCGCAATTTTTGTATCGAATATTTTGTATTTGCTTTTTATACAAGTTTGATAACCTCGTTATTATATGATATAGATAAAAAATATATTACGCAACATGAAAAACTTACCTTCGGTAAACGTTACTCGTCCTAATGATTAAATTTTCAACTGGATTTCATTTCTTGTCGTTTGAGTGTTAGCCGTTATTGGTATAACGTGTTTTTACAAATATCTTATAAACGATGTGTCGTTTGACGAAATTTGTAAAATAACATCGCTTTTTGATTATTAAAATAATTTATGATCAAAGTAAACTCATACCAAAATATTATATAAAAATATAGGTTCTCGTTGCTCAAATATTAAAAAAAAAACTTATTATTTAAAACAATATTTAAATATTGATTTAGGACAGTCAGCTGAACGGTTCTTACTATCCCAATGTCACATTTACAAATGATCTTAAATCGCTAAATATTTTCCCCGCGATTATTAAAAATATATTTCATATTATGTGTATATATATATATACGGACGCAATGACCTCGTTACAATTTAACCACGTGTGTTTAATACTTCAACGGTTTTTTTGCTTTACTAAATGATAAGTATTTCACTAACGTTGCAGAGTTTCGTACCGAGAAGTATTACATTGGCTTCCTCGCAATATTTCTTGTAACTCAAGAATATTAAGCAGATTACAGATTTCTCCAAAACCCCTATATTCAATTTCAAACATGCTGGAATCATGTGCAAATAAAAGTGAGCCGAAAAAGCCGGAAAAAATGTATATTTTGTTTCTTAAAACGAATCATTTGCACCAATTAAAAATATTAATGTTCTATACTAAATCTTTTTTAAATAGTATAAGGCAAAAGACACACCGATTGACATATAGTTTAATATTCATGTTAGTAACAGCCCGTGAATGCCCCACTGCTTTGCTCTCCTCTCCTTTTGAGAAGGTTTGGTGCTTATTCGACCACGCTGCTTCAATGCGGGTTGGTGGAATACACATGTGGGAGAATTTCAGTGAAATTAGACACATGCAGGTTTCCACGATGTTTTTCTTTACCATCAAATTAAGCACATGAAAATTCAGTGGCGTTTAACCGGATTTGTACCCACGATCATCGGTTAAGATTCACGCGTTCCAACCACCAGGCCATCTCGGCTTTTCTTTCATGGATTTTAATAAATATTTCAAACAATTTTCATACAAGATATTATACTAAACAAATTGCATCTATCGGAGTTGCGGGAGCATCTCGTCATACAATAAACATATTACATATAGAAGTACTATTGTGCCATAGCCAGTAAATACCCGAAGTACATATACATAGATTACATTTGAATGTACAATACCTTTTTTCTTGGTATTCCCCCGCAGCCGAGACAGGATCTTGGCGAGGAAGTCGTTTTTGTGGAGGGACTTTTTATTGAATGCACATCTGATAGCGTATTTACTTGTAAGTGTTTAAATGAATTTGTTAAATTCAATTAATTAGTCAACATTTGCCTAGTTTATTTTCGTTTACATTTATTTACTTGTATGTTTAAGCGTGCCATTCACATGCAACAAGCAATGTAAAAAAATCACAAGCTCGAACCAGCCACTATAAACATTGAACGTGACAGAATATGCAGGCAAGGAATAACCACGGGTATGAAACAGGCATGGTTTATCCAAACACGGGTAAAACCGTAGGACATAAGCTTCATAATAATTGATAATAGAAGATTAAACACCCCGTCCTATGAGACCCATTTGAGACAGAAGTAAGAGAAGACTCGGAATTGCGAGTCAACGAGGCAATGCTGGTATCATTCTTCGTTAAATTTTCTTACAAAATAGCAGTTCTAAAATTTTACGGTAGACCTTAGTGGAGATCTGTCTGGGTGGTGCCACCGATTCATCAGTTCTACCGTAAAATATCAATACTTTGTGTTCACAGCAATATATGTTCCAGTTTGAATAGTAAATTAACCAGTGTTTACCCTTTTCCAATCGAAGAAGCAGTAAACATAAACAAAGCTTAGATTTACATATTTCATGCGATTTGCTAATCGTTCTGCTGTATTATGCTCTACAAACTGTTCTTGATTATTTACGTTTATTTAAAAAACAACATCATTCCACTTAACTGAATATGATCGTAGTATACACACATCTACAATAATGTATTAATTAGTATTTTATAATATGAATATATTTTATCTGTGTATCTATCCATCTGTCATCTCGGATAACACATCGCGGAGCGCGGGAAAATATAATATATAGATATATTGGTAGGGAAGCTGATAAATAAATTATAATATTTATTATTTAATTTGTAATACCGATATTACGACTTGAGTTAAAGCACGGTTAAAGGGTGAACTTTACAATGATCATCTTAATTTAGTTTCCACAGTACCCATAACAACGACGCTGACATTCAAAACGCCATTTTTTCGAGACCAATGATATCGCGTCAATTCGATGTAAATATTATACGTGACAGTTGGCGGCGCTTTGACTTTTAAGATGTGGTACGAGCACATGCTAGTGTTTATGGAGGTAGATGACAGTTCGCTATCATGTAGAACTGGTTTGTTGGCCTTACTGAATATTTCTTAAAGATTTTTACATTTTCTAGGTTAGGAAAAATAAAGGCGAACTAGTATTGTAATTGAGTAACTATATCTCGCTTCAAATATAAAGGACAATCGACACACCCAATCACATTTAACGCAATGTGTATTGCAAGTTCGGTTCTCAATCGTTTAATAATAGATGAAAGGTTAAGCGATAGTCTGCTTTAAAATATGTGATTTTTAATTCTAGTTTTAAAAATAATATTAGTAATTCATCGACTCATAATTAATAACAATAATCTTACTAAAATTATAAATGTGTTTGTGTTTAAATGTGTGTTACAATTACATTGTGACAACCCACTCACGATTTTTTTTAATTCTTCATAAAGGATAATTACTAAAGTTTTATTCCTGGGTACAGTTTTTGAGCACATGTTTTGAGTACGATTCATTGAATTGCGTTTGTATTTCGTGAATATAGTACTTGACCTAAAATTTACTTCATTCTATATTTATCAAATATCGATACTATATTAATTAACATAGAGTTGAAAATTAACTACCCGTGAATAAGACGAAGATGATTTGTATTCTCTACAACTTTTTTTGACATTTATTCTTATCTCTATATATTTAGGACTTAAAATAGATTAACACCACATTATTTTCGCACTTGCGTATAATATCACGTTGAATGAGAGTGAATGACCTTCCTACGTCATTGTCTCGCAAAACGGAATCGCCAGACGATAGTACGAAATGCTAAATTTAAATTTAGACTCAGAATTGAATTCTGTGAACTAAAACGTTTAGAAATAGTTTGTAATACAGATAATAAAAGGCGGGAAAAACCATTACATTAAAATAGTCGCAATCATAACGGTTTTTTTTTCTTATACAGGATATAACCATTACACAAGTAGGACACTTAATTTTTTCAGTGACAATTTAACAAAACGAATACATAATTTAAAAAAACAAGTGTCACTCGGGATGATATATTAATTATTTATTTATTCTATCCATTCAAATTTGTTTAGGCATTTTAATGTTATGGTGGTACAAAAGAAAATCACATACATAAGTACATGAGTCCTGAAAACATTAGACACTTTTTGGGTATATTACAAAATTTAAAAAATATTCGTTCCCAAAATTATATGAAGGTGCTTTAATAAAATAAAAAAATACATCACATAATTAAATAACTAATAAATATGCTACAAATGTATTACCTGTGGTAAAAGCGCGCCATTAGTCTTACCTGCCAATGCTCACACAGCCAGTCTCAACAAAACTATTAGCATGCAAGTCACGCGTAACACATCACAATATCGTAAGGATGGTCAGATTACGAGTATGTATGTAGGTCATCACCGTACGCACGTGTTACAAGACAAGTCTACAACTTACCGATTATTTCGTCGTTTGGAAATGAGGATCGATCCTAATCTTATATATAATAAATAAAAAAAATATATTTGTAATATTCTGGGACACTATTCAGACACGGCCATCTG
The DNA here is from genome assembly GCA_905147175.2 of Nymphalis urticae. Taxonomy (NCBI): domain Eukaryota; kingdom Metazoa; phylum Arthropoda; class Insecta; order Lepidoptera; family Nymphalidae; genus Nymphalis; species Nymphalis urticae. The sequence continues at coordinate 466,979 of LR990008.1, forward strand.
ATCCCAAACTAAGCGGAGCTTGTACTATGGATACCAGACAACTGATATACTACATATACTATGAACATGTCTGTTTGTCCTGAGTCTGGGTGTAATTATTTATATAATTAGTGTACAAAAGAGAAGTAGTAGATATAGTACATCAGTTGTCTGTTTCCATAATACAAGCTCCGCTTACTTTGGGATCAGACGGCCGTGTGCGCATTATATCCCAGGATATGATATTATTATTATTATATCAATATATATATTCAATTACAAGATTCCTTTAAAAGGTTCTTCATTGAAACTGGCTTTCTGTTCTCTCCGAAGCCAATCCAGTTTATGGGTTGAATTTTTAATATACTAAATTACGACAACTTTGTCTTATGACTTACTTAAATATATTTCCTTCCACCTCTAAATGTGGAACTTAAGGTTCTATGATCCTTAAGCCTATAATGACGCTTGCTCCCTCATCCTTCAAACGGGAACTCTATACAAAGATTCGACGTGTGGCGTTAGAATAGTTTTGTAAGTGATACTCATCTACACTAGATTATTGCCCTAGAACGCTTAAAAGAAGTTTTACATTGTAAGTACCAACTGTGCAGGGAATACTTCAGTGCAAGGCGAAACAGTGCTGTCTATTCGTTTATTCTCATAATCCGATGGTAAGTAAAATCAATCAAGGCAGGAAAGAGTTAAGGCTCACGACTAAAGGCTGCCCGTATAACATTATAAACAAATAGACTGCATTCTCCATCGTACGCAATTGTCTTACATTGTATATTTATCGTAAAACATTGAACGCTGACAAACATTCCACCTTTCACTTCTATTCAACATTGTATTGTTCCTGTATTTAATCCTTCGGCATTAATCTTGTCAATTAACCATGAAACATTTAAATCATAGTTATTAAACACTTACTTTTGTTTAGACGATTTATTATGCGGTAGAGCTTTGTGCAAGTCTGTCTGGGTAGGTACCTCCCACTTATCAGATAATCTACCTCTAATCAGCAATTACACAGTAGCTATTGTTACATGGGGAGGGAGCCAGTATAACTACAGGCATAAGGGACATAACATCTTAGCTCTCAAAATTGGTGGTGCATTGGTATGTAAGGTATGATTAATATTTCTTATATCTGCAAAACAATTAGCATGGCAGGTAGCCCATTTGTTCGTCCACCTACCTAAAACGAAAAAAACATACATAGACTCACTGTATCGCAGCTGTAGTAAAATAGAGCTGACCCAATTTAACATATGGGTGTAATGTGCGTCCGTCTTATAAGAATAAGAAAAATTTTATTAAGAACAAAACAGTTATCGCTGACAACTAAATTTTAAAACATTTTTTAATTCTAAAAAAATTAAATGGAACAAATAAACATTTCGATATCAATAATTTTCTCTTCTCTCTCTCTCTCTCTCTCTCTCTCTCTCATACACACAATAATGTATGGATTTTGAGATGTTTCTCTTTCCACTTTCTTTGAGATGTTTACTTCACCGCATAGAGAGATTCATATATAAATACACACTTTGCTGGTGGTAGGGCTTTGTGCAAGTTCGTCTGGGTAGGTACCACCCACTCATCAGATATTTTTAACAGCAGTACTTGGTATTGCTGTGTTCCGGTTTGAAGGGTGAGTGAGCCAGTGTAATTACAGGCACAAGGGACATAAAATCTTAGGTCCCAAGGTTGGTAGCGCATTGGCGATGTAAACGATGGCTAACATTTTTTACAGTGCCAATGTCTAAGGGCGTTTGGTGACCACTTACCATCAGGTTATTATTCTATAAAAAAAATGTCAAGATTTGAATCCGCTATTCAGTTAAGATTCATTGTTCTATCCACTGGGCCTAGATCTAGACTCTTTGCCCTGCTTCTATGACTTAGCATACACTTTATTCCATACGTTGCTTCAAAATAAGGAAAACTTAACAAAGACGCTTTCCCATTTATAATATCAGTAGAAATTTTTAAATTGACATTCGAAGTCGTTTCTCACTAAGAATATTTAAAGTAAACCGGAACAAGGGCCCACATGTGGAATAACACGTAGTTGATTTCAAATCGCGGTCATTAACATAACGCGGATATTTTGAAGCAACGACTCATCTGAGGGCAATATACTCAAAATCTGGTGCTCTCCAATAATTACTCCGTATTTCACTCGTGAAATGTTCAAAACCATCTTACCATTATACGCTATTTAGATGTACCTAATGTGATATTTACACATCAGTCGCATATCAGCTTCTGACATTTCACGACAAACCTCTGCGGTTAGTTTCGAGTTTGTTCGAGTTGAGACGAGTTGTTTCGAGTTAGCTTTTTCAAGACCCTTTTAACGTCATTTTACAGGATTATATTCAATTTTACAGGATCATGTTCAATTCTACCGCCGTTTCGAAATGTAGATTATGCCGAGGAAACCGGCAAACTCAGTTCTCTTTTTAGATCATTTCAATTGGCCGTGACCGAAATCGGTCTGGAGTAAATAATAATCATCATCATTATATATTTAATGAAAATAAGTATAACACGAGTTTATTATTATAATTTGGTTTTAAAATCATTAAATATCTCTAGGCACTTAGACATTTGACGTTCCCCATTTAGATACGGTTAGAACAAAATTATGTTATTTTTGGCTAGTGGCTCCTAGGCCGCTGCCAGGAAAGTAAGAGGAAAATAAGATTAAAGAACATTGATTTAACATATTTAATTTTGTACGTACAATGTTTGTTATGATTTAAACAAACTATATAGTTATATATTGAAACGATAGCTGTTAATGTGTTCGAAAGAAAATTTATCTGATATAATTAGAAAGAATATGATATCAACCATCATTACATCTTAGCCTTGTAAAATACTAAGATCTAATGATATTAGTTAAACATACTTACATCTCTGTCGGGACTAATTTGACATCCATAAACCACACAGCAGTGGTTCAAATACTAACAATTGAACCTGCCTTTAAAGCCCTCAGAATACCACGGGAGCTGACTACACTGGAGCTGACACAACAGTGACGTCCCTTTCGTCAGTTTTGCTATAATGTATAGTAATTTTCCTCAAGCCTTAATGGCAAATTTAGAAATTCATATAAATTCTTAAAATTCAGTGACAGCATACATTTATCTTATAGATAAGATAAAATACTCACTGTAATTTTTCAATAAGGAGAAAAAAATCAAAGATATACACGTAATACAGTCATAATCCTTATCATAAAAAATGTATAAACATTTCTCCGAAAATATGATGAGCTGTTCACACTCTGCAATTTAGACGTGTAGTTTCTGTGATATTAAATATTATAGCCCGGTTGATACACCGTTACAATTATGCTCAAGGAAAGAGTGCGCAATATGTAGATCGTAGATGCAATGACGCGCATTCTATTGTTAACAATATCAATATAAAAATATTGGTATCATTTTACGTAAGACTAGTAAATTATATTCAATAATAAAATCTTAGTGTTTGGAACGGGCAATAACTCAAGTGTCAGGAATGACTGACAAATGGCTGACTACTGCCCACGGACATAGACATTATAAGAAATATTAACCATCCTTTACATCGCCAATACACCACCAACCTTGGGAACTAAGCGATTATGTCCCTTGTTCTTATGGATAAACTGGCTCATTCCTTCGAACTGGAACACAACAATACGAAGTATTGCTGTATGTTAAAGTATGTGATGAGTGGATTGCATCGACCCAAATTGACAGTACCCTGCAGCAAAGTAAACTCACCGCCATCTTTTAAAAATACACTAAGCACTAGGGTATCTTATAAGCTATTGAATGGTGCTCGTAATTTATTCTTAATCTGAACGCATGTCTAAAAGCTCGAACAATGGTTTTTATTAGTACTTTGATAATTGAGTCTCAAGGCCGACGGTTTGACGTATCGCATTCCAGATCACGTCAAACGGCCACATAGTGATCTGATTGGTGGATTGTAAAGGCGTGGAAAGATACGTCGAAATTTTTATTGTCTATACGTCAGCATAAAGAAATTGATAAAGCGCAATAGGAAAAACTCGCTAATTTAAAATCGACATTGATAATCAAAATACGCTTTTTCGATTTTAATAGCATTTCTGTATCAAAATGATCGTACCAGCTAATGCCTCTTTAAAATTCTGTTGATTTTCGGTGGGACTTATATAAATTAAATAGTACTTTATTAACATAATTTTATTATTTAATTGTTAGTAAAGAGTAACAAACGAGTTTAAGGAACCGCTTGAAACTCGGTTGTTGGTAAATCTGCAATGTCGAGTTCATTGATAAATCTGTTTTGCTTTGTTCATCCTACGAGACATTGGCGAAAAAATTACTTAAAGCTAACGTTCCAAAAAAACACCGTAGGTAATTGTAATTTTCGATTCACTGTTTATATCTGTTACATCATTAAATTTACAGATAAATATAAATCCAAAAAAGGAAAAGTAAACAATAAAATGACTAATCAGTCTTCATAATTGTGTCCAATTGTCGAACAATGCAATTAATGCGGATTACGTCTACTTAGAAATCTGGCTTAAAAATGATATGATGACATACATACTACTTACTATATAACTCACATAATAAGAAACGTTGATAAGATTTTTGTTTCTATTGTAATAATCAGAATTTTTCCGGTTAAAAATGGTATCGTGTAAAAATAGTCATCATTACCTAAATTTTGCTAACGAAGCCCGAAGTTAGGGTTAATTATCCTTGTACGTGATTCGAATAAGCTCCAAAACCTTCTCCTCAAAAAGGGAGAGGAGGCCTTAGCCCAGCAGTGGGACATTCACAGGCTGTTACTGTGATTCGAACATAGCTTAACTGGTATCACCCACTCATTAATTATTCTCCCGTCAATATTAATACCTCGTATTAACTAAACTAATGGCTAATTATAAGTCTGCATATCCTGCGCAGACTCCGAGCTCGAAACCGAAAACCCATACTGTTAGGATTTTCTGTCCAAAAAGCAGCTTGAAGCTAGGCAATACAGCCTCACTGCCGTGTCTCAAAAAGCACTTGAAGCTTTTATTTTGTTTCATTAGGATCTCCAACAAGGAATACACATCACAAGCTTACATCACACATTACACTAGTTAGGTATATGTCTATGTGCTTCCTCAATTATGAGAAAGTAGCTAATATTATAAATAATAAAATGTAAATTAAATACATTACAAGTTAAAATTAAAACAAAAAAAATACTTCTTATATTAAGTGACTAATTTTTAGTCATGTTTGAAAAATAAAACAAAATAGGTAATACAAAAAAAATATAAATAGAGATGTTTATTTTAAATATTGCTTAAGATTTTTTATATTTTATTCCTGATCCTGCTGCTGCTTCAGTCATATTGATTTTTTGTCAAAACTATGAGAATTAGGGAAACAACACCTTAACTTTGCTCTCACTTGTGCACATATGGCTGCAGTCTATGAAATGCTTATAATATTGTCAGTTACGCGGTGTAGTTTGTACTTATTCGTTTTAATTTCGATCTGTGTAATATAGGCTACATTATATTGTATTATTATCCTTATTATGAAACAATTTATCAGTACCATTATAAGCGGATTGATCAATCGTGAAACCGAACGAAACAAACATATTAACTAACTCACTATAATAATAGAATGATGTATGTTTAAAAAATATATAAGCCTACAATTCAATCTATATTTAGCATATTGCGATATTACGTTTACATAGTACTAAGCTGCGCAGTTACGTGAATCATATGATCTGTCCGCAAAGCAGACATACGTGCTCTTATCATTTGCCCGAAGTTTGTTTTGTGATTACTCATAAACATATCTCAGATAAAGTAAAACAAACGACAAGACACATTTCTTACTTAATATGAGACTAAAATACTATTTTTTTTTAGAATATTAGTTCGTGCCTGTTGTTTTGGTAAGTACCTCGAACCTCCATGTGCCACGAACTAGCGCCTCCGCTAAATGTAACGCTACATGCCCATAGGTAGCGCTACATTATATCTGAGTGCACAGTACAGAGGCCTTGCTGCCAATAATAATAATAATAATATCTTTATTCTTCAGGCAACAAGGCCCATACTTTTGGTGCATGATAATTAAACATAACATTACATAACATACATTAATAATTAGAATCACAGTCACAATAATAATAATAATTAAAATGTATAAGAATTAAAAATGTGCTAATTAATTGAGATAAAAAAGATCAAATATAATAATAATAAGTCATGATCAGCTCATTTTGTTAAATGCCATGCCCGATAACGAGAGGCACTGCCCAACAGTCCCCTCGTCGACCCATTTGCCCGTCCATCTTCCTATTTTATACAAAAGAAAACTGTAACGAAGCCCAGCTAGGGTTAAGGTCCTTGTAACCCAGTGTACTCATTTAAGCCATTGGGATAACACGGTAGTATGCGCAAGCGATCCTGTGAAACGGTCCTATAGTGTGTAATTGAGTACTCGGCCAACCGTCCCACATACTCCCCCGCTTAACGGTAGGGTGTTGCATAATTTTGTTGGTTGACGGTACATTTAAACAACATACACGCTTGTTAATATTACGCACAGTGTTAATTCTTGCAGTGTTTTTGGTCAAAGGTGACCAGCATGAGTTGACCCGAACCTTTAGAAGAAAAGTCTGTGAACAGATAATTTAAATATCCATCCTATGAACGAACCGCTACCTAGCTCTGGACCGCTGAGCCACATATAAGTTCGTATTATAAACGTACGCAGAACAAAACAGACTAGAGCGATAGCAGTGTTTTGATACTTGGTAACGCCCAGCGGTACCATTTTACGATGTCACCGTAAATAATATTTTAAAATCAATTACGCATATAAAAGATAAAAGAACACGCATACATGTTCATTTCTATGCAAATATTATTGTTTTTAAGTGATCATTGTTTTCGTTTGAGTGTCAAAAACACATGGTCAACTGTTATTACGTCAATTAATATGATATTTATATTGACGTACAGCTATTATTGTTCTGTTAATATGTTCTGGCGTGAAAAGATCACGACAAATGAAAACGTACAACAACGTAATGAAAATTAACAAGTTTCGGAACTTTTTTTTTTCCTTAATAATATTAGTATTACAGACACACAGCAATCCGTTTTATAAAAGAAACTACATTTAAGATTTTATCGTCCTTAGAACAAAAAAAAAATTAAATTTCAATTCCACAAAAATCAAAATGAATTATTCATTAATCGATAAATTTTTTTTGCAATGTAACAATATCTTTAAAATGCATATTTGAGTCTTTCTTTCGTCTTGTATGTTAATGATTGCGTGGAAACTGGATCATTCGACGTCACATGACGTTATATCTTTGAATAATTAAACGTTTCACGTCATAACTCATACGGTGGACTTAGAGAATGCATGAACAATATAGATTTCACACTTGATTTCCAATAATGCTGCGCATGACGGTCTTCTGAATATTGCGGGCTGAGCCGCTGATTCGCCATGGAAACTGGCCAACTGCGCAGGAACTATTATAAAGCCCAAACGTGTGTATAAACACAAGTGTACCATATACTCCTTCTCTTATTTTGTGACAACGAGACAATACTACCCATAGGATGAGAAGGTCCTACCACACGCTTCAAGTACTTCCCGAAGGGCGTGAGCGTATCTAACATTGCCAGCTTCAAAATCACGAATTGCTAGTAAGAATTTCTTGAAAGAACTCAATAACTTTTTAATAGCCCGCCCAGGGAATTGAACCTCTCAGATTTCGCGATCAACATATAAGCTAGCCATAAATCCAATGAGGTTACATTTTAAATTCATGTATATGCTTTTTGAAGCTGACAAAAAAGGCAGGCGATGGAGATCGTTGGACAAAAAAATTGAAGTTATTTTTCTTATTACAGATAATGCTTAAAGAATTCACGTCACTTTTTCTCAAACACACGTCTCCAAGTCGAAAACACCTGACTCCCGAGCTTGTTTTGCGTCTCGTGACGCCAGCATGTCCTCTGTGGTCGGCGCCGGTTGCGGAGTCACCATTCACTGACCCTTTTTGGGGGTTCTACTGGCCAGGCGGTCAGGCTACAGCGAGGTTATTTTATAAACACTTAAGTGGTTACTTTAATGTTTAATGTAGTGTCTTAAAAGAAACATTGAAAATTAATTTCTATGTAACCAACACACAAACTAAATATATTTGCTCGTATTTTATAATCGTTATTAATATCAATATATATGTATTAAAATATTATTATTATTAATGAAATATTTGTATTAAAAACAATAAAAAAATATCATTCGTCACTCGTCAAATAATTCATTTGTATTCTGTAAGGACAAATTCGAAACTCACCACAGAAAACGATCGTAAAATGTCAGAAAATATTTGCGATATTGAGCGTAATGATCATAACATTTCAATAATACATCCAAATAGTATAAGGCGATTGTGAGTAATGAAGTGAGTTCTTAAAAAAAGGCATTGCTGTTCTCTTCAGTCGTTGATCTCGAATGTCATATCAGTTCAAGGTCGAAGTTGTTTATTTATTTTTACTCCTCGTGCCATTGGAATGGACTAACATTTATTTTCAATAGATTTAAGGAATTTTTTTATACAAAAGGAAGGCGGACGAGCATACGGGCCACCTGATGGTAAGTGGTCACCAAACGCCCTTAGACATTGGCACTGTAAGAAATGTTAACCATCGCTTACATCGCCAATACGCCACCAACCTTGGGACCTAAGATTTTATGTCCCTTGTGCCTGTTTACACTGGCTCACTCACCCTTCAAACCGGGACACAACAATACCAAGTACTGCTATTTTGCGGTAGAATATCTGATGAGTGGGTGGTACCTTCCTAGACGAGCTTGCACAAAGCCCTACCACCAGTAAAATAAATATAGTTTAATACCTAAAAATTATGATTGTAGTACTTATTGTTTTCGAGACCCATTGAACATGACCACGATCTTAAATACAAAAGGACTTAACTGGTGTCGGTATGTCAAGTTTACGCGAAACGTTTTAATGCGTATCCTCGTCGTGTAATTCTAATCTGCGAATTTAAGTTTGTAAACAGGAAAAATATTTATAGTTGAAACGAGTTTTGAGAATCTGTAAAACTTTCCAGTGCATTTAATAAACGATTGCACATGTAACTTAATTGAAGTAAATTATTATGATTAAAACCTCATATATATTATATCGTTTTTTAATTATATTTGGTAGACGAAGCAAACGGCGGGGGGGGGGTCGTTTTATAATGGCATATTTAACTCCCTATATATATTTGTACTGTTAGAAACATAAATCTCTACGCCATCAATACACCACTTGTAATACAATTAATTAACTCAATGTATAAATTAATTATTCATTAATAGACAAAGGAGAAATTACTACTGGTTCAGAAAAGGAAATACACTGATCTAAATCCACTAACTTGGCCTTAAAACCGCAAGTTATGCTGTTAGGTAGTGGTATAGTTGTTGTGTACCTACTAAATCCCACAATTTTTGTGACGATTATATTACCTATAAACATAGCACCTAGGACCTCTAAACTGTAGATATATATAAAAAAAACAACGTCCAAGACCTACCTTACAATTGGAAAATGAATATTAAAGCAATACTTAAGGAAAAGAATATCAAAGACGTAATACGATACAAAACATTCAGCAAGCGTAGTGGGTTATTCTATTTGTATAATGTCATACATATTAATGAATAACGAGTTGCATGCGTGCGTACGTCGCAGGTGCGGGCTCGGGGAAAAAACATCGCACTGTAGAGCAGAAAACTCACCTTACAATATACGTCAATGTTGCTACGAGGAATTATCTCTGTTGAAAGGGAACCTGATCTAATTTTAGATAAACATTATTGGTCAATATTCTTGGAGATTTTCTCTAATACTGTCTTGTGCGTTGTTTTATAATTCGTAACAGTAATAATAAGATCAGAAATAAATGACACATGAATTGTGGTTTAAGAATTTATTTTGTTATTATATCCCATTTAAGTGAACATACAATGTTCACTTAAATGGGATATTTTACATAATAATTTAACCGACAATTTAGTACAGTAGTAACGACTTATACAATTCAAGAGTAATTAATCTAAGTATTTTTACAATAAGATAATATTTTTTTCTTAAAGATCGTAAAGGATTTTTCATTGAAAATTTCATTAGGTAAGCTATTGTATAGTTTAATTGAAATCAATGGGTAAATTAGTTTGGAATAAATGGCTAATTAATAATTAGCTTGTAATAAACATTAATAAGCTCTAAGCGTATTTGCTAGTCTGTATTATTTTCATTCTTTGCGTTGCATAGGAAACAATGTAAAAACAAATAAAAATAATTAATTAACTATGCAAGATAAAACGCCGACGCAGTTCTACGGACTCGTATGTAGTTTTTTAAAGTACTTAAATAAACCAACCTCGTTGAGTTCGACAAAAACGTGTAAAAACCTTATGCGGAAAATGTATTATTGAGCTCAGGTTAATTTGACGGGAAACAAGTTGTATCCAAGCGGAATCTTATTGTATCCACTTATAAATGCTTTTTATGTTTTATGCACGTGATAAGTGGTCACCACTGCCCAGATACATTGATAGAGTAGGAAATAGTAGCCGTCCCCTACACCTCCAATGTCAACCTTGGGAGCTAAGATGTTATGTCCTGATGCCCGTAGTTACACTAGTTCACTCACCCTACAAACCGGAACACAACAATACGTATATATGATGCGTGGTAGCACAAAGTACTGCCATTCTAACATCGACTAATTATTATTTTATTATCTAATGTGTAAACTATACATTTTATAATACATCATTACCTTAGAATTTTGTCACATCTGAGATATATATATACTGCATTGTATATAGGTAGATACATCATGTATGAGTAAGCCGAGATGGCCTAGTGGTTAGAACGCGTGAATCTTAACCGATGATCGTGGCTTCAAACCCGGGCAAGCACCACTGAATTTTCATGAGCTTAATTTGTGTTTATAGTTCATCTCGTGCTTGACGGTGAAGGTCAACAAACATCGTGAGAAAACTTGCATGTGTCAAATTTCAATGAAATTCTGCCACATGTAAATTCCACCAACCCGAAAGGAGCAGCGTGGTGGAATAAGCTCCAAACCGTCTCCTCAAAAAAGGAGAGAAGGCCTTAATCCAGCCGTGGGACATTCACAGGCTGTCACTGAAATAAATCATAATCAGCTAAAATCAACACATACTTTGCTACAATATTAAGTGATACGATGTCGTAGTAAGTCAAACATTGTGATTTTCGATAAATATCCGTTAACACTGCTAACGTTACTACATATGAAAACCCCAAGATTACTTTTATTTTGCAAACTTCAATGACAACTACTGTCATATTTTATTTATCAATGAAACACCAACGCTTACGTCAAAATAATTTATGTGCATCATTATTTTAAAACTTTCAACCTTTAGGCGCTTAAGTTATGATTCATTTTTCCAAAGCCGCTTAAAGTACTTACTATCTTCTTACTATAACTCGTATACGTTTACTCCAGTTAGAGTGGATTGCCAAAATCGACCTTATGTCTGTCGTAATAAAAGTTCGAGAGAATCTCTAGTATGAGTCATACTTTTAGCGGGTTTTACGGAATCAGTTATAGTATGGTCGTATTTTTTTTGTCGAATCGTTTTGAATATTACTATGTAAATTAACATATGTATAATTATGTTTATTAAATGTTTATTAAATTATATTTTTATTAATTTAAAACAAACATTCTTTCGCATCTATAATATTAATAAGGATTATTTGCACCATATATTATCTGTGCTATTTAAGATTGACTTGAAGGTAAAGCCATTTGGCACTACGTCTACCTTGCGTGAAAAAAGTTACACCCTTTAAATGTATTACTGCTACGAAGCCTCCTCTCGTCTTGAGAAGGTTTAAGACCTAAGTCACGTTGCACAAATTCGAATTGGTGGATACGTTCCTTATACAATTCCATGACAAGCTCATAACGAGAGGTTAATACTGAGAATTTATCAACAGAAAAGTCCTATTGTTCCTTTGAAATTCAGCTGCTACATCAACAAAACAGTGATTATGATAGTATGTCATATAATTATATGCCGATATCTATAAGCTCACATAAACTTTAAACTTCCCTGCGGGTAATCAAAGGTTGATAACGGTCCACCCATTATTTATATATTATATACTTTAATTATGTTATTATTATATACTTTTGTATTTCATGTACTGATAACCTCTTATAATTACCTAATTAATTGATTGCTAGTACTCATTAAACATACATGTTTTGCTAATGTCTCCTCAAACTGTTTCTAACGAATTTTGTTTTAACATAAATATATAGAGTACTAATGATACAGTAAATTATTGTAAAAATCGGTGGTAGGGCCATTTGCAGACCTATTTGAATATGTCAAACGAATTATTGTAGTACCAAACTGCTCTATGTAATTTTTTTTCCGATTTGAATAGTTAGTGAATCAGTGTAATTACAGGTACAAAGGCATTATTTTTTTGTAGTTGGTGATTTATTAATGGCGTAGGACGTGCTTGATTTCTAACAATGCCGGTGTATACCGCGAAGACAATTGCTAGTGTTACTAGTTACTTAACAATTTGCTAATGTGCTTGCTAAAATAACAAAATAGATTATCGTTAAATATATATATCGTTATAAATTAATGCTGAATAAAACTGAGTAATAGTAAAATTAAGAGAAATTTCTCACATATACAGATTTTTGATATATCTATGTTTAAACAATTATCATTAAAAATACAAAATACTTAATAAGATACAAATATTTTCTAAGTACGTAAAACGAGGCTTAGACTATAGATACAGACCTAAGGCTCGAGGGAAAGAGGAAAGGTAATCTACATTTGAAGCCTTAGAAAGAGAGGCAGAGTACAATAACGCAAAAGAACGAGATAGCAAAACAATCGCACGTGTTCCATAACTTTCTCCAGGCTAGAAAGGGATGGGAGATCATGAGTCATCAAGGAATGTTAAAGGAATTTTATGAAGATGAGTCACATCGTTTGTATTCAACGTCCTTTTTTTTTCATTCCTCAGTCCCGTTAGGGGTGAAATTTAAACAATGTTCGTACTTCGTATTCCTTCCATTATCCCCCTATCCCTTCCATTTCCCCCCTTAAAGAAGTTTCCAAAAATTCTATATTAGCGGATACTGTTTTAGTGTTGGCTGTGTTGATATTCAACCCAGGCAAACAATTTTTTAACTATAGAAGTATTTTATCTGCTTAATGAAATTTTATTAAGACTTATAGTCGATTGGTTTTAAGTTACTGGTGTTAGGACTTTGTGCAAGCTCTTCTGGGTAGGTACCACCCACTCATCAGATATTCTACCGCAAAACAGCAATACTTGATATTGTTGTGTTCCGGTTTGAAGGGTGAATGAGCCAGTATAATTACAGGCACAAGGGACATAACATCTTAGTTCCCAAGGTTGGTGGCGCATTGGCTACGTAAGCGATGGTTGACATTTCTTACAATGCCAATGTCTAAGGGCGTTGGTGACCACTTACCATCAGGCCCATATGCTCGTCCGCCTTACTATTCTATATAAAAAAAATTAGTTTAATTATTAGTTACACGTAGTACTCGCAATGTTACATTAAATTTTTAATTACAAAAACAATATTACATGAATATTTTAAATGGCGCGAATTATAGACGGATGTTTAGTCTAAAGATCCAGATTGCTAAACTAATCTAGAGTATCGTGGTACGTTTGCAGGTCGTGTGATACACCATGGAAAACATAACGATTTTATTGATAAGATAAATATTTTTATTGTTGACTTGCAAGTAACTTCATACGAATTACGATACCGGATTTCCCACAGCTGGGATAAGGCTGTATCCTTTTCAGGAGATCGTTATGAAGCTTAATTCACATAGACGTTGAGTGGTGCCTGGCCCGGTTTGAACCCGTAATCGCTTAAGATCTTGTGTAACCACAGCGCCATATCAACTAAGAATAAATTATACATTTAAAAAAACTAGCAAATTACAGTACATGTATGTTTTCCTATATATTAGGTGTTTTAACCATATTTGTAAAACAAACTGTTAAGTAAAATGTTTATATGACCAATGAAAATTAAAACACGCCGTATAAACAGTAAGGTCACATCCTCGAACTCGACCTCGCGACCTCGTCAGCTGATCCGCACGCGTCCGATAACAAGCCGCTACGAGGAACTTTAGATATTGTAAAATACATAATCTACAATACATAAACAAAACCGAGTGTTCTTTGTACGTCCTTTTTTAAATATAATACAATTTTTGCGAATTTATGTTTCTTGACCTAGATGGCCTAGTGGTTAGAAGGGGTGAATCTTAACTGATGATCGTGGGCTCAAACCCGGGCAAGCACCACTTAATTGTCATGTGCTTAATTCGTTTTTATAATTCATCTCGTGCTTGACGGTGAAGGAAAACATCGTGAGTAAATTCTGCCACATGTGTGGCACCAACCTGCATTGGAGCAGCGTGGTCAAATAAGCGCCAAACCTTCTCCTCAAAAATGGAGATATCGTTATCCCAGCTGTGGGACATTCACAGGCTGTCACTACTATTACTATCTTTCCTGTATACGTTATTCTATGTCTTATATTGCATTGTAGAAGACATTAAGTCGAGCAAATCAAAATGATCGGAACTACGCCATTACGGCTTTTCATTTCAGTGACTTATTTATTTGTTTTTAGTAATTCATTAAATATCGTACGACATCGATTTACGATTTTACGCTATCGTTCATATGTGTGATTGAAACCGTTGAATGTCGCTCCCGACGGGATTATTAAATGAAGCCCAGTTACCCACGGCTTTGCAGTGGAGCTTATTTCACTGGGTTACTCCAATGCTGGTTTGTGGATAATATTCTCGATGTTTTCCTTCACCTTCGAGCACAAGATGAATTAAAACACAAACTAAGCAAATGAAAATTACATCTAAAATGTCGTCTGTCAGCTCTCATTATAGTTACCGTTGATTAATTGCGAGCTGTCTAACGAGGTTTAATGAACTTACTCGGAGATTATGTGACGTCATCGAAACAAGCCGCCGACATGCATAAGTAGTAAACAGTCGTTTGTTTGGAGTGTTGGGGTGGAGTGAGGATGTTTCTGAGAATTGTAACCGAGTATGACTCACCTTGTAACTCGGTACCGAAGTTTTCCGACTTTCCACGACATACAACGTGCACACATACGTACATACTTATAGGAGCTATAGGAGTTTTAGGGTCGCGTCTAAGCGTGAAATATGTATAGATGACTAACCCGAGTGGTTAGTCATTTGGGAGAATGTTTTATATATTTTGTATGTGAAAAATTACATAATGTATAATACTGAACTACTAAGGTCATATGTCAATATTAGAGTTAGTAGTTAGTCGTATATTATTATTGAAGAAAAAGAGTACTTCCGAAGATTATTTTTCTGTAGAATTGTCACCACCGCTCATAGATATTGGTCCTGTAAGAAATATTAACCATCCATTATATCACCAATGCGCCACCGACCTTGGGAGCTAAGATGTTATGTCTTGTGCCTGTATTGTAATTACACTTGCTTGTGAGCCACGGCGGCCAATGTCTAGAGAGATTAGCCAACTGCGCAGGAGATATTATAGTGCACAAGTGTGTGCGCAAACACAGGTGCATTCTCTATTCCCTAGCTCTCATAATCCGATAGGACGACAATCCGACACGATCGGAAAGAATTCGCAGGAATGACTTTATGTGCTTTCCGAGGCACGGGAGTGTACACACTTCCAGACTCCGGGCTGCTATTGAGAATTTTCTGACAGATAATCCGATTATTTTTTTATTGGGCCGACCTGAGAATTAAACCCAGGACCTCTGAGTCTGTGGCCTTACATCTAGCCACTGGACAAACGACCAACTTTAATTTATATTACCTATATTACGTACTATAAGTACATATTTTAATCAAAGGATTAAATTGTTGTTACAACTTTATAGCGTTGTATACGTTGTACTCCACTCCAACGCCACGCGATACGCGTCGTGTTGGCAATTATGATGCAAAGATGAGTAATGTTACATAAATTATATTTATGAATTAAAAGTTCTTTGGGTGCGTCGAACACGTTTTAAGGTTCAACATTTGTATATAATTATTTATTTACTGTAATCAGGCATACTGACAAATGGGTGCTGATTGAAAGTACCGCTCATAGTTCATCACCAATTCGCCACCGACCTTGGGAACTGAGATGCTATGCCCCTTGTGCTTTTATTATCCTTCAAACTGGTACACAACCATCCTAAGTATTGCTGTTTGGCGGTAGAATACGAGTATATGATGAGTGTGTGGTACCCAGGTATACCCAGGCGGGCACTATGCCAACAACTATAACGTAATACTTGAAAGTAACGTTTCTATTTGTTCCATGTTTTTGGCAATTTCACTGATGTTCACATAGAACTCTTAGTAACTCACGTGTTGAAACTTAAAGTGAAACGCCACTTCAATGCGTGTATCCTTCAAATATTACAATTTTTAGGCAATGTTGTCGCATATCACTTCCAGATATGCTACGATCGTATCTCTATGTTTTATTTGCTCTCTTCTACATCCGTGTACGGCGAAGAAAAGATACTTTTTAGTTACATTTTGAATATTTAAATAAAGTTCTTTGTACTTGGCGATTATTGAACCACGTAGATTCAATCTGTTTTATAAATATACTCAATCAACAGCCTATAAATATTTAAATTCACTGTACAGAGAAGTTAACAGTATTTGCAATTAATTTTCTATTTCCGGCCCTTCTAATGTCGCCTACTAGAAGGTAAAATAGTTTTATTAATTCAATTAATATTTTGTTGATTGATAACACCTGCGCTTAAAAACAAAGTTATACGATATAACTGACTCGGTCTGGTGGCTTATACTAGCGAAGAGAATTATTAAGCAGCCTCTTCGATCCGTTTTGAAGATGGCCATCACAGGGATTTTTGGTTGTAAATAATAATGTCATTACGAGTTTAAACTAAAATCCAAATCGCAATCACATCTAATAGTACAATTGTACTGAATTAAAAATTGAGATTGAATTTCTAAGTTTATATCACGTGCAATGAAGTTCATTACTTAATGATAATACACGATAATTAAATGTTTTAATCTATTGAGAACTTCGATTATAATCTAATCTACTTGGAAGACAGAATACTTGGAACGCCTAATCACAAACGGTGCCTCCATCTAACCTAATTATACTAACATAAATTATTTAATGCATACATCACAAAATTTTGTTTATCCTACAATACTTATAATATAAGATAAAATATTCCATTAGGAAATATTTTATTGCAATGATTTTATTATCCATATAACAAGCTATTATCAAACTTGTCCTGTTAAATAAAAACGAACGTATGGTTACTCAAGCTCCACGTCGAATGAGCCACGTCGAACACAACACGTTGGAGTATGTCGCAATATTCCATCAAATAGATATCATATTAATTTATATACAATAGAAAGATCCACTATGTCAGTATTCAGAAAGATACTTACTAATAAAATTATTTCTCAAAAATATTCCCAATCAAATATCAATCAACAGCCTATCATAGTCTGCTGAACATAGGCCTCTCAAAAGGTGCGCCAAAGCTCCCGGTCCTTCGCCTTCCGCATCCAGTCGGTAAAAAATATTAAAATATTACTCAATAATTATTATTTTTACATAATTGTACGCATTTTTCTTTATTATGTGAATATGTTTTAGAAAAACAGGGATTAATAAATAAATAATAAAATATGCCTGGAGTTACATTATACATACATATGGTGCTAAGTATATGGTGTATTCTTGGTGGTAAGTTTTTGAGGAAGTCAGTGCCTGTGTTCCTGTGTAATGAATGAGCCAATGTTACTACAGGCACAAGGGACACAGTGTCCTATTTGCAAAACAACCTAACATTTTTAAACTAAAAAAATATTTTCAAAACAGTTTCAATAATGTGATTACCTCATATATATAGATAATTACAACATACTATGTACATTCAATGTTATGTATTCCGAATTGCACTTCTATTCCACAGATAATATTAATACAAACAATAATCGATCGTTTTGAGTTAAATTTAAAGTTTATTTTCGCTTACAAGATTCTATTACATGGTTTTTAAACATTTTATCCGAGACTTTCTTAGAAAGACGATGAGATAAAAATATTTACAAAATAATATATTACTAAAATAGACCATCTTGCTATCTATACGACATGTTATCTATGTAAAGCAAAAATTCACCTTTAGAAAACGCAACGACTTCAATATAAAATTAATGTAGTATAGTAATACTTCTATATCATAGAATTTTTGTCGAATAATGTTAGGTCCCTATATATGAAATTGGCGTTTTGTACGGGAGGAATATAAAGTATTTTTTTTTGTATAATATATTTAATTAATCAAAGTATGCACCTTTATTATCTGTGTACTTTTGACATCTCATAGGTAGTTCATTGATCCCTTTATTAAAAAAACCATGGGGGCGAGAATCAATAAAATCTTTGAGGAGTCTGTTGTTGTTGTTGTTTCTCTTCTCTTTTGCCGGTTTGGACTGCCGCATCGGAGTTGAATTTTTTTCCTTGTAAGAAGTTGTCCAAATTCCGGAAAAATAGGTAATCTGTAGGAGCAATGTCCGGGGAGTGCGGTGGATGTCGCAGACATTCCAATTGTAGCTCATCTAACTTAACGGTTGTTTGTTGTGCAGTGTGTGGTCTTGCATTGTCGTGAAGCAGCAGTGGCCTAGAGCGATTGGCCAATCTCGGTTGTTTAGCAGCTAGTTCTTCCTTCATAGTTTGCAGTTGCTGACGATAGATATCTGCCGTAATCGTTTGGCCAGATTTTAGAAAGCTGTAGTTACTCACTGAAAGTTACTTACAAGTAACTTTTTCTGAGTCAATTTTCGTTTAGGTTAGGGCTGGGTCTCCAAGGTTCAGCCATTGCGACGAGCGCTTCCGATTATCGTACAGTATCCACTTTTCATCACAAGTAATGATTCGATTTAAAATTCCTTCATTATTGTATCGGTTGAGCAAAGTAACACAGCAGTCGACGCGTGTTTGCAAGTTCGATTCAGTCAATTCATGAGGTACGCATCGTTCAAGTTTTTTTACTTTCCCAATGTGCTTCAAGTGGATTAATACAGTTTTATCACTTACCCCGAAGCCTGCAACTATCTCTGAAGTGCTTTGTGATGGATCCGCTTCCACAATAGCCTTTAATTCTTCATTTTCCACTTTGGTCTCCGGCCGTCCAGGAAGTTGGTTCTAGAAAAACGTACCGTGCTTTCTTTTGCGACACCAGCGCTGTACACATCATTAATCCTTCAAGCTATTTCTGCAACACTGGTGCCACGGTAGAACTCGTACTCGTAAATATACCGATATTTCATGTTTTCCATTGTGCGGTAATAAGCGACGCCAAAGAAAAAAATAATGAGGAAAAAACAAATAAATGACTGTTTTCAAAACTCAAATGTACCAGCTAAATGAATTTATAAATTTGAATTTGGAATTCTTAACCAAAGAGGAGATATTTCAGATCAAAGTGGTCAGTACGACAAAACGCTAATTTCATATGTAAGGACCTAATAATATGACAGACGTATGGATAACCTGATGACCTGTAATAGTGTGCATATACTGAACGCGTGGATCTTAACCGATGGGTACAGGGACCGTGGGCTCTGAATACTCATGTTTATAATGCATCTCGTGATATTCTGCCACATGTGTATTTCATCAATCCGCAATGGAGCAGCGTGCTGTTGTAAGCTCCAAAACCTTCTCCTCGAAAAAAGTAGAGGAAGCCTTAGCCCAGCCGTGGGACATTCACAGGCTTTTACTGTGTGTTTATATACTGCACACTTTAAAATCGAAGCCGGTAGTTTATCATCAGAATAATATACCGCGATCCCTTTCGCGAATTTTAATATATAAGTTTAGTATCCTCATAATTTTTATTTAAAATTTAACAAAAAAAAAATATTAAAACAAGAACTCTTTTTTTTTTAAACGCAGATACATCTTAGATAATCCGGCAGTTGTGACCGGTCGTCGGGTGCTGGACGTCGGCTGCGGGTGCGGGGCGGGCGGCATCGCTGCAGCCAAAGTGAAAGCGAAGCGCGTCGTGGCTAACGACATTGATGCTTGTGAGTTTAATTAAGCAATTATCAACTCAATGATCCGTGCGTGTCGCGTGTTCTGATATTATTATTACTGAACCGGAATTTTACAATTTTACATTAAAAACCTTGTTACTGATTAAAGCGTCAATAGTTTACGTGACGCCCAGCTATGTAAAAGTCGCGGGTTCGAATCTGACTCCTATACAATTAAAGGGATGAAAAGATATATTAAACCAATGTACAATATAAACAATATATTTGATGTTTAGCGGTAGGTAGATCTTTAATCAGTAAATAAATGGTACCCACACAGACTTTCTTGCATACTTACTGCTGATAACAACATATAGACAATTATGAGAACTATAAAAGTTTTTATCTTTGTAACTTTTATTTCCCTTATTGAACCTTATTATTATGTATCCAAGGCCAATCATTATTTTACTATGCTTATAACGCCATCTCGTGGTCGAATTTCAGTATTATTTCTTTGATTTTGAAACCATACGTCCGAATGTGTGCGAATGTAATGTCAGGTTTTAAAGTATTTTCAAAACGCAGTTTCGTATAGTTTGATAATTTAATCGTTTCCTTGTACACAAAAATATTATAGGAAATTGCTTTAAGTATATTCTGTTTTAACAATTACAATAATTTCTATTATGTATGTATTCGCAAATGTATTTACTTTATATATTATAATGTTATATATTTTAAATTGAACTAAATACATTTAGTTACATTAATTATTATACCAATCCATTTATTTATATGCGTATTCTTAATTCGTATAGTATGAATTTGAAAAGTGAAATTAAATAAAATTCATTTTACTAACTTTATATACATATAATACAAATTTTAGTATCAATAAAGTAATTTCAATATCGTGATAAATATTTTAATACTTACTAAAAATAACAAAAGGTTGGAGATGCCGGGGATCGAACCCGGGGCCTTTCACATGCAAAGCGAACGCTCTACCACTGAGCTACATCCCCTGTTGAAGAAATGAGACGAAATTACTGGTCACATATCAATTCGTTTCTCGTTTTTTATGACGTGCCATGAAAAATAAATAATATTATTTGAAAAAAAAAACTTAAGTTTATATTATTTTTAATTAATTTACAGGTGCAGTAATTGCAACGAAATTAAATGCAGAAATTAATAATGTTCATCTTGATACAGATACGAATAATTTTATTGGATCCAGTTGTAAGCACTTTGACGTAATTTTGATCGGAGATATGTTTTACGACGAGGAGTTTGGAAACTCGCTGTTTATGTGGTTAAATGAGTTATCTAAAGAAAATAAGACGGTGAGTTTCTATGATATTTTCAATTAATAAATTAAAAAAAAATACATTTATTTATTTATGTGTATCGTTTTCGTTTTTTTTTTACTTATTCGATAGCGTTGACGTTCAAATTTATTTGTATGAAATGAAAACAGCGCCATCTAGTGACGATAATCGGAATAGCATACATATCTCACCCTGATTGAACTTTATGCGTGGTTTCGACATGGTACTATGAACATAATATAGATGGCGCGCGATTTATATTGAATAAATGTTTAAAAATAAACAGAATGTATGCCAGAAAGTATACTCAGGGCTGTAGTTATATTTAAAATTAACTAAGCAGATGTAATTATAACTATTGTAATATTCGTTCGTATCTTTCACGGTAAACATTTTTCAAGAATTGTTTTAAATAACATAAATATTCTATTAAAAATAAATTAAAATTATTTATCTCATTTAATATTTGTTTAAATCAAAACACTAGTTTTAGAAATCTTATTGGCTTTAATTTACCATAGATGTAATGATGAATTTAACTGGTTTTAGATACTGATAGGCGACCCAGGTCGCCACGGACTGACAGAAAGTAGACGAAGCCACATGACGCTGCTAGCTAAATATGCTTTACCGAAAGAAACTCGCGAGGAGAACAATGGATATACCGAAACTTCTATTTGGAAATTGAATTAAGTTTGATATGTAACTATAACATTTGTTTTTATATTTCTAAAATAAAATCAAAGGAAAAACAATTGATTTATTTTGTTTAAATCACATGAGGCAACGACAAAAGGTTTTTTAATAGCTTTCATGATCCGTAACAGCCTGTGAATGTCCCACTGCTGGGCTAAAAGCCTCCTCTTCCTTTTTTGAGGAGAAGGTTTGGAGCTCATTCCACCACGCTGCTCCAGTGCGGGTTGGTGGATTACACATGTGGCAAAATTTCAGTGAAATTAGACACAGGCAGGTTTCATTACGATGTTTTCCTTCACCGTAAAGCACGAGATGAATTATTATCCCAAATTAAGCACATGAAAATTCAGTGGTGCTTGCCCGGGTTTGAATCTACGATCATCGGTTAAGATTCACGCGTTCTTACCACTGGGCCATCTCGGCCCATTTCATGATCGACGTCACGACATTAATTTTGTTTTGTTTTCTAATTTATTTTTTCAAGTAATCCATATTTTTTCATTGCGACCTTAAATTCGAGTGTTTGATAATAGGATGGGTTATTACCGACCTGAGTATCTTATGTACGTAATACGCATAATTCAATAAAATAATAGGAATCAGTAGCAAAATAAGGATACTCCAGTGTATAAACCATACTTTATTAAATATTTTGTTATCAAAATTTAATAATTTCAAGGCACAAGTAATATCGTTGTACATTTGTTGTTTTATCTTATCTTATATAACTAAATACTTCTAATTTAATAAGAAAATCGATAACCTATTTACATTACACAATAGTATATTACAATTTAAATATTATTTACTTTAAGGTACTAAGAACAAATCTCTAAAAATATAGTTAGAAGTTTGTAAATATGTAATTAATTAGATCTTTCATTGAGCACTATCCAATATGGGGTTAAAAATTTGGCAAGATGCTCTTAACATTTGGGACGTCATCTATTAGTCAAATACAAAACTAGTTCAAGTAAACGATCAGCGCCACCTAGCGGCGAGCGTCAGGACGACGTGGTTAGAGTTGGTAGTTGTGCATGGTGTTGGCGTAGAGGCCGTGCTTGGAGCGCGCGGTGCGGCCGGAGTAGTGCGAGTACGAGTCGACGTCGAGCGGCGCGTGCGGGTGCATGAGCAGCACGGGCTGCAGGGCGAGCGACTTCCTGGAGCCCGACACTGAGGTCGCGTCTGTCACGTACGCGTTGTTCACTTCACCTGCAACATCAATTAACATTTAACATTAATGAAATTTTGGCTCTTTCATACATGTTGGGTTGAATGGAGTATATTCGCAATTCTATCAAATTGCGTGCTTTACTTAGTCTAATAACGAGATTGCATAGTACCAAAAATATTTTATATGTTTAACATATCTATAACAATCGTAGTAATTACATAAATTTATAGTTAAATAACTATAATTTACCCTCTAGTATTATTTCAGAAATATATAATATATTACAGTGTTAACGTATATTATATTTTAATATAATTGGATTTTGTATTTCTTGTCATCTAAGATTTTAAAGACAACGGTTCAGTGCCATCTATTGGCAATTATTTAAACGAACTCATTCCCATGTAGAGATAAAATTGGCTTTTATTGTAAAATAGTCCTTATTACTTTTGACATAATGATCCTTATAAAATAAAAATAAAACACTTCTTAATATTATATTCTCATGGAAAAAAACCAAAGAATAACAAAAAGAATGCACGTAAACTGATCCTTTGTGGTATTTGACACCAAATACTCAGCTAATCATGTTTGAATCTATTAAGATATTTATCACAAAGGTAATAAAGACTAAAATGCCATAAACTTTGTCACTGAAATGCAAACTGCCAGCGGTCAAGAGACGACGTTCTTGACACAATTCGTACGTTGCTTTTTCTTTGAATCCACTGTCTTGCATCCTAATGTTCTTTATTTATCTCAACACCTGGTTTAGTGGCGCGTTACGGATACAAATTGTCTTTTTACAAGTGCAAATAATCCTTGATATTTTAAAGTAGATTTTTTATTGTATACGAAAAATGTTTAGCGTCCAAATGATGTAACTATATGTAAATAATAATACAAAAAACTATGTACTGCTTATCCAAAGCCTATTTCAACCAAAGTAGCAGTAAATCTACAAAGAAATAGACAACATTGACATTGAATTTACGCGATATTATTGGTCGAGTATTTGAATATAATCTGTGGCATTCATTGAGGATTAACATGGCGTTTTGAACACGAGATCCAGCGATCGATCAATCCATGAATTTTGTCAAAAAATAATTTTTGACACGGAGTAAATAGGTTTTACTAATGAGCAACGACAATGACAGCTCAAATATATTAAAACATAACCTCAAAACGCGTAACAGTTTCGTGTTAAAATACTAGTCATGGGTCGTAAGTATTTAGTTAGTAATGAGTATTGCATAAAGACAAATGACTCAAAATGAAATACATACCAATGGGTGTATTTATGTGTTACAAAATATCACATAACACTTAATAATCAGGTTAAGGGGAGGCTATTTTCCAGCCTGATTGTCTCACGACATACGACACGGTTCGTGGTGATGAAAGCGAGTGTGTAAAAATATGTTAAACCGATTTGCAAAATAATTAGCGTCAGCTCATTAAAACGTATGTATAGTAGCTATTATGTGTTTACAAGAGGTCATTAAAATTTTGTAGAAAAAAACTAAAACAGTTTTTTTTGTGGTATAGGTATGTGCAAAACGTTGTTTGTTACTTAAGACTCACAGTTTTTTATGTTATAGGTAAGTAGTCAGACGAGCAAATGGGACACCTGATGGTAATTGGTCACCACCGCCCATATAAATTGGCGATGTAAGAAATAATAATCATTCCTTAGATCGCCGATGCGCCACCAACCTTGGGAACTGAGATGTAACGTCCCTTGTGCCTGTAGTTACACTGGCTCACTCACCCTTTAAACCGCAGAATATCCTGCCTGAAGGGCCTGCACCAAGCCTTACCACCAGGTAGCTTATAGTACCAATTAAAAATGGGGATGGTGACAACTTGCCCTTCCGTCTCTCTGCTACAAATAATTAACTTACATATACTTTGTCTCATGTACCTTTATATAGAGAAGACGTGGGATAGGCGGTGTCTGGTTGTAACTTGACGTGTCGAGTCGCCAGTATGAAGGCGAGTGCTGCGAGTACGATGCCGTCGAGACAGCCGATCACAGCCAGCAGGTAGGCCCAGCGGACGTGACAGCGACCTGGGCGAACACAGGGAAAATCATTATAGAATATTTACTAATAATATAAATACGGAATATCCGAAGAACGACGTATTTATTCTACCTATTAATAAAAAGTGGACTGTACATGTCCCACGGCTGGGCTAAGGATCTTCTCCGTTCGAGGAGAAAGTTAGAACCTTATTTATAAAATTAGTAAAAAATAAATTTAATAATTGCGTATCGTGTTGTTTAAATTCAATAGAATCTACACTAATACAATTTTGTCCCCATATTTAAATGTTTAGTGTCTAAATCGAGTTATATTATACCGGCCAAGATACGAAATGTTTAACAATATTACCAATATTATACTGGTCTGCCGTGGGGCCGCACGTCTCCTGCACGGCTGTTTCGCTCCACCCGGCGGGGTACACCGCCACGCCTCCAATCATGCATACAGCTGAAACAACATATATACCTCTATATAAAGCAGAATTATTAATATATACAACACCGTACATAAGAAAATAATCGTAAAACGTATATAATATAACCGCTACATAATTATAAAGATCTTACAATCGAGATAATTACAATAAAATAGTTTTCGCTCGCAGCTTTGCCCGCGTGTTAGGATGAGATCGTGTAGTTACTGCAAAAATCGCTCATATACAAATATATATACAAATATATTTTTTTAATTTAAGTAGTAATAAATCAGTAATTTTTATATATTCTTTATACCTTTATCTAAATTCTAAACTGTAGTATTTTCCAAAAGATCGTATGTCAAAAATGTAATCCCAAATTTAAACTGCAGCAATGCTTATGTTAATATTTTTAATTACGAATCGATTGCTTGGCACATCAAATCAAATTCCTTTATTCAATATAGAAGGATTACAATTACTTATAATAGCTAAATTAGGAACTATCTTGGGTTCGTAAAAGAAACACCCTGACCTGAGGAGAACCTATAATATACCCCGAACTGTGACATTGGTTTAATCAGCTATTTTTTCTGTCCAGAAAATATGAATATGGAATATTGTTAGAGTTTCGGATAGGATTTTAATTCTGTGTCTGCGTGTATACTCATTGTTCGGCTCGAATTGCCGGCACATCGGATAATGGTGCATTTTTGTTTACGCAGGTGACAAACTCACTCAATTGAATCAAAATATCGAATGTGAAGTTCGTTGAACTTTATAAAAAAAATTACAATGAAAAGTGAAACTCTATTAGTAGTTACGTAAATGTACTAAGATGATAATTTACGCCAATTTCAAATGAAAGTGATACGAACGAATCTCTCGTCTACGCTCCGGCGGGCAGAAAGCAAGTTTCACCGACCTTGTACTAAGGAAGGGAATAATAATTGCCCTGAATCGAAAGTAAGTAGACAATAGATCAACGAAAAATTATATATAGTCTAAAGAAATATATACTTTATTCCATTGATTTAACTTTGAGAATATATTTTCAAAGTTACGACGTTTTTGACTTTAAATAATCGATCATTGAAATTAGCTGCAGAAGTACGTGCTTTTTGGGGAAATACAACACTACCGAATTCGGAACGCTTTGTTTTTACTGAGAATTTGTTTAAAGGAAAGTATAATAACATTTGTGCCGGTTTGATGTTTCAAGTCCGGCCTCACCGACAAGATGGATAGATTTGCGGGCAATTAAGATAGTCAACACATTAAGTACCATTATCAAATATCCGTTCAACTCATCAGCTTCATATCCTGGCATTTATCTTTAATACAATGCAAATTATCTGTTAATTATTTAAGAACAATAAAGCGCAGTTCCCAGGTATTTTAGTTTTATATAAACGGTATTTACTAAGGCCGTATTTAATTTATTCATTTATTATATGTATTTTACGCGATTTAGCGTTATTATAACAAAAAAACTGATATCATTTATTCATATAGATTTTTCTTGAACGTCACTTGCTCTGGTGTGTATGTCACGATAGGGAAACATAATGTTCACCCATGTGTATCCACCACGACGCAAAAAACCGTATCCTGAAATACCTTTAAATCTTCTCGAGACGCGGGAAAGTCGTTCTAGTCCAGCAACGGTATGTTTAAGAGCTGTTTCTGTATTTTTTAGTCATGAAATTCAACCCCAATGCTATAATTTACATGTCACAGAATTTTCTTTGTCACATACAGGTTATCTTACGATAAGCCGAGTGGTACTCTGATGCCTTAGATTGAGCTCACATGTCCTTTCCACTGGCCAATCAATACTTACGAATAAAGTAAAATATAATAATATTTAATATAATATAACTCCTATAATGATAGCCGAGATGGCCCACTGGTAAGAACGCGTAAATCTTAACCGATGATCGTGGGTTCAAACCTGGGATAGCACCACTGAATTCGAATGTGCTTGTTTTGTGATTATAATTCAATAGGGAAGGAAAACATCGCGAGGAAACCTGCATGCGTCAAATTTCACTGAAATTCTACCACATGTGTATTCCACCAACCCACACTGGAGCAGCGTGGTGGAATAATCTCCAAACCTTCTTAAAAAGGGAGAGGAGGTATTAAGTAAAAAGCTTGATACATATATTTCGAGCACTTTTTGTTCTCCAGCGCGTAAATAACTCGATTAATATTCATTAGCACATTTGCCATTAATTATAATATTGTAATGAGAAATTAAAATGCAATTCACACAACATTTTCTCACAGAAATACGCAGAGCGTAAGACGTCTTTATTACTGCCACTGTTACGCAATTCGAACAAATCTTTGCTAATAGATACATTATATATATTTTTTTGTTAATTAAATTTAAGATGTCGAAAAAAATAACGCAACGAGAGAACAGATTGCGTTTATATTTTGTACCGACACATTGTTTTGTCTCATTACTAATCTATGTAAAAAAACTGTCATAAGACATTTTAATCGACTTCAATTTGGTACATAAAAATAAAAAAAATTGCGCGCGGTTCTACCCATGTTGAAATTTTCCTGAGATTCTGAGATTATAAAACAAATAAACGATAAAATGAACCGATATTGATTTTTTTTTGCGTTGGGTACAGGATGGTTTCAAGACGGTTTAATTTCAATGTTTTTCAAATTAGTATTGGACATTGTTATTACTTATCATTCAAAGCTTAAATTCATGCCAATTTTTATATTTATTTTTTATTTTTAGTGATTTTATATTTTTTTACTGAAATTAATATTATATCTCCAATCCGAGACTTAGTTATTTATTTATTTACAAACGATTATGTACAAATCGACTGACTCATCTGCCATCTATGGCTATATAATTTGCTTTACTGTTCCCGATAATACAATAAGACCAATGTAGACCAAAATAGTATAGTACTTATAATTTAATTATTATTATTTATTTATTTTATATAATACGTTTCAACATTATTATGAAAATAATTCAATGCATCGTAAACTGAAACAGTGAATGAAAACACAAATCAAGTTTAGGGAAACAAAATAAGAGAAATACAAACATTAATTAAAGAATATTGTATAGGATAGTTTTATTATGTAGTATGTTAGTTAAGAATTACCTGCTGTTTCATTATTGATTTCGAATGTCGAATGTGCATGCCGTGTTCATTACAGGCACAAGGGACATAACGCGTCAGACCTATTTAAAGCCTACATATTAAAAAAAAAAATGTTTTTTTTTTTTATTTATTGTTGAAGCTCATTCGTTTTACGTAATACTGTGAGTAACGGAGCGTAGCATGTTCGTGTATTACTACTGTAGATTATAATAAATATATAAGATGAAAACGTAGATGATCTTTTTTATGTTATAGGTAAAAACTTACGGAAATATGATAAGAAATATTAACCATTCCTTACACCGCCATGTATCACCAAACTTGGGAACTAAGACGTTATGTCCCTTTTGCCTGTACACTGGTTCACTCACCCTTCAAACCGGAACGCAACAGTACTAAATATTGCTATTTAGCGTTACATCTGAAGTTATTAACGTGATATATAAGTACCGTACACCGTACATCCGTCACGGCAATTATTACGTGACGTTACAATCAATTCAAATTACCCTAAAGCCGTTACTTCATAGAATTTACTTTCGTTTCCATTAAACCACGTAACGGTAGACGTGCGTGGAGAATTTAATCACTTTATTTCTGGTAACGACCAGTTGTGATTTAGCCTTTATTTGATTCAATAAGATCTAAAGAGAATAGATAGAAAACTCATAAAATGAATCCAATTATATTTAATACACGCTGTATAAAAAGATAACAACAAAATATAAATAAGCAAATGTCCACTTAATAGTACCGTCCCACAGCTTATTATTATATTATTTTGCGGAGTATCTTTCGCCGGTTTTTCTCGGTCTGTGTTTATTATAATTCCGATTAGATGTTGTTTGTTGTTGTTGTTTTCCGGTAGATGTTTGATAACCAATAAGCAAGTGTAACGCCTCTATATTGAATAAATACTTTTGACTTTTGTTATTTAATTATATATATATTACTATTATTTAGGTTACTAGGATTATAATATTACATATAGACTTTATCAAATAAATAAATAACAAACTTCTGAGAAAAATCAGCAAAAAAACTAAACGGGACTATGTCACCATATTATTTTGCAGTAATTATTTAAAATACGACCTAGATCCGATCCTTTCCTTCCCAATCTATCATATATCATATATTTATCTATATAATATAAAGCAATGCAAACTATCGCTTAGCGCCTATCAGGTAAAAGGTCAAAGCTTTGCCTTGATCTCTTACCTATTATATTTGCAACGAAACTATAGCGATTGAATGCATTTATTTCAAAGATGTATAAAGAATAAAATTTACGATACCGAAAACATATAATATAAAAATTAAAGTGACAGAAGGGTAATCTTTTAGCTTTACGTTGTATATACATATATTACGTTAATCTATCCTCCACAAACTATTTTCGCCACGGCAATTTATTCTCAAGGAAGGGGAACAGGTTTTCTCTATTCTCTCACTCTTATAATCCGGTGGGACAGCAGATCCGATACGACCGGAACGATTTCGAGCGCAGGACCAACGGCTCACTGCTTACCGAGTTTCTTATGACACTAGTTATTGGCTCGCTCCATAGCACGCTGAGCGACCTGGAGCCCGGGGTTTGAACCCAGGAACTCAAGGTCTAAGGTCTTATTAGCTAGCCACTATATAAAAGAGCAGTAAACATAATATATCTATGAGTTTAAATGCAACGTAATTCGACCTTGTAATATTGGAGATAGCTTAATATGTTATCTATATATAGTTACTATGCCACCGTTCTCTTTAATTCGGCTTGTTATATGCAACGGTAGGTAAGATGGACCAACGGACCACAAGTTATCTGAATTCTGTTCTTGGAGACTGCCACTGTGAATTTTTTTATGGTTTTATGGTTGTACTTACACAGACGAGCTTATAGGATGTCATACCACCATGTCAGTAAAATAATTGAGAAAAAACTTATCAAGTTTAAAAAAAAAAACATGTCGAAGTGTATGCAAAATTCAGACCAATCGATTGGGTGAATCTGGAATATTCATTTGCAAGATTAGATCTATATAGACTGGTAAAGTCGAATAAGCATAAGTAAAATATAAGTTTGGAAAACAGTAGATTCAGCAAAGCATGGATAATGTATTAATATGTGTGATTGTACGTTAAGAAAGACAAGTTATTGAAATAGTTCCAATTTAACACAAAACTCGCACGAACATGCATGCAAATGATCTTGGAGTAGACAGATAACGACACGTCGTCACGTAGGCAAATTTTTCACACTCCATTTTTTACAAATTAAGACATACGCTTATAGTCAACTACGTAACACAACGTTGTCCTATAGTCACTTGACGGTAACTTGGTATCTTTATTCGGGTCTGATCCAGACCCCTCTTTCCCACTAGGCACACTAGGTCACTAGGACACTTCAGAGTGCCCAGTGGGAAAGGGGGCACGTGCCCAGGGCCCTGTCATCGATAGGGGACCTTAGTCCTTGCCAGAACACTAAACAATAACCGATACTCATTACCAAAAAAAAATTCAATGTCACGGTCAATCAAATTCAATCAATTGAATCAATTGAAAAACAAAGGAGAATATTTATATTATAACATACATTGCAAAGAAGAGAGACAGCTAATTAATTTCAGGCAAAAATAACATATTTTTTTCTAGTTATATTTCTAACAACGCAAATGTGTATAAGCCGTGACCACTTATCATCGAGTTACTCCTTTGCACGCCGACATATTTACAATTAAAAAAAAAAAACTACACCAGATAAAAACTTTATATCTAGTTTTTAATAGTCTTTAATTATTGTGTATGTAATTTTGACGCTGAATTAATAACAATAAATATTAATATAGATCAGTTTCGGATTTTTTTATACTGACTAAGAAAATATAATATAGTGGATACATATATACTTATAGAACGTGTTCTTAAAGTTTTTTTCAATTAAAATTAGTTTTTTTTTTTAAATAAAAACTCCTTGTTTAAATAAATACAGAAAAAAACGATGACTCACCCCTTTACATACCACGTTGAAATAATTATACGTTAAAGAATTACATAGAAGGAATAGAAGCTAAATAAAATTATCATTGTATTTATGTATTACAATAACGTGGCGTTATCCTGATAAGCTTAGGATGTGTTAATGTGTGTGTACGTACACACATGCTTACAATATTAAATACGCTGTTTATTGAGAGTTCAACTATGTATTATTATTATTTTATTAAATATTCATGTGTATCGATGTTTAAGCATGTTTTCATAGACAGGGTCGGCAGATTGTGCAGCACCCATACAAGCTGACAAGGCTAATGGGTGCAAAGAATAAAAATAAATGTTAATACTTTTGTTGGAATGAATAAATAAATAAATTACATATTAATCATCCGAAAGATTAACATATATGTATGTCTTTGTTTTCGTAACATAAAACATTTCGTAATATAATGATTTTCCAAGTTGCATGTGGGTACATATATGTGACTTATTATCGGAAAGACTAACTCAAAAACGATTGGTTAAATGTTGTAACCAGGCATTTATCTACACATGCGCATTACTTTACAGAATTAAATTTAATAGCTAACGACATTACCAAAGTATAAACTCGCTAAGAAATATTTTCACCTTCGATCACTAATAAAAATTATTATTACTGATCGAAGATTTTCACATAGGAAGGTCTCTATCGTTTATATATATAATATGTATAATGTATACATATATATAAGTTATCAAGAAGAATGTTTTTTTGTCTGAAAGCTATTGATGAGCTTTAGTGTTATAAAAAAAATAGATAAATGAGTAAATAAAGTGTTTAAAACATAATATCCTGGGACATTATTCACACACGGCCATCTGATGGCAAACTAAGCAGAGCTTGTGCTATGGAAACCAGACAACTGATATAATACATATACTACTTCTCTTTTGTAAGTACATACTTATATGGATAATTACACCCAGACTCAGGACAAACATACATGTTCATTCACACAAATGTCTGTCCTGGGTGGGAATCGAACCCACAACCTTCGGAATGAAAGGCAAGTCTATCAACCGCGCCAACCGGCTCGTCAAACATTAAAATTTATGTACGTTTCCGTCAAATTTTCAACAATGGTTAACAATAATAATCATAGAAAGATAAATACAATTTTTCAACAACACATATAACTATTAATATCATACGATATGGCTCAGAATAGAGTAGATAAATCTTAAACATTGAGTGTTAAATGAGGTAATGAAATTTTCGGAATAAGGTCCCAAACTCTTTAACAAGAAAGGTCATTGCCCTGTACTCTAGCCATCGGGCATTCGGATATAATTTACCTACTTTTAAAAATACAGCTAATAGCTACACGAATACACGTACATAATACAGTTAACGTGATCATGCTTAGGCGATCGTATTAGACTTACTATAGGATAAAATATCTATATCTTAAGCTCGGATTCATATCTGTTACTCCATGTTATATCCGGTAACAGAACATATGTTTTTGGCAATAGACAGAGCTAAGTAGCGCTCACATCTCAGCTATTATCCAATGAATTACATAAAGTGTTAACATTCACCGATGACTCTCCTTTCGACAGTTCGAGGCACGTAAAATATGGCGATATTTTAATTCTTATATAACTGTCTGTTACTCTACTGTTTAAAAAAAGTTAAATGTATCAGCCTCTAAATGTCTAAGGCCTCCTATCCTCTTTGAAGATTTCAATTTAATCCACCACGCTGCTGCGATGCGGGTTGAATTCAGATTATCATCTGCCACATGGACGTTTCGTCACGATGGTTTCCTTCACCGCCGAGCACTATGAATTATAAACACAAATTATGCACATCAATTCAGTGGTGCTTGCTCGGGTTCGAACTCGGAATCATCGATTAAGAATTTAAGATTCACGTCTTCTAACCACTCGGCCGTCAAGGGTCATTCACGGCCATCATTTACATCTGCTTCGCATATTAAAAAAAGCAATATTTTTATAGGTAATCTATCTTTTGTTTTATTTAACCAGACAATTATTAAATTAAAATCCTTGAGTCGTTTAAGAGAGTTAAATCCTAATATTGGTTACAGCCGTCGGCACAATTATTAGTAGCTTGTTTATTGGGGGTTGAACTCGTTTTTTTATATTATAGATAGGCGGACGAGCATATGGGTCACCTGATGGTAAGTGGTCAGTGCCCATAGACATTGGCATTGTAAGAAAGGTTAACCATCGCTTACATCAACAACACGCCGCTAACCTTGGAAACTACGATGTTATGTGCCTTGTACTTGTAATTATACTGGTTCACTCACTCTTCAAACCGGAACACAAAAATATCAAGTACTGCTGTTTTGCTGTAGAATATCTGATGAGCGGGTGGTACATACCCAGACGAGCTTGCACAAAGACCTACCACCAGTCTCAGCCTAAATAGGTATATAAAAAGTAGCATACGTGCTTAATTAGGATTCAAGGTCGCTTCATATAAAACTTCATCAAAATCGGTTGAGTGGTTAAGCCGTGAAAGCGAGACAGACAGACAAAGTTACTTTCGCATTTACAACATTAGTATAGATTACAAAAGATATGTTAGGTACAGTTCAAGTGTTTGCGCGAATACAGATCTATCTTTCAAATCCTATTCCTTCTGACAAAACATTCACTTTTAGAGCCTAGCATTGATATACGGTAAAGGCAGTTAGTTTACCTCGCAAATATTTAATTAAAAATATATAACTATAAATGACAGAGTTAATATTAATGAACATGATATTTTATAGCGCATAAAAGCTGAAGAGACAAATGAAAGACTATCAAAGATTATATGAATAATCTTAATAATATGTTAAATTAAAGTTCAAATTCCGATGCTAATTATTCTCTAGAAATAAATCTATCGTACTGGTGGTTAGCTTATGCGACAACAGATCCCAAGGTCCTGGGTTTAAATCCTGGATGGTACCAATAAGAAGCTATTCAGTTTATGTATCAAGAAATCTTCAATAACAGCTGGTATTAGGAAGTTGGAAATGTTACACTTCTGCACTTGTCTTGGTTATCCTGCCCGGGATACCAGGACAAAATAATTAAATTTTCAAGTTCATTAGACGCCTTTATATAAAAAGATCCCTTTATATAGATACATAAAGTTTGAGATAATTAAAGCGTGTTAAAAAGTATATAAATAAATACGATGCAATACACACACAGTTATTTCTTTGTATAATTTAGGAGCGTAGAAGTAATCAACTCTGTGAGCTATTTAATTGCTTTTAAAATAAATACACTTATACGCCAAAATGTTAAACACGACAATCAAAAACCATTTAAAAATGTCATAGCATCAACTATTAATGCAATATCGCGTATATCATATCGTACATTCGTGAGCCGTGTCGTATGTTATAAATAAGTAATTTGTGTTGTCGAGTGACTGGTCAGATACTAATGTTCCCATCACAGACGTTATCTCTAGCATCTATATTGTCTAGCAAATGTACGTATTGACTCACGCGGCCCACTTTTTATTTGGAATGTCGAAACACTAATTCTATTATCATGTAAAATTCAAATATGTACAGTTAGCCATAAGAGCGTACATGGATCATTTTACTAAGTTGCACAGTGATGCCCACTGTACGAAACGGATAAACTACGAAAATCTAACTTAATATTTATAGAATTATATACGCACTCAAGACCAAACCAACATACATACGCATATTAAATAATACGTAGTCAGTTCTTATATATTTTTTTTTTGACTTTTGGAATAAAAATATATTTAAAAAAAGCGACGATTTTTCTAAAAACATGTTTAATAAATATATACAAGAATATTTACCAGAATAAACTATTTCACGCATTAAAAATCAATCACGTAAATTTTATACAAGAAATTTGACAAAATTCGCTTTATTGCAATTTTGTATTCAGTTTATCCAGCAGCAAATTCCTCAGGAGTTGGCATATGGGCGCGAACTCTGGCGCACCTATCCTTGTCTATATTCAGACTTTTACGTTTGCACGCTATGTCCTTCTCCAACGCACCGCGATACTTCATTAATTCTGATCTTACGGCCTCTGCATCTCTCATCTTATTCTGCAGTGATTCGGTTGTCTCCTTTATAAACTTAGCTTCTGAAATTAAAGCATATTGAGCCTCATCTCTACAATTTTCCACACTTGTTCGTTCGTAATTCCTAGCATGTAACCTTGTCATCACACATTTATTCTTTTCATCTACTTTTCGCACAGATTCTTTTAGATAATCTATAAGGTTTTCTATATCGGCTATTTTTTTTAGATTGTCCTTTAAATTCTCTTCTAAGTTTTCACACATTGCTTCAGTAGCTTCAACTGTTTCTGCCAATGCATAATTAGTTCTGTCTGCCTGTAACTTCATGTCCTGACTTCCCTTAGTTATGACTGTCATGAGATCTCCTCGCAATTGTTCAGATTCTTGTCTTACTTCTTCGCAATTTCTGATGACCTCTGCACAATAGTGTTGCCAATATTCCAATGTAGTAGCATTTTCGGGCCACCTGGCCACGCCGGGATGGTACAATATTAAATTTGATTCAGGTGAAAGTGATACATTTTTTCTATCTACTTTTAAACTAATCATTTTATCGCTCCAATCAAATTCAATTGATGCCTTAGCTGCTTTATTTTTTTCCATTTGTACTTCAACTTTTGCTAAAGTATTCATAAAAACTCTTCTTATTTCACCGACAATTGCTACTTCTTTAATTAGTTCTTGTTCAGCGTCATCTCGTACTAAATCCGGTTCATATCGTCCTGTGCGCAATTCTAAGCATTCTCTCGATATCGCTTCTGGCATCATTAAGATTCTACATGCACCTTTCAGACGCGCTCTATCTTCATCTAAAGTGTTAATCTCATCAGTGATAGCTTGGAGTGCCTTTTCAGTTTGTTTTTTCCAATGTGCTAAGTCTTTAGTTCTTTTATCCAACATTGCGTTTGAATCATTTAGTTTGTTGTCTATATTGATAAAAGCATTTTCAATGTCCTTTTTAGTTTGAATTTCCAAAGCTTTAGCTTTATCAGTGGCGCGAGGAGTTAGAATGTACTCATTGTTTTTACGCCATTCGCCAGTAGAGTATCTTGTTATAGAGTATTTGTCAACAACTGGTCTAACTCCTGTGGTCCCTGCTTGTGGCGTCCAGTCTATGTGACCAGCTGCCCATGGACCAATGGGTCCCATTCCTAGAATGTCACCACTAGTGCTATCTGTAGGCTGTGGTAGATATTTAGGGGGAGCACCAGGAGGATAAATCTTGGGCTCTGGTGGTTTAATCATTCCAGGTACATACGGTGCAGCGTGGATATTTTCAGGTTGCCGTACAGTAGTAATTTCTTGTTTGGTACTTACGGTATCATGTCGACCTTCTTTAGGGCAAATGTTTGGACAACTGTATGGATCCGTCTTTGAAGCCATTTTTCTATGAATTTAGTTGAAACTGCTCTTGCATAAGAATAATAATAAAAAAATATAATAACAAACTAAGATAATATAAATTAACCTAAACTGTCATCTAAATGTCATTAAATAAATTGGTGCTTTGTATGTGCCAGTGATAAAAATAAAACGAATGGTATTCATATTGCAAATCTTTTAAATGTCTTTAATTTGGTGATAAATAGTTAATTTCATTTCACAACGTCAAATCTTCGATTGCAAAATTAATGTGAACAATAAATATGAATACATTATGTATGTTATATAAAACGAATATAATACGAATGCAAATGAAAGTCTTCTAATTAAGTTAATGGATATTGTTAAATTTCGAATGTTTTGAAATATTCTTGTAAATAATGGTTATTACAAATCTTTAAGGATATGCTATATATGCTGTATATTTAATTCGTTTTAGAGTTTTTAATGGTTGTATATAACAGTCTATAACAGTATTTTCATAAACAAAAGCATATTAAGTACCATACCAACTTAGCAAGTATTACATCCCATGATAAGGTCACAGTAATCACCATTATTATTCGTTCCCACTCTCGTGGGATGATAGATAAAGATGCCATTGTTTTTTTTTTTTTGTTGAAAGTAATTTTTGCTGTTCTTGAGTATAACGATTCCGTGTTCCGTAATTACTCAACGGTTCATTAATTCCATGTTATCTAAATTGTTCATAGTCGAGAAGGGTTTTAAATAACGTTGGTATCAACTGTAACGTTACAATCAACTTCATATTAAATATGCAATATGTGTTTTGCAAAGATCTAAGTATATCGTAAATTAAGGGAAAACTACGATTCCTGTCCGAGAACGGATGCGTCTAAATTTAATAAGTCAAAAGATATTAAGGCAAATCTGCTAAAGTAACTACTTACTGAGTTTTATGTCGGTTCTCCTCGGTACAATCTACATTCTAAACCAGTGGTATTTTGAATTTTATGTAATCTTGTAAAATGACGACTCAAATGTTTGTAAGAGCCTACTTTAATCAAGTATATATCTTGATTGCTTCTTTGCTGTAGAATTTAATAGCTAGTACTTGTTACATAACTTTTATTAAATTTTGAACGACAATGAATATAGTTTCTAACATAACATTCTAATAAGTAAATATAATAAAACACGATTTATCTAAATCAAAATAGCATCTCCGAATAATTTTGCAATGATCTTACGCAATCGACACTTGTTTACAAGACAATAAATAGTGAAAGGTGATTACAGAAGCGGTAAGTTTCTCCGAGACGAAAATAATAGTTTATTAATTAAGTCATCCTCATAGTGACAAATTTCTCACTAAAATACTTGTTCACAACATGTGTAATATTATTAAAAGCAATATATGTATGAATATGGGAGACAGAAGCTTTTAATAGAGGACTATGTATTTAGTATCCAGCCAGTTCTGACGCAGACGGGTAATGAGAACGCACCATACCACATCTGTCTCGGTCGATGTTTAATGTCTTCCTTTTCGATGCAATGTCTCTTTCTAAAATTATCCTCTTCTCCAAAAGCCCTTGCCTCACTCTCTCTGCGTTTTTTAGCTGACAGAGCAAAGATGTAACGGTTTCATGAATCTTTTTCACTTCCTCAATCAAACCCAAATGAGGCTGATCTCTAACACTTTCACCATGTGGCCTCCAATTATTTCTATTATCAAGCCTTGTTTGAGCTAATTTCATCGCTGCATCCATTTTTCTAACAGAATCCTGTAAGTTACTTATTAATAGCTCCATATCAGCAATTCTTTGAAGATTATCTCGCAGTGTCTCTTCTAATTTTGTGCAAAGTTCCTGACTTATAGCGACCGTTTCTGCTAATGCCATATCAGTTCTATCAGCTTGATTCCTAAGTTTTCGACCACCATTCACTAAAATAGCATTGAGACTTCCACGTAAGTCAGCTGATTTCTGTCGAGTAGCTTCACAATTTTGAATAGTCTCTCTACAAAAGTATTCCCAATATTCCAATGGTGCTGTATATTCGCCAAAACGAGTTGATCCTGGTTTGAACAGAATGGTATTAGACTTCGTGTTAAGACCTAAGTTTATACTTTCGGTGTTGTAGGCCATAGCTTTATCACACCAATCATATTCTATTCTATGTTTTGCTGCCTTGTTTATAACCATTTGCTCTTCAATTTTATCAAGTGTATTTTTCAATGTAGACCGAACTTCACTCACTAGATTCATTTCTTTAATTAGCTCTTGTTCTGCTAAATCTGATACCAAATCTGGTTGAAATCGATTAGAGCGAAGATCTAAACATTCTTTAGATATAGATTCAGGTAGCATTAGTACTCTAGAAGCACCTTTCAAGCGTTGTCGCTCTATTTCAAGAAGCTCCACTTCTTCCGTAATCGCTTTACACGCTCGTTCAACTTCGACTTTCCATCTGAATATGTCTTTTGCTTTTTGTCGTAATCTTTTGAAGTTTTCGCTTTGTTGCTTATCAATATTACCAAAAGCTTGCATAATAGATGTTTTAGCGTTGTATTCTACAATATTCGATTCAGTTATAATTTCAGGATCAAGCACATTTTCATTATGTTTTCTCCATTCGCTTAGAGAATATCGGCTAATGCTATACTTATTAACTGCTGGCCTTGTGCCCGTCATCTTGGCAAGCGGCGTCCAATCAACCTTTCCATCGGGCCCAGGTTTGAGATTAGGAAGATGTTCTTCACCAGATATAGGATGTGGTCTTGGTTCTGCTTCTTCAGGTTCACGAGTTTCAACATGTTCCGGCTCTTTAGATTTTTGTTCTTCTAATTC
This sequence comes from Nymphalis urticae, assembly GCA_905147175.2. Classification (NCBI taxonomy): domain Eukaryota; kingdom Metazoa; phylum Arthropoda; class Insecta; order Lepidoptera; family Nymphalidae; genus Nymphalis; species Nymphalis urticae. The sequence goes on from LR990008.1 coordinate 507,342, forward strand.
TTTAATTTCTTCTAAGGCTTTTTCTGGGCTTTTATCGGCCTTTTTGAAGGCTCCGATATCTGTGCATACTTTTGGACATCTGTCGTCTTCGGGAAAAGAAGTCATATTTATATTATATTTTTATAAAATTAATCATAAACGTTAGAATAGGATTTTGATGAAAAAAATACCGTAAATATAAAATTAAACACAGATGTAATACGACTGACAATATATGTTTTGATCTTATTTATATATACATCAAAATTGGCATTGACGTCAAAAACACAGCCGGCCAGTATTCCCCTTAAAGTAAATTCTATTAAATAGTACTAATGTCACGATCTACTTAAAGCATTGTACGCTATATATATTATACATGCAAGTATTAACAACGTTGGTAAAGTGGACCAAAAAAAATATTACACGGCTTTTTTGATTAATCCAATTTATGTATTTTTGTTATTTTCGAACTATGTGTGTCTACTTTTGTTGAGTTGAATGCATGTCTGATATATAATAGTATTTTATTTTACAAAAGTTTTATCCAAAACAATTACTAAATTATAATTGAAGAGAAATATAGAAACAAAATCTTTTATTATGAGAACGCTAAACGGAATGACACTTTATTGATAAAACTCCTTAAAATAAATACATGACCATATATACTTGTTTAATTCTAAAATTAACAGCAAAATAGTATATATATATACCTGTTTTATTTATCTTGTTCGCATTTGGTTAGCGCTACCGACGAGCGTCACCCTCATTATTATTCCTTTCCGCCGACAGTGAAAACTTACAATTTGCAATGTCCGACGTTTGTCCGGATCTTTATTTACTTCGTTGTAGTTTAATCGCTCGACTACTTTCTATATAATATCAATGATCTGCTCTCGTTTTCACTTCTTGTTTATTTATTTCATTAATATAAATAATATAAGAGAGCTGCTGCGCTGGAGACGTCTAAAGATGGAATTACAATTGTTTTGAAAATAGAATTGCAATGTTTTTTCGTTGTCTAGTCAAAATGTTTAAGATAGGTAATGGAATAAGAAGATATCTTCGCTAGGGTATACTAATGTTATAAATAAGAAAGTGCTCTGTCTGTCTGTTACGTTTTCACGGATAAGCTGTACCGATTTTAATGAAATTTGCTATGAAGCAATCTTGAACCACAAGGAACGACATAGCAACTTTGTACACCTAACATCTGCCCATCTCCCCTTTAAAACTCGTGCGAATCCGCGGGCAATAACTAGTAATACATGTCTCGAAATTGTCTTGGGTATAACATAGAATAACATGGGTTAACGTATAATGATCTTTATAAATATTGTTTTATGTATAAAGACGCGTATTTTAAAAATACAACTTCGACCTCGAATAAAAAAAAAAGTAAAAATCGTGATTCAATAAATTAATAATTAGCAATTAAGTTTCTTTAAACAGAAATATTTATTTTTATCTTTAACATTACCACAATAATAATAATGCCGTCGTACAAACATAAGTGCACATTTCGTAATCATTAAATTAATGAATATAATCGTTTAATTAACAAATGTAAGCAAATTTATGTAACTGTTAATTCGTTAATAATTTGTTTTCGGTTTAAAATTTTTTCGTTTCATAATTTCTTAATGATCTCTTGTCACACTCATGCTGCATGCTTTTGCTGCTGCTTACAAATTTTGTTTAAATAAATCCTACATAATAATAATAATAGCCATACATTCAGATCTCAAACCCAAGAAACAATACTCCAAAATATTAAACCCAGACTCATTCCAGTATCTGGGACTTGCTTATTGTTTGCAGATCTGTTTGCCTATTGGCAAAGGCCTCCTCCAAAAATCCTACATACAACATATTTAATAAGAAATGCAGTTCAATGCCTCAGTTGCTAAATTAAAAAAAAATTGTAAAGGAACGCTTGTGTGCTAATGGTTATTAAACAATTGATGAATTTATGTATGATAGCACACCTTGGGAATAAGACGATCGCCGCTTGGCTATTTCCTTTTTTTACAAACTTCGTAAACGAAACATGATATGAAAAAAAAACCCACTGAGTTTCTTTTGCCGGTTCTTGAGTTTATTTTCCGAACCGATGGTGGTTCTAGTTTGACTATCAATAAGTAAGTGTAATGCTTCAATGATGAATAAAGTATTTTAAATTTTATTTTTGATTTTGAAACTTTCATTTATAGTTTGGAGGTTATTAGTGAAGAGGTGGTAGGGCTTTGTGCAAGCTCGTCTGGGTAGGTACCACCCACTCATCAGATATTCTACCGCAAAACAGCAATACTTGATATTGTTGTGTTCCGGTTTGAAGGGTGAGTGAAGTGTAATTACAGACACAAGGGCCATGACAAGGTTCCCAAGGTTGGTGGCGCATTGGCGATGTAAGCGATGGTTAACATTTCTTACAGTGCCAATGTCTAAGGGCGTTTGCTGACCACTTACCCAGGTCCCACTTATATCAGGTGGCCCAAATGCTCGTCCGCCTTCCTATTCTAAAAAAAAAAGGTAGTGCGAAATAAAGATGCAATTTCGACGTGACATCGTGTCCACATATAATATCTTAAAGAAGAAAACTACTACTCTCCAGCAATTGAGTCAATTTTGACATATGTATATATAATATTTCGCTCTCGATTTATAATAGATGCGGCGTGGTCGGATTGTGCGGCGCCCGTTACCGTAGCCAGGCGATTAAGCTTTCACGTCTCAAATGCTCCGCTAGTTATATATACTTTAGAAGACGCGAGTGGAGACATGTATGGATATAAAAATGTTTCACACTTGACGATAATGATACACAGTATTATGTTACAAGGCATTACTATGGATTATTATATTACCGCCATATTATATTACATACAATGTTATTAGGACCGATTTAAATATAATATTATAATAAAACAAAAGAATTGTTTTAGGTAATAATAGCTCTTCAATAAAAGTGTATTCTTTTTTTGAGAATGATATATATATAACATACATAACTATATATATGGATAATAATAAGATAATTCTTTATATACAAAAACACAACACATACTGTATATGATATGCTTCTCGTTGAACGATTTTATAACTAAATATAAGCGAAATATAGTATAAATAAGCAAAAGTAATATCATTCAAGTATAATCGACCTTGCTTAAATAAACTTTGTTAAGCTGGTGATTAGTTAAACAATGCTGTCTTTTTCATTCGAATGTCAAATCAATATTGACATATAGAGAGAAATCAGTCTTTGAAGTCAGCCGCTAGGCGATGTTTATAAGTAAGAACGAATACGTTTCTTCTATTTATGCAGCAAAAAACACTTGTTTTATTCCGACTTTCGCAGTCAGGAAACGTAAACAAACGAAACGAACGTCACACAATCAGTCTTCCGTCAGTGAATAATATTTATTTTACATATTTGTGACGTGTATATTAAAAGATTTTTTTTACTCTTGTAGTTTAAAAAGTATGTCTGTACTAACCAGTGTGATTTAAAAAAAAAATTACGTTAGACAGCCAATCGAGTAAACGTTATGGTAAAGTTATGGTAAGTAACTAATACCCATGCACGTTGCTCTTTGGCGCATACCCAGACGGACTTCTATAATGCCTACCGCTATGTTATATCATTCTATAATAACCGTAAATATCGAACATAATTGGAAGCACCGAAGCAACCGTCATTTTAAATACAAGCCCCAATAAAGGTTATACGAAATTCAAAAAGTATATTTCTGATTTAAGATGACGTAACAACATGCACCATATGAAAACAACAGAGGTGTTCTTTAAGAACAAACTTAAAAATTACGCCAGAATACGGTAGTGTAATGTCAAAGTTTTATGCGACATTGACCATAATGTATATACAATTTAAAGGATATATGTATCAAAATAGCGTATCAGCGTAAGTCGGTTTTCGACATATCACGAGTCAGGGAAGTGAGTTATTTAATCTTACAGAAGCATTGCAATATCGTGTACGTATTAATAAAATAAAATAAAGTTATTTTGGTTTCAATTTTATTGTAATTTTAATGTTATTATGCTGTTTTATTAAGAGTATACAGCACTATGCTAAGTTGGTTATCGTATGTGGGTTACATGCGTGCGAATATTTTTTCCGGTCGCCTAGCGGTCCGAGTGAACGATGAGGTCAGCCAACCGGCTGTGTGTATAACCACACTATTAATGTCAATAATACAGGTTTTGATCTGTTAAGTTTCCTTTTAATTTTAACACTAATAGACCAGAAATGTCAGTGAAACCATTCCAGATTTGAGGATTGCGCAATTAAATAATTATTGAGCCATTCTTATTGTACGGCCATTCCTATTATCAAATTTATTGCCGTTTAATATTCTATAAGTTGGTGTGTTTCGTAAAATTAAACTGTTTAAAAAAATCTGAAGTAAGAAGACCACGTTCTATTTTTTTTTAATTTATGTAAGGTAAGCTGACCTGTCAATTAACTTAGCAGTAAGTGACGTCATCATTGTCAATACTCCAGCACACCATGGAAACTGAATTGCTATAGATCCTATAAATTGATGAATGTGCGATGCGTATCTAGCGGACCTTCAAAATGCTTTACCACATGGTAACACCAAACCCCGACCGAGCGGGTCGTTTTCTGGCCAAAACCGAAGACGAAACTCAAATGACCCAAATAAATTAAGTTCGAATTTGACTAACAGTTAATATTTTTTTGTATATTTAGTGTGACTAATATAAACAAATTAACTTCATAATTAAAACTACATTTATTAGATAATTAAATCTTCGACCGATTTGGGCTGAAAGTTCGGTCGGATACTACCAACTTATAATTAATTATGATGAAAGAATATACCAAATAAATCATTTTCTAATTAGTTAAAATTGCAAAAACTCATCAGACACTCATCATCACTCTCATTACATAATAATAGTATCATTATAATAATTACGAAATAATTCAGAGAATCCAATATAGTCTAATATAACATTTATTAATGGAAGTTAGCTATTACATAACATAATTAAAAGCTTTTTAAGCTAAAGAAGACTTCTAAAAGTAGGTTGTGAGTATTAATAAATTATTGGATAGATGTAAAAAAAAGTACTGAGCACACACTGTTACCGCACATACATAAATTTATAGGATACATAAATAAATCCTATATCCTATAAATTTATATAGCAATTCAGTTTCCATGGTGTGCCGGAGCATTGACAATGATGACGTCACTTACCTAAGTTAATTAACAGGTCAGCTTGCCTTATAAATAAAAAAAAAAAAATAGAACGAGATATTCTAACTTCAGATTTTTTAAACAGTTTTCTTACCGGTAGAGCTTGACGATACAAAAGTACTTATACAGGGTGACTGGTGAATTAGGATCAATATTTTAGGAGCATAATCGGTACATGATTCTCATTCGAATTATGTAAAAAAATAGGTACTTAATTTTTGACCAAATTTACAAAAATTTTACTTTAAATAAATAAAGTGTGGACATATTTCCGCGGCGCGTGCGGCGTAGTATTTGCCCCCCGCAACCCCTGCCCCGCGGCTTATTAGTATTAGTAGGTTAGTAGGTTAGTCGGGCGAGCGCCGCCGTAAGGTTCGTCCATCTTCCCGCGCGCGCGCCCCTAGCGATCGATCTTACGCGTATACCTAATGTTTCGTGTGTGAGTGTGACCCGTAATTAGTAATTAGGTATGGCATCAATACACAAATGCAGAATAATGTGAGTACTGTGAGTAGTAAAGTGACCCATTCGTGTTAAAGCGTGTGAAAGACAATATGCGTAAACGTGCCGAACTGTGTATCACACGAGCAGGAGCTCACTTTGAACATTTGTTAAGGTTAGTGTAGTTATGTAGGTAAATAGGTAGTTAAATGATTGACAATCGTTGTAAATAAGTATGATTCAATTTTTAAATACGCCGGAAATACCAAGATAGGTAAACAGTTAATTTTTGTCCCAAGTTCATATCATTTACCTAGTCAACAAATTTGTTGCTTAAACGAGTGAAATATTTTGGTATTTTTGCCTGTTCTAAGCCAGGTTTAAAGTATGAAGGGGGATTGGATCATGCTTGTTTATCAAAGGTAGCCTGCTACCCTGTTAACACGCGGCGGCGTTTGGACGTAGGGAAAGTACCGCGCGATAACTAAATGTACATAACGGTGTTGTGTCGTCAGCGCAGCTAGGGCGTCCACATGACGCGTAATTAATTACATAACTTTTGGTTAACTTTACTTAGAAGTTTATTAATATTTATGTTATATGTATTTTTTTTTGGTCATATATGGTCGTCAAATATCACGTCCTTAAGTATTGATACTAATTCACCAGTCACCCTGTATAAATCTATTTGAATAAAAAAATATTTAGATTTTGATCGTTATCACAAATCCGATCCATTTTTAATCAGCACGGATTAGTAACTGCCAACATTTAAATGTCGCATACGAGAACCATGACGGTTCCACTCATCACCGCCGAATAATATGGTGATTATTCGTACAGACGAAGAGTAGGTAATTTTAAACATAAGCTACAAGTTTTAGATAGTAAACATTTATAAAAATATATGTAAAACTTTACACGTCTCCCTATAATATTGTCCTATGTATAACTATGTTTAACATTTATTGTAGACGCAATTTTAATAACTTGCACTTGGAGCGTAACCACGTTGGTTTATTCTCCTTTAAACTCAAATATAGTCAAATAAAGTTTATGCTACGTTAAAATATTTACGGAGTGTCTTCCGATGGGTGATTGATGTCTGATTTCGTTAACAACGACCACTCTAAACAGACGCTAGGTATATGCGCAGGGTCTATTTTAGAGCTCAAGTGTGTGGGTGCGCAAACGCAGGTGCACGGGTATAAGTCCTTCGCTAGGGATCTCTTACTGAGATAAACTCAAAAGCGGTTAGAGATTCGACCTTGTTTTTTTTTCTCCACATACGCGTGGATTTTAATTACCTGTCGTTTTTTATTCGAATATAAGTTACTTATATAATTATTATATTTTAAATTGAATACTATAACTATACTTTACTTGGTCGGAAGGTTCTGTGTAAGTCCGTTCGTGTCAGTTCCACCCACTCATCACGTCTTCTACTACAGTACTATACGTAGTATTGTTGTGTTCCGATTTGAAAGGTGATTTAGCCAGTGTAAGCCAAGCACAAGAAACATAGCTGCTTAGTTCCCAAGGCTGATAGTGCATTGGTGATGTAAGGAATGGTTAATTTTTCCTACAGCGCCAATGTCCATGGCAGTGGCCTTTATGCCAGCCCGCCTACCTATTATTAATAAATAAGATAATATTCCTTATTCTCGACCTACTGTCTAAGCCTAAACACCCAGCCAATAGACGCTATAACCACGCTAGTACCACTATTAGAGTTATTTCAATAATTGCCATAATTATGTCTCGTTCATTCAAATGTTTTATAATGCTTACTGTACAGTACTTATGCAAATATCTGCAAGAATACGTAGGTAATAAATAGTTCTTCGAATTACCGAATTCCAAAGTTGTTATTCATTTAACGAGAACGGTTCGAAACGCTGACATTTCGTACGTTACGGTCGGTATTCTTTCGCAAGCTATAAGCTACACGACCGCACCTGTCTAGCCGTAGGGTTGCCAAAATTATTTATGTAATACTTATTAATTAATGACAAAATTATAACGTAATAATACAAATTCTAGAAGATAAGTTCGCGTATGCTTTTGCCCTGTACTATGTTGTTTTTTTTGTTTATTTTAAGTATTTTACAATAAATAAGATACAAGATTGGCTAGTTACTAGAAATTGGTTATCGTACATTATTTCAATACAATAAAATGTACGATAATTTATTCTATGATTAAAAGATGGTCATTAGATTTATTGTATACGATACATATTTATATTATAAATGTAAGTGTGTTTGTTTGTTACACTTTCACGTCTTAACTACTCATGACTGACTGACTGACTGAATGATTTTCATGAATTTCTGCATACACATTGTCAGGAGTACAGAGAAGGAAACAGGATGAGCACCTTGCTTCCCTCACTAACTGAGTTAGCCATAAATTTGACGAGTTAATTCAAAATCCATCAAGCGATGACGATACCTGTTGTATTCCGTTTGATAGGACTAGCTTAAAAAAACACCTTTTAAGTTTTGCTAATACCTTTTTTGTTTCGTAATATCTCTATGTTATGATTGATTTTTTTTATATATAAAATGGCGAATGGCTCCCTTGGTGGTAATTGGTCATCACCGCTCTTAGATATTGGCACTGTTAGAATATAAACCATTCCTTACGTCACCAATACGCCACTAACACACGCCGCCAAGTTATGTTCCTCGTGCCTATAGGTACACTGGCTCACTAACTTTTCTAAGCAGAACACAACAATACAAAGTATTGCTGTTTGGTGGTAGGATATATGATGAGTGGGTGGTATTTACAAAAAATATTTATAAACTCAATATGCTAATACGGTCCCGTTATATTCAATAGCCCATCTAAAATAACGCTAATTACACAGAGATTTTTTATAGAATAGGAAGGCGGACGAGCATATGGGCCACCTGATGGTAAGTGGTCACCAAACGCCCTTAGACATTGGCTCTGTAAGAAATGTTACCCATCGCTTACATCGCCAATGCGCCACCAACCTTGGGAATTAAGATGTTATGTCCCTTGTGCCTGTAATTACACTGGCTCACTCACCCTTCAAACCGGAACACAACAATATCAAGTACTGCTATTTTGCGGTAGAATATCTGATGAGTGGGTGGTACCTACCCAGACGAGCTTGCACAAAGCTCTATCACCAGTTAAATCGTATTTATCTCGTCTTTTAGTACTTCCACTTTAACACAATAAGATCTTAATTATACCAGGCACATATATTAAAGTGTTTTTTGTGTATCAATAATTACTTGTGTAAGAAATTGAATTAAATATAATGTGTAACGATACAGAATTTGTTCTTAACTGAGTTTTTTTAATGAACAACATACATAAATTATATACACATTATAATATTCTGCAGATGATGCTTTATAAGTTTATCTTAAAAACAGGTTCATAATGTATTTTTTCCTATGTAATATTTTTTCTGGTTTGGACATCCCTATAAGACGGATGTTCGATGCGACACCTGTCTGGCGCAGGAATAACTACCGGTTGCCGACATTTCTTCATTTCTTGTCTAGAAATCGATATTTAAACACTAAATACCGTACAAAGTACGAACCTGTGTTACTAACAATACGCTTTATGAAAATGAAAGTTTGTTAGCTTGTTGTTTCGCGCCAAACCGGCTTAATTAAAAAAAAAAAAACAACAACAGATATTTGCGAGATTTTAATAAACAGTTTAAGTATTACTGGTATAATATCCTCGTAGCAATATCAAACAGTATGACTATTTTTTAGTAGTCAAGATCACGGTACACTCAAAACCCTTTTGTTCTGAACTCTACCCCTAATAATAATTATGAATAAAATATTAAAGAACCTTGATTATTATGAACATTGAAATTTATCAGTTTTCGGGATACAGTCTGTAAAAAAAGCTAATTATCAAAAAAAACTAAATTATCACTGATACACTCGCGGAATCTCGGAAAAATAATCAATTACTTAGTAAAAATGTATTTATTGAAAATGGACTAAAATCGTAAACATAATTGAGATACGGTATAACAATTTATAGAAATCAAGGTCATATTAACAGGTAGTTATTGTTGGTATTGGTAGTATATTTATATTTTCTAAAAGAATATATATATATGTATATTATAATATATGTATCTATCTATTTGTATATTATTAATATTTATTTTTTAAAAATTACATATGTTATAGTCTCTGACCTTTGATTTGATAAAATTAAAAAAAATGAGATGAACTATAAATTATTATCCTTCTAATGATTCACAATGTTTAGGGCAAATAAGGCTAGCAGAGTTTCCACACTGGATTGCCAGCTTATTATTTAAAAAAACACAAAAGGATATATTGAAATATTAGCGATATTTGTCGTGATATGAAACTGACAATGCAATACAAGGTCAATATTGCATTCAACTTTTACTTTCGCTATAAAAAATATCGATGATCAAAACTGGTACGTTACAAGATAATTTTCTTAGCTTATTTAAGCTTATTCTTCTTCCTTATAAATAAATTGGTATCTTATAAATTAATTTATTATTGTAACAGTCACATATGTTCAAAGTAAACCATAATAATTAAACGAAGTTCATAATTTTTCTATAAAAAACGTAGCTACAGTATGTTGTCCTTATTTTTTGATGTCGGTTAATAATGTTGACGAACCCATGGTATGTATGTGTCATCAATGATATCATTGTATGAATATTTAAAAGCTAAGGCAAACTCACCAGAGAGTAGTTGGAGCCATCCGCATATGTGAAAAACTGTCGTTGACTGACAGAAGAAAAACAAGAGCATGGCGCATATCGTAAACAAGGCCAAAGCGACCGCAGCTCCCACTAACACTGTCGCGACTTTGAACACGAAACCGTTTATTGACATAAAATCATCGAGTCGTCCTTTACAGTCCTCCACAGATTCATCAGCTCTGCATATCTGCCACAAACCGAACTTCCTTGGGTACTCTGTTTCCAAATCACCGATCCATTCCGGAGTAACGAACGCGACAACGCTTATAATCGCGTAGCAAATCGTGAATATAGCCCAAAGTACACCAATCGCTTTCGAATTACGGACGTAGTTCGTAGCGTATAAATGTGATGAATCCACGTATTCAATTTTCGAACCCATTATGAGAATTCAGAGATAACAAACTATTGGCACATTTTTTTGAATAAAATATATGTAGTTCGTTTTTTATTGCAATCACAGCTTAACACAAAACTATGCAATTCGAGGACGCTTGACACACTACTAAAAGCGGATACAAACTACAAAGTCGTACAACCTCTCGCTGCGCCATTCAACTAAGTGAACAAAAGTGGGGATAAGTAAAATAATCAAGCTTGTAAGTTGTAGTTCGTGCTTACCTGGACTTAAATAAAATTGTTTTTCATAATGACGCCCTATGTATAGTACTTGTAATTTATATTACCGATTTCAGTTTCAAAGCACATTTTGTAAGTTCTTTCAGAAAGCACAATATGCTTCTACTTTCTCATGGACTGGACGGGACGTAAACATTTACAAAATACAGTTTTAAAGTACGTTAGCGACATCTGTTGTTGATTGAGATAATTGTAAGTTTATGATTTAGTGTAAAAAAAAGTAGTACTATTTTCGATTTTTATTATTATATTATCAAAAATACTATATACATTTATTATATTTCATATAATATCATTAAGATTATTTAAATTAACCATGCGTGTATAGAAATGTATTAAGCCGAACCAATTGCGATGGTAGCTGTTTTTAGGCAACTCGCTGTATTTTCTGTAACGTTTTTATTTAGACGGTTACTCGAGAGGACAACCATATGTGTCGGCTGTCGCTGTCAAAGTCATGCATAATTTTAATGCATTAATGCACTTTACTTGTGTTATGTGTACAAAATCTATACAGTAGAGTTTACAACATATTTTAGTATATAATTATCTTATTTTCCATTATTGTCGTTAACGTTTAATCTTGGATAATGTATAGTGATTAACTTTCCATTCAATACCATTTGTATCATACAAAATAGTGTTTTATGTAAATAAATATGTCGGTAAGAGACAAGTGGGTTCGCCGGTTCTCTGTCGACGAGACGGCAAAACATAAAAACGGTTTTACGATTTACAAGATAACATCCGTTGTAAGTATTTTTATGGACTTTATTTAGTCATAATACATAAGTGCATACTTTTATCAGTTTAACAACAAAATTAAGTTTGTATCGGTGAGGGAACGTTATTGATTAGTAGCAAATATTGCTACTCAATTTCCGAAAGTAGGTTTGTGGATATATAAAATTGAAAAGTTAACAACCCTGACATATATAGGAGGTACTTGTGTTAATTTGTTAAAATATACTGAATAATCATTCATTTTTTTAATATGAATGTGTTTATTATCATGTGTAATACAATGATACCATTACAATTGTTGTGATAAAATATTGTGAAATCCATATTAATCTACTTTATAGAGGAGGAGAGGAAGTGATTGTTTTTTTTTCTAACCAAGTTCATCTTCATCGTTCTACTTATTCTTAATAATTATAGTTGCACTCTCTATAATAAAATAATGTGCAGTTCAAATAAATGAATAGTATAAAAATGTGACTTCATTTAAATTGTATAAGTTATGATAAGTAACATAGTCATTTATGAATGTAAAACTTTGTTTAAATAAATAATGTACAATAAGAAAATAAAATATTATTTAAATAAAATTAACTTCTTGAATATTAAACAGGTAATAATTACAACCATAATTCAACTTTGCGCTTCAAAATGAATAAGGAAACACTTGTTAAATATTTAATTTTAAATACAAGTATGGTGAGAAGGCTGTATGCCTCATGCCTCTTCAGATTGGTAACAGTTGTTACTTCTATCTGTGATAGTGTCTATGTATGAAGGCGACTTCACACCATCAATTAGTTTGTTTAACGAGCAAATACATCACTAGATGGTTTGTATTGTTAAAATTATTAATTGAAAATGAGTTTAATATTATAAACATACCTTTTAAAATTAGAGATTACTGATATGAGTATAAAAATAAATGCAACTAAGTATTGGTGTATAAGTACACAATAAATTACGATATAGTGTGATCAGTCAATACAGGTGGAAATATTTAGGTTGGCTGTTATATGTACTTTAACCAATTATTTTAATTGTACAGTAATAGCCTTTGAATGTTCCACTGCTGGGCGAAGGCCTCCTCTCCCTTTTGAGGAGAAGGTTTGGAGCTTATTCCACCACTCTGCTCCAATGCAGTTTGATGGAATACACATATGGCAGAATTTGAGTGAAATTCAACACATGCAGGTTTCCACACGATGTTTTCCTTCACCGTTAAGCACGAGTTGAATTATAATAACAGATTAAGCACATGAAAATTCAGTGGTGCTTGCCCGGGTTGAACCCACCATCATCGATTAAGATTCACCCGTTCTTACCACTGGGCCATTTCGGCTCTTTTAATCGTTATATTGTTATATTTCATATTGAATTTTAAGGATTGACAATGCCAAATAGATGTAATGGAAAATCAATAATCTTTTTTTACATCCTATTATTTTCGAAAGATATATTTATTTAACTTTGCGTGTGCACGGATGAAAGATCTGTGTTATAACTACTACTGTTTATTTCTCATGTCGTCTATCTTATATTTTGAATAGATAGATAGTTAAAAAGAGTTGTCTGGAAGAGATCACTACTTAAGTGATAAGACCGCCTTGCGTGCATCATATTACACACCGCAACTATGTTTATACAGCATGATTATTCTTGAGCTTTTGTTTTTCTTTTCACTTGTATTTATCAATTTTTCTTGTGTGTGCAATAAAGTTGTTAAAAAAAAAAGAATATTACACTTAATTGTAAAATTAACATATTTTTTTAAACTAATAATGGTTAAGTAAAATTACATACAAATGTAACCTTATTATTCATAACAATCTCTACTAATATTTGGTAAATAAAATGCTCAATTTAAAAATATTCCAGCTCTTCCCAATAGACTCTCCGGAAGCGGTGACAGTAATATCAGTATGGAAAAGATATAGCGACATCCAGCAGCTGCACAAGTCTATGAAATCACTACACAGTGGGCTACATCTTAAAGGAACATTCCCGCAGCTGGCTAAAAGCAGTTTCTTTAAAAGGTTTCATCCAGAGGTGAGATTTAAATATTATCAAGTCTATTTACTAAGTAATAGTAGTAATCTGGACTATAACTAATATTATAAGTGTTATGTAGATAAGCATTTGAAGTTAGTATTTAATAATTTTCATGGTGATATATAATTTGAATTCTTGTTTTTAATACATTGCATACAATTTTACTGGTGGTAGAGCTTTGTGCAAGCTCGTCTGGGTAGGTACCACCCACTCATCAGATATTCTACCGCAAAATAGCAGTACTTGATATTGTTGTGTTCCGGTTTGAAGGGTGAGTGAGTCAGTGTAATTACAGGCACAAGGGACATAACAACTTAGTTCCCAAGGTTGGTGGCGCATTGGTGATGTAAGCGATGGGTAACATTTCTTGCAGAGCCTAAGAGCGTTTGGTGACCACTTACCATCAGGTGGCCCATATGCTCGTCCGCCTTCCTATTCTATAAAAAAAAACAATTACGAAGTTTATGAGTATTAATTGAGAGTGGGAAGTAGCTTTCCATTTAATTTATTATGTAATTTGACGATGTTGTTACTATTTGAATAAACAATATTTTGTTTTCTTTTTAATTGGCGTGACATATTTTCAGGTGATTGAAGAGAGAGCAAAGACAATAAAGGTCCTTCTAGAGTTCGTCGCGGAACACAGGCTGTTGTTTACGAGCACTGATTTTGTTAATTTCCTTCAGGTAAACTTTTACGTATTTTATTTTCCACGTCCCACTGCTGGGCAAGTGTTCCCCCTTCTCAATTCTTAAAGAGCCTTACTTTACCACTCTATACCAGTTGTACTTTGGATACACGTGTGGCAGAATGACCACTGACTCGTGCAGGTATCCTCACGATATTTTCTGTCACAGTATCTTAAATCATGCCATTATGTAGCATATTTTCGTTTAGTTTACACACAAATATACATGCGTACATAATGATCTCTCTAACCATCAGACCGGTTATCCAGAACCTGATCCAAAGCCTTCTGGAGTGATCAACGCGATACGATCGTCACTTCATCTGCCGATAGAGGAAAATCCACCTTTAGAGTACCAGACGTCGGACGATGAAGTCAGGAGTCCTACCGGTAATATACTCACACATTATTTATAATCCTCAACAGCGCGACTATACGATATTTTCTGCTGCGCACAACCGCTTTGTGGAACCAGTTTTCGCCGCCGAATTTTCTGAACCAATATGACATGGAAACCTTCAAGAAAAGAGCGTACTCTTTCCTGAAAGGCTGGCAACGCCCCTGCAAGCCCTCGTTTGTTGCAGGTTTCCACGGGTAGTAACTTTCCAACAGGCGAGCTCGTTTGCCCCCTCTTGCTTAAAAAAAATATATAGGTAGACGGACGGGCAAATGGACCGCCCATAGACATTGGCGCTCTAAAAAATAGTAACCGGGATGGTTAACATTACATCGCTAATGCGCCACCGACCTTGGGAGCTAAGTTATGTCCATTGTGCCTGTCACACTGACTCAATCATTCTTTGTAATACAACAATACTAAGTATTGCTGTTAGGCGGTAGAATATGTGATAAGTGGCTAGGTACGTGGACAGGTATGCACAAAGCTCTATAGCCGTGTAGGTTTTTCCAAATAAGCTTGTAGTCTTCTTTCCAGTTTTCGAAACACTGATCAAAGTCAGTTATTAATCTGTCTAAATTCTGAACGCTAATTGATGGCTTATTGTCATCGACTGCCATCAACCAATTACAATTCCGATTAGAGTAAATTTAGTTTAATTGATCGAATGTGATCCGCGTTTCAGGAACTGGAAGTAAATTTTAAATATTTTAATGATTTTGTTTTGCCTTTTATTTAATTGTATAAATTATCTATCTCTTATGACCTTTATATGTGCTGTTCTCCTAAAACTCATTACCGATATTTTCGTCTATGTTCAAGGTTACCTAAATATCGAATATCCGCACCGCTCACCACAGCGGTTATGCGGTTGTATAGCGGACCTTGATTACCGGACAATTTTATTTTGAATCTCTGTTTTATCTAATGCTCGTCTGTTAGATTACCCTTTTAATTACGGTTTAGAAAAGTTTTATAAATAAACTGACCGACTGGCCGCAGACCCCGAGGTCTTGCGTTCGAATCTCAGGTCGGGTCAATAAAACCACCAGTTAAAAACCATTTAAACCATTTAAACCATTTATTTTGCTACACACATACATTACATTGATTATACAGAAGAAAAAAAATTAAATATAAAGAATACAGTGTAGGTAGCAAGGGGTTCATCTCAGTATAAGCTGTGCTAATGCACAGCACTGATTTTCAGATGGCCCCTGACTATTGGGTAAACATAAACAAATGCGCGCACATGAAAATAAATAAATGAAATTATAAGAACAAAAAAAAAAAAAAAACTAAAAAGCCCTTATCCTTGAGAAAAAAAAAAAAAAACATATTACACAAAAAGAAAAACATCACAAGGAACTTGGACATAAGATAGACAGACAGACAGACAGACTTAGACATAAGACATTAAAAATGAAAATGATAAATACTAAGTCTATGAGATAGTATGACTGACACTATATTATAGTATTATAGTCGGACTGTTACAATTTCAGCGCAAAATCAGAATCCAGATAACGCAGACCCGGGTATACCGACAGACATCGAGATATCGCAGATACCGATATACGAGGCGGCCGACGTCGAAATAAGTGAGTCCCCGAAAACGAGCCCAAAAGCGTCCGACTCGGACAGCTTCGAGTCCATAAACTCCCTGGACAGCCTCGGCAGCTCGCTGTTCGAGGAGCTGAGCGGGCAGGCCGCGCCGCGGGCGGCGCTGCCCGACCTCATCTCGTTCGACGGCCCGTCCACGTCGCAGGCCGGCAGCCCGTCCCGCTCGGCGGCGCGCGGTGCGAGCGGGACGCAAGAGGCCCTGGAGCGCGCGGCGCGCTGCGAGCGGCGCGGGGCGTTCGCGGCCGCCTTCGCCGCCTACCGCGCCGCCGTGGGGGAGCTGCTGCGCGCCGCCGCCGGTCAGTGCGCGCACACCCTTCGATAATATCGCCCATCGCCGCCGTCTCACACATTATATTCGGACACCGATTCCCCTGAACTGCCCGCGGCCACACGTCTCGTCGTTTCTCAGTAGGATATCTTATTAATTTGTGGTACTATTCCAAATAAATACGATTGTCAATCCGATAGGAGATTCTGGAGAATGACAATTGGTGCTTTATATTTCCCGGTGGTATGATTTGAAGCCGACTAGACTTGAGGCACCGGGCGTATCGTATTCATATATATTCATGACAAACTAAATTTGATAATTCCATAAATATCGTTATCAGCTTCTATTAACGTAATTAACTAATTATTGGTAGTTAACTAATTACATGTATTGATAAACGATTCGTTCAATTTCGACTAATTCGAGTCAGTCACCTGAAACGGACGGGCAAGAAGTGTTCTTTCATATAGACTAGTAATCTTTGAATATGGTGTATTTTTAACGTCACGATCATTCTAAGTAGTGCATAACTTATATTATTATTAGTCATATTATCAAAGTGCTTACTTTATTAATTAAGCACCCGTAACAGCCCGTGAATGTCCCACTGCTGGGCTAAAGGCCTCCTCTCCCTTTTTAGGAGAAGTTTTAGAGATTTGGACGCTGCTCCAATGCAGGATGGTGGTAATTAAGCATGACATAATAAAAATATTTTTATGTATATTTCAGACATACAGTGCAAGTAATATACTAATAAAACTATCTAACTGGCTAAGTAAGCAGTTATACTTGCAAGTAAAGATTATTAAGCTAATAACAACACATATATATTTTTTGTATAGAATAGGAAGGCGGACGAGCGTCGGCTTGTGGTCACCAACGCCCTTAGACATTGGCATTGTAAGAAATGATAACCATCGCTTACATCATCAATGCGCCACCAACCTTGGGAACTAATATGTTATGTCCGTTGCGCCTGTAATTACACTGGCTCACTCACCCTTCAAACCAGACACAACAATACCAAACACTGTAGTTTTGCGGTAGAATATCTGATAAGTGGGTGGTACCTACCCAAATGAGCTTGCACAAACCTTACCACCAGTAATATAAGGATTGATGAGTCACAATTATGACTTAATATATAATTGCCCTGAGCCGATTTCATTTGTTTAATCTCTGACCCGCTAGCAAAGATAATGATATCATAATCGCATTATCTTTAAAACATACATTATTAATTAAGGCATCAGTAAACATTGACGTGTTTCATATAAATTTGTAATGGATTTTTTGTACATGTGTGGTTATTTACAAGATTCCGACGGAGATATGTGTGAGTATGTGGTGTTTTTTTAAAAGTAAATAAGTTAATTAATGGTGATTCATCTTTGATATGTAGTTTATCGTTATTAGATTTGTTAGTCTTTCCTTTCGTTGTTAATGTACTGCCTATATTTGAGTACCTTTTATTTTACTGGTCCACTCACTGTTCAGTTTGTTGTAATGTAATTTTTGAGTAAATATTGAATCATATTATCAGTTATATTCGGTTATAGAATCATTATATTGTTATTTATGCTATTTTAATAATATTCCGTCCGGATCAATTCACACACTTTCTCTCTGTCTGACATGAGAAATTTTAAATTCGAAAGAAGGAGACAAATCATTATGTACGTTGTTTTAGTAACGGGGTTAGATTAAAAATGTTACGATCAACTCTTACGTGAAGGTCGATCCAGGTAATCAGGCAGTCCAATTCTGAAAACTTACGGTCAGTAAAATCGAAGAGCTATCTAGAAAGTCAGAGAATATTGTGACCTCTTTGCTTGTGTTCCAAAATTTCCCAGTGATACACCCTTTATAGCCTTTTATAGCTGATAGTCTGGCAATTGGCGTTTTTATCTAAGTTTGGTATGACCTACATTATGATATAGTTTTTTGTCATTTTTAAATTATTCCTTTGAATATGTTTTTCTTGTCAAAATTGCACAAAACTACTGTAAAAACTAATGAATAAATACGGCTCGAGGCACGCAACATCTTAGATTCCATGGTTGGCAGCGTATTGACGGTGTAAAGGGTGGTTTAAGTTTTAAACTGTAAAACGGAACGTGTTATTAATGAAGTCCAACAATGCTTATTCATTAATTGAAAAATGATATCTAATGCAAAAATATATATAAATAGTTTTATGATATTACAATAACGATATATTCCTAATGTGTCTCTCTAATTGTTCGCAGCGGAGACGGACCCTCAAAGACGAGTGCGAATGAAGGAGGAAATAAACAAATATCTAACACATGCAGAAACTTTATACAAGAATCATCTTAGCAACGACGATTTGAATGTAAGTACCATCTTTATATTTTATTAATAAATTAACTTATAAATATTTTTTACCATCAGCAATAAAATATGTTTAACAAAAAGTAACAGTCAAGTGTCTTATCATTTTTATATGAAGGAAATAAGATAGGTTCGACAATTGTTCCCTGTGGGACACCCATTCGTAGTAAGAAACCAGAAGGCTTTATTAACAGAAACTTGTTGAGTTCTTTGGTATTAGCATTTTGTTACTATTTTTTGTACAATCATATAGCTTATATGATTTTTATATGAAAGGGTGATATGTTAACGATACGTTAATCAAAAGGCGTAGATAAAGAATATAATATACCAATAACATCTATTTGAAAAGATAGTTTTTAATTCTAGCATTCTTCGACTTTTGAGCGTTCTCTGGTAAAGTCAAATTGTTGACTATGAAATATAGTTTTTATGTATATTAGAAGTTGATTTCATGTTTTTCTAATAATTTATTTTAATAAGGAAATTGGTTTATAATTATACCGGTCGTATTAGTTTTCAATTAAAAAAATTGGTAGAATTTTACATTTTTATAAGTCAGGTAACGAATTCGTTGTACCGTAACCGTAACAGCCTATGAATGTCCCACTGCTGGGCTAAAGGCCTCCTCTCCCTTCTTGAGGAGAAGGTTTGGAGCTTATTCCACCACGCTGCTCCAATGCGCTTTTACTGGTGGTAGAGCTTTGTGCAAGCTCGTCTGGGTAGGTACCACCCACTCATCAGACATTCTGCCGCAAAACAGCAGTACTTGGTACTGTTGTATTCCGGTTTGAAGGGTGAGTGAGCCAGTGTAATTACAGGCACAAGGGACATAAGATCGTAGTTCCCAAGGCTGGTGGCGCATTGGCGATTTAAGCGATGGGCAACATTTCTTACGCGGTTGGTGACCACTTACCATCAGGTGGCCCATATGCTCGTCCACCTTCCTTTTCTATAAAAAAAAAAAAAAAAGAATGCACATGTGGCAGAATTTCAGTGAAATTAGACACATGCAGGTTTCCTCACGATGTTTTCCTTCACCGTATTAATTCGTTGTAAATACTCTTAAAAATTAAAGCTTATATTATAGTTTTATGATTCATTTCATGTTAAATTTTTGAATATTTATATATAATTTACTGCATTAACTCATTAAAATTAATTGTTACACTGGGAAGCATTATTAGTTAATAATTTAGTGGCAGAAAAGTCTTTAAACGAGATTAGATATCGGATTTATAAAAAAAATTGCGAGCATTTGCCACTTCCAAAAACAAGTTCCTATATACAGGGTGACTGGTGAATTACTATCAATATTTTAGGAGCATAATCGGTACATGATTCTCATTCGAATTATGTAAAAAAAATAGGTACTTAATTTTTGACCAAATTTACAAAACTTTTACTTTAAATAAATAAAGTGTGGACATATTTCCGCGGCGCGTGCGGCGTGGTGTTTGCCACCCGCAACCCCTGCCCCGCGGCTAATCAGTCAGGCGAGCTCCGCCGTAAGGTTCGTCCATCTTCCCGCGCGCGCGCCCCTAGCGATCGATCTTACGCGTATACCTAATCTTTCGTGTGTGAGTGTGACCCGTCATTAGTATGTTACATACAGCACCTCAGGGAGGATCGCTGACGCAGCACATAGCCGCGCAGTCGCCGCCGCGACCCAGTTAAGAGGTCAATACTTAACAAATTACACATTTGTCACGTACAGTCCCTAAAAACACGTAGCTGCGAAGTCACCGCCGCGAGTCAGCTCCGCACGTACTGCCTAATTAATCTAGTAGATCAGCATTTTTAGCTCTATATATTAGGATAGACTAATTATATGTAGCATTCAATATGTGATCTAGCATCGATCACTATTGTTTCATAGGATTAAGTTATATATATAAGGTACCATTCAATATGTGATCTAACATCGATCACTATTGTTTCATAGGATTAAGTTATATATATATATAAGGTAGCATTCAATATGTGATCTAGCATCGATCACTATTGTTTCTTAGGATTAAGTTATATATATAAGTTAGTACTCAATATCTGCATCTAGCATCGAGCAGTATTGTGTCTTAGGATTAAGTTATATGTAAGATTTAGAAATTAATTAAAGTGTTAATAGAAACTTTGGTTTTTCTCAAATCCTCCGGCTACCGTAAACGTAACTGGCGCAGTCGGTAGGATACTTGAAGCAGCCGGGATACATCCAGAACCAAGAATCGGCTCCAGGAAGACCCAATTGAGCTGCTTACACTTTCAAGTGTTTAATCAAGTATTAGAATCTACGTGCACGCAGCCGAGGACGCACTTAAAAATCAGTGCAGCGAAAAACCAGAGTATAGTCATCCATCAATTACTGGATAAGTCATGCCAGCCAATGAAGATAAGTTTCAATCGAGAAACGATGGAACAATTGGACGATCGCCATTACACCCTAGTATTCCCGCAACCCACGAAACTTAGGCTACAATGTGGTCGTCAAGAGTACGAGTCACGAATCGCGGAGTCACGTCACGGATACCATCACTATGATCAACAGCAACGATGAGGTTAAAGGGCAGCCGCTAAAAATTACTGAGATTCCAACCAAGTTTGACCTGGTAAAAGAAGACAAGAATCCTCACATAACTAAATTCAATTAACATCAAGAGCCTGCAACACCTGGAAGATAGAAATAAAATTGAACCACATAGACGCATCACTATACCATACAACAATACCCTTATATACGGCTGTATTAGGTATAGCTGCACTTGCCCTGAAGATAATTATCGGAAGAACCAGGAGAGGAAACGGACCAGGAGAGGATCCAAGACCCAGGAAGGAGAACCAGCAACATTCTCGTTGAAAGTACTCCAATAGTTGCTGCTCTGGGGGTGGAGGTGTTACATACAGCACCTCAGGGAGGATCGCTGACGCAGCACATAGCCGCGCAGTCGCCGCCGCGACCCAGTTAAGAGGTCAATACTTAACAAATTACACATTTGTCACGTACAGTCCCTAAAAACACGTAGCTGCGAAGTCACCGCCGCGAGTCAGCTCCGCACGTACTGCCTAATTAATCTAGTAGATCAGCATTTTTAGCTCTATATATTAGGATAGACTAATTATATGTAGCATTCAATATATGATCTAGCATCGATCACTATTGTTTCATAGGATTAAGTTATATATATAAGGTACCATTCAATATGTGATCTAACATCGATCACTATTGTTTCATAGGATTAAGTTATATATATATATAAGGTAGCATTCAATATGTGATCTAGCATCGATCACTATTGTTTCTTAGGATTAAGTTATATATATAAGTTAGTACTCAATATCTGCATCTAGCATCGAGCAGTATTGTGTCTTAGGATTAAGTTATATGTAAGATTTAGAAATTAATTAAAGTGTTAATAGAAACTTTGGTTTTTCTCAAATCCTCCGGCTACCGTAAACGTAATTAGTAATTAGGTATGGCTTATCAATACACAAATGCAGAATAATGTGAGTACTGTGAGTAGTAAAGTGACCCATTCGTGTTAAAGCGTGTGAAAGACAATATGCGTAAACGTGCCGAACTGTGTATCACACGAGCAGGAGCTCACTTTGATTATTTGTTAAGGTTAGTGTAGTTATGTAGGTAAATAGGTAGTTAAATGATTGACAATCGTTGTAAATAAGTATGATTCCATTTTTAAATACGCCGAAAATACCAAGATAGGTAAACAGTTAATTTTTGTCCCAAGTTCATATCATTTACCTAGTCAACAAATTTGTTGCTTAAACGAGTGAAATATTTTGGTACTTTTGTCCTAAGCCAGGTTTAAAGTATGAAGGGGGATTGGATCATGCTTGTTTATCAAAGGTAGCCTGCTACCCTGTTAACACGCTGCGGCGTTTGGACGTAGGTAAAGTACCGCGCGATAACTAAATGTACCTAACTGTGTTGTGTCGTCAGCGCAGCTAGGGTGTCCACATGACGCGTAATTAATTACATAACTTTTGGTTAACTTTACTTAGAAGTTTATTAATATTTCTGTTATATGTATTTTTTTTGGTCATATATGGTCGTCAAATATCACGTCCTTAAGTATTGATAGTATTCAAACAGTCACCTGTATATGAGCTAGTTTCAATTCAATAAGCAGCGAGTGCTTTATCGATTGCCAGCAGACACAGCCGCCGGCCCCCGGCCAGCGCGTGGCGCACGCGGCGCTGCCGCTGCGCGTGCTGCGCGCGTCGCGCTCGGAGCTGGGCGCGTACCGCGTGCTGGCGCGGCGCGCGCGCGTGCTGCTCGTGCTGCACCACCAGCAGCAGCACTGCCGCGCCATGAAGGTATGTCATTAGTGCGGAAGCGATTTATTTATCTATCTATTATCTTTAGCGCCAACAGTATACAATACACGTATTCTCTGGCATTTTCATTTAAAATTTATAATTAACGTGGTATCCTCATTAGAGTTTATTATATATATAATATAAAATAAAGTAATGGAAGAAGGACACATTGAAGGAAGGTAAAAAAAAACTAATTTAATTCACGACGAATTGCAGGATTGAAACTGGTCCAATATAACTGAATTAGTATACAAGTCGATAAAATGGAAAATTACGTGTCATTGACATTGTACGATTCACCACATTGTCATGCGAATCGTTATCGCGCACAGTTCGGACAGATCGACCCCATAATTTTATTCATAAACACAATCCATTCAACGCCAAGACAAAAAACGAAGTAGATTTTTTATCGCTATCATCAAGTTCTTCCAATGATGTGCATAAAGAATTTTTATACTATACATCGATATTTATTAATATTCCCCACGCTCAAAGTTCAATAACATTTAGGCTTTTAACATCTTGATTCAATAAAATTTAACTTTTTAAATTTCAGGTCATACAAAAAATACCAAAAAATCTAACGGATTTCGATGATTATTTCCAACAAAGATCAAATGAGACTCGACAACCGATCCTCCCCACACTCATACCGTACATGGTCCCCCTACACTCGTACGTGGAGACAGAAGACCTCATATTTCTCATACTCTCCTACGCTCCCGGCGAGAGATTATTTGATTACATCAAAAATTATAAACACTCATCGCCGAATACGAGAGAAGTCAATTTAGATCACGTGTTCGATGAACAAAAAAAACGTACCGAAGATATCGATGTACAAAACGATAATATCGACTCACCGAACGATATTGTTAATAAAATCGACGCTTACGATGACGTCAATGAAAATTTAGAAGGAACTGATGTTTTGGACAACGTCAACGTGTCGGTAAATGAATTAGTTAAAAATTCTCAGAAGCTACTTCTGAATGTGGATAGAGTGCTGACAGAGGTGCCGAATATAAGTAGTGTACGAAAAGAAGATAAAGTTGAGGTGGAGGAGGAAAAGAGAGGGAAGATGGAGAGAGAGACTGAAAGAATTGAAATAGACAGTAATATGGTATGTAGCATAAAACCTTTTACATTACATTTTACAATAACACGTTTCCAGATTAGTCTTATTAATTTGCTTAATCAATGACCAATTGTTCTTACAAGCATTTAGAAGATTGGCATGTTAACAGTGATAATACAGATTATATATATGTACATATATATTATGTTAAATTAATACTTTGAATAGGAACTTATTTTTGCGCGACGTGAGTGTATCTTCGAATTCAAGTGAAACGTTACTAACGCAGAAACGTTTCAAGTCCATGTCGTGTTTTGAGTTGCATGTGCTTTTTTTTAGTTTACGTCAATCGTTTCCAGCCTCAACCTAAATCCGAGATACCTCCGTCAGCTGTGTGTCGGTGGGGAGCTGAGATACTGACCGCTTTGGAAAGTTTACATAATTGTGGAGTTATATGGAGGTGAGGAGCATTCTATTATTTATTATTAACTGGTTTCTTTTTTTGCACCCCTGATGACGTGTATCGGCTAAGTAGTTAAAACGTTACAAGTAACAACTTATTAGTTAGAATTGAAAGTTAATTTTGTATTCTTAAACTCTCTTACTACGCTGATGAATGATGAGATGATGAATGTAAGAAGAAGAAGAGTATGTTCACCCATATAATCCAAGATATAAAAGCATTAGAGTTTGTGACTCATAAAAATTGATATTTTTGAAAATATGATTGCCAAGTATGGCGTTCGATAACATAGCTAGATAATGATTAACACAATGCCTTAAGTGAAACAATTCATTCGGCCTAAGTATTAATATCACAAAAAAAACAAATAATTATTAGAAATAGTAGAAAACTTCTTAAACTTATAGCCTATTATTATGCTTTATGTAATAATTTCTTATTTCTATTAAGACTTTGATAAAGTTTTTTATATTACTCGTATATATTACATCGACAAATTACATAGAGTACACACTCAATGTAATTTGTCGAATTGATCCGAGTAAAAGTCTTACAGTTTATAACCAACTTCACGATTTCACTCAAAGCTCACATACCTCTCTTAAAATTGATTCGTTTCCATTGACGCTCTTTAGCTCTGTTGTACGGAGCGACATTAATCGTGTTTAAATTCAATAACCTTACTTTGGTAAGTTTCTACTTAAACACATGTTTTATTATTTTACACGATCCGTCTCGAAGGACCAATGAAATAACTCCTATTAATATGATTAGAATATCTGTTTTTAATTTAATATAATTTTTGATAATCAACTTTAAATAGCTATCCATTGATGTATGCCACCTAATGATGTCTTCACATTACCTTCACAGTCTTAGGTATGTGGGTTAATATCAATGATTTGATTAGATCGACACGCTGTCTCCGATAGAACATGCACCAGTGACTGTAGTCCGTGACGCCATTTCTCGCCCGCAGAGACCTGCGGCCGCGCAACGTGTTGCTGGGCGCGCACGGACACGTGCTGCTGTCGTACTGCGTCGCGTACGCCGGCAGTGACGTCACGCTCGCCAACCTCGCGCGCTCCGGGGAGAAGGTACTGAGTAGTGACGTCATACCGAACCGGTATTTCATTTTAGTTGTAAAATGTGTTTGTTGGTTATTTGAATAAAGTATATTTTTGTTATAAAGTGAAAAGTTAAACACAGAAAAGAGAGACTACATACTTTGACAAGATTGGTTAAAGTGACATGGTACCATTGCGAAACCAATAAAAAACGTTATAAACAGCTGAAAGTACGAAACATCTGAGATTAGCATGATTAAGGAGTATTTCGCAATTGTGCAAAGTTAGCCAATTTATATGCAAATTTTTCATATTACAGGATTGTCTGTTCGTGGCTCCAGAGCTGCTGCAGCTCGGACACGACCCGACGGACGTCGCCTGCGACTTCTGGAGCTTTGGAGTTATCATGTACGAGCTGATATGTGGCTACGTAAGTTCTTTTGTCATTTCAAATAGGAAGTTTAATGGGGAAATTGATTACCTGGTGAGAAGCCACTACCTATTGGCATTTATAAGAAACGTTAATCATTTCGTAGTTCGCAACTATGCCGTCAACTACAGGAACTAATTTGTTATGTCTCTTCTTATCTCTACTGAGCCAAGATGGCCATGTCTAGAACACCAAAATATTCATCGAAAACGGCGGGTTCAAACCCCGGTAAGCAACATTGAATTTTCATGTGGTCAATTGGTATTGTTTGTCTCGTACTCGTGATGAAACCTGCATGAGTTCCGAATGAGTGGAAATCTATCACATGTGTATTTAACAGTCTGCATTGGAGTAGCTCAACTACTCAGATTGGCTTGCAGTCCAAGTCTCTCACGGAGGCTTACAAAACAGGAGGAATAGTCCTGGTCCGCGAGGCATGTTTGTTACACGAAGTGTTATCAGCTGTCCCCCCTCCCCCCGCAGCCCCCCGCGGCGCGCCGGCCCCCCGCCCCCCCGCGCGCGCTGCCCACCGACGCGCGGGAGCTGCTCTCGCAGGTAAGGCGCCACTCGTACTAGTTTCCTACGTGCACATTTTAGGTATCATTTCGTCTAGCCGATTAGTTAGTTTTACAAACAATTATTATAATTATTAATTAAAGCCAAACTGATTTATTGTTAGTTTTGGTATTTTAGTAATATCCTAACAATATTTTAATTTTATAACTTATAAGAAAAAGGATTGAATAAAGGTATTATAAGTAGGTTTTTCCGGCTGACCGTACCATTTTTAACTCAATAAGAATCGATAACTTAAGATTTTTTTAACAATATTAAATTTTTAGACTATTATATTTATACTATCCTCTGTAATCCTCTGGCACTATAACGAAAAAGCTTAAATGGCCTGCTGGCTAAAACACGCAACTTAACCGAAGGTCCCTGGTTCGAATACAGGCAAGCGTCACTGAATATTCTCAACTACTACATGAACCGACTGCACGTGTTCCCAGTTTTCATCAGTTTGCACTGCTATGGATCCCAATCCTCTAGAGGCAGGGTATTGTCTACTAATATACAAATAATTATATTCCAGCTTCTAACCCAAAACCCAGCGGAACGTCTCGGTTCAGGGAAAGATGGCATCGAAGAGATCAAGCAGCATCCGTACTTCCGGCACATCGACTGGCAGGAGGTCTACGACAGCTGGATTGTCCCCGATTGATGTGACTAAGTCTAAATGATAGGTTCACGTGACGGAATAAGGAATTATATTGTGATATAGAAGTAAACTCGTATTTATATTTTTATGTAAATATTTAATGATTAAGATTGAAGAAAGTTATTAGGGATAGGTATTTCTTGAATTTTTTTCATTGATTAATAAGAGAAGACTATATGGCTTAGGTTTATAGCTTAATTTAAAATGTCGTCTGGTATCTGCCTTAAGCCATGACGTCACAGGTTTGTTCACAATGTACCCACAATAGATTCAATAGAGTAGCATTGTGGATCGATCTCTATATAATTCCACTAATGGTTAAAATAGAAGTTAAAATAGACTTCAAACGAGTAATTGAAATAGACTAGACACTTCGGAATAATAGGTTTTACCTTAGTAGAGTCTCACAATAATTATTTAATAATATATATGAATCGTCCGAGTGTCTTTCGCCGGTTCTTGTTAACTCTGAATTATTTATTTCCGAACCGGTGGTAGATTTTTGTCAAACAATCAATGCTTCTATTGAAAAGAGAGCGGTATAAACCGGTTAGGAAACCGGTACAAACTGGTTATTTTTATATTAACAGTTGGATTTAGTTGTATAATCAGACATCCTACAATTAAATTTATAGCTTTTTCCGCATTAAATTCTCAGTATTCTAGAACATATAAAACAAATGGCATAATAACATTAATATATTTAGTAATTTTATATTCAGAATATCAACATATTACTTCATTGGTTATGATTTTTTTTATAGTAAATTAGTTCCTATTTAATATGAAAATGCATTCCTTTTAACAATTCTAGTCTTATTTAGATTTTTTTAGTTTTAATTGAGAAAATATTTATGTCAGATCAAATTATTGGCACTTCAAAACGTTCTTAGATTTTCATACAACAAACTAATTATTTATTACATTATTGTATTACATAGATTTCATATATATTCAATATAATTATAATAATTTTAGTGTAATGCTTTTTATTATAAATATATTTTAAATCTCTTTGGATATGGGATGCCTAAATGTTACAGTGTTGTTACCTTTTGTTAACGAACATAAAAGTTTAAAAAAAAAATATTCCTCATTTATCAGTTTAAGACAAAGTTAATTCTAAACTTAAGTACAGTCCTATGAGAAATGAAGATGGCTAGAAAACACCAATAATGCATAACGACTGTTACAAGATTTACTATATAGTTTTTTTATGTACTATATTGCAAAAGTGTATTATTCTAAGAGTTCCTTAATATATTTGGTTACTTGGTTATATATATACCGAAATAGTTAGGTTAGATTTATTCGCCACGGTGCTGATATTTGGTGCAGTGCCAGCATTTGGTTACCGTATATTATTTTTATTATTCATAATAATTAAAGGTTCATATATATCGCCTGGATCAGTGGTAATATTTTAGTGTAGTGTGTAATAGCAATAGGGACATCACATAGAGTGGTTGCAACCCCCCAAAGATTAAAAAAATTGTGTTAGGCTCTTAACATTTCGAAAATAGTCAGTCCAATCAAAATTAATTTTAGGTAATTAAGTGCTTATTTATGATCCTACTTTACATTAAAAAAATCTCATTTATATACATCCTGTATCATTATACCGTTGAAAAGAATAAAATGATTTTCTAGCAAAATAATTGTTATAATAAGATATATTATTATTGACCTCAGAGTCAACGGAAGCAATCATACACGAATAAAACCGTTACCCTTGACCTTTCAATCTTAATAAACTCTTGTCACGAAGGGCAAAACTGGTGGGGGTAATTTATTTATATAACACTAGACACACGAGACTTTGGAATACAAACTCTCAGATCCCGTCGAAGAATTTACTTGCCCAAAACTATACTTACTAACCAAATTATAGATAATATTTTTTCATCTAACTTAAAAAGATAGATTTCCTCAACTTTAAACATGTGTTTTTTATTTCTTTAAAACCTTACCCTACATCATTAAATAAACTTGCTCCAAACTCAGCTTAGCTTCAGGTAGGTTTTCTCCAATGACAACTCATTAAACGTGTTTTCTAAAAGTAGGTACTTATTAATAGTAATTAGGGTACTTAATTTTGCCCATAGACACTAAAACTGTAAGATAGGCCTCGTGCCTGTTATTACACTGGCTCACTCGTATTCCAAACTGGAGCAAAACAGTATACAAATCTTAATATACAACTCAACTGCAGGTTATCATAAAATTTCTATTAATAAACTACTAATATTACAAATGCGAAACTGATTGTCAGTCTGTTGTACTTTCGAAGCAAAAATACTAAACCGATTTTGATAAAATTTCGTATAAAGCAAGCTAAAATCTCAAGGACGGACATAGGCTTTTTTACCCAATACCCGCCCCTCTCCCCCTAACAAGCGATTAGTATATTATAAAAATCGAAACTTAATTATTGAGCTATACTAATAAACTTTATTTTTTACAACTAATACTTAAATGTACACTAAAAATAATACGAACATTTTTTTTTAAATTAATGTGTAAGGCTTAAGTTGCTTGTGATCTTGTAGTATTAATTAATGTACAATTTGTTTTAAGGTATATTTATTTTAAAAAAAATACATTCTTGTGTATTTTGTTGATCTGTTAATATATGACTAGCTCTGATAAATATATAGATAAATGCACATAAGGTATTTTTATATACAATATGTTATATGACGTGTTTGGTGATTATATTAATAAAGATTCTTTGGAATAAGTTTTTCGTTTTACTTTGTAAATGCAAGGTTCTTTTTTATCTAAAACTAGCTACCCATCCAGGCACCTGGCATTAATAACGCTATACACGAAACGTTTTGTATCATAATAATAATGTCCTCCAGACCGATTTCGGCCACGGCGGCCAATCTCAAGAGAGATTAGCCAACTACGCAGGAGATATAGTGCACAAGTGTGTACGCAAACACAGGTGCACTCTCTATTCCCTAACTCTCACAATCTGATGGGACGGCAATCCGACACGACCGGAAAGAGTTCAGGCGTAATACCAACGGCTTTACGTGCTTTCCGAGGCACGGGAGTGTACACACTTCCAACTTCCAGACTCCGGGCTGCTATTGAGAATTTTCCGACAGAAAAACCCAATAACTTTTTATTGGCCCGACCCAGGACCCAGTACTGGATTGGACCCAGGACCTCCGGGTCTGCGGCCATACATCAAGCCACTAGACCTACGAGGCAGTTTGTATCATAATACGTAATCACCCTTTTCTCGTCCACTGCTGGACATAGGTCTCTCCAATGGCACGCCACTGAGCTCGATCCTCAGCTCTCAATCTCCAACTGCTACCAGCCACCTTGCGTATATCGTCACTCCACCTAGCTGGAGGGCGTCCTACGCTACGTTTGCCAAGGCATAATACATAATTTATAATACATACACGGTATGTATCTTATACACCGTACAAGTTAATAAAACTCCCAGTCGTCATGATTTTTTCTGTCATCTTTAACATTTATCAAAGTTAAGCTTATGGTTTTTGCTATATGTACATGTTATGTGTATTGTTCGCGTGTGCTTCAACGTGATTAAGCAATAAATGTCACCTATTTATCTTTTAGTACGATCTTCGCGCGTTTCTTATGATTAATTACTGCCTCGTTGTTCTAATGGCTAGATATAAAGCTGTAGATCCTAAAGTTCTGGGTTCAAACCCCAGGTCGGTCTGATAAAAAGTAATTGGATTTTTCTGTCCAAGAATTTCAGAAGCAGCTTGGAGTCTGGAAGTTGGAAGTGTGCACCGGTGTACCGGAACAACCAGCATCAGTCAAAAGCTTTTGTTGCGTTAGTCAGTTAGAAAGTACAACTAACAGTCCGTAAATGTCCCACAGCTTGGTTCAGGTAATAAAATGAGACGGTTTGGAGTTTATCTCGCAACGCTGTTCTAATGCGGGTTGGCGGTTACACATATAGCAAATTTTCAGCCACCTTCACCTTCATCACATGCTTATTGCCAATTTCGAATCGGCATATTCAGTTAAGATTCATGTTTTCTAACCACTGGGCTATCTCGGCCCTAGTTAGAATATAAACTATTAAATGAGACCTTAAATCGTCAAACGATATAGCAAACTGTATGAAACGGGTATGTAAAATTATATAACCCAAAATGAACGCGGATGAAACTGCGGATACATCAGGTATGATATAAAATGTAATCAAAATAAATTATAGTACTCGTATAACTTACTTCAATATTTCATAAATCATTACATGAACAAGTTACCAAGTAAGTACTTTACATACCATCCGAGGCCATAGCATTTCTTCTAAGGTGATCAACTTAATGCCATTGCAATTAACATAAGCCCTATTACAATCAAATAAAGCATATATTCCCGACAACAAAACTCTCATTCATGACATAAATTGCTAAACGAAAACATACTTTACGTGTCGTGCTGTGAACTTAAATTTCTTTCGCAATTCTGACTGATAATATTCAAGCTATAAATACCTCTATAACCCCTACCGTAAAGCAAAAAATCGTTTAAGATTTCGAAAACTTACCTGTATAATACTATTAAATGAAAAAGACATTTTAATAGCTTACGTTATTTACTTACGTGTGACATTTTAAAATGATCGTATTATACCACGATTTGAAGAGAATGTAAGTCTACGATTGGTGTAGACTCTGAAGACACAACACAAGACAGTCGTCCATTCGCAAAGGAAAGGTCTTGTTGTGTCGCGCGTGCGCCGTGAGTGTTATTAAGATTTTATTCTTGTGATTTCCCGCGTTTACCAAAATTCACTGTAAGAATCTCTTAAAGAGTTGTGTGAAACGTTTTCTTACTTTTTACTGGAATTTTCGTGTGTGGAAACTCAGTGAACTGGCTGGTACTTAAAACTGAATGTTTTAATTATATTTTATTCATAGATTCCATTTGAATCTTCTGTTTATGACGATTGGAGTTATATTGTATTCCGGTTGGAGAGGTGAGTTATGATTATAAGTTTTTATTGGCATTCTTCGGAATTTACTTTCAAATTTATTGTTGTTTTTGTTAAACAAAAACTACTACTCTACTCTTTTACTTGCTAATATAGACTTTTATTCGGTTATTAACTAAATAAGAAATTATAATTGTTAAGAACTTGTAATTAAGATGTGTTCGACATTTGTACGTTTTTGGGCACCTTTCAAATAAAACAAGTATAATAGATATAATTTTCATTCTTTTATAATAAATATAAAAATAACAAGCGGAAATAACATTATATTAACGTATTAATATACTTTATATTATGTAATATTATTTTGTTTTTAAAAACCATCTTGTACGATTTTTTTTTTAAAATAAATTTGACTAAAGAAAAATATAAACAGGTATATACAAAAATATTGATACACGGATATTATTCGTTTATTTGTTATGATCTCATTATTATATTTGTTTAACAAATATAATGTTTTGTGTAAATAAAAGACCAAGGTTAAAATGTTCGAAACCGGAGGTCGTGGGTTCGGTTCCACAGTCAACATTTAAACAGACCGAGTGTCGCCCGCGGCTTTCATGCTAGACTAGTTTTTCCTACAATAACCGGACGTAGTAATAAACGTAACTTATATAATTAAAAGCTTTGCAACGAAGAGAAAACGACAAATAAATGATAAACAAAATAACATTATGGCGTGAAATATCTGAATGACGAATTCAATTACTGTTTTCTTTTATAGCAGTCTTTTTTTTAAGATGGCCTATCATCAAAGAGTCTGTTAGTATGTAACCTTCGCTCATAAACACTGGCTTTATAAAAAAAACGAACGTCAATCGATCCGAGACATGAAGATGATACGTCCTTTATACCTGTAATTAGCGTCTCTCACCATTCAAAGTTAACGGTAGAATATCCCTCATGTATCCATACAAATAGTCTTTACTAATACTACCAATCAATAAATAGCTTCGCGGAACAAATTTGCTTAACTACTGGCAACAAGCTGAACTCGTAGGTTCATTTTAGAAATAATACGCGTTGTTTAACAAAAGGCACGCAGGTCTATTTCACTGCACTGCTGTTACGGGTTAGGTGCTTATAATAATTATATGCTTGAACCATTCAATTCGACAGGGTCTGGGTGTGTCTGGATTTACGGAATCCGGACTAGAACGCGATAAGTTTGAGACCTGCAAAAATATATAATATACTTATGTTCTTCAAACTAATTAGTTTAAAAATATTTTTAACAAGCATTTATTTTAATTCATTCGTCAGTGTGAGTGGGTCAAACCTTGCAAATGCAACTCTAAATCAGATCTATACACCTGATATAGCTGATACATTCCACACACATTTGCTGCTTAGAATACTACCTAGTACATTAAGTTTTATTCGTTATATTTAAAAAAATATCTTTTTTTCAATAAACTTATATGAACCCCGGATTTAATTTTTTATTTGACTTTTTTCTTTAGCCTTTAGTCTTGCCATAATCGGGTCAAAGAATGTTTAGTACTCTTTTAAAAGAAAGTAGAAAAACTATTCTATTAAAAAAACACCTCTGACAATCTGTAATGTAAAAATATAATTTGAGTGAACTGAAAAAAAAGCGCGGTGTGCCTCATTAAAACATGTTGCTTTCGTTTTTTATAAAGATATTCGCGTTTATTATTAAGATGAATCGCGAAAAACATAATCATCATTAAAAAAAGCTACATAATGTGTGTGTTAATTCGTCATATAGAAACGAGTAAACAGATTTTGATGAAACTCTGCGTAGCGATAGTAATAAACAGTTTGCATAGCTTAATTCAAGAGAATGTCATGAAACGACCTATTTACATGATCAATTAAGCTACAGGTTACTTTCTACCTAAATGGTAAACCAAGGTCACATTTCATAGCTTAGAACTAGTTGCATTGTTTACATTACCTACCGTCAACAGCGTAATTAACTTGTTATGAAATTACACGAACTTTTCATTAATTTTTACGCTCCTATAGTTATAAAGGGTATGATTGTACTTGATTGGTCAAATTAATTGTTTGTTTGCTTAAAATTAAACTTTAGTAAGATGTTTTATTCTTTTTTTGCGCTTTTGAATATTCAGTTTGCTGAGATTATCTAATGTTTTATTTTGAAATGAGATTAGTTCTGAAATAGTCAACTTAATAATATTTAAGTAAAATTATAAATATTTTATTAGTATATAATGTATTTACATTGGTAAATGTATGAGTAATTTTAAAACGCAACGCACGAATGTAATCAGCGATTTTATTTGACTGTAATAGTTTGTATATATTTCATAAATTTAGCGGCGTAAAGTTATTTATAACTTTGATGATTAACAAATGCTTCGCACGCGTTGATATCTTTATTGTGAATTGTGAGTCGAATCGTAAATTACGATTTTTAAATATTAGTTTAAACCATTTTGAACTTGAAAATACATTTAATTAGTAAGCACCATGCAGTCGTCAGATTTCCTAACGCGGAACCGGAATGCTTTACTGTATTACTTTAAGGAATGCAATATTCATAATATATATATTGTCCTTTCGGCTTTAACATATTTATTTATCTATACTAATTAATTTACTATAATTAGAAGTATTATGGAACAGTAATAATATCAATACCGTCATTCTGATTTCGACCACGGCGGCCATTCTCAACGGAGGAACTTGCTAACTGCGCAGAACATATAGTGCATAAGTGTGCACACAAACACAGGTGCACTTTATATAACCTCAGTCTCATAATACGATGGGACGGCAATCCGACACGACCGGAAATAGTTCAGGCGCACGGTCAACGCTTTACGTGCTTTCCGAGTGCACAACTTCCAGATTCCGAGTTGCTACTGAGAATATTTCAACAGAAAATTCTTATAACTAATTAATAAATAATATGAATATATACCACAAGGTTCGGGATAAAATCTACACATACAATCCAACATACATCAATGTAATATGAATCGTATAAGACCAGTTCTAAAGGGTGAATTTATGGATTTGAAATTATTTAGGATTATTAGATTGTTTCATATAGTTACAGTTATGATTATAAAGGAATCGTAAAAGGGAAATATAAATAATTACAATTTAACTCTATGTGCAAAAGAACAAATCAACGACTTTACAATACAATACAAAGCTACAATTAATATAATTTCTTATCGGTTTCGGTTATAATTATGGAGCTCCATAAATTTTTACTGGTGGTAAGGCTTTGTGCAAGCTCGTCTGGGTAGGTTACCACCCACATATCAGATATTCTACCGCAAAACAGAAGTACTTGGTATTACTGTGTTCCGGTTTGATGGGTGAGTGAGCCAGTGTAATTAACAAGCACAAGGGATATAAAATCTTAGGTCCCTAGGTTGGCCCTTTGGCGATGTAAGCGATAGTTAACATTTCTTAACAGTACGTACCATCAGGAGGCCCAAATGCTCGTCCGCCTTTCTATAAAAAAAAATCCCTGGTTCTACATGATTTGCAAAAATAAAGGATGGTATAGTGTACCACTACTTACCAGTTATGCCATATTTATCTACTTTCTTGCGAACGAAAAAAAAGAAACGACAGGCTGTCGTCATAACTCGGTAACCGATGCGCGTACGTTCATGTTTTATTCATAAAATTAATTCATGCAAGAAATACTATAAAGTTGTATACATACATATAGTGTATACGTATTCAAATTTTTAATTATGTCAAGCTAATACGATACTTATATAATTTTTTTTTTTGTTATAGTATATATTTTTTATTTATGATGAATTTGTAAATCTCAAACGAAGATTGTGGGTTCAAACACGGGCATCTTCTGGTCGGATGTAAAAGAAAAGATCAAGACATTACATGTCTCGGATGTTATTCTGGCACATATTTCTCTCCTGGCGCGCATTTTAGCAGCATTCCTCTTGAGCCCTTTGACTAACAGCGGAACACACGGATTCAGCACATATGAGTATTATTCCATAATGCAATGAAGCTACCAGGGATTCATAAACTTAAGTTATATATCTTGTGTTCGAACGAAGTCGAGTATAATCTATTAAATATGTAAAATACACAAAACTAAGAGAAATGTTCGTTTAAAAGAACACACAAGTTTTATGTGGACTTTCTCTTACGTAAGTGCGTTTATATGCAAATTTTGAAGCACCACGCCCCGTGTGACGTCACGCTCATAACTTATCTCCCCTTACGATTTATATGTTACCTGTTATAAGCACTCTGATTATAATATATAATATATATTTTAACTTGTTCAATAAATTCCACTTCAAGCTGTCAGCGAGTATTTCGTTTCGAGTTTAAAGCGTAGTTAAGGCTAGTATATATTTTTCATGGGCTCTATTCTATTCGGGATAAACATCGCTCGTTAAGATCTGTATGAATGTTAAGAGAGCCAGTGTAATAACAACTAAAGTACGAGGGATAAATAAAATTTAGTTTTCATAATTGAGGGCGGATTAACGATGTAATAAATCTTTACTATGCGTTCATGTCTCATAACACGCAGGCAATACCGCGTGCTATGACGTGAAGACAGGGTTGGGTATTTGGTAAAAAAAATAGCTTATGTCCTTCCAAGTGGTTTAGCTTTGAAAGCGCTACAGAGAGTAACTTTCGCGTTTATAATATTAGTATAGATATTCAAATGGTTTGATTTGATTACTTGTGAACATCGTGTCAAATTGTTTGATGGTTATTGGGTTTTACGGCTGGGTATATTTATTTTTAAAAATAATTTATAAATCGGATTTGAATTTCTTGATATTCATACAAACTTAATTCTCGTTTATACAAACTCATTCAGTTTTATTATATAAATACGTTAATTCTGTTGAAAACGGGTTATATTTCTTTTTTAAATTTTGTTACTAATAAAACCCTAAAACGAAGAAACCGACAAAAGAAAAAAAGTCTCCTAAGCCGCTTTTGTGAGGCTTCTTAAGGCTACTTATAAATTTGACACATCGCTTTCGTAAGTGTTAAACGCTGACTTATGTTAATAATAACGGTAATAAATAGCTATGTTCAGAAAATTTTCCGAAGAATTTATAGTTTCCTATCACACTGTCATATATAAAAAACCTGGGAACGCTCGATGTTGTAATCAAATACATTTTTTTAAACATATGCCCTTGAAAAAGTTAATTAATGGAAGGAAAGATGAATATCGTGACTTAACCAATAGTAGGACATATACTTACGTACTTATATTAAAATATAGAAGAAAAACATCGTGGCGTATGGGCTACCTGATGGTAAGTGGTCAACACCGCCCATAAACTTTGCTTTACGCTTTTTGAAAACCGTTCCTTACATTGTCAATGTTTCTCCAACTTTTGGAACTAAAATTTTATGTTCCTTTTGCCTGTATCTAGTTACACTGGCTCACTCACCCTTCAAACCGGAACACAACAATAGTAAATATTGTTTTTTGGTTGTAGAAAATCTGATAAGTGGTACTTACCCAGACGGGCACGGGTCAGGTTAACCTGACTACTTTGTGAATTTATGTACTTATTTGCTTTTTTTTTAATCTCGATAGAATCTGCATTTTAATTCTTCTTAAACATCATTTGAATAAAGTATATTTAATTTTCAACTTAACCTAACATCAAACCTTAATGTCGATTCGATTATTTGCTGACCAAACAATTTTATGCTGACATTTTCAAAAGTAATCGTATTAACATATCGTGAGAGCGAGACCGCAATAAAACCCGATACGCTTAAAAGAGATGGGAAGTGTTTTTGCTAGTAAAGTTGGTGCCATTCGTTCAGCATAATTATTAAATGACATAATAAGAGAAATTCGTAGACATGTACTTGCCGCGGCTCGTATGACAATAGTGCAACTGTTAGGAAACAACAGATCACGTACAGAGATAATATGCGTGAGACCACGCAGTTTCACAACTAATGACTGCGCAGATATTATTTATTACGGAATTCACATTAAAATTATAATATAGATAACTTTAAACATTTACAAAGTGGAATTTAACTTGAGTAAAATATGATATCGCCGTGGTTAATACGCGTCAAACTTGAATTCAGATTTATATGTAGTTATATGTATATATTTTATGTACAATCGCACAATATGTGAAAGGAAATAAATTATTATTATTATTTATTATTAAATAAAAAAGTACTAAACTTAAGTACTTATTGAAAGAAGCATAGTCAACTTTTTTTTTTTAACTTTAGTAATTGATTACATTTTCAAATACAAGGATTCGCAAGGCATACAATCACCTATATATTTCCGAATTATATATGTACTTATATATTATAAATAATGTATACACGTACTTTGCTGACCTTAAGGGCCTAAATAAATGGGATAAGGCCAGGAGATGATCGCGATGATGAATAATTTAAGTATTGATAACAATACGATCACAAAATCGCAGATACAATTGAACGGAACTCCTAACGATTTATCTCATCCGTCCATCTACATCAGTTCTTGTACACCTGTTTAATCATCCTGTGCGATGTACAGTTCACAAAACAATATATTAATATGCGTTATACAATAATTGTTCACTTGGTGGTAGGGTCTTGGGCACTCACTCATGACATATTCATGATGTCTGTGTCATGATATTAGTATCGTTGTGTTCCTGTTTGAAGGGTGAGTAAGCCAACGTACAAGGGGCATGACATCTTAGTTCTTAAGGTTGGAGGCTCATAGACGATGGAAGGAGTAGTTTATATTTCTTACAACGCCAATGTCTGAGCGGTGGCCACTTACCATCAGTTTCCCGTCCGCCTATATATTTTTTAATTATAAAAATATTAATTATATTTGACGTATGACGAATACATGATGTATTTAAATAAGTCATAGTAACATTTCTTTATACCTTCGTTTCATATAAACTTGTGTTTGCTAGAACTATTTTACAAAAGTTAATAATTAACAAATGTATTATTTAAATATTCTGCTGACTGTACAGAGTAAATTAATGTTGTCTGCTGTAAACTAAACAATGGCCGTCGACTACAATAGCAAATGAATATTGTACGAAATACTTAATATCTTGCTGGGTTGCATGTTTAAAAAATCATTATTTTTTTATTATTTTCAACATTTCGCTCTTGGCTTATATATCTACGTTTATAAATCACGTGGTTCTTATCCGACGACTAAAGAGTTTTTATGTGAGTAATTAGTGTTATTAGTTACAAAAAATTGTACACGTGTCTGTTGAAATGCCACATCAAACAATATCTCCAATATCATTACTTGAGGGTATAATAGGCGTTAATAATCTCACTTCTTAGTTTGCCAAGAGACTATTGCCGGGTTTAGCTTCAGCTTTAATTGACGAATTGAGCTATTTTTTATATATATAAGTAAACACCAAATATTATATTACCAAGTTGACTTTATCAGCGGCTTCACTCCCGTCACTTTTTACGAGATACTAAATAGCCTTCAGCTCATAAATTGGAGATGAGAATGATCTGCGTCCAACATGAATATTTAATTATCAATTAATTTATCACAACAAAGTAGTTTGTTGTAAAGCTACTGGCGGTTCGGAATGCGGATTCCACGATGCATTAGAAATTAATTATCTTACGACGTTCCTAGTGCTTGGTTTTAATATATAAAATAATTGCTAACAAATTACCCATCTTATGGATTTATAAACAATATTAATTGTATGGGATATTAACCATTCCTTATTACCATTACATTTATCGTTATTTATTATTAACTGTGTTTTATAACGCAGGAGAAATATTTTTAAGGCTTCTTGTTCCTATTGTGATTGAGCTATCGATGATGACAGTACCTAGCTGAACCTAAAGAATTACTGAAAAGGAAATTTTCGGCGAGAACCTACTTACCACACATTCAACCGTAAACTTATGTTTTAAAAAGCGTATTGAATAGATTAACGAGATTTTCCCTAAGGTACCACCTATGTACTTACCGTTTATTCTGCCGCGAAACAGAATCATTTCGCCCACTTGATATTGGTTAAATAGATATATCTTAGATCATGTAGAGTCGT
Source organism: Nymphalis urticae (assembly GCA_905147175.2). Taxonomy (NCBI): domain Eukaryota; kingdom Metazoa; phylum Arthropoda; class Insecta; order Lepidoptera; family Nymphalidae; genus Nymphalis; species Nymphalis urticae. Next base: position 548,190 of record LR990008.1, read on the forward strand.
ATTGAACGTATATAGAAGTTTATATATTATTTTCTCATTATTAATTATACCTCCAAAAACTTGTGACCGTGCCATTAATTCGATTTGTATTTTTATTGTTTTGTTTCGCTTCGTACATATATATAAAGAAACACTAAAATAAATTCAGCCATGCAAGATGAGCTAATAAATTTTATACTTCTCGCCTTCTCGTCTCCTATCCGAAAATTTCTGTGAATTAGACCAATGTCGAGCGGATGCCATAATATATCGAAGTAAAAGGATCCCTTTGACCATCGGTGGAATTTTTCCTTAATTAAACTTTCAAGGTCATTCCGTTTCTAGTATTATTGCTTTACAATTTAATATAATTTATAATTAATTATCGTTAGTGTTACTCAATCTCGGTCAAAGTCACTACAAGATAACTTTACATTACACAGTTTCCTCAATATGAATGTGTTTTGTAAGAAACTGGAACTATATTTTTAATTTGATATTTTTCCTGTATATATTTCGACATATTAATTCGATTCGATTTGATTGCTATCCGTTTTACCTATTTCCTTTTAAAATGTCACGAAATAACGTCAAATCAACGTTCGTTGCAATAAATCAATTATTAAGTGGTTTTATATGTTAATTAGATTCCGCCCGCGACGCATTAAATACCCTTTGTGATTTTCTGACAACTTCTATGCAAGATTTCATGATGATCCGTGGAGTTAGACGTGAAACAAATAAAGAAACTCACTTTTACATTTATAAATATTAGTTAGTACGGACTTGAGAGCTAAAATGTCCCATTGGCTATACCCGTGAACGTTAATTTAATATTGCGGGTCCAATGAGACCAGAGGACCAATTCTACTAACAAATTGTCACGTCATCGCAATCGAATCGAAGAGTGATCGTTGCCATTTATCCGTTTTTCTATTCTTTAATTTAATTATCGACTATTACAATAAAAGTTAACAACAAAGTTGGATTTTGACATAACGGTATATGTTAACATATTATCGGTTCGGTTCCGATTCAAATAAATATAGATTATTCAATGTTGGATTGAATCGAGAACTTATAGTAATCGATATAGTTTAGTAGAATTCTGCCCCAGGCACCACTACATATTCATATCTTAATATATGTTTATAAATCATTTCATGCTAGGCGGAAAATATCGTGATATTTACATGTATCGGATGAAAGTCTACCTCATATTTATTTACTATTTTTATGAAAAACGATATATTTTATATATATTTTACTGTCTAATTGCGTATAAATAAATAGTTAGAAAGTAAATGTGTTTTAATTGGTAATGGGCCAGCACGCATCCGCTGCGAAAAAAATTATATAATAATATAAAAGAATCTTATAATCCTCTCTATTTCAAAACGAATTCTCCCCTGAATTAAATAATCGGGATATTGCCTTTTATATATTGAATTTTAAATTCGAATGTACCTTAATAAAACATTAACATAAATAATGTTCTAACCTTAAGACGGTTGAAATGAAAAACAAAAAAAAAAATAATTAACTACTTATAAATTAGTGTTACCGAATAAAATCCATAAATTTTTTATTTTTTAAATAACCTCATAAATTTTTGTAGCGATAAAAATACGATTCAAAGGTACGATCTGTAGCGCAGTAGAACGCATGACCGAAGACGACCGGCCCACAGCATCATTGATACTTCACACGCTTAATGTCCATAACATTATGACTATTGTTAATTATTTTGGTTTTACGTAAGATATGCTTGACGTAGTGTAACTTGATATTGACACGTCCTCTCCATAATGGGTTCGTAATCTTCTCAAAACACGCCAAGCAATAATTTCAAAACTGGAACATTATTTATTAACATTAAAGCCTATAAGATACAAATAAAAAGAGCTCACAAATTATCACCATATAGAATGGTGGCATGAATAAATCGAGGGGTTTTGTTAATGAAAGTTTTTGTACTGTTACTGCGATGTCCAAGCGTATCAACTGCAAACGGAGCTGATATTATTTGGATATTTGCAACGTATTTATAACAAAATATTATGTTTTTTTTCGAGACTTTATACAGACATTTTTATAAAATACAAAATAAAAATAACAAAGTACAAATTTAAAGCAAAAACACGCCCTCTAAAAGATCATCCTTTGACATTACATATTATACATTTATAACATAATATTTTTCGGAACATTTCATTATATAGATGTATAAATAATTATAAATATAGTATAAATATATCAAGTGGTATTTAAAATTATCCGGTATAATTTACGCATCCAATGTCTCGACCGTAAGAGCTATAAATAAAATATATTTATCTTGTATAATTTTTTTATTATTTATATACACACCAAAACAATTTTATTCTCACACCAATAAACATGTTTTAGACTAACCAATAACATTAATTCATTACATATAAAATAAGAACAACACTGTTATCTATGTATTTGTTGAAACATAATATGTTTTTTAAGTAACCTTTAAATATCTCGGGTAATGTCATACGAAGTATGATATATATAATAATAATATTTTATATAATATGTAATATTGAACACTAACTTGGTGGTAGGACTTTGTACCGCTTTTGTAGGTACTACGGGCCAGATCAGATAATCTACCACCAACCAGTGTAACTAATTGCGAAATTACAAAACAAGGGGCATAAAATTATTGGATGGTTAATATATCTTACATCGCCAATGTCTATGAGCGGTTACCACTTACCATCAGATGGCTTATCCCGCCTAACTGTTAAAAAAACTAAGAAATAAAAAATAACCGCCGTCAATATTTTTTCAAAAGTATCAATTCAAAAGAAATGAGATTTGGCCCGTACTGAACAACCACTGCAAACATATTTTATTACATTATATTTTATTAAGGAAACAAACAATATAAAATAAAATAAATTGAATAGAAACATAGAGTTAGAACCTCTATCTATAAAGTTTCCGCAAGTAAATAATTCATACAATGCGAGCACAAGAAATGTCATTAAGCAAGTAATAAATAACAACTCGCAACGTATTAACAATGTTTTCATTAAACATTGTAATAATTAGTGCAAAATACAGCATTGATTACTAAAAATTAAAAATAATTATTGTGAAGAAAAAGAAAATCATCAAAGTGGTTATATATTAATACAGCTCGTCTGAGATCTGGGCATATCTCATCAAAAAGCTTTGGTTTCCTTATGAAAAAACATGATTCTCCTAATTGTGATAGATGTGGACATATTGAAGATCTACATCACTTGTTGATGGAATGTGTAAAGACACAGAATCAGAGGAAGTTACTCTTAAATAATTTAAAAGTATGTTTGTTCGATGTTGGATTAGTTCAGAGTATTCTATCAGATCCTTTATCAGAATCTGCTAGGATGCTCGTGGAATTTTATCTAATAGCAATAAATAATAAGTGATGTTACATAATATAGAAGGGACAATGGGACTGACGTGCCAGTGTAGGACAAAAGTCCCTAAATTAAATAAAGACAAAAAAAAAACAAAGTGGCTTCGCAACGGTTGTCCGATATACTACAATCTTACCTCGGGTAGGAATGTTACAAAACCATTAATAAACAAGACATTGCACATTATAAGATTTTATGACAGTATGTAGGTATAAATTTTATTGTATTTTATAATTTGATACCTATGTTATTTAATTGGTGGAAAACAACAGCTAGTAATTCTTATCGATTCGTTGGTAGAATCTATATTCCGAACCAATGAACCATATAAAGCTTTATATGTATACTAACATTATAAATGCGAAAACGAACAAAATTGCTAAGCCATTGAACGACTTTTGATGCCTTTTAGTATGATGCAAGCTCGAGCCCCAAGGACGGACATTTTTTTACCTAATAATACGACCCCCCCTACCCTAACACGCGAGCGAAACTAGTTTAATGTAATCTTCTAAAATGGTGTATCAGTACATTTGGAAGAGCATATTTCAATGAAGTGTACTTTGTTTTTGACTTATATATAAATCTTTAAAAAGGTGTAAATAAAACAAACGACACATAACCTTACCTTAATCTTACATTAAAGCGCTTAAGATATACAGAAGTTGTGTTTAATCGCTGTAAAATCTCAGGTGTAAAGCGAAGCGAGAAATGACGCAACGCGTTGGTATGCGAAGCAAACTGGTCTGCGTGTGGCGTACGGTACGTTCCACATATAAACATGATTTTAAATAAACATTAGAGTGTACAATCATTAAATTTAAACCTTAATTAGGTTCTGAAACTGATTTCCTATGTTTAAAAAAATAGTTTTTTTTTCATTTTTAAAGGTAATCAAAAATTTTTTAATCGAATTGCATTGTGTAACAATAGATATGAAATTAATTAATTTTATTATACGAGACCATTCTGTTATTGAGAGAGACCAACAATTTCATAACATAAAAAAAAAAACATTTTTTTTTTATTTATTTAGTTAGTAATGTTCAATTATACATTTCCTGGAACAGTTTTCTCAATTTATCCGACAATGTCGAAATGTTAGAATGTTGTTATACCGTTGTCCGTTTACTAGAAAAAAAAACTCGTTGGACAGCTATTAATGGTCTGGTTTTTATTGCGAATTGGCAAAGCTATGAAGAATGTAAGCGAAAGGATTTGCTTTTCATTTTATATGTTGGTTAATCTTATGCGTTATATATTTTTTGCATTTGAATCAAATATTTATGTAACGATATTTTGCAATGTTAAATCTCTTGTATATAATAATACATCTTTATATATGTATACATGTTCATATATGTTTTGATAACGATACATGGGCGTTTGTTGGTCCAGTGTTTAAGGCCAGAAATTAAATCCTGGGTCAAAAATGAGAACTGATTTTTTCTCAATTAAATTATCTGTAGTATCCTGAATTTTTGAATTTTCCTTCGGCTTTGCAAGTCGCACTCTTCTCTAAATATGACAATAGTACATTTTTTAAAGCAAATTGCACGTTAGTATAGAAATTGCGCAATAGGTTTCGTTTAAACCATGGTTTATTGTTGTTCACGCTGAAGTAATTTTGGAGGATCAAATGGTAAATAAAACTAAGGAGGTCCACTGCTCAATTAATTTTTTCGAACTTGTGCACGTAGTAGAAGCTGTTTCGACAAATATAATGACGATAGCTATTTGCACAATATTACTATAATTGTATTGATTCTATATACAAATACCGCAATGAGCCGAGATGTGCCGAATTGCGAGTTTAAACCTTGGAAGGACCACCGAGTTTTTGTGTCAACTTATGTGTATAATCTCGTGAGTATACCTTCTTGTTGGACGAAACACGCGTTGCGGCAACTTTTACTGGTGGTAGAGCGTTGTGCGAGCTCGTCTGGGTAGGTACCAACTAATCATCAGATATTCTGCCGCAAAACAGCAATATATACTATTGTTGTGTTCCGGTTTGAAGGCAGAGTGAGCTAGTGTAATTACAGGCACAAGGGACATAACATCTTAGTTAACAAGGTTGGTGGCGCATTGGCGATGTAAGCGATGGTTAATATTTCTTACAATGCCAATGTCTATGTGCGTTGGTAACCACTTACCATCAGGTGACCCATATGCTCTTCTGCCTACCTGTACTATAAAAAAGAAGTGTAATGAGCTCAAAACACCAGTTTGAAAGTAACAGGACATTTAAAGGTCGGCAACGGCAACGCACCTGCAAGCCCGGTGTTGCACATATCCATGGGCGCTGGTATTCACTTTCCATCAGGTGAGCTTTCAGTCCGTTTGCGGCCTTATAACATAAAAAAAGCGAAACTACCCTCGCAGCATATACCAGAATAATCTAAAAACAGAATATCCAATATCCAAGCTAAGTATGGAAATACAATCTATATTGTTATGTAAATAGTTATTCATTCTCATACAATAAAGGAAATCATTAACTCGCAATTGTATCAGAGTATTGCGATTGTCGTTTTGTAATGTAAGTTATGTTTAATGAGTGTTGGGGATATACAAAGCGATTTTGATTGAAAACTGCCGTACAAATAACGCCTACATAGTATTACGCTAATATTATGTGACGTCAGTGGAATGTTTAATTATTTTTATAATTATAGAATCAAGTTCACATGCAACACATTGGTTTTAAGTGAATATTCACTTTCGTGGGTTCAAATTCGGATAGAAATATATCAACAAATGGTAGCATGGTCGAAAGGGCTATAGGAGCCAAATCATTATCCTTAATATATATTATTTTGTTAACTGTTCCAAGATATCGTTTATGTATATAGTTTTCAGATCTTAGCTTTCCTTATTAATCTCGTGAATCTTGTCTATAAATAGATATAGATAGCACAACTAGGGAGTGAAAAGATCACTTTCAGGTTGGTAAGGCTTTGAGCAAGCTCGTTTGGGTTGGTACCACCCACTCATTATGTATTCAACCGCAAAACAGTTATATATACTATTATTGTGTTCCAGTTTTAAAATAAATAAAATCCACGAGTTCTAAGAACCAGTCTATCCAAAATCTTCTTAAATAGCGCTGTTTAATTGACCAATAAACAATTCTATATCCTTTATCATATTAATTACATTATGGATACCAATAGGTATCTATGACTACAGACGTGTGGATTATTATTTACTGATTAAACTTCTGTTGGATGTAATTTAATGCGGCGAGAAAACGAAGTATTAGTAATACTTATTAGTTACTTTATGTTAAAAGTTCAAACCCAATCAATGGCTGCGGATCTTCATTGTTAGAACATTTGCCTGAGTCCATTTTTCCTGATAGTTACAATGTAGGTGTATTCAAATCCAGGGTAAACGGGTTCCTTCTGGGCAGGCGCGCTCCATCCTAGACCGTGACTATGCTTAAGATCAGGCAAGTCAACGGTCAAGCGCTTGCCTATTAACTGTAAAAAAAAAACATGTTATTGGTTGACTGCGACGTCATTCTAGTGGCTAGTGTCTTGGTCCTCCTACAGCCCGGCGCTTGGGGTTTGAAAGATTGGGCGTGACCCTGGGGTTGTGGACGTTTGAGATGTTGCAGACGACCATGAGAAGGTCACTAGTGAGAATTGAAGGTGGGCAAGATCACTTTTGTCTGAGGAAGGCTCCAACGAGCAACGAGCGGAGTATAGCACGAGCACGGGAAAGGCCTTTTTTCATTTGCTCTGGATTCCCATTCCATCAGATTCTCATAAGCCGTGAAAACAAAGAGTGAACATGTGCGCACACACTTGTTCACTATAATTATATATTAAATATTGCGGGCAGCTAGTAATTATACAATATATTTAAGTATATTCCGTTCATTCACTAAACTAATACACAGTTCTCATTTTCGTTCATTCATTTAAATAATATTCTGACTATAAAAATATACCTATTCTTCTTCTTCGAGTGCCACTCCGACGAGCTCAAGTTGGCAATCAGCTTTGAATACTCTTTCGCCTCGCGAAGGAGTTAAATAAAAAAAAATACCTATATGTTGTTACAAAGACGAATGAGACATACAAATAGCTATCTTATGACTCTCTCATTGCTCCGTGACGTAATAAACATTATAAATGCGAAAGTGAGTTTGTTTGTTTGTTACGCTTGTCTTATCTACTAACCGACCATCATGATCGAAATTTTACACAAATGTCAGTGGTACAAACAATAGATGGTACGAATCACTTGACACTACATTCTAAATTAAAATTTAATTAGCTAAATTGGTAGTAAATTGTTACTTCAGTAACAGCATGTGAATTTCCCTATGCTGGGCTAAGGCCTACTCTCCTTTTTTTTTGCGAAGAAGGCTTGGAGCTGGAGTGGAGTGGAATACACATGTGGCAGTATTTCAGTGAAATTTGACACACGCAGGTTCCCTCGCGATGTTTTCCTTCATCGTCAAGCACGCGATGAATTATAAACACAAATTAAGCACATGAAAAGTGCTTGCCCGGGTTCGAACCCACGATCATTGGTTAAGATTCACGCGTTCTCCATCTCGGCTCTTATATTAAATTGTTCGTTCAAATCATGCTTTGCAAGGAGTTTGATTATAAGTTAATCTTATGTACTGCATAGATTACCTACCCAGTTATGTCGAGATTTCTCCTAACTTGCCTTCGAGTATTTACTCCTTGACACGCGGCCTACTTTTTATATGGCTATTACCACATATTAGCGTTGCTCGGAACGTGCTCACCATCTTCGACACGAGCTATGTTTACCGCGCTTTTCAAATGACTTCATTAATAGCAATTTATTATTTGTGACTTGTAATTTTAAAATTGAACACGACATCTGTGATGTAACAATGTACAGGCTGTTCGGTATCGTATTCTCCTCTGTTTGTCAACTAATTTTTTTTTGTACATAAGTACAAAGTTATCAATAACAATATTCGAAATACGAGTAAAAAAAAAATCGATCTATATATATAGGGTATAGTTGAATTTCGACTGCTGGGCGAACAGTACTAAGCATAAATTTGCCTATCAACAATCTTAAATCTTGTGTTAAAAAAACGTTAGTAAATAATGCTAATTACTCGATAAATAAATACATATATAGATGACAAACAAGCGCGATGTTAGTATATGTTGACTTATATGCAGGATAAATAATCATTTAATTGTACTTAATTATCATATTTGTTTAATTTAATTGGCGGATGCGAGTAATACTGAGTCTACTGCCGGTTCTTCTCTACTGCATTACGAATCGGCGGTAACTCTTTATTTTAACTGGATAACATTTGAATTTGTGTTCCAAATTCCGTCAGTTAAATAAAACTATCAAACAAAATTTATTTTAAACCATAAACTAGTCTTGATTTGACAAATAGACACTACTTTACCAATGTAATATAGGACTGTAATACGTACTGGGTGATTAGTTTACGTATTGATGGATTAAGAAATATGATGATGTACTAATCGATGTCGGCCACGGCGGCCATTCTTAAGAGAATAGCCAATTGCGTAGATGTGATAGTGAAGTGTGCGCAAACACAGGTGCAATCACTGTTCGTGCAACTTATAACTTGGGTCGTAAAGATTAATTAGTATATAAATTTAAAGACCTTAAAATAATGATCCTCGCTTCTCATTACATTGAAAATCATGAACGCAAAAACATAAATCATTTTTCCGGAAATTGTGACGTACGTACTGTACATATGTATTTATAAAACAGGATCCCAGAAACGTTTAAAAATATTCAATTGAAAAATTTATTAGAATGTTTAAGAGGGACGCTTGTATGCTAAAGGAACAAAACCAATGATTTTTAGACGAATACCTTGGGAAATAAATTATTGGGAACTGAGACATAGCCGACAAAAGTAAAGCTCGTTTGAGCGTTTAAAGATACGATCCTCCTACTCCTGAGGAAAGCTCTTATTAGAAGGCAGTTCGGCTTAGAAATTTATCTGGTAAATTTTTTTTTGATTGATTAATTTAATAGTATAGAAGGTAGGGATACTTAAAAAAAAATTGTAAGTCCTCCCGACAAATTTCAACCATAATGGCCGTTCTGTTAACTAGATCCAAACTAAGGACTGTTACTGAGAATTTTTGTAATCGTAAGACAAACCCATACCCATAACTTTTTATAGCTTGATCCTAAGACCTCGAGATCTGCGAAGTTATAGGTTAGCTATATACTATATATATATATTGCATAACGGTTTGAGTGTGCCGTCATTATATACTAATTATTTATAAATAAAGCCGGCTCTTCCTAAGACTGGTGTTCACATTAAGCTACGTATTTATTTTAGATTAGTATAATGAAATGAAATGACAAATCGTGCTGGATATGGAGAGCGATTAAACCCGCGTTAAACGTTACTCCTGCCCCGTGATGATATATAGTCCAAACTAAACCTCTCTCAATAAATGATCTCAATTTTTTTATCGGTCTAACAGATCTTAATATTAAGTCACTCACACAAACAAACTCTTCAGCTTAATAATATACTAGAAAGGACTTGACTTATTAATATACTAGAAAGAGGTTATAGGTAATAGGTACCATATGTCATTTTCTATACCTCTGACGACGTATATGGAAAATATCATTTTGCATTTAGTTAAGACCTGAAAGCGTAACAGACAAACGAATAAACACACAAACTCACCTTTATAATATTAATTAGGACTTGTATTAGTAATAAGTAATACTTGTAGATTGTGTGATATACATTATATCGCATAGTGTGAAGCCGGCCTAAGCTAAGGTACCCACACGATCGCAATGACCTTGTACGTCCTACGTTCTCATCACTATAATATCTATAGCTCGTGTGTTCGTGAGTTGAGCAACAAGTTTTTGTACCACATAACTTATGTTATTCAATATATCATGGAACTTCAATGGATAATATACCTTTAGTTTTTGTTGCGTGGTTTCTTATAAGCGTTTTTTTTTTTATAAAATTTGATAGAGACTTTAAAAACTTTATTGATTGCGTGCAGTTAATCAATTTGGTTATATAATGGTAAAGGTTAATTAACAGATTTCATCTCGTGCTCGGTGGTGAAAACTTCGTGTGGAAACCTGTATGGGTTGGTGAAATTCTGCCACATACACCGACCCGTAATGGAGTACCTCAGTGAATATTCTCTAAACGATCTCCTTGAGATGAGACCGAAACGATAAAAGTTTAGCGGCCTTATAAAGATAAAGGATCTGCACCCGTACGTGGTTGACGTTGACGTATTTAAGACACGTACGAAACGATTTGCTTCCTCGTTTCTGATACGCACCGCCAGGGTCTGGAATACCCTCCCGACCTCCGTTTTCCCCACCACCTACAATATGGGTACCTTCAATTCCCGAGTGAATAGGCACCTTCTAGGCAAGCGCGCTCCATCTTAGACTGTATCTCACTTTCCATCAGGTGTGATAACAGTCAAGCGCTAGCCTATACATTTAAAAAAAATATATTGTTTAGCGAGTGTTAAGTTAAAAACATATCTATCTCTTTCTGTTACTATTGAATGTACATTCGAATTGCTTAACTAATCCCTAAATAACGTTTATAGTGATGGCATCCGTGAATATCAACAGAACTTGGAAAGTGGCGACTTAAGTTTAAATTGTAGCTTGTATAAATACATAACCTATGAATTGTGCTCTTCCTGTACAAGTTTACGTCATTATAATTAATTAAATTATAATATAAATTAAAATCAAATTCAAAGATTATAATATTAAAAAAACATTTGTAATAACTCAAATGTTTTTTGCTTGATTGCACTTCGATCATTGACACTGATCATGACCCCGCAGACTTCCCCGTCAATTCCGTCGCAGCGATTTGCATCGTCGAAGACAATAAGCATACAATTATTGATGCGAATTTAGTTTTTATCAATGCACTTGTACAACTCACGCAATTAAATACTCTAAATAACCCTTTGTATGGGAAAACTGGAACATACATTCCATAGTTACAAATAGTAATTCTTAGAAGAAATTTTGATTTAGCTTTAATGTGCAGTTGTTTTCATTGGCATATAATTGTATATAAATGGCTACCGTGTTTGTTAATTATTGCCAATAGACATTTGATACAAGCTGAGATGGCCTTGGTGCTAAAACACTAAAATCTTAATTGAAGATTGCGTGTTAAACCCAGGTAAGTACCACTGAATTTTCATATACTTAATTCGTGTTTGATTCATCAGGAAACCTGCATGTTTCAGATGCAAATCCCAGCATTGAAGCAGTTGGTGCAATGAGCTCCAAAAACCATTTTCTCAAAAGGAGAGGCGGCCTTTTAAATTTAAATTAGTAGAATGGGTATGTCATGTGCATGCACTAAGCATTATGTCATCACAGGCGACCTCATGACCTGGCGATCTTCGAATACAAATGACTCTATAACACGAGGGTAAAACAAGGAGTCGGTGGAAACACTAAATTAGATTGAAACGACGTAATTGACTTCTAAGTAATTTTGTGTACTTTGACCTCTTGAAAATTGGACACTTTGCGTTATATTATGTCTGCGTGTTGTGAAATCGACAGTTTTGCAACATTGTCAATGATAAATAAATTTGAAGATAATATTATTATTATAAAATGATGTTTTGACGTCAAGACAAGATCCCGAAGGGACTCTCTAGCTCTGAGGTAACATATCGCACAAACAGCTCGTTTCTGAAGAATGAATATCGTTTTTATGTCCGAAGCGTTACCGAAAAGTAATACAATATGACATGAGACTGAAAATATCTAAAGTGATTTGAGTGTGGTTATGCATTAGCTCTTGTCAATAAAAAACCCTCGCCTAACATTATGCAGGAGAAGAATTTAAAGTATTAACTTCTATCTAGCTATAATTAAAAATATTCATGACACATAGATTGTAAAGATACCTTATTTTAAAATTGGCTAAGGTATTTAGGTTTTGACTTATTCTATCGAACGTTTTGTTACCACATTCGTATAATAAATATTTGTCGCGGGCAACATTATTGGCAATATTCATTTCATATTTAATTTATAAATATTTTACGAAAGAAAACAAACCAGGTCGTCATGCAGCTATCCAAGATCCAGGAATTCTCGTTGCAGACTGAAGTTAATAAGTTGCAATGTTATTCATGTCTCGGTTAGCACGTGAAGCTGCTGGCTGTTGGTCTCGTGTCGGTTGGCGTCCAATCGGACTTTGAGATTAAGGGAATCAAGTATTATATACAAAATGCTGGTGACCGTTGAGGAAGAACTGTCTTGAGTTAATTCCTATAGAATCAGCTTGTACATGGTCCTTCGAGCCGGATTATGTCCAAACATCACTCTCAACTACGTCACTTCTTCTACTACTAGATCACTATAAACCCAATATTTTCAGTCGAACACTTTAATTTTTCACGTTTTAACTTAATAATAATGCCATTTATTATCACGTAATAAAAAGTATCGGTATAGAATATTTTTACTTATAACAATGAAAGCACCTTCACACTGGTCATGTCTAAAGAATGCAATATCATCGAAACTGAGTCAACATGTAAAACTTCAACATAGGATGAAAAAAATGATTCTGATTGAATTCGCAAGATCTGACCAAACTAAAAAACAGCAAGTGAAATAAAAGCTTGTTTAAAGTAAATTGACTTAGACTCTAGTTGGTAAATATATGTTGGCCTTCGAACTATTGTATAATTGCATTATGTGGTTAAACCGTATCACGTCTCATTAGCACATATCAGAGTTATTTGTATTATAGCCTTGCGTTCTTCGCAGAGGCCTCGTCCGAGTTAGGTAATACTCGGTGACATCGAAGTCACCATAAACAGGCGTAAATTAACATCTAACGACGTTACTTGTAAGTAAATTAATAATCTGTTTTGTTTTTTATGAAATAGTAGGACAGGTAAATAGGCCATTTGGGGGTAAGTGGTCCATAGACATCGGCGCTGTAAGAAATATTAACCTTCACCAACCTTGGGAACTAAGATGTTATGTCCCTTGTGCCTGTAATTACACTGGCTCAGTCAGCTCAGTCAAACACAACAATACACTTGGTATTGTTGTGTTTGACTGCTGTTGTGTGGTACAATATCTAATGAGTGGATGGTACATACCAATATAGGCTTGCACAAAGCCATCCATACCATCAAGTAAAATATACAATAATCGAGGCCTTGCCGCGAATTGTATATTTTTAATTTTAATAGGATTATATGGATGAGCGTGAAATTGATATTCGTTGTTCTATGAATTCATGGGCGATGACGATTAGTGAATAAAAAATAGACTACAAAGTTATTGTTGGAAGAATACATTTCATCATCACGTTGGCCGTGGGCGCTAAATTACTATAATTATTGAAATATAATTTTTACCACAATCGGAATCGACCTGCGATCATCATTAAGACATAAAATACACTAATAATTTTTTTTATGTAAGATCCTATTGTCAGTAAAAAAAAATTATGTTATATAGAAATAAGATTAAGAATATATTTAAGGATTTTAAATATATTCGCGTCTGTTCAAGATGATTCTACTATAAGACTGATTAATCTTAAGAATCAATCATTTTGATCTCTACCATTATTACAAAGCTTGAAGAGTTTTATTTTATTTGTTTGTACGAATTTATTAATTTTTTTGCTTTTGATAGGCCAATTCATAAGGAAGGTTAAAGGCTATGTAACATTAGGCTACGACGCTCGAGGGTAAAGCCGGGAACGTTTAACGCGTATACCCGGGCGAAGCAGCTAGTCTTCGTTTAACAGCTGAACATTTTGTATCATTGAACGTCAACCGTTTTGACAAACACTAAGCGACCTGTTCTATGTGTGTTTTGTACACTGACGTGAATAATCTACTTAATAATACTACTTAGTTCTTCAATTTACTTATTACTTAGTACTTGAAGTACTAAAAGAAAAACGCGTTAGGCGTCATGAGCGGGCTTCAAACCCCCGCCCATCTGGGGGCGCATACACTAGTCGCGAGTGCGGCCGAAGGATCCTCTCTCGCATTGGGCTCTTTAGTCATGAACGCAAGTGCCTTCGTTAGCTGCTTGAATCATCTGTCAGAGATGCAGAGGGCTATATATAATACTACTTAATAATAAATACTTCAGGACACAGATTGGGTTTTTAATATATCTACTATATACTTCGTTTATTTTTTTTGGAGTTTTTTTGAAAGCTTATTCCACACTGTTAGTACAAAGGAGTGCTCCAAATTAAAATACATGTTTTATATAATTACAATTTGGCAACAAGTTATCTTATTGGTAACAACTAATAGTTACCGTAACCACAATTTACAGAACAGCGCCCTTCACTCTCACGACCTTTAAATATCATGGCTTTGTTGCCTTAAACGTCTTTTCCACTTTTATACTTAATTTAAATTGACACAAGTTGCTACGATTTAGCATAATTGGTTCAATGAATGACAAACGAGACTTTGAAAATTGTAAAGTACTGAGAGACACCATCAGACAGCACAGAGAGACAGAAGGAGTAAAGACAAATTGTTAAGACACGTACGAAACGATTTGCTTCCTCGTTTCTGATACGCAACGCCAAGGTCTGGAACCCTCCCGACCTTCGTTTTCCCTACCACCTACAATGTGGGTATTTTCAAGTCTAGAGTGAATAGGCATCTTCTGGTTAAGCGCGCTCCATCTTAGACTGTGTCTCACTTTCCATCAGGTGTGATAACAGTCAAGCGCTAGCCTATACATTTAAAAAAAAAACTTCGTTACCTCCACTAGACACTGTACGAAATATAAACAACTTCTTACACCCTTAAGGCGCTACTTGTACTGTTAATGCCTGTATTTAAAGTCACTAACTGAGGTTCAGTTTACGAGAGCCAGAGGACGCGGTGACATAGTTAGTGGTGTGGCTTATAGAAATTAACCAGTAATATGTCTTCAATTAATATACTCGTGTAAAGTCAGGGCGATCGGCTTGTATAGAATAGAACTATAGATTAATGAAACAAAGGAGGTATCGGAATCTTGGCGGCCTTTTCTCTGAACCGGTTTATATAGAATCTGAATAATTTAAATTCATAGCTGACTTTATATATTTTTTATTTTAAATAGGAACTTGTTCTAGAACCATATAACTGTATTTCTACTCAGGGACCCGCAGACTAATTAAGGACAACTACAATCGGAGGATAATAATGAAACTTACATGTGTCGCTATATTTAATGCCTTATATTATAACTACAAATGTAGGTATCATTATTATTATCTGATTGTATAGAATTTTTGTTAAAACGGATTATGACATAAGAGAATAGAGTGCACCTGTGCTTTTGCACTACACACTTGTGCACTATAATTTATCCTGCAGTGCTGAGTGCTATAAGAGCTCAACTTCATGATATACTATTTTGATGCGTGTATTATTAAAGTGTTTTAATTATTACGGTCAATGTCGCATATCACTTACTGACATTTCACGACCGTTTTCTGAGGTGATTTTCGAGGTTGTTCTTATCGAATTGCACTAATGGTTAAAATTATCACATTCTGGTACGGCGAAATCTATATTACATAAAAATTATAACTTTATATGCCTTGGGGTATATAATATCGTGGGATTAATTAGGCTCACGCACTTTTAACTCGTCATGCTACAGGATTCAATTGATTATAAGGCGATTTCCAGATGTATGCTTTCCTATTACATAAGAACACTTTCATACGACTCTAATTCCACAGTCAGTCAACAATGCGAGTACTTACATGGTTGGATAATTAGGAGAAAGTGACACGACGTTTTCCTTTCTTTATACACCTACGAACATACATACATATATGTATATATGTGTGTGTGTATATATATCAATTTCGAAAGGATTTATTTATGATTTACATAGATATATACTAAAATAAATTATTTAATGAAGTAACTCGTTAATCTTCTAAGTCTTGAAATTCTAAATTTAAATTATACCGAAATGAAATAAAGAAAAAAAAAATAAACAAACAAATTCACTTTTGCATTCATAATATTAGTAAGGATTCCTTAACTCCTTAACGAATTTGCTGATTTTTTTGTGTGCGTTTGACTTGGAAAATGGTTTATGATATTGCAGATTCGAGTATTTAAATTAAAAAAAAAACTTATTAAATTCGTAAGAATTCGGGCCGGCCAGCTAGTTATGTATAACGCGATAAGATTGCGAATTCCGATTGCTGGCTGCATAGATATCTGAGCGGGCTGATACTTGAGATGTGTTATCTATAAATCTTAACATCTGATTTGTTTACGAACATTCCGACGGATATAGCTTTGAATATTCCTGTTAGTTAATAATTGCTTTAACTAGTTTATAGTTATTAAAATATAATAGAATATTGTGAAACATTTCAGAAAATATATCATGTTTTACTATTTTTTAACAATAATTTATAGTCTCATATTAAAACTATACATAAGCGGTCTTTTAAAAGCAAATACAAGGGCACATAAAAGAACAACGCCTTAGACAGCAAGGAAAGATTAAAAACAAAACCGACTATCATCGAAAATTTCGTCCCCTAATCCAGCTGTAACTCAACTTGCGGCCCGGCGGGTTGTGGTGGGGCTTTTTTAAATTTCAAAGGTTCTTATTAATATCTAAATAATTCGAAGTAAACAACAGCTTGTGGCCACGGACACTGCAAGTGTTTGAAACCTCTTGAAATGATAAAAAAATATTTTTAACTTGTAGCAATCCCGAAACCTAAGTAATCATTACTTAAATATTTTATTGTCTGCGGCCCCTATAAAAAAAAAATTAAGTATCGCTGCCCTAATCATCACCCATCACTCTCAGGGGCGGTATATTTTCATCAAATTTAAATGGCACCAAACGAAAAGTATACCTACCTAAACAAAAAAACAAATCGGTCCATAAATTACAGATTTCTGAGGTAACAAACATAAAAATACAACCGAATTGAGAACCTCCTATTTTTTGAAGTCGATTAAAATAATAACTAAAACAAAATATAATCTTAAATGTCAACAAATACCTATAAACAATAAATTAAGTCAATTATATTCGTATTAAATTATTTTTATAACGACCATAAGATAACCGACAAATAGGTACTTTAAATAAAAAATAGGGAACTAACCGTTAATTATTATAATTCGAATGTGATATATTCAAATTTTATTTAATCTGTGGTCGAAAGCGCTAAAACACGTTGATGATAAATAATAAATATGTCTCTTGAAATTGATATGCAAAAATAAATTAAATATTTATACTATTTTATGTATTTTGTCTATATTTGCTTATCAAAATACATACTCAGTTAATTTGATTAAATTGTAATTTATTTATAAAATGTTTAAATATTTTATTACAATTCTATAATTTCTTTTACTGTTATGTTTAAATATGATCCTGTTATTTAGTTATTTCAACATCAGCCTCGGTAGCGCAGTAGGCAGCGCGTAAGTCTCATAATCTTAAGGTCGTGAGTTCGATCCTCACCCGGGGCATATCTTTTTTCAATTTTATTTTTATCTTAAATCAATTACAATTAATAATAATCTGTAAATAAGGCCAAACAACCAGTTTACCACCTGTATTCGATGTTGCAATAAATTCCGTACTGCGTGTTTGTTACAACATCGTATATGCTAATATTTCGCTTCTAAACAATGCCAGTCAGAGTACATTACAACCATCTGTTTGAATATTTGAATATCCAAATAGGATTAAAATATCCAACAATAATGTACTTTAAATAATGAGATTATCTTTATGTACTAACAGCGCATAGTTTTAATTTTATTCACGATTAACGCCATCTATCGGGCGATAGAGTGAACCGCATATATAAACCTGGTTGTGTTAAAAAAATTAAAATGTTTTTTTTTTTCAGATCAGCTGCTAACTAACTAGAGAGGTGTAAGTGTAAATTAAAATAGTTTTATATGTTACATAACACTGCTTTAATTTATTAGATGTTAACAAAAACTAATTTCAAAACTTACACAAAAATTTATGCCGAAAGTCTTATCGGTAGGCCATCTTCAAATTTACAAACGGACGATGTTTTCGGCAATTTTGCAACTCTTTGCCAACATTAACGAACTCTCAACATGAGAACTCTAGCGCTTATTCTTGGTAGAATAAAGTTTATTTTCCCATACCTTATAACGAAATATATTTTTGTACTATGTCTTTTACTGTTTTTTTATTCTACACTTACTTACAACGAATTGTAATCTTATATTCATGAAATAAGGTTGAATATGCGTTAACGTAATTTTGAGAAAATATTATCAAATTTGTTTCATACAAACAATGACGTTATGTAACTTGTAAGGTCATTATAAGGCCGCTGATACTGTACAAATAATGTATATTTATTACACAAGGCGCGACCACACCTGCGCGATTTGTGTGAGATGATCGAACCTAAGTCAGAACTTATATATCAAGATACGAGTCGAACACACTTTAATACCAAATAAGATATATCTTATAGCAGATATAAATGATTAATATAATTATATTTCTGCAATAATAGACTATGCTTTTTACAAGTATTTATTTAACTCATTATATTTGTTAGTTTGCTTAGGTTAAATATTGCAAGCTTCTGCTATGGCTTTCCTCTAATCCTACTTTGAAATTCTTCATCTTGGTTCAGTTCTGATGACAATGCATTTTTACTATATGATGATAACCAGACGATGGCACTCCTCAGTTAACAGCATAGAATCTGGTAATAAAACGTTTTTAACTATTAATTTATAAATATCAAAGAGACCATATAGTGGCTCGGCAATTGAATCTAGGACTCACTACAGACCAGGATACACATCCCAAGACCAACGAGCCAGTTAATAAGTTTGTATTCATGTATGTTACACCTAATCTTGCAACTTGACACTATCATTGACATCACGCCAGGGTTGTTCGTGCTCATTATTAACATAGTTATGATAACTTTTTAATTCATGACATTGGCAGTTCGCGTATTGAATACAAATAAACCGATCTAATTGGACTACGTGCGTGACATTGTTTTTTTTTTTTTAAATTATTTAGCTTAAATTGCAAAGACGATAATTAAGGTTTTTTGCAATGTACTTTTAGCATTTTAATTTTAATAACATTTTATAATTCCAACTTAAAGATTTATATTTTTAACTGATTATTTCTTCAGTGTCATCCGTTCTAAGCTATATTATGAAGATCTCCACAGATATCCCTGTGACAGGCTCAGTGTGAAGAGATGAATCACCACTGACGTCGTTAGGTGGCCTTGGCAGGTGCGCATGCACATGTAGGCTGCATTGTACACCCACATTTATACGTTGTAATTTAATTAAGTCTTTGCATTCTATGCTTTATGTGTATGTTTGCATGCATGGAATAATAAAAAATACTGAAACAATATTGAAAGAAACAAAACATCCTGTTTTTATATTATGGGGGGGAATTTTAAAAAAAATCCAGGGGGAATTTAAAAAAATTCTAAATAACAGTAAATAAATATTGTCAGTCCCCTTGATCTAGTTTTAGTATTATTAGCTTAAAATATATTATTAAAATATATTATTAGCATAAAATTTTGATAAATAAGTTAACAAATATTGGTATTCATGGGTCAGCTTTAAAATTACTTACATCATACCTTACAAACAGACAACAAATAGTTAAGATTAAAAACATTAAAAGTACACCAAAAATGATTACCTGCGGAATACCCCAGGGATCTATTTTAGGGCCTCTGTTATTTTTAATATATATAAATGATATCAGTCATCTGGATTTATCTGGTGAAGTATCGCTCTATGCAGATGACACGTGTTTATTTTACTTTGAAGATTCTATTGAAATTTTATTAGCAAAAGCACAGAATGATTTAGATAAATTACATGAATGGTTTCAATATAATTTACTAACTATAAATATTGAAAAGACTTCCGTCATGCTTTTTCATGCAAAAAATAAGAAAATTCCAAAATTTAACCCAATAATGATAAATAATCAGACTATTAAACAATCAAATGAAGAAAAGTATCTTGGCCTAATCCTAGACCCTAAGCTAACATGGCATGCACACTTAGACTACTTGCAAGGAAAAATAAATTCACTCACTGGGGCAATACGTAGATCGTCGCGATGTATACCACACAAAATCCGTATTATAATATATAATTCACTTGTAAAGTCATTATTAGAATATCTTGTTGAGATTTGGGGTAGTGCATATAAAACTAATATAAAGGATCTACAGATCTCGCAAAATAAATTACTAAAGTCATTATTCCATCTAGATTACCACATGTCAACCAAAGAATTGTATAAACGTACTAATGTATTATCAATTAACCAGTTATACAAATTTAAAACATGCATATTAATTAGAAAAATACTAACAAAAACAATACACACACAAATAACGTTTAGAACTAAAACCTACAAACATTACACTAGAAATAAACACAAACTTGAATTACCCAAGACCAGGACGAAATATGGAATTAAATCTCTACAGTTTGAGGGAGCAAAACTATACAATAGCTTACCTAATGAAATTATCAATGAAAAATCCTTTACGATCTTTAGGAAAAAATTATTATCTTATTGTAAAAATACTTAGAATAATTACTCTTGAATTGTATAAGTCGTTACTACTGTACTAAATTGTCGGTTAAATTATTATGTAAAAAAATATCTCATTTAAGTGAACATTGTATGTTCTTTATGAGAAAATAAAATTCTTAAACCACAAAAGACCGCATATCCCAAAGTACTAGGTTCAAAATCAGGTCGGGCCAAGAACACCATAACCACCACGCTGTTCGATTGGGTGTCAGATACATACACACATACATGGCAGTATATCATATATCATAAAAACAATATTCGTTGTCACTAGCAAAACCCGTGGCTTCGCATGGAATTCAGTTTGTGACAAAAATCCATCGAAATTTGCCATTTTTATGTACGTTACATAATGCATGAAAAATAATTCATATACATATAACATATTTATACATAACTATAGTATAAAATAAAAATATGGTTTTTTTCGGGTTGGTAACTCGCAAATAGCCTTCTTAACTTAAATAGTGGCAGTTTATTTTTAAATCACAGACACTTCAACTTGATTGTGGTGGTAACAGCCTGTGGATGTCCCACTGCTGAACTAAGGTCTCCTCTTTTTGAGGAGAAGGTTTGGAACTTATTCCACCACGCTGCTTCAATGCGGGTTGGTGGAATACACATGTGGTAATATTTCAGTAAAATTAGACACATGTAGGTTTCCTTACGATGTTTTCCATCCACAAATTAAGCACATGAAAATTCAGCTTGCCCGGGTGTGAACCCATGATCATCGGTTAAGATTCACGCGCTCTTACCACTGGGCCATGCCGGCTTTTTATTTTTTTTGTATACCGTAACCGTAACCGTAACAGCCTGTGAATGTCCCACTGCTGGGCTAAAGGCCTCCTCTCCTCTTTTTGAGGAGAAGGTTTGGAGCTTATTCCACCACGCTGCTCCAATGCGGGTTGGTGGAATACACATGTGGCCGAATTTCAGTGAAATTAGACACATGCAGGTTTCCTCACGATGTTTTCCTTCACCGTAAAGCACGAGATGAATTATAATCACAAATTAAGCACATGAAAATTCAGTTGTGCTTGCCCGGGTTTGAACCCACGATCATCGGTTAAGATTCACGTGGTCTTACCACTGGGCCATCTCGGCTTTTTGTATAGCTTTATTATTATTATATAACATGTTTTTTTAATATCTCATTATAAACATATCATCACGTAATATTACATTCCGTAAATACAAATTATATATACCTACGACAAGTACATGACATCACTCGCCATCGAACATGATATTCGTCATATTCGATGTCAGGTGATCTCATAGTCATTAAATATTCGGGACGAACGTGTCTAAGAACCTCACTGCACTTCTCTTCGGCATTAATAAAGTAAAAAAACAATGAACGATGTAGATACATATATTTGTATATATGTAGTGGTATGTAGAAACGAGGATTGCGGGCTCAAACCCGGGCAAGCGCCAATGAATATCCACGTTCCTATTATTTTTTAATAATAATTAATTTAGTAATAACAATACACTTCCAACGCGATGAAGGAAAACATTGAGGAACCACTTCGATCACTAATATAAACGTTCTTATTAGTGATCGAAGAGGAACCAGCGTGTGTCGGACGAATTTCTAAACATGTGTATCCCGAATTGGATGTAGAAACTTATATAGCGTGAATAAAATTCAACGAATACTAACCCCAAGCACTTTTATCGTTTATATAATCTTGTATCGATGTTTAATGATCTGCGTAACTTTATTATAGATGTCGATAACATAGATGCCTCTCAATAACCATGGCAACCATACTCCTCTACATAACAAACCCGAAACATGAGAATTCCTCGATAAAGGGAGAGATAATGTTTTATTTAATAACCATAAACTTCTCTATTTAACTATATTTATTTCTAAACGTTGCCAATAAAAATAAAAAAAAGATATACTGAACTGAACTCCATGTGATAAAAAAGCGTGGACGTTTGGAATCACTTTTTATTGATATTTATATAAATTTAACTGTATTTTATTATCATACCAATCTAGTAACTACTAAGTTTCTTGCCGGTTCTCGTAAGGATCTACATTACGAACCGGGAACTATTATAATCCTGTTAAATTACGATTCATGCTTGTAAAACCTTACTTGTATGAGTTACGTTTTGTTTTTGAATATGGAGGATTTTAATCGGACGATGCGACTAATAATTTATATTCAATTCATAACAATCGTGACGCCAGCTCACGTTTAACGGAACGCGTCGAACGGTATTGATGCGTTATTAAAATATTAATTGGCTCCCCGCATCGCATACTGAGTTCTGTTACAATTATTTCTTTAGTATACTCTATGCACAAAAACAGTTATAACTGCGGACCCTACGAGAATAAAGTTATTGTAGTTCATCGTTCGATCATTTGTTTGTTTTTCTTGTATTTTTATCACCAAAGACGGGTCCATGATATGTCCATGCCGATATTTATGTGCTAACTGTCTACCTTAAAAATTGAAAGACACCAATGAATTAATGTTATATGATAATGTAAGTATTCTAGCGATACCTTCAAATCTGTTCAGACATTCAAGGAAGGCAAAAGTTACATACATACATGAACCCTGAAAACATTACACTATTTTTTGGGCAGTCGTTTAAAATTTACAAATTACATACTAAATATCGCAAGTGCCGCATTTATCAAACAGAATCTCTAAACTCGTGTCATAAAAGAAATCGTATTTTAAACATTGAACATGGTAAAACAAATTATTTTTATTTTCGATTTGTCGAATTCGTTTAGATTTAATATAATTGACGCCCATTACAGCGGATAAGTTTGGATTGAGACTCAAAACTCCTCAAGAGGTGAGGGAGGCCTTGGCTCAGCTATTAAGCCGTCTGTTAACTATTTTTACAACGTTTTTAACATTTTTATGTGGTGATTTGTTGCCGACCGCAAACCAGGAAGTTACGATATGAAACGTCATTGCTTTTACATTAATACGTAACAAAAATTACACATGAATGTGTAAAGCGGTTTATGACCATCTAATTTGATTTTAAGATTACTTAAGCATATTTCATCATGAATATAATATTAATTATATCATTATCCAAACTCTCAGTACAACTGGAGTCGGTTCTCCTTGATACGTCTGTGGAGGAGTTTGTGGTGCTGTGCTGCAGTCCTCTTCTAGTTTCTCTGCGTACGTGCGTGCGTTAGTCTCGCTTTCTAGGCCTTTTTCGTCAGGGATATTTGGGGTCTTTTATATACTATTAGGTAGGCAGACTACCAAATGAGAAAGTATCTTTAGAAAACTATCTTCTATAACACGTATGGATGTCCTCCGATTCGTTAGTTACAAAGCTTGTATTCGACAGAAGATCTCTTTTTTAAGTTGTCAGCTGTGTATACAGCTTCAAGCTATTTCTGATAGATCATTCAATTATTATACAGTCGCGCCATTTGTTCAATACGATTGACTATATATTATATTCTTTAAATTCGCTATAAATAAACTAATGATAAAATAATAAACAAACAGCTTTATAAAAACCACAACACACACGAGAGAAAAAGTGAACTTATTACATTTTAATACGAGTGAGAGTTTGTAAACTCGGTTAAAACTAGGTTCAATTATCAACGGTCAGTTAACCGAGATTCATTGAAATCACTAATTGTCGGTTCGACTTTCACAAAGAACATGAGTATAATTCATAGGATTGCTATTTTAGCGCGAAATATTGTTATTCTGTTTTACTGTTCCGTTTGATTTCATCCTGACGTGCTTCGGTATACAATGTAATGTTTTACTGCGTGAAAACATATTGGAAATATTAAATACAAATCAATAACCCATAATTAAAAAATAAGCAACTTAGATGTTACGTCTCTTGTGCCTGTACACTGGTTCACTCATCCTTCAAATCGGAACACAACAATACTAAGTATTGCTACTTACTAAGGCAATAAAGAGTGCATCTGCGATTGCCCGCTCACTTCGACAGCCGATATTCGCTCAAGATATCATCTGTATGTTACATAAATAAAAAGCCTATTGAGCGTCTATCTTCCGAAAGTAAGTCAAACTTGAGCAGTCCGTGTTCTCTTTGATTCGAATGAATAAGGGGACCTTTGTCGTGCACGAGTTTGAGAGTGATTGTTATATCGGAACGAACCCGGAGCTGACTGACTGACGTATCAACGCAGCACAGACTACTTGGGCTAGTACCATGCAAATTCGCATACCGGTTCCTTTCCTTTCGGAAGGATTTTTGAAAATTTTACCTCTAAGGTAAAGGGAATGATAGTTTGTATAAATTTCTTCACTTCTGAATAAAGGTGTTCAGCAATTCTGAATAAACAGCTTAATTATCATAATAATTTCATTCGAATTAGTTATTTTTATCACAATATATCTAAATAGGGGGGTTTTTGCCTTAGTCACCGCGCTTGGCAGGCGGGTTGGTGACCGCAGTGGCTGGAATCTTTCACTAATAATATCTCCAGGCGCATTGATGGCCGATGGAGCCGACACGTGTTAGAGTGGAGACCACGCTTAGGCAAACGTAGTGTAGGGCGCCCTGTGACAAGATGGACCGACGATTTAAAAAAGGTGGCAGGTACGGGATGGATGCGGACTCATCCCACCCAAGATCGGGATGGTTGGCGTTCTATGGGGGAGGCTTTCGTCCAGCAGTGGACGGCAAAAGGCTGAATAAAAAAATATCTAAATACGTAATGTAAATAAATAATACAAGCGTTGGTACCTCTATTAATGTTTGTGAGAGCCGATACTAGAGACGACGTAAACAGCTGTGCTTGGATGCGATAGGGGGCGATAGATTGTAAATAACAACCTTTTTAAAAAAAAAAACAAAGCTACCCACGAAATCTTTTCTAACTCATTTTCACAAATTAAGTTATATAACTATATACAGTACAAATCATAGTAATTAACGAAAACTAACTCAACACTATATCATCTACATAAAATTATATAATTGTATTAAGTAATATGAATAATATTAAAAATTATGAATTGGCATTTCATTATCTATTTGCGCAAACAGTCGGGATAATGTTCACACTGACCGCTACAGATTTATAAGCGAATATGAACAGCTGTTTTCTCTTTCTAACTAAATTGTAATAAGGTATGTGTTTATACTAATTCAATTATATTAAATAAAAATAATAAATTACTATGTACATGTTCTTAATTTTATATTATATGTTGTTATAGTAATATTTATGTAAAAATAGCAAACCAACATAAATGAATAATAAATCGCAATAAATGAAACCATTCCACCGTAACTTGAACACTTACTGACCTCATATATTACCTTATTTTATCTTATAATATATGAGATCCGTATACATAATATTTTATATACTTTCTCTAATCTTATGTAAAAACTTATTAGTATTTTAATTTATTTAATAACAGAAATAAAAAAATGCATTCTAGTTGTAGTTATCGTTATGTTTAGACAAAAACCATTTGATGATAACTTTCTAAATATTAACATGGAGAGTGATTTTATATTGATATATACATATAGTGATTATATATTAATACTTGAGAAACTATACAATACGTAGTAAGAAATTAAACATATCGTTTCATTCAATTCATCGTTTTCTGACTTCCAATAAAATAATATTAATAATAAAGACGTTGCGAAAGTATGCCATTACACTTTTCAAATAGTTGAATTATTTGTCTTTAACTATTTCATTAATAAGGACGTTTAAAACTCAAGTGCAAAAGTTCCGCCTAGATGTTAGTTAGCCTGCCTACCGGATAAACCGGCGCTGCACATATCTATGAAAACAAAGCGAAAATACTTTCTTCGACTATTTTTATTTGTCAATAAACTCACGTACGACCGACTTCGACATTTGCTTTCCAATTGATTTGGAAAAGTTAAGGATAAAAATGTTTTCGCAAAACAACACCATCTATTGATGATAATTGTATACTTTTTTAACGCCATCTATTGACAAGCTAATGAATTTCGATTATAATCTTTTTAATTACAATTAATTTAAAATGTTTGATTAAAACGTTAAGTTTTTATTGAAAAATATAATTTTCAAACCGGAACGAATACTTAGATTTCTAAATAATTTAAAGACAGAGTAAATGCTAAATAAAATGACTAGTCATGCACCTTATAATATATTGAATAAAATAATTAGTGTAGTTTTCAAAAATGCAACTGTCTTTTTGATATTATTATTATTATAAGTAAAATAATTATCACCATGCCGCGTATTAGTTATATCAACATAAAAAAATCTTACAAACCAAATATATGTATATATAAATTTCGAAGCTATTAAATCCTTGTTTATATTGTTGTTATGTTAATTGTTCTCATAGTAAATGTCCTAAAAGGGTGACATGTAATTTAGCATGTTATATGCTAAATAAATAAACAATTATTCAGTTACTTTATATACAATTAATTTAGACTATTTAATTAAACAAAAAGTTTTTATATTTTATTGTACGACATAAAATATCAACGCTTTAGAAGTATTTAAATAAAAAATCTTTTATTTCTCTTTCTTTCAATATCTTTCGTTTTGTTTTATTTGCTTTGTATTGTATTTGTTGAACTAACCACATCCTAATGTAAAACGAATTAACTAATCCTATTTACCCAAGAGTGAAAATACTTACTCAGTTACGTGAATGAGTGAAAGTAGTTGACGTGCTTCTAGTGCTAATCATTCCGAAGAATTCTCGTTCTCATTTGTTTAAGGAATTGAAATTTAGTGATGTACGTTGTCGATGAAAACTCGAATGATATATCGATATTGTAATACTTAATTTGTTGCGTTATTCGTTAACTTCACGCGCGATTACGTTCTCATCGAATTTCGATTCATACTTATTATTTATGTATTGTTCCGAGATGGCTCGTGGCGAACACGTTCGACCCCAGACAAGTATCTTACAGACAAGAGTTTCATGAGCTTTTAAATTTTTATTTGTTAAAAGAATATCTACACGACGGACATCTTTGGTTCCATAGCGCATAGACGACGGCTTGAAGAGTGATTTATACTTCTTGCAATGTCAGTGTAACGAAGATGACTAATAATAATAATATCATAAATAGCGTACGGCTTTCGTAAAATATTTTTTTTAATTTTTTTTTTTATAGAACAGGAAAGCGGACGAGTATTTAGGCCACCTGATGGTAAGTGGTCACCAAACGCCCTTGGACATTGGTACTGTAAGAAATGTTAACCATCGCTTACATCGCCAATGCGCCACCAACCTTGGGACCTAAGATTTTATGTCCCTTGTGCCTGTAATTACACGGGCTCACTCACTCTTCAAACCGGAACACAACAATACCAAGTACTGCTGAAGAATAGCTTTGCGGTAGAATATCTGATGAGTGGGTGGTACCTACCCAGATGAGCTTGCACAAAGCTCTACCGCCTCTTAAATGTATAAAAATATAATTTTAACCCTAAATATAGACTGATAACCCTGTATCATAATTATTTCATACTGACAGCGTCACAATTGTGTTGTACAAAAACATAATTGATTTAACAGTGGGTCACATATATCGATAAATATTTCGTAGTATATATTTCATTGCTTATTAACTCCGTATCTAAAAGGGCGTAAAAGTATCTCAGTTCCGATATACGTGGAAACCAGCTTACTAGATTACTGAACAAATGTCGCGGGAACATAGATATTTATGTCTAAACACGGGTAAATAGTTTTAAAATAACTAGTCTAGAATTTTCGCAACGCAATATTCTCATACGAGATTAAATGACTTATAAATCAATACATTTAATGCTTAATAATAAAAATACGCAATTATTTATAGTTTTACCCATTTAAATATTTAAATCGAAATAATAACGATAAATGATTAAATATATGAAAAAATTAATTGAATTGTATTTAATTAACATATTTATGGAACTATTAAGTACTAAGTTTCTTGCCGGTTCATCTCGGCGTGCTTCATGTCGTAATTATTTCTATTTAAAATTTAAAAATGTTAATTTATCTTACATTAATAAATATTGTAATCCTGAACCCATTTTCCAGATTTATTCCTTGCAAGTGCTAAGCACTTCAGCGGTCGTAACTGTTTTTTGACGTAGATAGGCTTTCAATGTGAAAGCCACTGGTCCCCTGGGTTATTGTCGTGGAATATTAATAGGAAATTTAATGAAAGTCATTTCTATTAGGTATATTATATATATATTTAATTTCTTGTTAGCGCTGTCCAACAAGAATTGCTATTACTTCTTCATAAAATAATTGGTATTTGCTTGTCTTTGAAACTTTCAGATCAGACAAATTTAACATCGCCCAAATTGAATATTAACAGCGCCGTTTCTTACCCCCTTTGAAATTTTTTTGCTATCACGCGCCCATTTGCTATCACGAAGCTACCCAGAACGATCGCTCCTTTCGCTCTACCTCAGGTCAGGTCAGGTCAGCGCTGAACAGTAACTCGAGTAGATTCATTTATATGCCAATATTAAACATTATTTGTTTCTTAATCGACGAAAAAATCCTTCTGATTTCACCTTAAGAACCTATCACTGCAAACA
Organism: Nymphalis urticae; assembly: GCA_905147175.2. Classification (NCBI taxonomy): domain Eukaryota; kingdom Metazoa; phylum Arthropoda; class Insecta; order Lepidoptera; family Nymphalidae; genus Nymphalis; species Nymphalis urticae. The sequence goes on from LR990008.1 coordinate 577,884, forward strand.
TTGCATATATAAATAATTTGCGCCCAACATTTGCAATCCACAGACCATTGACCCAAGACGTCCGATGCTGAAATAAAACCAAACAGCTAGAAGGATTACCGAAATTAATGATGCGAGAAATTAAGCGCATCGGATATTTACATTACTAATAATCTGTGTTTAGTTATCGTATTTGCGATATTTGTTTCCGATGTTACATTTGCTTAAATTGACTTTGAAAATTTAAAAGATCGCCTTGGAGTCACATTAGTGCCATTAGAGGTAAAAAAACAGATAATTATGTCCATGATGGTTTTCTATACAAATAAATAATATTTAAGTGTCTGTCTGTGATTACAAAATCTCCTCTCCTCGCCTCTTTTTAAGGTAATATGGCTTTTTGCGAAACACCCAAACTGGAATAACCATTATATTCTTTTTTTAAATTTACCGCTTCTACCTAAAAATCCATTATTTTATATGTTTAATTCAAATAGGTATTATGTACGTTAAAATGGTAGATTTAACTTAATAACGCGGTAGCAAATTCGCAGGTTTTCCTAGTTATCAAATAATAACAAAACTAGTTTTGCTGCAAATTCAAATCACGAATTTATTCACCATACGCACACGGCCATCACTCGAAACCAATTATTATGATAAGATTAATCTTGAATACTAGATCAGTATCGCTGTATGATAAAATGATAACGCGTTCCTGTATTCAACATGAAATATTAAAACTAAAAATTGCTTTAATTAAACACTTAATGGCGTAGAGTCGAAAAATCCCATTACTATTCTAAAGTACATTTCAATAAATAATAATGATGTGACTAATTTTGGTGAGGGCAACTCTCAGATGAGCCTAGCCAACTGTGTATGATATAAAGTGCTAAGTTTTTGCGCAAACATTTGTGCACTCGCCAATCTCTCTCTCTCATACTCCGATGGGACAGCAATCTCATTCGTAGGGAGAGAGCATAGGTGCAGACTGTACGTGCTTTATTTTATTTTCCAAAGAGTATTTTGTAGAATATTTATTAATTCCACAAAGCAATGTTTAGGTAGGCAGGCTGGCATGTAAGTCGCCTCGTAGGAAGTGATTCAGACATTCCTTACATCACAAATGCGCCGCTAACCTTAAAAACTATGATGTTATGTCCCTTGAGCCGGTAATTACACTGGCTCACTCACCCTACAAACCGGAACAAATTATGCTTACTGTTAGTATTACCGCTTGATGGCCGATTATATGATGAGTTGGTAATACCAACTTAGACAGGCTTGCCCAAAGCCCTACCACCAATTAAACGTATTTACGATTAACTCGCCAGTTATAACATCATCATCATCCTTTTTTCGTCCACTGAGCTCGATCCTCAGCTCTCAGTCTCCAACTGCTACTACTACTACAGCAGTTGGAGTTATAACAATGATTTCAATTTTTTAATGTGTATTTTAGAACGTTTTCTCACAAGCGTTGGTGGTGTAATGGTCAGCATAGTTGCCTTCCAAGCAGTTGATCCGGGTTCGATTCCCGGCCAACGCACACTTTTTAGTTGTTTGATAGATCACATCATTTTTCTTTCTATTAGTATTATATTTTTATTTATTAAATATGAAAGCGTTAATGTGATGTGTATAAGTGTATATCAATAATAATGTAACAATATTATATATTCTTAATCTTATTTGAATTAAACGCAGTTATTATCTGGTCTGGCGCAACACCGTACATTGACAAGGTACCATTTAAAAAAAAGTTTTTTTTGTTTTTATTATAATAATTACCGTAAAGCTTACGATTAGAGACGTTGTTCTCCTCTCTGATTTCGGCCATGGTGGTCATTCTTAATGAAAGCTCCATCACTGCACAGGATTATTATAGTGCACAAGTATGCACAGACACACAACCTTTCCACAGCCACATATTTTGATAGCGTGGCAAATCCGACGCAACCGGGCAGAAATAAACAGCTCTTCGTGCTTTCCGAGGCACAAGAATGAAAACACTTCCAAACTCCGACCTGAGGAATTCTCGACAAAGCACCCCAATATTTTATTTTATTTTTTTTAATTTACCCGAACCGGGTTTTGTACGTAGGACCTCAGATCTCCGGCCTTTTAAAATACCATATACGTATGTATATATAGTAGTATAAGCATAACAGGGCGGTATGCCAAATGAAATATTTAGTTTTTGCTGTAACTTATATTTATACAATGACCGAAATCAAATTAACAGGAGTATTCTTTATTCAAATTCAATTTCTACGTGATACAATTTGCGGACGGCACTATTGAACCTAAACTATACAGTTTTTATTAAATTACATATTATAGTTATGAAATGAGATACGTAGTCAGAAAAAGGCATTCCTTTAAAGGGGTAATTAAATCCAATCGAAATTGACCAACGCGATTACGTGTCGACGCAAATCGAAAATCGACAGTACAATGTTGTAACCGACACGGTCGAATCGAGCGATTAATATCGAATCATTAGAGATGTTCCCATTGAATTACGCAATTCCTGATGTGGTTACGCTACGTGTTTTAGGCCAATAACTTTGATAAATCACGCGATAAATATACATCAAGCTCCTTTGGATTAGAATGAGATATGACGAGTAGTATAGTAGACAGTAGTATTGCCACGGGCTGGCTGTCGAGCAAATCTGCGTAGCAGCCTGGGGTCTGGCAGTTAGCAATGTTTACACTCCCTTGCCTCGGAAAACACAAGCCGTTGTACCTTAAACACAACCCTTTCAAATCGTGTATTAATAAACTCAAGTCACAGGTTTCCTCACGATGTTTCCTACATCTCCGATAATAAAAATAGGCACTTTTTTTTATAGAACAGGAAGACGGACGAGCATATGGGCCACCTGATGGTAAGTGGTCAACAAACGCCCTTAGACATTGGCACAGTAAGAAATGTTAACCATCGCTTACATCGCCAATGCACCACCAACCTTGAGACCTAAGATTTTATGTCCCTTGTGCCTGTAATTACACTGGCTCACTCATCCTTCAAACCGGAGCACAACAATATCAAGTACTGCTGTTTTGCGGTAGAATATCTGATGAGTGGGTGGTACCTACCCAGATGAGCTTGCACAAAGCTCTACCACCAGCACATGAAAATTTGTGGTGCTTAATTGTATTTGAATTCGCAATTTTCGGTTAAGATTCACGTCTTCTAATTACTAAGTTTTCACAGATTTGTATAATTTTTAAAATGATTGTTTGTGATAAAATTTGTACTTTTAAAAGACATTACATAGAAGGTTATGTGAGAGTTGTATGGATGGTACCATATACTCATATTTTATTCTTTCAAACCACCGCATTTTTCTCATACAAACTTATTCCGTTTGTACAAGTAAGTATAGTTTGCTCGGTAAGTATAAGTTGGTTTTAAAAGGCAACGATTTTTGATTCAAATTTTTATGTATATTAATATACATAAAAATTTTTATGTGTATGAATAAATTATATCATTATTTACAATACCAGAAAGCCTTTCGAGAGCAGTTACAAGGGCAGAACAAGCAATACCTGCATACCAAAATTAGCCGGGTAATAATCAATCACAGAATATAATTTCAACACTAACTACTGTCGAGCGACCTTGCCAATTATTCATTCAATTACAGAAGTATGTTTAGCCGTTTCATCATTAATCATATCATTATCTCTTTCAACAATCTCTATGAGTTTGTTTCTTGATTTTTTTATTGAAGAAGGAAATATTTCTGCTAAGATTTTTATTTTATTTTTTGGCTTTAGCCGATGACGAGTTTTCTATCCATTGATAGAAAACTTGGACATTACTTGTAAAACAATTGTATCCAGAGTTACATTTTCAAGTTCCTTCTGTATTTGTAGTATGTGTATGTAATAAAATTGTTTGTATATATAAATAAAAAAGGTCAGAAAATAAACTGTACCTCGATAAGTATGCATTCTCTCTGATCGTGTAGGATTACGTCCAATCGGATGATAAGAGTGCGCTATATGTCCTTTAGCTAGCGTCTGTTAGACCGGCTATCGTGGGTGGTATTGGTCCTATCTGACAAATTAAAAAGCATTTTTCAAGCAGTGTAATTACAGGCACAAGGGACATAAAATCTTAGGTCCCAAGGTTGGTGGCGCATTGGCTATGTAAGCGATGGTTAACATTTCTTACAGTACCAATGTCCAAGGGCGTTTGGGTACCATTTACCATCAGGTGGCCAATATGCACGTCGGCCTTCCTGTTCTATAAAAAAAAAAATACCTTATATGGCAGATTTTTATATTTGCTATGTACAGTTTTTAATCCTTTGCATAGGTTTTGCTCAAATTTGGCAAAATCTGATTCATTGATTAAAAATGAACAATTTGTCTTGGCATTATCAAAGGCATATAATTACTGATGTGCTAAATATGGATAAAAGCACATTGTCGCGTGTTCGAGTTTTCTCAATATAGCTTCTCTATATATAGTATAGTGTAGCTCAATAGTAGCACATAATTGTCTCCCAGAACTTTTGATACAATTCGCATTACTGTCAAATTGTTCAAGCAATAATTACTTTTTCACACCGAAGCCATCTTCCGCGTTACGTCATTGTTTCATAAAACATCAATTATTCAAAATTTTCGTTACAAATCAATTTTATACGTTCTCATTTAACAAACATTTCTAATTTAATAGAAATTTGTTTATAGTGTTTTGTAAATTCTCTAAACGAAACATAAGCTAATTAGCGTACTTAGGGTTATTTAAAAGAGTAACGTTTGAGTTTACTGGTTTGATTGTTTTTGTATATGCCACATTTCCAATATCCAGACTCCGGGTTGTTACTGATGATTTCTCGACATAACAGCCCACTAACTTTTACAGTACAATCTGGGGTTCGAACTCAGGACCTCGGGACCGGCAGCTTCACAAGCCTACTCACTAATCTGAAGAGGTAGTCAAGAGAGAAATAATGTGCGCTGACCGACGAATTTATGAACAAGTTACAATACCTTAGTGATTTAATTACCGGTTCTCCTATACAATATATTCATGTCGGTACCGTATCTTGCCGTGGTTTTGTGGTTTCTATCGTAACAGTTGTTTCTAGCACCGTTTTACGGATTTTTTCTTGTTTTTACTCTCCGATTTATTTCCTCTACTGGAGCGTTAGTTCGTGTTACAAAAACTTCACAATCCGCAAGAAATATTTATATAAATGAAAGACACTGTTACAACCGAAGCTATTTTGTCTTCTAACTTTTTTGTGTTAAGATGATGCGATGTATTGTATGATTGTAATTACCGTTAAGTTCGATTGATGACAAAACTATTTTACTATATAGAAATACCTTCTTGTAAAATTGGTGATGAATAAGTTTTAAGACAGTCTCCTGGATATCCACATCAATATTTGAAAATTTGTAAAGATAGAAAATCTTGTTTTTCGCCGAGCGATGGAGAGTTTGGAATCTCAGAAACTCAAATTAATTTTGTTATTTGTGTCGAAGTCCAGATATTTGTTATCTATTTTGTATATACCACAAAATAGAAGCCGAAATGACCCAGTGTACATATTATATCATATCATATCATATCATATCATATCATACACACATTTGAAGCCACGGTCTTCGGGTCTATAATTTAGCGGGCATATACCACTATTTCTTTTATTTAATGAGAGGAGAATATGGCACGTTTACATATGCCTATCAACCTGTTACAATGGCAATCAATCCTGTCAATATATTACAGAATTACACCGTATTTTTGTTATTAACTTATAACGTACTTTGTTTTAATAAGCATTTAAATAAATGTTTCTACATATATGTGTAATAGAAACCGGAAAGACAGATCGGATACTTCCTTGTTAAGGTGAACATAAACAACCTAGAGGCTAGTTTCGTTACACTTTATTTCAATACACGATCAAGCAATATTCATCCCTCTACCGACGCCTTAAGGATTTATTTTCGAGAACTAGTAATTCCGTGTAAATTGAGTTTCAAGGCGAATACAGCGCTTTGCTACAGCTTTTGGGTTCTTTTGGAAGATTTTTAACAAACTATCAATAATAAAAGGACAAATTAATTAATTCTTAAATTTATTTTTTAAGTTTATAATTTAACTGGTTCAAATATTTTTCTGACTGTATTGTTTTAAAATACATTATTTCATAATCTACAAACATAATATTAACTATTGTAAAACAGATTTGACGATAAATGTTCATAAAGTGCTTATTACCGCTAGTCTATATAAAAACAGTCATTCATATCTAGGCCTAAGCACATAACAATGGTTGCACACGAGAATCACAGGCGTTGCGAAAAGCGGTATACCTCGATAACAACCAGATGTGCTTCCGATAAGAACCCGCAATTAACTGCCGCTATTCGCTAGCAGATGGCATTATGTAACCACAACAATTAAATATTTACTATCTAAAAATATACTCGACAATATACTTTCCACTTTTTTTATTGAAACAACTTATAAGCTACGATATTTTTTATGGAACTTTAATATTATTTCATTGCTGTTCTGAGAAGGATAGAACTGTATATAAGAAACGTATAAAAATATTTAATAATTCATTAGAAATGAAACATCATATATGGCAATAACCATTTCCTATTCTTGTTTGTTTTCATTACCTCGACCACATACCACAAATGACAGTTGCAATCATATTACGACGGTAAAAATTATAAATTGCCTATGTATAGTTTAAATATCTACATAGATACAATATAACCTTACTAACATTATTTAAAGTGAGTTTTTTTGTTACGCTGTTCTAACTAACTACAAATTCTTTATAAAATTTTGCATACACGTACAAGGTTAAAGAGAAGGATATATGGCACCCTTCCCCCCCCCCCCCAAAGCGGCTGAACCAGGGGCGGAAAGTAGTTACATATGTTTCGAAGTCATCTTATTTGTGCATGATGAGACTCAAACTTTAATTTTTTAAATATGTAACTTATTAATGTATTGTTAATGATTTAGCTTCGGTGACCTGCATTAATATTAATGAATAGGTATGTAACAACATTTGGAGTAGTTTTTTTTTTACTTCTTACAATTATTCTTTTAATTATTATTTAACCTATCTCCTAATCTCACGAGGTATTTTCGAATAATTCCAACTTCGCAATTATTATTCGCGCAATGAAGTGTAACAGCAGAAAACACGGCGGGAAAACATTCCGCCATTGTTGACAGCGGCCATTTTGAATTCAACAAAATGCATGGGAATATTCGCTAACCTTGCTCTTAATAAGAAATCTAATGGTATTTCTTATGTAATTGAATAATTAATTTAATGTTAGCTTTTACTATTGTTCCCTTGTACCTGTGGTAGTTAAGGTAGTTTTTATCAGTTTGTAAACCCATTTGGACATAGGTCAATGACTAAATTATTGGCAAGGCAAAATTTATAGTTGCATCTTGTATATATATATATAGTATCTGTGTGCAATTATAATTACTCCTTACAAGGATGTTTGTTGAATTTATTATCTGTTAAAGACATTAAAAAAGTTCGATGAATGAATATTAAAATGAAATGTATTGTTTTTTTTAAATAAATTCGAATGATGAACAATTTTTAAGCTTTGAAAGATATTCAAACTTAATAAAAGATAGTATAAGTAAAAATTCAAAAGAGTTTCTTATGTCATCACGAGACTGTGTTAAGCTCAAGTTTTATTTTCATTAGTTTTTACATATTGTTACAATATCCTATTTTTTATAAAAATAATTTAATATGTTTATATATACTCTAAATCTACATCATTCAATTAGTATATATATTTGTATATTTTCATTCACCTTGATGAATGTTTTAGACCCTAAATTTTTTACAACTTGTCGTCCGACCTATGCTATAATAAACTTCGTTCCTGGTTAGAAACACTACAAGGCTTCCGGTATATTATCATTACAGAAAAATAGGAGTGGCGCGAGATATCTTATATTTATAACAAAAGAAGACGCAAAGAATGCCATTAATTCCTAGATAAATAATCTAAGTATGTAATAGGCGAACAATTTCAAAATAGTTATGTAAAATACATCAAACAATTTTAACGACAGCTAGTTTTGCTCAACTGGTTTCACAATTGAGGGTATGGCGTTTCTATTCAAGATAATATGACACATTATGTAACGAGATGTGAGGGTTTTTAGTATAGACAAGTAATGTAAATGTTGCCAGTATTTTCAGAAAAGCCGGCATGGTAAACGATGTAGCTGCTTTCTATATATATATATATATATATATTATATATATATATATATATACTGCGTAAATACATAACAATAGCTTTTAACTTTGGAATATAAAAATATTTTCAACGCAATTCATAGTTAAGACCTAATAAGTATAGTATAGTAGTAACCATCTCTTATATAGCCAATGCCTCACCAACTTTGGGAACTAAAATGTTATGTCCCCTGTGCCCGTGTACACTAGCTCATACACGCTACAAACCGGAACACAACGATGTTAAATATTGTTATTTTGCGGTAGATATGAGTGAGTGATACCTACCCAGACGGGTTTGCACAAAGCTCACCACCAAGTAAATCTTATTAGTTTATCTATATATGGTGTGGAATTTCAACATTATTAGCTCAACATAAAAACAATACTTAATTAACTCGTCAATTATTGGAATAATAGGAATAACCTTGTCTTCACAATTTGTCATCAAATCATAGACAATAAAGAGTATTACGTCACAAAGGAAGAAAATTATTATAGCTGTATAAAATCTCATTATTCACCGTAACTGACCACCGCGGTCGAGACGATAAATATTCACAGGTGGTAACGATTTTACCACTTTCTCCGGTACTCGGTACGAATACAATATAGAATTAACATTGTTTATGGTTCATGCTACATTCTTTAAGTGGCTCTTTGGAAAAGGTATTTTTATAACGTTTCAATCTTTATTACTTCAATGTAGTCAATATATTCGATTTCACCCAAACGCTCGACTTGACTGTAATTTTGTTATATTATTAGGCTTGCTTATAGGCCGTATACGTTAAGAAAGAGAAGGATATATGGCACCCATCTCTTTTTTAACATATCTTTTTTTTAACATATACGGCCTTATAGACGTTGCTAAGCGGCTGTTTAGTTAAACACATTTATCTCTTTTTGTCATTATTCATTTGACATTCGAAGGAAGAAGACAGCATTAACTGATCATTTTCAAAAGAACGTTTGTATGTAAAGCAGATTATATTTTAAGGAATCGATGTCATTGTCATTGACAGCCTAGATGTTCTATTGGATAGAATATTTAGTTTCGAACGAGGGTTACTGTTTATTTTTTACGTTTATAATTTCTCGTGATCGACGGTTAAGGAAAACATCGTGATGAAATCCGGATTTATCACATGAAATTGTGCAACATGTGTACCCAATCCGCACCGGAGCAGCAGAATGAGCTCCAAGCCTTCTAAATCGCAATAATGACGCATCATTTTCCCACCAGTGGGACATTTGTAACTGCTTATTAATCTCAAATAAAATTTGCAAGTTCGAATGCTATAATTCAAACATAGTATAACTATAACAACGTTATGTAACAATAAACGCGTAATTGAAAGAAGCAACTATTTAAACGAGAAAAACATAAATATTAATAAGCGCGATATCTCATCACGGTGAAAGTGAAAACTAGAGAGTAATCGTGAAGTGTGACGAACGATCCGACGATCGACCTTCGTCAGTTAAACTCAATTAATCAACAAATTTAAATCTTAACTACATATAAATAGAGAACATTTTAAATAACACACTAATTGCAAGAATAAGTTTGGACACAAACAGGTGTGGCGGCTCACGTTCAGTAATTATATAATGAAGTATAATATTAAACAGTTTCAATGAATTATGACTTGGGCGATAAAAAGAATATGAGAATTGAGAGTTTATTATTTAAAGCACCTTTAATATCTTCTTTGTACAGGCTTGTACTGATAAGGATCTTTTATTAGCAATGAAAGTTGCTTGCTAGTAATCATTTATATGTTTCATTTTTGTCTTGGAAACTATTGAAAAAATGAAGAACAGTAATGTATGTACGGTATAGTATATATATATATATATATATATATATATTATATATATATATATATATATATATATATATATACTATACCGTATATAATATACTATATAATATATATTATATATATATATATATATATATATATATATCAAAAGGTTTATGCTTTTTTGATATATATACCGTACATACATTATATATCGTCGTCGTCATATAAATATTAAAGCGTAAATAGCGGAATACTTTACTCCTAATACAAATGAATCAGTAATTCCTTGAAAACGTACATTGCTTGTACTGTTTTTTTTTAAAAACGCACGAGACACCGCTTATGATATATTTGAAAAATCGTGTTTTTCAAAATGCAATTTAACCTTTTATCTCAAAATGAAAGATCAATATTATATGTTTATGAATCTCCCTCGAATTATTTCAATCGAGAAATTTAGAAAGATAAATTCGAAAATATAAAAAAGAAAAGAAAATCGAGAAATGTTGTTTATTTTTTGTCAGTCTATTTCCTGGACTATTAAGATTTAAAAAAAAATATTTACCATTTCCAATCCATACTGCGGTAAATATAATAATAGAAAAACAAAAAAAGGGTTACAATGATCGCGTTCTCGCATCAATGGTTCTCTTTCAAAACATCATTATATTTAATAGAATTTGAAAGAGGTACAAAAGTCATGACACTGACTGTATTACCGTAACGTTTTGTGACTGTATTCATGACAGTTGTTATGCGATAAAAGTTTCGATATCTACTATCATCGAACTATATTTTATTTATATTATATTATAAAGGCACGTCTGTAACAGTTTTCCATTATATATTTTTTCGAATATAGTTTAACATAATAGTTTCCATCTGTCTGTAAAATATGTTTTAAATATTATATAATATCAATAATATGCCTTAAAAAATATCTGGTTTCCTAATCAATATTAATATTGTTAGACCTTTCCTGAACGTGGAAATGTTCAAAAATATGAAATTACATAATTTCAAACTTATACAACAACAAACACAAATATTATTAATATTACAAAAATATACAAATCCGATTTAAAAAAAGATAGGTAAGGCGATAATTAAAACGCTAACCAACTCGATTAACATTAAGTACCAGATTTAGTAAATAAAGTCCTATTTATGGAACAAGCAAATATATTCATAAATTAAGCAAAGCTGGTATAAAAACGGATATAACGACAAAAGGAAATTATACGGTAATATTATCATAAAAATTAATGAAATTATTGCTCCGGAGAAGGAAATAAGACGCGTGAAAGTATTTAATAGCAACAAGTCTTCATAGAAAGTAAAATACAATAATTTAAAGAGTGCTTCAATACATCGTAATAACGTTGCGAACCAACAAAGGAAATTGGTATTAATCTGTTCCTTGTTAGGTACTTATCTAGTAATTGTAGGTTTTGTTAATGTTACGGTTATAAAACTTCCGCTTTGTGTTATTATAGATTATTTCATATCGAATTATTCTATCAACAAAATGCATTTTATAGTTTTAAATCACAAGACCAGACGGGGTGTTTATATGGCATTTTTATTTACGAAAACTCCTGCAATGGTCGTTCGGAGTGGATAAGAACTTAACGGCCAAAAAAAAATGTTCTCATATCCCGCACTCTAGCTCCACAAGGATATCAGAATATCCCTAAATCAAAGCGATATTAAAATATTTGAATAAAATGAATGTAACTAATTATTACTATACAAGAAGTATTAAGAGATATTAGTTTATTTATTTTAACACGTGTTGTTTCGTATTATTTAGTAAAATAATATAATATGATTAACTTTTATTATCTTTGTTTCAGGTTTCAGAACGACTCGTCGAGGTCGATGAAAATGTCGTGAATTTGTACAAAATTATCATGCACAGATAATAAATATCGAAAAGTGATGTGGTGAGAAGCGTAGTGACATTTAAAATTGAAAGATGGCGCTGTTACGTGTGACATTCGCGTGTGCGTTAAGTGCTGTTTTTGTGTGTGTGGGTGGGCACGTAGCATTGACCTTCCCGCCTGCGAGAAAGTATGACTTGGACTTTTTGGACAATTCTAGAACGAAACCGCCATGTGGAATGCCTAAAGGTGCGTATATATTTAACATATAGCTATACGGAAAACAATCATATTTACAATTTAATGCATAAAAAAATACATAAAATAGAAAATCAAGTTGTATCCGTCTCATGATCTAATTGTGATCGGCGCACTTTGTTCTTCTTAAAGTCATATCAAAAAGCAGAAAAAAGAAGCAAAACACTTTATTCTTCCTACAACTCAGGATGACGTTATGTTATTTACTTCTTTCATCCTTTATCTAATTAATAATTTTTCATTATTAAGATGCACTCTCTACATTCTCGCTGACACATAACAATCTAGTGTTGTGTCAGAACTAGAACGTAACTTGTTAGCGTCGTGACTGTAACGTGATTACATGAGTCAGACTGTCAGATACCGGGCCGACGACCTAGGCTAGGCTAAGGTCGAAGAGCGTAAACACTAACGATAAGCCGTAATGACAGTGCGTGTTTACAACTAGAAAAATTACAGGTTTCGATCATCTAGTCGGCAATTTACTGGTGGTAGAGCTTTGTGCAAGCTCGTCTGGGTAGGTACCACCCACTCATCAGATATTCTACCGCAAAATAGCAGTACTTGATATTGTTGTGTTCCGGTTTGAAGGGTGAGTGAGCCAGTGTAATTACAGGCACAAGGGACATAATAACTTAGTTCCCAAGGTTGGTGGCGCATTGGCGATGTAAGCGATGGGTAACATTTCTTGCAGAGCCAATGTCTAAGAGCGTTTGGTGACCACTTACCTTCAGGTGGCCCATATGCTCGTCCGCCTTCCTGGTCTATAAAAAAAAAGCTCTTTTTATTACTCATTAATATTGTACCGTTTAATATATAATGAAAATATTTTATTAACCAATATTAAATGACGTTAATGTCTTGCTTAGCAAATTTTTGTTCATAAGCTCATAGGAGTGTCTACGTCACTCTTACGAAACGCCCAAGCGAAACAGTTTGACTAAGGTGTAGATTTTATAGACAACTTAAGACTAGGATTCACCTAGATCGCTATACGCTATAACGAGATTTAGAAATTACGTGCAGAGCTAGTAGCTTGGCTCTCCATAAGATTTGATAACTTTTTACATTGCAAGCAATATGTTATCGTCTGACGTTACATTACATGAAAATGTTTTTAATGGGATACTTTATTCTCTATTTTTTATTTAATCAGAATTAACCGAAGACGTTTTTCGTCAACATCGAGCAGGAACGCAAACTGTCAAATTAGTCACCGATAGCCTAAAGTTATTGCCATAGTAATATAATTTAAAAAAAGGTTTAATGTAAGGCCAATTATGGAATTTAAAGTATCATCTTGTACCTTATTTTTATAGCATAAGTGGTCAACAACGCCCATAGACATTGGTGTTAACCATCACCAATGCACCACCATCTTTAGAAACTAAGCTGTTATGTCCCTTGTGCCTGTAATTACACTAGCTCACTCAGGGTGAGTGAGCCAATGAACAAACCGGAACACAACAATACCAAGTGCTGCTGTTTTGCGAATGAATATCTGATGAGTGGGTGGTACCTACCCAGACGAGCTTGCACAAATACTACCAGTTCCTTCAATAATACTAGCGTATTCCCCTTTAAAACGACATTCAATGAGTTGACAATCGCAAAACTACAGCGAATCAACCATGTACCTACAAATTTTCTTAATAAGTTTATTTCGTATTACGTTGATATATTGAATATATTTTTAACGACACAGACAGATAGTTTTTTTATAAAACTCAGCGGGTGTTAAATTACTTTTACACTTGACCTACGTTATTCGAACGAACAAATTGCATTATAATTATTATTAGTTTATGTTTTGTAATTTATTTTAACAGTTTAATACATGCAAGCATGCGATTATTTTTATATAGGCAATTAAAGTTCATAAATTAATGTAAAGTCAATATTAATTAAAAAATCACATTATACTTACTATGGGGTAAATTCCCTTCAAGTTGGCATGCATAAGGGTGCAGCTATTTCGACAATCTGACGCAAGCAGTCGTGGCCGAGTGGTTAAGGCGTCTGACTCGAAATCAGATTCCCTCTGGGAGCGTAGGTTCGAATCCTACCGGCTGCGGATTTGTTTTTCAATTCGATTATTTTGTATTTTTAATATTTATTGTTTTAATTAAAATGTTATACACAGACGGATATATCATGTCATAATTAGAATATTTTTCAATTACAATTTTGAAGTTACACAATAACTTATTCGTGTAAAATTAGTATATTATATTCAAGCAGGCTCTTGTGAACACTTGAATTTTCATTTTACAAGATCAAATTTACAGTTACACAGATTAAACAAAATTGAATTATTATTTATCCTGCATGGAAATCAACGTATACTAACTCCGCGCTTTTTTATCATCTACGTAAGAAAACGGTGTTTAAAACACATTCTAAAAAACAACATATAATGCATCGCGAAACGGGCTTACAAATATTTATTTTATATATTTTATAAATCTATAAAATAGGACATTAAACATGATTGACCTATACCGTATTCAATTTTTGCATTGCTTCTGAATAAATTGATGATATGATATATATGACGAAACTGTTTAGCCGTTCGCACGTCCCCAAAGGTTTCAGAATTAGTACAACTATTTCACAATAGATGACATCAATCAAGGAAACTAGAATACCCAATTTGTTTTTTAGCGATAATGTTTTTGACTTTTATGCGGGCGGAGTCGAGGACAAATCTCAATTCATTTATTTCTGTTGCATTTATTATTATTGAGTTATAAATTTAAATATAAATGTTAGAAAAATAAGCTTTTATTTAACTGATGAACTAAAAAGATATTCACTTTACTTTAATTATGTATTAGTGTGCCTAGTGCGAGTTTTTATTACTAATTTGATTGAATGCGTTGTCATTAACTGCGATTTATATAATTCCGATCAATGTCACTAGACGGCGCTGTTTTTATTCTATACAAATCGCAGTTAACGTCTACGTTATCAAATAAAAGGAAAAAAAACGCACGAAGCAGTAAGCACACAGAACCTATGTGCCACAGCTCAATCAGTTCCTTTGAAGTTATTTAAAACTCATTTTTAAGATGTGAATCAAACGTACAAACAATTGCATCACAGTTTCTTTATAACAATATTATGTATATCTATACAAATAAATAAAACTAAAGTGTGTCCGTGGTTTCAAAATTACTATTTGCCAGTTACCAAAACCAAAACAAACATTTTATACTGCCGCTGCTACTGAATAATTTAAATATTTTGTATCCATAATTCAAATAGGCATATAGTTAAAATGACATGTTTTAAAGATTTTCGTCACAAACTCAATTACACGCTGCCCAATATGGGTTTGCTAGTCCATAACAATATTGGTAATTTAAATAGAAACATTTATATTTTATCGCGCTCATGCACACGCGGCAGGGTACTTTATTTTATAAAATGTCACTACATTTTATTTTAATTTTTAATTCTACTATAAAAATCAATTTAAAATAAAATGCACAGTTAGTTTATTCCTGCGTCGAATTTCTTACAGAATATAGGTAATGTAATTGTATTTAATTTGTATACCTATGTAATTTAATTAAGATAAAGAGTAACTATCGAATTTCTTGCCGATTCTTTCCAATAGCATCTATATTCCAAACCGGTAGTAACTTAACATTAAACATTATTGTTGTAAAATGACAATTCTTACTTACTTACTTACTTGAATAACTATATTATACAATAGATTTTTGGTTAGATTAATACAAAAAAAAAGAAATTATTTAAAATCTATAAATCAATGGCAACAAAATGTTTTTATGTAGCATTAATCAATTTCATTTCATTCGAATAATTAATTAATGCATATATTATTAGAACAACGAAATACTAAGTTTCCCCGGTAACAATAGCCAGCGCGATTTATTAACGTGTAATCTTCGATCACTAATAAGTACTAAAAAGAAGTTTTTATTAGTGATCGAAGCGTGTAATGTTTGATCAGCGCCATCTATCGTTATTGTGTGGTAACTTGACTTATATAAAAGTTCTTTAAGCCGAGGTGTCGAGTATATTTCGAATTCAATAGGCGATTTTAAAGGGTAGATATCTTACATTATCTTATCTTAAAATATTATATAAGCAATTCTTGTAAGTATATACACATTTATTTTGTCTATCTCGGAATAGGCTTCAACGATCTGGCTTATTTTTTTATTTAGATAAGGTTTTGCAATTTATATATGTGTCATTCCTGCAAACACAAAGATTGCATAAAAAGCCGAGTGTACCTATAATATAATGCGAGTTAAAGAAACTTCAAAAACCGTAACGAAATATTAATTACCTCCCAAGGTCATTAAATATTATTAATATCGTAATAAAACAAAACTAAAGTTTTAAATGTAATTCAATCATTATAACTAACCAAAAATGTTTATTATCATTACAATATTGACTTTGAAAAAGTTTTCTTAAAGGAATACAGAACCGCATAGAACAAGCTTGTCTTCGGCTTATTCTCAGCGGCCAGTTAAATAGAGATACAAGTTCGTTTTAATGAAAATATTAGAAAGATCCGCTGACTTAACAAAAAAGTTTATTTTATTTTTATAATAGATTTATCGTCATGACTAAGGACATTAATCGAATGGTATATAATGTTTTTTTTACGATTGAATAATTTTATTAAAACTAATAACATGTTTTTTTTTTATAATTTTAATATTACGTATAAAAAAATGTCCACGCCGACCCTAAAATCCAAATGTTGTTTCTAACGCATTACGTCACATGACCGTGTGGCCTAATGGATAAGGCGTCGGACTTCGGATCCGAAGATTGCAGGTTCGAGTCCTGTCACGGTCGACACGATAAATTTTTATTTATTTCATAACACTACAATACATTATTATCATTTTAAATGAATAATATATGTTTTATAAAACGAACAATATCCAAAAATTCAATATTCATTTAATTATTATAAGCAAAGTACGACATCTGTAGGCGATACTTCGAACTAATAAATTCATTGAGTCTGTCAACCCATAAGCTGATTTATAAAAATACTTACAGATGGCGCTGAATTATAATAATAATAAAAAAAATATGTTTATTGCTTAACAAGTTGGTTTATTACAAAATATAAATGTATTTTTATTAATATCATGTAATTACTAGAAATTATAAGCCAAATAATTATTTAAGAATTTGCTAAAAAAGAATACAACCAATAATATACATAACTATAATAGTGTGTTTTCATTTGTTTCAGGTTCAATAAAGACATCATTTTTAGCTGGTTCAACTGTTACTGTGCACTGGCATTTAGCATACGCACACCGAGTAAGTGATTCAATATTTAGTAAAGCTGTCATAAGCCCGGCTAGCTCAGTCGGTAGAGCATGAGACTCTTAATCTCAGGGTCGTGGGTTCGAGCCCCACGTTGGGCGAATATTTTTATTTAATTTCGTGTTTTTTTTTTTTACAGGGAGGATTTAGTTTGAGGATATTGGACTATTTAGAAAGACCCTTATTGGATTTGACTCCAAGGGCTGGCGGCTCAGAGTTTGTACGAGATGATCCAACGTAAGTTAGAAGCATACTCGCTTTTATTCAAGTAGCGTTTTCATGAATTAAAAATAATCATATACAGCCTTACTTATAAACGTTTAGCGGCTGGTTAGTTAAACACATATTTCGCTCTTTCAGTCATTATTGATTTGACATACGAAAGAAGGAGACAGCATTGTTTAACTAATCACCCTCTAAACAAAGTACGGCCGATAATTACGCGAATGTATTCGGTTTTTCTATATTTGTTTGTGAGTTGATTACTTAAACAGTAATAATAATACAATTGAATTAAAGTAGCAACGCTCAAAGCTTATAATATAAAATATAACATCAAGATGAATTTGTATGCAGCGTGATAGTGAAACATTTCTGACGGAATGTCGTTTCACTTTGATCACTGAGATGTATGTTATTGTTATAATAAACATATCCACTAATTGAACATTCCAGAGCACAAAAGTATGAAGTCCACTTACCAAGTGACTTCACGTGCGAGAACTGCACCTTACAATTGCAAAGAGAAGCCGGCGAGTGGGGCGCCAACTATAGATTTTGGTCCTGCGCCGACATCGACATCGTAACTCGTAAGTTACAACATTCTCGAATTTCACTACCGATCAATATAACATTTATTTACATAATATAAATTTAATTATTCATTATAAGCATTGATCGTTTTGAAAGAATTACTACTAATATTCCTATATAAACATCCAATTTATTATATAGCTTGGGTTTAAGGGCGTCAGAATCGAACTTGTGACTTTTTACATCGCTACGAAGCCCGTAATCTATTGTGCTATTGATTCATTGATTTTACATCGAATTTTTAACTGAATATGTACTGAACATTTGAAATTTTATTAATTTTTTTTTGTAAAATTCGGTCACTATACACATAAGCACCGTAAGTACTTTTATATATTAACTATTATATATATTAACTATGTCATGTGGCTGTCTTTACACTGGCTCACTCACGTTCAAACCGCATTTCTTTATAAAGGATTATGCATTAGAATAACTGGCTAATGCCACCTAATAATATAAATACCTAGATGGGTCTAATCGAAGCCAAACGACACGTAACGGTCTGTTCCCACATGAGCAAATTTCATTTAGAAGTTTATCCCATAAAAAAGTAGGATAAGTAAAGGTTTTGTTTGAATTCCTGTAAAAATATTTGTTAATAATAATATAATAATAAACTGGTTGGGTGTATTTTCATTTCTGAGATAAATCCCTGTCAATAACTTTCCACTGTATCGATTTTGATTGAAATCCAACATCCTTCTAGGTAAGGAATACCACGAGAACTGTTCGGGCCGAGGTTTCCACATCCTGGGCCGCTGCAAGTGCCACAAGATGCACAGCGGGCCGCGCTGCCAGTTCTCGGACGAGTGCGCCGACGACAACGACTGCGGGCTGCGCGGGAAGTGCGTCGACACGAACGCCACCGAGTCGCCCAGCAGGACGTGCTACTGCCCACTCGGGTTTTACGGGAAAGGGTGCAACAAAAGTAAGTTACGGTTACGTTTCTAAACAAGACGAATAAATATTCTTTAGGTCCTTTCAAAAAATGTAAAGTAATCTAAATTATATATTTATAATACAAATTGTCAATATATTATCTTATGTAATATAAACACTTTGTCTTTGAAGTAAATATTCAGGCGAGCAGGCGCTCAGGTTCGAATATTTCTAAGTAACAAAATTGTTTGTCCACCAGTAAGTAATTAAAAGCTAGAGACAACCACGTCTCCATTATCACTAGGCTTAGGAAGCCTAGGGGCTCGTCGAATATAATTATTATTCATAATATATTATATAAAGAAAGGGGGTGTGAAATTAAGGATTTACGTCTATCACCAATAATCTCTTGAATGATAAGTCTAAGATTACATAATAAGTACATTTTAATCTTTACTTCAGAGGCACCTTGGAAGGACAAGGATATCAATCTCTCGTTATATAGTAAGAAACAATTATCGAAGCAGTTCGCTTTGTACTGGCGTGTTCTGAAGGAAGAAGCTGAGATGGAGTTCGTTATGATTGTCAACGGGACGTCTTATGCCGGTGAGAACATAGAAATTGCACCAATTTTAGAAACTTTTAAAATCATTGCTTAGTACATGTCGGTCAAATCTCGCAACCAGTTCACTCAAGTTGTTGTTTTTGTAACGGAATAACCGTTTATTGTCTCGACTGCTATGTGTCAAAATCCGTATTGCCAATTCTTCGGTTTCATAGTTTTAGTTATGTTAGGTTTAGTATATATGTTATATTTGCTTTATGCTTTTAGCTCTCGGTTGGAGACCAAAAGGTCTGAAGAAGGAATGCAAAAACTTCCCAGTTCTCGGTCCACCTGTGGACACTCGTAAGTATTTCTTAATAAATCTTTTGTCTGAAACATTTTTCGTTCGTATTTTCTTATTTGTAAACACAATATATCATCTTGCTAAACGAAAAATATCCGTAAATTTTGCAGCTAGCACACCAGCACCAGAACCTTTACCAGAGCCCGAACCGAAATCTGAGCCGGAACCATCCCCCGAGCCAAAGGATGAGCCAGAACCGACACCAGAACCCAAATCTGAGCCGGAGCCATCTCCGGAGCCAAAATCCGAACCTGAACCGACAGCTGAACCAAAAGCAGAACCCGAGCCATCTCCTGAGCCAAAACCAGAACCGGAATCTGCCCCTGAGCCAACAGTTGAACCAAGCCCGGAGCCAAGTTCTGAACCAGAAACTTCAAGTGTATCTGAGAACGATAATAGAAACAAAAGAGTAGCAATGCATACTTTAGACGGATTTGATTTTAAGAACCTTGGTAACGATGTTACTGTGAAAACTAGCGTGTCGTATAAAGTGTCGAGTTCTAAAGGTGAGATTAAAAGTAATTTAACTACAATTATAATCATTAATAAATACCACTTCGATGTTTTTTTTTATTTATCGTTATAATGTATTTACTTAAAGGTCGAAAGAAACGTGCCGCCCAGGAAATAGAGGAGCCAAGTGAGTATCTTTAATACATGACAAATGAGCACTACATTGTTTAACACGAGTGCTAAAATGTTCACAGCGCTAAATGCGACACAAATGCACAGACCTTCGATTTAACGTGCAAACTAACTTTGTAAAAACACTTATATATAGATAATTTTGCATGGTTATGTTTGCAGATGTGGAAACATCGACCACTATTATAGTCCATGAAAACGAAAACTCCCCTCCCCACGAACCAGAACCAGTATTAGCACCAAAGTTAAAGCCAAAAATTAAACATAAGCCCTTCCAACCAAAGTCTAGGAAATTAAATAATTTGAACGTTAGTTCCACTGTTCATACGACTAAAGAACCCCCAGTCCCTACTTTAGAACCTGTGGCTGAATTCAGTCCAGAAACGAACCCGACTTCCGAACCCGAACCGAATGCAGAACCTAAATCTATACATAAAATAGAAACTTTATCTCAACCTCATCCCACCTCTGAACCTGAGCCTAATTCTAAACCAGAACCATCCCCTGAGCCCAATTCTGAGCCTGAACCTTCTCCTGAGCCTAAATCTGAATCTGAAAATTTCCGCGAGCCCAAATCTGAGCCTGAACCTTCCCCAGAACCTAAGTCTGAGCCTGAACCTTCCCCAGAACCTAAGTCTGAGCCTGAACCTTCCCCAGAACCTAAATCTGAACCTGAGCCGTCTTCTGAACCTTCATCAGAGCCATCCTCTGAGCCAAAGTCTGAGCCAAGTCCGTCGCCCGAGCCCAAATCGGAGCCCGAACCTTCTCCTGAACCTAAATCTCAGCCAGAACCGTCACCTGAACCGAAATCTGAGCCAGAACCATCACCTGAACCTAAATCTGAACCAGAGCCGTCTCCCGAACCTAAATCTGAACCAGAACCCTCTCCCGAACCTAAATCTGAACCAGAACCATCACCTGAACCTAAATCTGAGCCAGAACCTTTTCCTAATCCTAAACCTGAACCCAATGCAGAAGTGGATTCAGAATATCTGCTAGTGAAGGGATTTACCGAAGAAACAGGTAATGCACCCGCTTTGCGAATAATATGTCGTATTTCACTCGATACTAATTACATTTAAAATTAATACTGGTGTCATACGATATGTTATTGCTATATAATTAAAAAAAATAACTTTTTTAAATCAGCACGTAACTAACAAGTTTAAATAAATAATAATTTGTTCAATTCCTATTAATAATATTATATATTATAAGCTCAACATATATTTATATTTAAGATAATTATTCTTAAAAATTGATAAGTTATAATGAATTGAACTAAAATGTATACTTTTATTATGTCATATATATTTTTATTATATCTTATATTGATAGCTATCAAAGGCTTCTTTAAATTCTATGCTTTGCATGCTTTTGCGGTATCATTTGTCTGTAATCCCTCCTTTTCCTACTCTCTCTCCTTCTCCCACTCTATCTTCTTTTTGTCTTTTCAATGTGGTCTTACTTTTACTTATTTTCTCTTTTCTGACATTTATGGAATTATTTTAACGATTAAATAAAATCATTGGCACAAATGACTTCCAATAATTTTCCTCTTCTAATACGACTATTAATTTACGTTTAATTTTGTCTACTAAAATTAATGACTTAACAGATATACTGTATATAAAATGTTTATTTAAAATAATTATCTAATTTAGTATAAGTTTTCGAATAAAGCAATATTTAGTCGAAAGGTGTTTAAGGCAAGTATAACTTATTATAAACTCTACGCAAACTGCAAGAAAAATTTAATACAACTGAACTATACTTTTCTTATTAAAATAATAATTTTGAAAAATATATTAAGTGTTATAACTCATTATTTCTAAATATTTTAGTTTTTTTCGACAAAAAAATAGTTTCTATTTTATAAATCTGTTTCACTCTAAACTCAAATGGAATACTAGTATCTTGTATTCCATTAGCTATACTTTACAGTACAAGCACAAAAAATATTCCAGGTTATTTCCCCTCACACGAATATGTTCCAAAATTCGACTTCAACCCCATGGATTGCACGGACATAGTTATCGGTACGGCTAAAGGGAACTACCACAGGGTACTGGACTATTACACACGAGACAGGTAAATTATAGCTCTAATGTCTTGTAATAGAGTGTATTATCGCTTGCAACGATATGACGACAACTTGATAGTGAGCGGACAAGAACACTGATTCTTCGGTGCTTAATTTGTTTACTAATCTCCTGATTGGTGGTCAATGGAAATATCTTGTGGGACATTGCATTTTTTTATAGGTAGGCGGATGAGCATATGGGTCACCTGATTGTAAGTGGTCACCAACGCTAGACATTGGCATTGTAAGAAATGTTAACCATCGCTTACATCGCCAATGCACCACCAACCTTGTGAACTAAGATGTTATGTCCCTTGTGCCTGTTATTACACTGGCTCACTCACCCTTCAATCCGGAACACAATGATACTAACTACTGCTGTTTTGCGGACCTACCCAGACGAGATTGCGCATAGACCCCCCCCCCCTACCACCAGTAAGATTAAATACTGTCACTTGTATGTGCGCGCCACCAACGAGCGGTGGAATACACACCCAACCTTCTCTTTACAACAAGAGAGATTTTCCAGTGAAAGAACATTCACAGGCTGTTGCTAGAACATAGACTGGTCTAACTGTTCTTGCCTATTATTTTAGTATATAGAAATATAATTTCTTATTATACCGTACTTGTAACAAGTGAAGCTTATAGGGACATTGGCAATTTATTACATGCCTTCTACCATCAATGTGTATAAATAGAGATGATTAGCATTACGTGATTAATTTGTTCGCATCCATTCGAAATTTTGTCAATAAAAAATTATTTGATGGTTAGATTAGTTTTGATTGATTAGTTATTTAGATCATTACTATGGAAAATTTAAGTGGAAGAGTCGCATCAAATATAAGCTCTCTCTCTTTTAATAAAAGGGACAAGAAAAAAAAAATTAATGTGTGTCTGACACCGGGTCTGTGCTATTTTATATTAAATGATTATTTATTAGAAGTCTTTGTCAGACAAAAAGTTAATGTAAATGTTTCTTCTTTTGCTTTCTGTTTGATTTCACTAACTTAATATTACCTGAAACTAGATCAACGCCGAGGGTAGACACGTTTTGGGGTGGACATGATGACATAACAGCGGCATCAGGATTTGAGGATAACGGCGTTACGACGATCATGTTCAGAAAGAAAATTAAGGTCTGATAATTACTATTTGCTAACAATTCTTTAAATATCCTTTGCAAGTCAAATTACATTAAACGGTCATATGCACATTTTCACTAAACTACACATGAAAAGGTTACAAGGAAAAGGAAAAACATCACAAAATCTTTGAAAATAATTGATTACTTTGTAAGAATAATATAGTGCTAAATAATTTAACTGCATTGAAAACCTTCTTATCTAGTCAGTTTAATAATGAATCAAAAATTTGATCAAAATCTTCAATAGGCTAAAGAACCATCAGACCATTCGTTTGTTGACGACATGATGCACGTGATATGGGCTAGAGGCCAGGAATATGGTCACTACGTACACTCGCCTCCCGCTGGTGTTTCGAAGGGTGATTTCTATCGTCCTGATGAGCTGAAGTACCACGGACACGGATCCCAGAGGGGTGTCACTGCTATGAATTTTTTTGGTAAGATATCCACAGACCCATTAGATATTTATTTGGACCTAAATTTAGCCGTAATAGTTCTTGCAGTTAGTCTCTAGTGATTGTAATCTTTTAGAGGTTATTCAGTACCAAACTCCAATACATTATATTTATTTAATTCGAGGTATAAATTTTAAAAGCAATCATTCTACAATTTTTCTTGATAATAATCGAAATCCGCATCACAATATCTAGTGTTTCTGTTGCAGAAGAAACAAAAACAACAATTTCTGGTGGAATCCAACCGTTAGAAAACGATAAATGCGGTGCTCAGTGGAAATTTCCATCCGATTGTGACGTCAAGAATAACACTTGTGAATACGTCGCTTCCTGGGAGTACTTGGGTCTGAAGAGGGGGAAGGATTCGGTGAAGTTCACCATAACGACCAAAAACGCTAAATACTGGACCGGCATCGGTTTTAGTAATAACAAAAAAATGGTAAGTATACTACGGATAACGATTTTGTAGGATTGTTAATTCATTAAAATATATAAACTCGTATATGACTGCCTCGTTGGTCTAGTGGCTTGATGTAAGGCCGCAGACCCTTAGGTTTATGAAGGTTAACCCAGTTCAATTCCCAGGTCGGGCCAGTAAGAAGTTATATTGGGTTTTTCTGTCAGAAAATTTTTAGTAGTAGTCCGGAGTCTGGAAGTTGGAAGTGTGTATACTCCCGTGTCTTGGAAAGCACGTAAAGCCGTTGGTCCTGCGCCTGAACTCTTTTCAGTCGTGTCGGATTGCCGTCCCATCGGGTTATGAAAGCTAGGGAATGTACCTGTGTTTGTGCACACACTTGTGCACAAACACAGGTATCTCTTTCGTAGTTGCATCTCGGTTGAGAAATTTCTGTTGAGAAATTGGTCTGGAGGATATTATTATATTATACTCAGTCAGTAAAGTTCTTTTACTGCCTGAGGGTGAATGTATAATAACTAGGGAAATGTAATGAAATGTTAATTTTGTTTTGTGTTCGTTATATCGTACACTACAAAACTTTACCATAGGTTTCACAATTTTTTTTTTATTTCAACGCACAGTTGTACGTCGTTGTAGTTACACACCCTCAATTTTCAGTTTTATCCAATCGACCCGGTAATAGTTTCATTCTTCTAAGTTTAGTTTAGTTAGAGAAGACAAGTCTGTTACACTGAATATGTACTTCCCGTATACGATAGGAAATGTTTTAATCGAAATTAGCAAGCGTGAATCTGGGATGGGTAGTCGATCCCGGGTAGGCTCTAACGTGACGAGTGGTAACGAGTGTGCCGGCAGCCGCAGTCGGACGCGGTGCTGGGCTGGGTGGACGCGCGCAGCGGGCGCGCCGCCGTGCTGGACGCGTGGCTGGGCGGGTACTCCGCGCCGCGCGCCGACGAGCACCAGCACGTCGCCCGCGCGGCCGGCGCGCTGCGCGACGGGCTCGCCTCCTACAGCTTCGTGCGCCCGCGCGACACCGGCGACCCCAAGGTGAGCGCCCGATACGTGTCTGTGCCGACTTTATGGTGATTTATTCCCACCGAGCACATTCAATATTATATGTAACGTAAACAAACTTTAGACTGAAAGTGACAGGTCGGCACATTGACTGAGTAAATTATTGTAATGTACGTCTCAGGATCTAGCCTTCACGAACGAGCAGTGCCTGTACATGATGTTCGTGACCCACGGGGGCGGGTTCGACCCCGTTAGCAAGAGAACCAGCAAGCACATGAAGACTCCCTACGTAACTGAGGAGCGGGTGTGCATCAAGCCCTGTGGTCCGGGTGAGTTTAAAAAGAAGAATTAATGAGCCGACTTACGAGACGTGACTTCTATGGAGCTTAAATTACTATGCCAATAATTTAAATCATCGTATCATCATCATCAATAGCCAATCATTGTCCACTGCTGAACATAAGCCTCTCCCAAGGTGCGCTAAAGATTTAAATTTTGCCAAGAATTTCTCTTGAAATGTTATTTTATAGTTAAAACCGTCTCAGGTATTACATCAAATGTCAGAAAAAATCTGACATATATGTATAATATATAAACTTGAGAGCAACGTAATGAAATATTAGCTCATTCTTTTTGTGCTGCTTGACCTTGTTAAATGGTCAATGGACTTCACTATTGTGAAATAGAAAAGAGAAGGTCAAAGAATTTTAGTATTTAACTACTAATGTAAGTCCAACAGTGGGATCCATCCAACTTGGGTTGGGTTACTTACTAGTACGTTTTCTAGTTTAATTAATCACTCCTGGTTGTTCTGTGAGTGTCCCAAAAAGTGTGTGTGTATATAATATCTTTCAATATCATACAGTAAAAAAGGACTTTATTCTTTCAGAGCCAGACGAAGAAGAACAAACAACAGAAATAGTATTACCTGGCACCAAGACTTACACCCTCCTCCTTAAGATCACTGGACTTGCCGATAACTTCCGGCCTCCTGCTGTTGGAAGTCCCGACTTTGAAGATTTGGCGCAGAAAGTTTCCACTAACCTGGCCCAGGAGCTGAGCAGAACTAAGGGCTATCAGGGGTTGACTGTGAACGGATTTATACAGTAAGTAGCCGAATAAAAATAATAAATATTAATTCAGTTAAATCTAAAACCTGTGTCTGTAGTAGTCATGAATGTATGTGGTGGTAGAGCTTTGTGCAAGCTCGTCTGGGTAGGTACCACCCACTTATCAGATATTCTACCGCAAAACAGCAGTACTTGGTATTGTTGTGTTCCGGTTTGAAGGGTGAGTGAGCCAGTGTAATTACAGGCACAAGGGACATAAAATCTTAGGTCCCAAGGTTGGTGGCGTATTGGTTATGTAAGTGATGTAAGAATGTTAACATTTCTTACAGTACCAATGTCGTTTGGTTACCACTTACCATCAGGTGATCAATATGCTCGTCCGCCTTCCTGTTCTATAAAAAACAAAATGTAAACAGTTGAATAAGTTGTGTTAAGGTCTTATTATGTTGTTCAAGACTATGAAATATGAATATTTTCTAGAAACGAAACGAAAGCAATAATTGCGGAACTGACCCTGAAGTCGATCGACATGAACTCGATCGAGACGGGGCGGTCGCTGGACGACGTCCCGCTCGCACTCAACGAGACCGAGCAAGAGGAAGACAAGGACAAGTGGGAGCGCGCTATTAGGGACACGCTGGCGGTAGGACTCGTCGGCAACTTGAAAGTGGATCCCGAGTTTTTGGTCCTAGAATCAGTGAATAGTGAGTATTGATTTTATTTAAATTTCCG
This sequence comes from Nymphalis urticae, assembly GCA_905147175.2. Lineage (NCBI taxonomy): Eukaryota > Metazoa > Arthropoda > Insecta > Lepidoptera > Nymphalidae > Nymphalis > Nymphalis urticae. The sequence goes on from LR990008.1 coordinate 605,601, forward strand.
CTGTTTTTATAATTAGAATATATATTGAATTAGCTTAATATCCTCATCCTCAGACGAGTATAACACAGTGTTTTTTTTAAATGTTGGTGTTGATTTATTGTTTTTTTTTCGACTATTTTTTTTCTTGGGTAATGGTCGCGGAAAATGGTTTTCAGCACTGAGTAAAATTTCTGATTTGTTTTAATAAGATTATCATTAAACGTTAAACTCGTTTTCGGCCAGCGGACACGCTACTATAAATATATAAGAGAGCCCTTAACACCCCCCTCCCCCGCAGGCCGCGCCCCCCCGACCGCGCCGGCGCCCCCGGCGGCGTGGTGGCGCGCGGGCCGCGTGTGGCTGGCGGCGGCGTGCGTGGCCGCGCTCGTGGCGCTCGCGCTGCTGCAGGCCGCCTGCACACTGGCGCGCGCGCGCCCACACGTACGTACGCACGCACGCACGTGAGCCCGTCGACCCTTAAACAGTCCAAAACTAATACCGCCTCTCATTTGTAACACTTCTTATGCTCGAGACTCTCTTTTTATCCGACGCTTACACTGGTGAGCGTCAGCTCGTCGAGTGTACTAATTAGTAGTCTCAATATTTCTCTTAAACCTTAGATCGGGCGATATTCGAATGACACTGAAATGTTACACTGTACAAGCTCCACTTTCCACTTTTCAATCACGTCACTTCTGTCACAATGAAACCAAGGTTTTCAGACGAGCGCTTTAATTTTGGTTAAAACAACAAACACAAAACAACAATATCTTCTATGTAATTCAAATGTAACAAACTATAGCCTTAACCTCCTACCAACGCAATCTAGTATCACGTTACACAACCTTTTAACATATAATAATATTTTTTTACTCATTTATAATTAACCTTGACACACATTACAAATGTAAGAAATTTGATTTGAGAAACTTTTTTTTCTTTAATATATTCCAGGATCAATTAATTCCCAACACGGCGTGGAAGGACTACACGTCGGCGAACACCAACTACGCGTTCGAGCCCTTCGAGAACGACGACAAGTACAACAGCACCTCCACCAGGTCCCCCACCAGACCCACGAGCCCCCCGCCTCCGAGACCCGGCAGCACGCAAAAAATGACACCGAAGGCACAGAAAATGCCTCCCAACGGTCACGGCATGGGCAACAACCGACAGGACATGAGCACCAACCGACACGACGTGACCACCAGCCGACACGACTTGAGCAGCAGCCGACACGACCTGACGGGAAGCCGACACGACATAGCTAACGGCCGGCACGACGGGGCCAGCAACGGCCACAAGGCCACCAACGGGCACAAGATGGCCCCCAACGGTCACCACGTGCCGGCCAACGGCTACTCGACGGGGGGGCGGAGCCGCACCCCCACGGGCTCGTCGCAGCAGTTCTCCCCCGGCGCGCAGCACTACCGCGACACCCGCTCGCTGCAGCGCCCGCGCAGCCAGTACGGGTGAGTGGCTCTGATAAGCTTAAAGCGGTTAAAGCTTCGGAATTTTACAAATCATTTAAATATAGCTACTGTACAAATCATGACTGCGTGGGGCGATTTTATATAAACTCGAACATTCGTTTACGAGTACGTAACAATTAATAACATTGAGGACTTAAGTAGATACCGATAAACACTAATAAAACGTTATTATTAATAACTATTTACAAGAATTATTAACGCGGAAGACATAAGTATATCAAATTCAAAATGAATAATAGGGACTGTACAGCAATATCAAACATATCTCCGTTGACAGTCGCCATCGTTCTTTGAGCAAGAATTTATATAGTATCTCCACTAGAGATAATAAAACAGACTGTTATAAAGCTTTACTACAAAAAGGTCCAAGTAATTTTTTTATCACGTAAAGCCTACAAAATGTCTCTTTTGCTAAATTAAAAAAAATGTTAGTTTTAGTTCATAAAATAATAAATGAAATTTAATAATTTTGAAATTCAATTCAAAGTTTTGAGAATCTGTTTTTGAACACCAAGAAATAGTAGTCGCCATTTTATTATGTCATACGGGTTAAGGCTGTATAAACTAAAAAGTCTCAGCTGTAAGCTGATCAGCGTATATATACCGTGGCTTATATAGGCTTTCTACGTTTATTATTTTCGTAACCAACGATATAACGTTTGATTACGCAGCCGACTGACGTCATGTAAACCACATAGCAATATGGCGTCCACTGCGTCCAGAGTTGTCAAATTACGCGCGAAATTAAAAAATGTAAATTAAAAAATGTATAGTGCTAATCACTATAGAATCTAATTTCAAAAATGGCTGGACTCTATTCGTGAGTTATGGTATACCTTAAGAATGAAACAATTATCTCTTTGCTATTTCTGTATGCTATTATTATTAATTAGCTACTAATGCTACTAATTTCGTGGTGTTCAAAAACAGATTAAAAAAACTGAAAACTTTTAATTGAATTTTATATATTATATTTTTTATTATTTTATTAATTATATTTTTTACTGAAAATTTGTAAACAATTACAAGACTTGATAAAAAAAGCCGCTGAGTTCTTTGAGCTGCTGATTATGATTACAAATATCATTGATTAAAAAAAAAACTTTAATCAAAATGTTAATTAAATTATGACAATATCTATCATATGTAGATTATTGTAATGTAATGTATTATGGAAAAAAAATAATTAATCAAATGGTACGGTACGGAAAAGAAACACCCAGCCTTGAGAAGAACCGGCGAAAGAAACTCGGCGGTTTTATCTTATTTTGTTGACAAAATTTCAGTTATTAAAGGCGAGCGTCTCATTCCCAAGGTGCTATCATCCATAAATTCATTATTTGTATATTTAGCACACAAGCGTACTGTTTTTTTTTTTTATTTAACAACAATGGCATTTTGAACGCTTTCTGGGATCCTGTTGTAGAACCGTATACATTGCCACACAAAAGATTTGCTGTATCTATGCAGTCGAGTAACGGGAGTAATTAGTCTGTGTTTGTTCCTTGTGCCAATGTTATGAGTACCACAATTTGTCACAAAATCATTAATATTTTTCCGTAACTACAAATTATTTACATATAAAATTAGATCTAATCTGAGCAGTTAATAAAAAATAATATTTAAAAATTCCTTTATATCAAAAAGAATAGAGATAATATTATTTATTTAGTAAATTATTGAAAATTCTAAAATAATAATAGTAATATTTTTTACAAAATGTTGCATCTAAAGTATAAGGGTGAATAATTAGGGGTGGAGTTTTCCCGCAAGGGATGCTGAGTTCCGCGTCTCGTATGTATGACCGTGTGGCCTAATGGATAAGGCGTCGGACTTCGGATCCGAAGATTGCAGGTTCGAGTCCTGTCACGGTCGAAATGTAATATTTTTATCTTTTCATATTTATTTTGTATTTAATAGATTATTTTGATTTTAATTAATGCTAATGTAAATATTACATAACAAGTTTTTTTAAAATATTTTATTGATATTTTTTTTTTGTTGGAAATTAATACATAAAATAAAACTCTGAATTGAATCAGTTGCAGTCCCTCTGTTCCGGTTACTTGTCTTTACAAATTTTAATGAAGAATTTATTATTAACAGAAAACAAAACTATTTAATTCAAATTGCTTTCATAGATTATCATATCTTCGTATGAGTTTTATTTGTCTATACATTCGATAACCTTTTGCGCTAGTCGCGGTCATGCTTAGTACAGTAATTAGAATTGTTTGAGGTTTTTATAAGTGCGGATATTATTAACTTCCTAATAATGATTCTAGAATAGAATAGAATAATAGAGCTTGATACTATTGTTCTTTTCTCAAGTTAAGTTAAATTACGTCAACAGATTATATTTTGAATTCAATTAGATACTCAAATATGGAAACAAACTATTAAGTTACAAGAAATAAGTTTAATCGAATTCACATAATCAATTAATTGTATTATGAAAAAGGTCACACCAGGCCTTTATTTAACTAACTAACGCTAAAATACTTTAGCGAACTAGTATACTAGATAGTACCGTAGACGTCACCAAACGCGTGACGTGTGACGTGTGACGCGTGACGTGACGTGACGTGTGTGTGTGTGCGCAGGCCGGGCGCGGGGTCGCTGTCGCTGCCGCGACGTGACGCGACGCCCGACTTCTACTTCATGCCGTCGCAGCGCAAACACGAAGGTGAGCGCGTCGCCGTCTACGTGCGGAACCCCCCGCCCGCGCCCCCGCCCCCGCACTGACTCCTAACACTCCATCACACACATCGACATTTCCATACACTCGCTGTACATTTTTAGTAAACAATCAATATCAGTAGTTCCATAAATATCAATATAAATCACAGTGTGTCTTTACTATATCATTGAAAATTAATATCAGACTTTCCGTTATCACGACAACCAGTGCCCTATATAGTGATTCTTAAGTTTTATACTTTCAGGCTTTAACAGTTATATATCCAGAGATGAGTTGGTTAGTTAGTCTAATTTATATCCCATTGACAGTAGCTTCAAAGATTTACACAATTATTCTATAATAAGTTAGTTAAATCAAGAAACGAATTCAGTTAAGTAAGATTTTAATTACCGTATTTACCACAAACCATATCCAACACATTAAACACACCTAAACATTTAAAATACATACCTTGCATTACAAAGTCATTGCTAACAAAACAAGCTATTTAGCATCATTAATTAATGCAACAAATAAAACATAAAAAACTTTTTTTTACTTAATTTAGTTCAAAGTATGTTTAGCGATAAGTAAAATAAATAAATTTAAGTACAAAAATAACAACCATAACTTTAACTACAAATGTTAGGAATGTATAAGTGCGATGTGCAATATTAGATTTAAGTTATAATATTGTAGAACTGAAAATATTAAAGGTCAATATTATATTATAAATATATAATTTAATAAATAGCTTATATTTATACACTATCACATTTTTGAATACAATAATAATTGTATCAACGCTAGGCAAAATTTATTAGGCCATAAAATGTTGCAAGTACTAAAAATATATTTTTTATTAAGAATATACAATTATTAATAAATAACGTTTTTCAATATATTTTTTATTCTATAATATTTTTACTGTAGTTTTATAATATGGAATAAATATATGTTTATTCAAGTATGGCTTTTATTATGATTTACAGTAAGTAACTGCTATAAAAAGGTAATTATTATTAGTTTCAGGAATAGGGTTTGTGACTAATTTTATATATTTTTAACTAATATATTTATTTATTAAGATATATCATCGACTAATCACTAAATACTAATTAGTTACAACTTATCTCAATATGTTCGGAGTGATTGATCGTTAAGAGTTATCAATATTTTGTTGCCATTAACAATTTACATTTTTACAAGCTCCTTTAAATTTGACTTCTGTCTTCTTCTCCATTTATGCATATTTTCTTACTTTTTTTGTTAGGTGATGGATCCTACTATTATAATTGATATGTAAATATTTTACATCTAATATTTTCTTTTGCAGATTTCTGAACGAGAGTTCGATGACCTGACTTAAGTTACCAACACACAGACAAACATATAACATGGGGTGTTGCTAAGTCATTATAAAATAAAAACTACCCCGTTGACAATTATTTACTGACTGTTTGTAAATAAGAATATTATGCAACGAAATTGTCATTCCGGATATCAACAAAGACACAACACTCCATGTTGTGTGATTATTAACTTATTAATGTAAGCTCAATATATTATATGCTCCCCATAAACCTTCACTTTATCATTAATTCCAAACCATTTCTAGTCTCACGTCACAGTTTTAAATTAAGTTATTTGTCACCTTTCTTATATTCTCGGTGTTGCCATAACTGAATAGATGATATTATAAATATGGCAACACTGATAAATGTAAATATTTTTTTTCGCTGTAAATTCGCATCTTCGATATACATTACTATATTTTATTTTATTAATATAATTAAGTCTTCCAATTAGATAACATTTTTGTTACTATAGGAAATATTTCGTTCAATTTATTATTCTTATTTTTTTAATTTTAAATTATCAATTTTTATAATATCTTGATACATGTAATGTAAAATTATTAAAAATATATTATGATTTAAATAAATATTAACTGTAACGTTAAATATTTAGTTATTAATAAGAAATATTTTTAACAATTGTGCTAATTTTTCTTGTACAATTTGTGAACTAATTTTCCGTCCTTTTTAATGCAATGCAATAGAAAGAGATAGGTTTATATTCTTACAAATTAGCTAAGTTAACACATTGTATATAATAATTAGCAACATTTTCTTTTAAATAATTTATTGTGTGTAAGCCTTGTACCTCAATTAAATATTTCAAATTCTTTTTAATATAATAATATATTTTAATTAGGAATATATACAAAGGTGCGTATTACAATAACTACTTACGTTGTATGTTATAGTTGTAAGTCAAAGTGCTGATTGAGCGTGCTATGATTTTAGTAATTTTTTAAATAATTTACTTATATGTAAATTGAGACAAAGTAATATACGGAAATTTAATTAACACGAGTATTAATTAATAATAGAATAAGTAATTACCAAATCTAAGATTATAAATAAATATATGTAATTGATTTTTGTTCTTTATTTTTTTTCCTACGAGATAAAATATAAGAGTACTGTTGTAAACGTTGGCCACGTTTTGTGTCGATATTAGTAAATTAGAATTGCCTTTTAAATTTTGCAATTGGGAAATATTTTAAGGGAAAATAAATACCTATAAATACACAAGAAAAAAAAAGTTGAGTGTTAGATGTATTTATTTATAATTCACGGGCCGGCGTGGTTGATAGATACTTGCCTTTCACGCCGAAGGCTGTGGATTCGATTCCCACCCAGGAAAGACATTTGTGTGCATAAACATGTCTTTTTACCCTGAGTCTGGTTGTAATTATCTATATAAGTATGTATTTACAAAAGATATGTAGTATATCAGTTGCCTGGTTTCCATAGTACAAGCTCTGCTTAGTTTGAGATCAGTTGGCTGTGTGTGAATAATTTCCCAGGATATTATTATTAATTACAACACGATTGAGATCGCTCTGCTAAATACTGTTTATATAATAGTACTAGACGTCCATCCCAACTGCATATGTATTTTTATACAAATCCCATCCTTTTAAAGTTGAAATTTTCAAATATCATTTCTTAGCTTCCTTTATAAAATAACTATATTCCAAAATTCAGCTTTCCACTCAGTTTTGTTTGTGCCTTCAGTTAGTTTATCTAGTATTCAAGACAATGAAGATTGTAATTGAAGCTCAAAGTTAATAAATAACAATAAAAGGGTTCGAAAAAATAAATATTTACAGAATAAAATATTTATTATACATATAACAAATGTATATCAATTAACAAGCTTTATTATATAATTAGAAAAAATAATATCTATATCACATTACACCATTACTTTATCCAACACCAATATTCTAATTTAATTTCATTAGTAATTTCGCCTTCATTTATAGAAAAGTATATTTAATTATGTTAGCTAAAAATAATAAAAAATTGGACATTTTATTTTCTGCAAAAGAGGAGGATCTTTGTATACCATGTGATATTCATTCGCCCCCCTGACGTCTCACTAGCGAAGTGATCATATGTATATAGGTGCGTACGAAGCTGCAGTTTTTAAATTAACAGGTATTGAACTCGGGACTTGGGATAGGATACCATCGAGGCATTTAAAATTATCTTACGTATTGTTTATATATGTGATTTCTTAAAACTAAACAGAGCTTCATGCGTTGGTAACTGATTGATTCATACTTCTCATCAAATCTCCAAACAGAAATAGTATTTTACTGGTGGTAGGACTTTGTGCAAGCTCGTCTGCGTAGGTACCACCCACTCATCAGATATTCTACCGCAAAACAGCAGTACTTGGTATTGTTGTGTTCCGGTTTGAAGGGTGAGTGAGCCAGTGTTATCACAAACACAAGGGACATAAAATCTTAGTTCCCAAGATTGGTGGCGCATTGGCGATGTAAGCGATGGTTAACATTTCTTACAATGCCAATGTCTAAGAGCGTTTGGTGACCACTTACCATCAGGTGGCCCATATGTTCGTCCTCCTTCCTGTTCTATATAAAAAAAGTATTTTGTTCCAGTTTGTTCAGTGAGCCAGTGTAACTACAGGCACAAGGGTTATAACTAAGTTCCCAAGGTTAGTGGTGCATTGTTAAGGAATGTTAAATATTTACCATCAGATGTCCCATTTGTCCGTCTACCTACAAAGTCGTTTTATTAATAATGTATAAATTTTGCATTTATTCAGCTTATAAAATATCACGTAAACGTTAATTGTAATTGAGTGAGTTACACATCAATTTATATAATTTGGTGTTCCATTTTTGTAAAGGCCAATTCGATGTTTTTATAAATTACGTTCATTTCTACATGCCAAATATATTATACTTCAATATAGTCGTAAACAATATATACGACGAATTTAATTCAATTTAAAAAAAAATGTATTCATTGGCCGCGCCAATGTTGTCTATATATTTTATGAAAAATAATACGTTCTCCGCTCTGAAGGAGCATTTGCCGCCCATCGTTCTATATATCTGAGGAATATTCCACTAACAAATTGTCACTTTATCGCAATCGAATGGTAACGCCATTTTCCATTTTCTAATTCTTCAATTTAATTATCGAATATTGGCATAAAAGTTAACAATTAATTTTGGTTGTTAATAATTAATTAACGGTATAAGTACACAGAATATCGGTTCGTTTCCGATTCGAACATATACAAAATAATTAAAGTTGTATTGGAATTGAATCGGGTACGTATCGTAATCGTTGTAAATTATTAGAATTGGTCCTCTGACCTCACAGAGTCGTTTGCAAAGGAAGAATTGGTTTCGAATAGTTGTTTGAAAAGTTATCATATATTATTTGTTGACTTTTAAATAATATAAAAACGGAATATGTCATTAAAGTTTTCCTTGCAGCAGCTTATATATAAGGTATATAGTTATATAGTTAAGGTTGCAGCTTTAAGTCTTCCTCCCCGTATGTGTTTGTTAGAGCTTAGACTTAGTGTGCACGGTCACCTCTTTACTTTTTAGTTTCCACGTTTCCTGAAACAAGGACATCGTTATAGTGTTTATTTAGTTTAGTTTAATAATCATTTATTTTATGAAATTAGTTCATTGGTATAGCCTCAATTTTTTTTTATATGAATCATGCAATTTTCTTTTTTTTTTTTTATATATGCCGGGAGGGCAAATGACTCTCCTCCACCTGATGGTAAGTGGTAGTAGAGTCCAAACGCGAGGACGGCCAGTACAGACGGGAAGAAGATTCTGCACTAGCCGCCCCCGCCTTGCTGGCCCGCAAGATGCCTCTTCACGCCTCGTTTGAAGGAACCCGGGTCGTAAGAGGAGGGGAATACGTGAGCTGGTAAGGAATTCCATTTTTTGGAAGTGCGACAAAGAAAGGAGTTGCCATATTTCTTTGTGCGCGATGGAATTGATGTCACAGTTAATCGGTGACATCGAGAGCCAGCACGCGTAGAATTGTGAAGGAAGGGGGAAGCAGGAATTAGGGAGAATAATTCCTCGGAACACTCGTCGTGATACAGTCGATAGAAAGCGCTTAGCGCTGCTATCTCTCGACGCAATTGTAAAGGCTCGAGGGTATTAGTGACCTTTACGTCGCCAATAATGCGGACCGCACGTCGCTGCAACCGGTCCAAGGCCTCAAGTAGGTACTTAGTGGAGCCATCCCAAAGGTGCGAGCAATATTCAACGCAAGACCGTACCTGTGTTTTGTACAGCAGGCACAGTTGTTGTGGCGTGAAAAAACGCCGCACCTTGTTCAGAACTCCAAGTTTCCGTGAAGCTGTTTTTATCACAGCCTCGATGTAATCCCTTGGACTAAGGTCGCAGCGAACGTCCATCCCCAGCATGGCGATTTTGCTTTGTAACACCAGCGGAGTGCCACAGAGGGAGGGAAGAGGGGAAAATGATGACTTTTTTGCTGTTAGAGCGCATACCTGTGTTTTCTTGGCATTAAACTCAACAAGATTATCAGAGCCCCATTTGGCGATAAGCTCTAACGTCCTATTGAGTTCAATGACAAGATCCTCCCGCCTCTCCCTAATTTCCGCTCGCCCAGCCACTGCGCGTCCGTGGTCTCCACCATGCACTGTACTATCGTCTGCATAGCAATGAATGTTCCCGAGAGAGAGCATATCATTGATATACAAAAGAAACAGAGTGGGAGATAGCACAGATCCCTGGGGGACCCCAGCATTCACTACATAGAATTATGAAGCGCAACCATCAACTAAAACACGAAGGGTGCGCTTGTGTAGGAAGCTGGCAATCCAGGTGCATAGCTGAGCAGGCAGACCATATGCCGGCAGCTTGGAGAGAAGACTTCTGTGCCAGACCCTGTCGAAAGCCTTGGAGATATCGAGGCTGACAGCCAACGATTCCCCATGCTTGTCGATAGCTTCACCCTAACCTTCAGAGGTGTGTTACGTACGCTAGATGATCACCTGTAGACCGTTTTGGTCGAAATCCGTACTGACGATCATTAATTAAACAGTGATCTTCTAGGTAATGGATCAGTTGGTTGTTAAGAATCCGTTCCATCACCTTACAAAGTACTGAGGTAATAGCTATTGGCCGATAATTTGCCGGGTCAGACCGATCCCCTTTTTTGGGAACCGCTTGCACATTAGCTCTTCTCCAAGCCTCCGGCACACATCCCGAAAAAAGAGAAAGTTGGAACAGGCGCGTTAACACGGGAGACAGCTCCGCCGCGCACTTCTTCAGCACTATGGCTGGTATTCCATCGGGACCGCTAGCTTTCCGTACATCAAGTGATTGCAGCTCCGCACGCACATCACGCTGCCTGATTTTGATGTCAGGCATCGTGTGGCCACAAGAAGGTATTACTGGTGGCAGCGCACTACAATCATCGATGACGGAGTTGTCGGCAAAGAGTTTAGCCAGGAGATCAGCTTTCTCTCGCGGACTGTGAGCTAGCGATCCGTCCGGACTTCTGAGCGGTGGCAGCGAAGGTTGGCAGAAATTGTTTTGCACAGACTTGGTCAGACACCAGAAGCTACGGGAGCCCCTAGGATGTGAAATAAGGTCATGACCAATCTGTACAATGCGCTGTGCATCCGCTCTCGTGTCAGCCTTCCTAAAGGACTTGGAGTTTATATTGTAGATTGCTTTCAGTGAGTCAATGTTAGATGCCCCGCTAATGCAGCTATTGATCCACTCGCGATATGCCGCCTGCTTAGATGATACAGCGTCGGCACATTCGCGAGTGAACCAACGGTTACGCGCACCCCTACTGTCGAGATCTGAGCTAGGTATGTAGTATTTAATTCCCAACATGATCTCGCCAGCAACAGCAGCGGCACTAGCTGTCGGTTCATTCCCACTGAAGCAACGTTCCTTCCAAGGGACTGACGCATAGTAATCGCGCATACCGTCCCAATCTGCCGACTTGTAGTGCCAAACGCGACGTTTGCATACCGCTGGTGGCGGCAGCTTGGCCTGTGGCACTTTGGTAGATATGAGGCTGTGATCCAAAGAACCAAGTGCAGCTTGAACCACAACCTGATATTACACCGGGTGAGAAGTCAGCAGAAGTTCCAGTAGAGAAGGCGCTTGCCTATCAATGTCTGGGATCTTGGTGGGCTGATCAACCAGTTGGGTCAAGTCATGTGTGAGAGCAAAAGCATGAGCAGTCCTTCCAGCATGGTCAGTTTTGAGGGATTTCAACCATGATTCACGGTGAGCATTAAAATCCCCCAAAAACACCAATTCCGCGTTAGGAAACTGCTCTTGCGCAGCATCTGCCACCCGACTAAGATAGTCAAATAATCGGCTTGTCTCCAAGTCACCATTGTGGGATCTGTAGAGGCACACGTAGACCCGACTCTGACGAACCAGATCCACACGTACCACCAACATGGAGAAGGAGGGGTCCTCCAAGCAGCGCAGTCGGTGACAGCAAACATCCGTCCTGACGAACAAGCATACTCCGGCTTTTGCTTTGAAGGATTCTTCAAGCATGTATCCGGGATAATTAAGGTAGCTGGTATCGGCAGGACGAAGTATTTGTGTCTCCGTTAGAAACAACATTGCTGGTCGTGCTGTCTCGAGATGGTGGTGGACAGCGTTGAGGTTAGGTTAGTGGAGTGGAGTCCATGGATGTTAGTGAACTCGACCTCAAACAGCGTGGGTATGGTGGGGGTGTGCACCGCTGTACGACCGTTATTCCTGCTTCGATGCGCTACCATATGGGTAAAAAGAATGGAAAAGAGACGTGAAGCGAGCGACGTATTGCCACGATAGGGATGGGCAAAGTGTGGAGGCGTGTTTCCCCAAGTGGTTGCCAAAAGGGAAACTACACTGACCCGCCGGACGGAAGGGCCCCCGAACCCCACCTTCCGGTCACCAACCGGCACGACGGTCCACCCCGAGATTATGCGTGGCCTGGTGGGGCATACTCGCGTGCTGGTTAGGCACGCTCGGGCCCCTATACTATGCCACGGGCGGCCAGCGGAATAGCCGTTTCTTCGTGTCTCCCTGTCCGGCAGGGCAATACAGTTTCCCCCGGCATTGGTTCAGCAGCCGTCTCCACTGGACCAACACCCATCGCGGCAATGCTCGCTCGGGCACTGGCTGCCCTGACAGCGGCTGCAAGCCACTTTACGAGATTTTCACCATGCGTACGGTGGTAACAAGCCAGGCGGATGTTTATCATCCTACCACCAGATGAGCAGATGGTCGCTCAGATATCCCTTAGTCGCCTCTTACGACACCCATGGGAAAGGGGCAGTGAAATGTATTCTTTCTCCGTCACTGCACGGATAAAAATTTGTATTTACTAATTTCTTTTGTATGCTTGGTGGCACGTAGAAAAAAAAACTAAAAACAACATTTTATACAGAAATATACACGCGCGTCTCACCTCGAAGCTGAGCCGCAGGCCGGACACCTTGTAGGCGGCGTCCTCGATCTCGCGCGCCAGCTTGCTCTGCAGGTCGGTGCGGCCGAACGCGCACGAAGCGCTCGCGTAGTGCGCGGAGATGCACTTCCGGTGCCGCTGCGGACGTGGACGTTCCCTTCAGCGACCAGAACCGACATAGCGACCGCTTACTTTAAGGACCGGACGCGGCACTCACTCCACTGGTGTTCGCTCCGGACCCGTGCACGAGGAGGGGGTGGAAGAACACGGTGTCCCCGGGACTCATGTCCAGCTGCACGGGGGGAGGGTGGCTGGTCGCGGCCGGGTCGACGATGCCGTGGTACATGTTATTGGCGGCCTGGAACATTCGATGTGCTCCTGTAGTGCAGTGTTGCCGACTATGTTAATTAGGGAATCGTAGAAAATAAAAAAAAACTACGGTAGATTTTACGAAATATTTCAAATAAAACGTTTTTTTACAGCAAAGGGGCCTGAATTAAAAATGAAGTCAGAATGAAATACATAGAAGTTAAAAAAGTGTTAAAAGTATTGTCATATAAATACCCTAAAATAGTAATTAATGAATTACCGAAATCCTAAAAGTGAGCTATATTTTAAATATGTGTGATAATGTTATGCTACATATTATTTTAAACTTTTACAAGATCGTTCATAATTTATTAACCAAAATTAAGGTGCAGTTGACAACACTGTTGTAATACATGAAGTGTTAGTATTGTTTCTTGTTTCTATCATGGCGGCTGAAAAAAACAGATTAAAGATTATATTTTTACAACTACAGACTACCCATAGAGCGGGGTGAACACGGGGTGTACAGCTGAGCCTATCTGTTACTTTGCGACCTCTGTTGCTGTTTTACACTGAAAGTTTTCAACTCTTCACTTTTACATAACATAACGATGACACATAGAACGAAGGAAATCACAACATATTTTTTTGTCATACAAACAGGACATACAACACACTTCACGGCCCGCTAGTGCACATCCTCTGTCCGGACACGTGACCCACACACGTCAACGATCGTAATGCGGCGGTTCACATCGTCGCGAACAACGACGTCCGGTCTTAAGGCCGCTGCCAAACCCTGGGCGCCCCGTCGTGCTGCTTTTACGAGCCTATTCTGCAGGTTGTCGTGCCTTCTGTGCCTTGGCGCCGCGTGCATACCACAATGGTTGAGCACATGCAGGAGTGTCTCGGATTGGTATCCGCACCTGCGACATCTCTTGTCCACCCCCGTCACCCAGCGTAAGGCTGCATTGACAAGGAGGACGTTTAGGCGGGCGTGATGTGTGAAGTTCCAGTCGCAGAAGCGAGTATTCCTGCCAGTCCAGAGAAAGTGGTTTCACACCTTTGATCTCCAGATGACCTCGATACACTTGCCCTGATCCTTTTTTGCAAGTAAGGCTCCAGCGTAGTGTTCAATCAACACGCGACGCATTGTGCCCGAAGCCTCTTGTCGTTTGCTGGGCATCACAGAGAACTCCGACCCACCGTTCCCACACTTCAGGCCAAACCTCCTCCAGATACCAGAGCCACCTCAGGGCGATCTTGGCGTTTAATCTCAAGGCCGAGGTACGCACTTTAGCCCAGAAAGATGTCCGGGCTCCGGAGCGGGGCAGGTCAAGGTCACCGGAGAGATAGCGAGCCATATCGATGTTGCTGGCTCGCTTTCTTAATCTCTCAGACACAGTCTTCCCCAACAAACTTTTTGCTATGTTTGACACCGTGACGTCTGCGCAATATAGAATCCTGTATGCGTGTGTCACGGTGAAGATGTCGTAAAGATCGACCAGCGGAAGTATTCCTCCGCCCCCCTATGACGGGGGTAGGAAGGCCCTCTGGGGAAGACTAAGCCATTGTTTGGCTAGTCTTTTGATGGTCCTGTCCGCCTCACTACTTACCACCGCCACATTACTACTCCTTTTCGATGCATTCTCCCTGCATAATGAAGACTAGCCGATGCAGCAAAAAAGAGCTAACCGCGTCCAAGTTTTGCCAAGAGGCAAACAGAGAATTATGGATGGCGCTTGCATCGTCAAGGAGGTCCTGGATGGTGTTGAGTCCTGTGGGAATGCCTAGATGTTCATAGACGTCGGTGGAGCTCATCGCAGGGATAGGCTCGTCCTGAATTGAGAGTAAGGACTGTTGAACTTCACCCCCCTTTATGTGGAGGGTGACACATTTCGCCGAGTTAAACTTTAGTCCAACAGCCGTCGCTCCCAATCCGGCTGCCTAAAGCAGTCTACGCATTCCTTCTTCGGAGTCCGCCACGAGTGCCATATCATCGGCGTACGCAAAGTTGTTAAAGCGTATGCCCTCGAAAGTGTAACCCTCTCCCGTATTGGCAATGCATCTAAGCACTACCTCAAGTGTCAGGTTAAACACTTCCGGACTCAGCGGGCAACCCTGTCTCACTCAAGAAAATGTGGATTGGTCCTTCTGTCACCTGAACCCTTGTACTCATGTCCTCATGAAGGGAGGCGATGACGTTCCTGACCTTCAGGGGCACGCCATGGTCCTCAAGTGTGCGGAATATGGAGGAATGCAGCACAGATAGAAACGCGTTGCTAAGATCTAGCTATGCTACACAAATCTTCCCCCTCCGGCCCTTGGCTCCCTAAAGATCTCCTGCAAGATGAAGTTGTGTTCGAAGCAACCTTCGAACTGCAGGAAACCCTTGTGGGATTTGCTATAAATAGCATTGGCCATATCCCACCCCTTGATTCTGTCAGCTAGTACAGCCGCAAACAGTTTTGGGACCGTATCTGACAACGATTCGGTCGCCAATTGCTGATGTCCCCAGGGTCCGCTTTCTTGTAGAGGAGTATGGTGTTTGAAACACTCCAACAAGAGGAGACCCTCTCTGTGCGCCACACCGCATTAAACAGCGATGTGAGCACCCGGGCTCCAGGATCAGCCTTTTTAAAATGGGCATACCATAATCCCGTCCGGACCTGGCGCAGAGTTCGCCCTCTTTTCGAGACAAGCTTGGACCTCACCGATCTCTAGAGGCTTGTACAGATGTTCAGTGCTTTCCGGCGTAGGTCCTCCCCGATCGAAAACGTTCGGCAAGTCCACCTCACCGACTCTGTAGGCAGCCAGTGCTGAGAAAATTCTTCTGTAGTTGCTATATTCAACTTTGATCTTAGCCAAAAGGCAGAGAAGCGATACCGCAGCATCTCGCGCACACAGACTGGCCAGCGCGATGCAGAAATATATATACTAACTATACTAACTATACAGCGCCACCTAGCGGCAGCGATGCGAACCAGTACATAGCATTACTGACAGCGCCATCTGTCGCGTAGAATCAAAAACATGATTATTTAAAATATTAAACTTACGGCGATGTTATCGTGCGGGTAGACAATGTTCCGTTTGTGTGTCTGCGGTAACACGTAGAGGCAGCCATTCTCAACGTTGACGTCATCTATCGCGGTCCAAGAGGCGATTATTTTTTCGGCGGGACCAAATGGAAAATAGAACATATCCTGAAATGTATACAATACAAAATCAAATTATAAAAGATAAATCAGAGGTCCCCAAAGTTTTTTGCCTCGTTGACCAATTTCCATGTCTACGATTTTGGACCCCACACAAGGACCGAACAACTTAGTTAATATTGTTCTACATTCAACAAGTAAAAAGTGTATCACGACAACAAAGCTAGTATCCTACTAACTTACACAATTTTATGAGATATATATAACATCATAAAATTTATTTATTAAGGATTTCCAACAAAGGATACACACTTACAAGTATATTACATCGTGGAATAATATTTTAAAATATGCCACAGCAAGCACATAAATAATGACTAAACAGAAGTAAAAAAAATATAAAAGTAAATGTTACATGTGAAAGTCCCACTGCTGGGCTATAGGCCTCCTTCTCCTCAAAAAGAGGAGAGGAGGCCTATAGCCCAGCAGTGGGACTTTCACAGGCAGTTACATTACAAATGTTACATAGTGGTACTCAGTAAAACACAGCAACTATAAAAAAGGTAAACAATGGTTGAACTAATAATAAGTTGTGCAAATGAGAGTTAGGTATGATATAAAAATAGTTATAAAAATTAAAATAACGAAATATAATAAAACTTAAACAAAACATGTGTACAAATTATGAATATTGAAAAAAATTGTGAAAATAAATTTGTTTACAAAATCTGCGCGAGTACAATAGTACTATATACTAGTTTGTTAGGTAAAAACTAAGCAAAAAATGATCATCAATGTCATCTTATTAGTCGCGACCTGCGCAGTAGTAGGTCGGCGTCAATCTAAGGGTCAGTACAGGCAACTTTGGCTATAACATCATTATAAATCATCCTTGCAAACGAACCCTAGTATTACCATAGTTACCGTTGTATCGCTTATTTGCTGAACTTCTTTACTTATTTTCTTGCATCAAAAACGTTACATATAAAAACGTTGGACTCAATTACGACCTTGAAAATCGCTGTGAACACGTTTAGAAAAATACTTCAGAAATTTAACAATTATATCTAGATATAACAAAGCAATTGTTAGACAGATAGACAAAAAAAAATCTATTCTACTATGTATTACTAAGTTGTGCATTAATTAATCATTACGTCAGGACAACGCCGTATATGTGTATATTATAAGCAAGTCTTGTTTTTAATATCTAGTAATTACCTAATGTTTATCTATGCAGTTTTCCTCAACGATTTTATTGAGAGAGATGTATAAGCTAGATATGTGAACAACCAAGTGTTGCGTGTTCCAAGGCCACTTGCACTAATGAGGTTTTATTCTCAATTTGCTTATTTAATTCATCCCGTGTTCGGCGGTGAAGGAAAACATCGTGTAATCGTTTGACTGTTACATCCAACGTCGACCTTCAATTGGAGCAGCGTTGTGAAATAACCTTGAAAATTTCTCCTCAAGTCGAGACGGTCTATTTTTCGTGAGAATATCCTCATGGATACCCTCTATCCCAGATGATGATGATAGGGGGTTATGTCGGACTCGTATCGACTAAAACCACCACGGTCAGTCTTCGCTCCGCAGGGGGCGAAGTTACGGGCACACTAACGTGAGTGGAGACAAGGCCTCTCACTTCTTCTTTTCTTCAAGAAGTAAAGATACTTCAATTGGAAAGAGCAAAGAGATGCGTGCTTAAAACGATGCTTAAGAAGCCATTTAGGTATCCGACTCAAAAGTAGTTAGTTTGTTATATAAAACCGTTTGCTAGGGTTCAAAACTATTTTAAATTCGGCCGATTATCAAAATCTTGTTAAACGTCGAGTGTACAAAATGGAGGTACCACGCAAAAACACTCCCTTTGCTAGACGCTTCGGTATATTTACTAGAGTCTACTACTCTACTTATAATACTCTACTTATAAAATACTCCATTTATAATAAAATTGCCAGTATATGCAATATAAAAAAAATGCATAAAATACTTGACTGGCTAAATTCTATGCCATAGGACGCGGTTGAACATCTTTTGTCACCATTGACCTCTACCCTATAATTCAAGCTCCACTTTCACCAAATACATACATATTTTACATAAATATCTCTTGTCACCTACACTGATTATATTTTATCTATTTTTTGTTTTTTAGATATATTTTTTTATAGAATAGGAAGGCGGACGAGCATATGAGTCACCAACGCTCATAGACATTGGCATTGTAAGAAATGTTAACCATCGCTTACACCGCCAATGCGCCACCAACCTTGGGACTAAGATGTTATGTCCGTTGTGTCTGTTATAACACTGGCTCACTCACCCTTCAAACCAGAACACAACATTACCAAGTACTGCTGTTTGGCGGTAGAAAACTTGATGAGTGGGTGGTACCTACCTAGACAAGCTTGTAGAAAGCCTTACCACCAGTGAAATGTACCAGGTATTATATATTAGTATATTTTTCATATATGTTACCGTATTTTGTATAAAGATATATTATTATTTAATTCTTTATGGGATTGTATATCGTCCGAACTATTGTTTAAGCGACATTGTAACCGATAGTTGGTAACCGCAAGACCGGCTTGCGAACTGCGGGACCCCTGGATGTTTTGTGACAATATATTTTGTTGTAATACATTTATTATTTATTTAAATAATTACCTGGTGCGGAGGATGCCTCGTGCTGCCCGAGGGTTTGTTGATGAACATGCTGTTCATTACCCGTATTTCGGGCCCGATGAACTGTGCCACCACGTCGAGCAGCCGAGGGTGTTCCGTATACGTCATGAACACGTCATCGTAGTGGATGTCTTGGAGCTGTGTGATTATAAATAGAGAAAAAATAAAATACAATATGTCAATTCATAAAGTATAATATTGTTTTGAACCTTTAAATATAATTCGTAAGAAATACGTTATAATGTTATTCTAGTGTTATAAAACGCAACATTATCAGTGGCGTAGCTAGGTGGACAAGGACCTCGCTGCATAAGGAAAGAATCGGGCCCTCATCCCCTCTTTCCGCGTAGCTTCAACTTATATTACATATAATTGTATAACTAAAAAGTTGATGGGTGGAATTGATCTCACGACCGTCAAGCACGTGTTTATCGCTGATCTAATGTGCTCCAGGCTCGAGTCTACTCACAAGATATTTTTTTTCTTTTATGCTTCTCTCTTTTCAAAGCTGAGGTTAGAGGGCTCCCTGAGCTCCGGGGCCCAGGTGCACTGCACCACCTGGCCTTACGATAGCTACACCACTGAACATGATACATATAACTATGGTTTACGGGGCACAGGCCAGTAAAGCTCCCGAGCGTCATGCTTGTTTCCGATATCTTTAACAATCATCGTCATATTTCAGCCAATTAAACATTCATTGGCGAAAACCGTATGAAAACCCGTTCAGCATTTTTTGAGTTTATCGCGTTCAAAGACAGACGCGGCGGTTAGACTTTGTAATATGTAAATAAATCAATACCTATATCATTACGTTTTCTTAGCCGATTTAAAAAACAAAAAGGTTATCAATTTGTAAATTATTTTGCAAGTATTATGTCCGTCCACATCTTCGTCGATTCTGAAACGTGTTTTATAATTATTTGTAATTCGATAATATAAAATCTGCTCCTTAAAGCGGTTCATTCCGCGTGCACAATGCCACATGATACATGGCACCAAAGCACTTGAACTGCAGTTATACTGGTGGTAGGGCTTTGTGCAAGCTCGTCTGGGTGGGTACCACCCACTCATCAGATATTCTATCGCTAAACAGCAATACTTGGTATTGTTGTGTTCCGGTTTGAAGGGTGAGTGAAGTGTAATTACAGACACAAGGGACATGACAAGGCTCCCAAGGTTGGTGGCGCATTGGCGATATAACGGATGGTTAACATTTCTTACAATGCTAATGTCTATGGGCGTTGGTGACCACTTACCATCAGGTGACCCATATGCTCGTCCGCCTACCTATGGTATAAAACAAAATACGTGTTCGTACACATGTTCCTGTTGTTTAAGTATACTGCATTAACTATTCAACAGATAAATTATATTATAAGCATAAATTTAACTCATCAGCGCTTGCTGCGACCTTCGAAAACCGGCTCATCAATTTATTCCAAGAATTCATATTTATGAATGTTTACAAAAACAGGAGGACAATACCGACAAAAGGTCAATCATGTTTAGCATTTGTATTGTAAATACATACTTATATAGATAATTACACCCAGACTCAGGACAAACAGACATGTTCATGCACACAAATGTCTGTCCTGGGTGGGAATCAAACCCACAACCTTAAGCGAGAAAGTACAGCAATAAAGCAATGTTAGTAAATACTTGCCTGATATATCTTTTGAGCTTTATTTGATGAAAATAGATCATTATTACATCAATGAGACTGCTCCATGGATTATTTTTTCCTTATTTTGGGTTTTCGATTATCATTAAATATAGATTCGAAATATAAAAATAATAATACGATAAATACCTTATTAATTAAATTCTCTCCTGTCACTCCTTTCGATTTAAGGGAGGCTTCCTTCACAACAAGAATATTACCACTATCCACAATCCCTTTGCAAATTTGAAGGAACCTCTGTCTAAAACAAAACAATATATTAAAGCATGCTTTTATTTATTCTATTATAATATCAAATACTAAGACTTAGTAAATAATATCAAATATATATAAACCACTGTTTATATATATTTGATATTATTTATATATCAAATATATATAAACCACTGTTACAATTAAACAACAAAAAATATAAGTTTGATAGCAGTTTATATTTACTGATATTCGTGCAATGTTCAACTTTGTACCACCTTGGTAGTTAATAACCTCTTATCATTTTTTCAGTGCAATAGCAATTTTAATTCTTATTTCAAGCATATTATTTCCATCCTTTATTAAGATATAGAATAAAATGTCAGATATATATATATAATATAAATATGAGAAATTGAATGCAATAAATAAATAAATTCTACATTTTTGATAACATTATCTAAAAACTATAATTTTTATTGTGTCCTTGAAAGTAAAAAAGTTAAAGTAAATACAGGCAGAAGTATAACATTTTAGAGATTAAGGGAGAAAGCTGCACCACCAACTTTGGGAACTAAGACATTATGTCCCTTGTGCCTGTAATTACAATGGCCAACTCACCCTTTACACCGGAACACAATAATACCAAGCACTGCTGTTTTGCGGTAGAATATCTGATGAGTGGGTGGTACCTACCCAGACAAGCTTGCACAAAGCTCTACCACCAGTAAAATAAATTATGTGTGCAAATTTTACCAATTTCACTTATTGAGGTATACATATTGCCAGTGGCTGATTAACTAGTGGTAAAAATATTTGATTTGTAATAAAAGTTTTTTGTACATATAACATTATGTTTAGAAATTATATCGAACATTGTATATGGAGCTTGACCGACAAAATATATTTAATAAAAATATTCTAGATCTTTGCTTTAAATTAAGGCTTTGCATAGTTAATATTCATATTTCTCACTGTAGATAGTTAAATCATTATAAAATTATTAATATTACTATGGTAAATGATTAAGTTTATAATATATAAAAATAATAAATATAATAAAATTTATAATAGAGTTTCTCTTTTATCTTACTTATAATTATATAGTGTTGCAAAGTCAAGAAATCCTTTTATAACCAAGTATCCATTGTCCATATAAAACTGACGCTGTTCTTCTGATAGTAAATATGAGTTGGAGAGTTCTGCGGACATGCTGAAAGAGAAAATTAGACTATCATATCTGTAATTCTTATTTGGTCTAATTTATTTAAGTAATAGTAAAAAAATCCAATCATCTAAAAATTAATTAATTCATATTATGCAAGGACAATATGTACATATTGTCTATAACATTACACAAATACCATTAAATGTTGTTTATTTATTCGCTAAGTTGCTATACAGTTTAAACAAAATTCATTTTGAAATAGTATATTGTAATTATTTTGAAATATTTACAATAGGTAAATTAATTATTTAAATATACTTACATTGTCTTATAAAGTTACTTATTTAAATAAATTGCACAATTCACTATCCACTTTCAAAACATTGAGATTTAAAAATATCGTTTTTACCTAAATGACTGTTAAGAAATATAACACTTACTTACGTCTTGTCATGAAATCTGTATTCTGAAATCTGAATAACTAAAACTAATTAGTAATATAGTAATTGCCGTAGACAGAGAAACAAATAGACCAAGGGGCCGTGAAACCGCGATTGAGACAGAGATAGTTTGTCAATGTTGAGTATATGTTGCCATAGTAAATGCATTCCCTGTTTTGGGAGATAAATAATTTTCAGGATTTAATTAAAACAAAATAAGGTTATTAAATTTTACTTTTTAATATTTATTATACATTTTTTTAATTAAAATATTTTTTTGTTTTCCAACTACACCCAAAAACCGTTATATTGTTTTTTTTTGTTTCCGTTATCAATAGTACTTCAGCATCTTTTTATGGCACTGGATTAGCATTCTCCTCAGATGTTGAAATCTAAAACTCTCGATTAAATTATTAGTAAAGAATGGTTGCCACATATATTTCTGTGTTAACCTCTTGACTCGGAATCTAATAATATTTTAAATTCATGAAGAATGTTTATGACGCTTTAACATGAAATAATACGACAATGCACCATTGTATAACCTATTGTTAACCTATTGCTAACATATTGTTTTCTAACATTAAAATAAGCGAAAATTGAACAAAAAACACAATAAACGCACCAACTGACAAGTTTGTTTCGCTACTTGAGTAGCGAAACAAACACCGAAACTGGTTACGCGATAAGGGACAAAAGATTTTATAATTCTATCTCTGTCTAAGCCATTTGTAACGTAATTTTCGTTCTCTTTCTTGAGTAAGTGAGAAAAAAAACATCATTGCGTCTATTAGTTTCTCTGTCTACGGTAATTGCTGAATCCATTAAGCTAGTGATGGACGAATAAGAATCAAAAAACCGAATAATCGTACAGATTCAACTCGATTGTGAATTATTTAGGTTTATTATCAAATAAACGTTTTGTTGAGTAAAAGTTGTAGTTTATTTTGTAGTTGATTTTGCGTGCGTTTTTGAGCCAGACTGACATGTCACATGACGAATGTCAAGTATGTGTTGTTAGGAAAATGATTTAAATCGAAATAGCTTATTGATACTTATTAAAGATGGTAAGCTTGTTTTGTTAAAGAAATGGTTATCGGTATTTGATTCTTATAGAGAAAAATTTAAAGTAATCAGTCCGGTCGTAGCAAGCTAGTGTTTATCGGAAATAAATGTTTAGTGTTGCGTATCACTTAATAAAAAAGAAAAATATGTATTTATTGTGATGGTTTTATTTTGGAACTTTGTTACACTTTATAGTTAGTAAGCAAGTGACTTTTAATAATAATAACTAATAATCTATATATAAGATCTGCCGTATAAATTGAGTACAAAATTGGTCCAAGTATAGAACCTTGGATAACACCTGTATTGACTTTTATAGCGCTAGACCTTGTAGGCCTTAACTAGAAAACCACTTGCATACGAGATCAGAACTATATTATGATCGGTTTATTGGACATTTTGTAAATCGTTTTCACTTACTTGCGTATTTATCTAATTACATATATATCTAATTATTTCTAATTAGTAATTGTAAAGTTGTATTAATAGCATACATAGATATGTATGCTATTAATATACTATATATATATAGTTACTTACATCTAAAAGACAAAATATAAAAAAAGGACGACAAAATTATACCTAAGAATATTACTCGAATGATTACATTGATTATATTTTCAGCCATTGTGTACTACTTGTAACCTTCAAGTTTTTGTTACGTCAAAATAAGTAAAGCGCGGGAAGCGCACAATCTTTTGTTTTCAAAGCAATTAGTATTTATTAGAATCGCTAAGATAATAAGAAAAGAAATAGATGTGTATATAATTTAAAAACTTTACTTATTGTACTTAAGCTTTAATTCAACAATTGAATTAGATTACGCAAATTCACTTCAGACAGTTTAAATCATTTTAAAATGTCTCAAGTTATGAGGAAGATGTTTACACACTATAAAATTTACACCTTAGACAAGCGAAATACTCCTAAGTGAAATACTGCTCTTGCAAGCAATCATAACCGATAAAATTTACTGTCCACAGTCACATACATATACACGTGTATATGTTTCTTTATATAAAATACATTGAAGTAGTCATAATTTCTATTGTAGGATTTTTGTAATATTAAAATTTAAAAAAAATTAAAAATTGTTTATTTCTGTAACTTATACCTAGATACAACAGATACAGCTAGGGAGCTCCTTTTAAGTAATGGAATTAACTTGTGTTAGGAGTCCCCGCTCTTCCACAAACGGAAACAAGTACATTAAGGTAAAAACAATGAAAAAGTAACATTATTACAAATTAAGAATCGTTTAAAAAGGTAACATATAACTTCATCGTAGTTTTATTCATATAACGCGCGTGTATGTTTGCGAGTGTGTGTGTGTGTGTGTGTGTGTGTGTGTGTGTGTGTGTGTGTGTGTGTGTGTGTCTGATAGTCAGTTGTACTGTTAGTTTTTAAATAATTATGTAATTATTTCCATTAATTTTTCAGTTTCATAGTAATCAAATATGTAATCTGATTAGCCTTATTTTACTATTATTCACCATTGTACAAAGAATTGTAACGAAATAAATAAATAAGTACCGGTGTAAGTCAAAAGCTGACGTCACTGGATGAGTCGATCCAAGTTTGGAAAACTTTCTTTATAAATGTTGTTGGTAAGACACAATATACAGGGTGAATTAGTATCAATACTTAAGGACGTGAAATTTGACGACCATATATGACCAAAAAAAAAATACATATAACATAAATATTAATAAACTTCTAAGTAAAGTTAACTAAAAGTTATGTAATTAATTACGCGTCATGTGGACACCCTAGCTGCGCTGACGACACAACACAGTTAGGTACATTTAGTTATCACGCGGTACTTTACCTACGTCCAAACGCCGCCGCGTGTTAACAGGGTAGCAGGCTACCTTTGATAAACAAGCATAATCCAATCCCCCTTCATACTTTAAACCTGGCTTAGAATAGGCAAAAATACCAAAATATTTCACTCGTTTAAGCAACAAATTTGTTGACTAGGTAAATGATATGAACTTGGGATAAAAATTAACTGTTTACCTATCTTGGTATTTCCGGCGTATTTAAAAATGGAATCATACTTATTTACAACGATTGTCAATCATTTAACTACCTATATAACTACACTAACCTTAACAAATGTTCAAAGTGAGCTCCTGCTCGTGTGATACACAATTCGGCACGTTTACGCATATTGTCTTTCACACGCTTTAACACGAATGGGTCACTTTACTACTCACAGTACTCACAGTATTCTGCATTTGTGTATTGATAAGCCATACCTAATTACTAATGACGGGTCACACTCACACACGAAAGATTAGGTATACGCGTAAGATCGATCGCTAGGGGCGCGCGCGCGGGAAGATGAACGAACCTTACGGCGGCGCTCGCCCGACTAATCAGCCGCGGGGCAGGGGTTGCGGGTGGCAAACACCACGCCGCACGCGCCGCGGAAATATGTCCACACTTTATTTATTTAAAGTAAAATTTTTGTAAATTTGGTCAAAAATTAAGTACCTATTTTTTTTACATAATTCGAATGAGAATCATGTACCGATTATGCTCCTAAAATATTGATACTAATTCACCAGCCAACCTGTATACATCCTGCGTCGGCCCTGGGATAGAGCGAGAGGAGCGATCACTCAAGACGCCAGGTAGAAAGGGGCACGAAAATGTCAAAAACAATTTCCAGGGGGTACATAAGCGTTGTTTGATTTTTATAAATGTGGTAATTATTATTTATATCACATTAACTGAAACACAATTTCGATCTATCCTGACCAAGGAGCTATATTATGATTTGCTCAAATAAAAAAATAAAAATTATCTCCAATTAGACAAAATGAATTATCTTTTTAATTTAATAATATAAAAGATAAATAAATTAACATAAACTTTTATCCTACATTTTAATCTAAAAAATCATTCACCGAATCGAATGCCCGCCGCTCACTTTTTTAGCACTATACCTACTAAAGATAATGATAAAAAAATATTAAAATAAAATCCTTATTAAACATAGAAGCATCCTTTCCTTATTGGTTGACAAAAAAATTACCACCGGTTTGTAAAAAAAAACACTCCAGACCCGAAAACAACCAGCGAAAGAACCTCTCTACAGAACAATTATTCATATTTCTCCTTGAAACAACTTGGAGGCGTTCGTTTTATTTCCAAGGTGTTGTTACCATTTATGAAGTTTTTTTTAAATATAAATAAAGTACATGAAAAGTGGTGTCCAGATTTGTACCCGCAATTTTGATGTAAGATTCACGCATTCCACATACTAGACCAAATAGTCACTGTTAGCTAACTGAGAAGGAAGATAGTGCACTAACGGGCGCAAGCGCAGCCTTTTTCCTTAGTCCAATGGGACAGTAATCGAGACCGAGAGAGATATCAGGCGCAAAATGGATTTTTCGTAAAGCTGCCTAATTTACAAATACCAACCTGCAACTGAGAATTTCAGAAAGAATCCGTCGTGAAACCGGTCGCTCCGAGATAAGTGTAGCGCTTCATAAACTAAAAACTATGACGATAAAAATATAGTATACTAACTATACTAAATATATAATGATTTAAACGTCCTTTGTGAAGGACAATTTTAGGATATAAACCCAATATTAGGATTGAATAGATTGCTTTTATAAATTCTCATATTGGTCTATTGCCTAGTCAATGGTACGTTTAATTTACCAAACTCCAATTTTAAAAATATAAGAATACAAGATTTTTTTATAGTATAGGCGGGCAGACGAGCATATATTAAAGTAACAATATATACAATACATTGCTAAAAATAATCATATCAAGAGGTTACTTCGTAATCACTTATTTCGGGTGAATTTAAAAATTGAAGGTTATTTTGACGTGTCCGAGATATCATTAATGAGGTTAACCTCATACTTGACTGCCTCGTTGGTCTAGTAGCTTAATTTAAAGCCGCAGACCCGGAGATCCTGGGTTCAATTCCTAGATCGGGCCAGTAAAAAGTTATTGGGTTTTTCTGTCAGAAAATTCTCTACGTAATTCCGGTGTCTGGAAGTTGGAAGTGTGTACACTCCCGTGCCTCGGAAAGTACGTAAAGCCGTCGGTCGTCGTGTCATATTGCCGTCCTATCGGGTTATGAGTTAGGCAATAGAGAGTGCACCTATGTTTGCGCACACACTTGTGCACTATAAATTAATTAATTAATTAACAAATAAATTAGTTATTTCATTATTTATGTAGTTAAAATACAGGATATTATGTTATATACTCGTTTATATAGCAATACGTATATAAATTTGTATATGATTATATGGTTAGGATATAATGTTATATATAGCAATATGTTTATAAATTTGTATATACTTAGGTAACAGATAAGTCGACTGCAACTGGCAGCGACGAAGAAGTGGATCATTTAAGAAAGATTCTGGTTGAAGCCATTGATGAAGAGAAGAAGAGATCACAACGACAACGTAAGTTTAAATACATTTAATATACAATAATAAGGTAACCTATACCAATCTTAACTATATTAAAAGCATTAACAATAAATACCATAATTATATGAATAATTTATTAATGATACGTATAAAAAATACTATTATTGTAAAAAATACTAAATAAAGACAGCAATCTCGTTCGACATACATATAAATAACGACTAAAGTAACAAAACTATTGTTCTCTCTGTTCTCTTGACATATGTCAAGAGAACAACTTGATTCAAGCATGTCAGTCGGCTCGAAAATTAATTTTAAATAACCGCCACAATTAAAAACTATTTAAATTTTTACAGAAAAACGTCGTGACGCAAGAGAAAATTCCAGAAATAAGAGGGAGCTGCTTCTTGGACAGATTGACCTTCAAAAGCAATTGAATTCGGATGATGAAGCGAGGGACTATGCTGCGGAAGAGGTTAGAATGCCGTACACGTTCTTTTCAACATATATCAGCAAAATTAACTGACATTACTCGGTCTTCGTATATGTCACTATGAACGATTGAATGGTAAAGTTGTCAATGTGTTCGTATAGTCTAACCTAGATATTGGGTCAGTCAGAAAATTAAATGTACCAGTCCTGAGTCTGGAAATTGGAAGTGTATACACTCCTATGATTTATCCCGTGCCTCGGTAAGCACGTAAAGCCGTTGGTACTGCGCCTGAACTCTTTCCGGTCGTGTCGGATTGCCGTCCCATCGGATTATGAGAGTTAGGGAATAGAGAGTGCACCTGTATTTGTGCACACTCTAGTGCACTATAATATCTCCTGCTTAGTTGGCTAATCTCTCTTGAGATTGGCCGCCGTGGCCGAAATCGGTCTGGAGGACATTATTATTATTAATGTGATACTTATTAATATGTTGTTATAGATGTATGTTCACTTCAGTTCGCTGTTTTATTTTGTACAAAATCTGACAATGATTATGAAAATGACGAGCATAATTATAATTGTGTTTCGTGATTTAAGGATTATTCAAAGAAAGTCGAAAAAAACCCCTGAATGTAACAAAAATATATTTCTTTCACAAATAAAATTCCGTGATGTTAAATTTTGGCTTAAAATGATTATGTAAAAATTAATAGTGAGGTAAGTTTTTATGTTCACTAGGTGTAAAGTGCTTATATAAGAATAGCCACAGATTATTTATTCATCTTAAAATATACTAGGTTTCGAATAAGCACCAGTAAAGATTGGTACCTCTGCTTTCTTATCAATTATCATAAACAAGAAAGGCCTGTTTGCAATGAATTCATCAGGCATTGTTCTAAAGGAAAATTCTGCATTCGTAACAGCACTTGCTACCGTTCCCTCTTCTGTCACTTCTATATCAGCTTTTTGAACGAAGTTTGAAACATACAACGGATAATCCGATATAATTGGAAATTGAGCTTGGGAACTGTCAAACATTGTTTTTAATCCCATATCGGCCAGCAGCTCTCTCAAGTTATTAAGGTCTGATGTTATCTTGAACCTTGGCATTTGAACTGATACCATTTGCGGGCCAAATTCTTCGAAAAGTTTACTTATTGTCGATAAACTAATTGCCTTCAGGTTTTCTATTACAGAATACAGAGATGTATGTTCATTTGGTAGAAAGACTAACATGGAGTATTGGTTGTTTTTCCCATATGGAAGCTCAAGTACTTTTGCGTTTATCTTCTGAATAGTTCTTATATTAAACAAACCGGTTAGGTACATGAGATTGACGTCACCGATCTGAACATCTCGTTCATTATAAAATGCGCTCATTTCAGTCTCCTCATAGACGAACGGAGTTTGCCAAGACCCTTTGAAGTATATTGCATCAATGATAACCATGACCACATCATCAAGGTCTCCCGGAGACACGACGTCGTCTATTGTGTCGTGTGTCGCACGGCTCGCAAAGTCGTTTATATACTGCGCTGCTTTATCACTATCGCTAAATGATATACTTTCGATTTGACTAACACCAAATTTTGAAATTCTCTTTTTAAATATATTTCTGACATCTAACTTACTATCAACGAATACACTTGCGCTTCTTTCCAAGACTACGTCCGAATTATTATTATTTGTAACACGGCTTGCTAGCTTTAAATAGTTATTATTAAAACACTTATTATTTTCTAATTTCAGAACCTGCTTCAATTCTGCAAGGGTTGTTTCAGTCGCACCCAGCGAAGTACATGTCAATAAGATCCATGTTGATAGAGTAGATGTTACGAAGTGATTTTCCTTTTCTTGGGCAATCCTTGTTAACAAATCGACCGAAAATTCATACACCGATCTTTTGAAGAGAGGTTCTGTTTTCTTCACAGTACACTGCGCGAGCAGCGATGGAATTAACCCACATATTAAGAGGAATGTGAGTCTAGACATTTTGATTGAACTCGATGAACGAGTTGCAGAGACTAAAATATTGAAGGCGAAATTAGTGTCAACGTTATCTACTTGTTTATCGTTGAGGTTAAAGTTCCACTATTCGGAAACTCCAATCATTTAAATATTATATATCATTATTTTTATTGATACGAAATATAAAATATTTATAATATTCAATAATATATTATTTAAATATTAAATCCTACGTAAAATCCTTATAGATTTTTACTAGCTGTGCCCGCGGTTTCACTCGCGTGTAACTTCAATAAATCCCTAAGAACAGACTTATAATACTTCAGTATATATAACATTTTTAGTTTTATTTTCGTAGGATATTAGTATTTATTCAAGAAAATAAATACGTATGTATATATGAGTACTTTCAAACAACCTACTCAACTACCCGTTGTAATAATATGTCAAAACTATAAAAAGTAATAAAAACTGTCTGTCGTTTTTCAGTCTTATTTCGATATCTTTCATAAGAGTTAATATTTTATAAAAATGAATTTGCAAATAGTGCATTATCTTAGAAGAAAGTTGACTATCATGCAAAAAGTTATAGTCAACCTTTAAAGATAGACATATATCTACGCATGGGCGAGTTAACCGACGTACAACGTACGATCAATCATATTAAATACTATTCAATACTATTTAATATGTTGATTTAAATATTTCGATTGATTATATTAAATACTATTTAATATTATACTATTTAGTATTGATATGAGTTCAACTTACATTGGAAGTACTAAATCTCTGAAACTGTCCATTTTTTATCTTTGTTTTGTTCCTATAAACTTTCAATCATCATCATTTTACAGACTATCATTTATAGGTAGCTAAAGTTTCAACAAATTCAACTAAACAGTTATTATTTGTAGAACTATTTAAGAGATACATATCCGCTATACATTATATTCGTATAACTCTTACGGTTTTTACAGCGCATGCCAGAATGGCTCGCAGATCCGACTTACGTGACACTTATTGTTATATTTTTGCCAATTTAATCAATAGCTATATAAATTATAGCCTATATGTTATTCTGATATATGAGCTATATTATTGTAAGGTTTCATTAAAATCCATTCAGTGGTTTTTGCGTGAAAGAGTAACAAACATCCATCCACACATACAAACTTTCACGTTTATAATATTAGTAGGATAGGATAGTCAACGTTTTTTTTATATTATTATTATTCATTAATCGAGAAATGATTCTGTAACATTGTTATTAGCAATTAACATTGCAATTTATTACACATACTATAAATTAATAATATAATTAAAAATATTATTAATTAAAATGATTTAGTTATAACATTGTTATGTATGTAACATTATCTAGAGAATGGCAATGCTAGCAACGATAATAAGAACTGGCAGAATAGCCTTTTGTTTGTTTACAATCTATTACATGAATTGAAGCTTATCAGTATTAAATTGTAATAAAACTAAATTCGGTCTTATGCCATACTCAATAAGGGCGATGACTTAAACATATTATGTACTTGATTCTAGAATATTCCTTAAATTTATAACATACTCTTTGCAGATACTTAAAACGCATTGACCTAAGTTTATCTCCTACTGAATTTATAAATACTGATTGTAACAATAATTTTAGCATTGAATAGACGAGTATTATGATATTCGGAGTATATATAGCTACGTAATTTAGTTGACAATTTGATTTAATATTAATATTTACAAATTGGTAGTGACGTATTGTGCGCGAAATAATACAGAGCTTTAGAGACGATGGTCAAGATTACGTCTGTGTTACTACTATTAACACCAGTGCTATGTGCCAAGTTGTCTTGTAATCACGAAAGTGCTGTAAATACGTTCAAACGACCGACATACGATTTCTCTGTTCGGCTCTTGGATAGAGTGGCACAAGAGACAGGATATCATTTTGTGTTTTCACCATTATCAACATGGCTGCAACTCATGACTTTGGCGGAAGGTGCCAGAGGGCCTACTGAGAGAGAAATCAGGAAAGTAACGAGATATCACCGTATGCTATGTTTTAGGAGGAAATATAAGGAAGTTCTAAATGGAATGGATGAAGAGTTAGGTTTTATGACTAAAAGGACTAACGTTATCATCATCAACAAATTGTTAAATGTTAAGAACTCTTTTAAAAATGAAATAAGAAAATCTGATTCGACTAAAATATTGTCATTAAACTTCAATGAACCTGAAGACGCAGCAGCGAAAGCGAACGAAATTATTCATGTGGATACAGACGGTGTTATTACAGAGAGCATTCAAGCTGAAAATTTTAATATGTCTGTCCTATTGATGACTGAAACAGCGTACTTCAAGAGCGACTGGAAAACGACCTTTAACCCTGTTTACACTGCAACAGAACCTTTCTATTCAGAAGATAAAGTACCAATTGGGAATGTTAGATTGATGTCACAAACGGGCTATTTTAACTTGACTAAAGTTCCATTAATTAACGCAAAAGTTATAGAATTACCATTCAATACAAATGAAAGAATTTCGATGCTCGTATTTTTACCTACTAAAGGTAGTGTTCGAAATTTATTATATTACTTAAAAGACATAAGATTGATGACCATATTCAATAAGTTCAAGAAAGAAGGAACGAAGCTGGCAACTGTAAGGATACCAAGATTCAACATAAAGACTGAGTTAGATAATATTCCTGAATTGGTATATGATATGGGTGTGAAGCGAATTTTTTATCCTGAATTAGCTGATTTTGGAGGTATAAGCGATTTTAAAATGCACGCATCGTTAATGACACAAATCGCTGATATAGAGGTAACTGAAAAAGGCGCAACCGCAGCAGTCGCTGACTTTTTGATTGTAGGTAACAATGAAGAACTAAAAGCAGACAGGCCGTTTGTCTACCTCATAGTCGATAGGAAAACTGATATCATATTATTTGGTGGTATTTATAGTACTCCAAGTATTCATTAATTTATTAAATGTTTATATAATGACAACATACCATGTTTTATTTTGAATCTTTTATTGATAACATTTTTAAATGAATAACAATATACTTATGACTAGTATCACAAAAACAGCCTCCGAAAATGAAGTCATATAAAAAATATACAAAAATATTTCGATATGTATTTCCTTGAATGTACTTATATACTAACATTATTATCATTATATAATAATTATAAAAATACATATATGGCATCTAATGAAACATCGCTATTAGACACATATTGTAGGCATGTTTGTAAGGGAAATTGTACAATCAAATAAAATGTGACCAGGGGAAACATAACAAAAAAGCCTGAAAACATTTCCGCTTATGTTTGCAGAATGCATTTATAATGTAGAATTGTTGAAAGTAATTAAAAAATATATCTTCGTAACACTTGTTATTTTGCATCAAAATCTATGTTTATATTATGTTAAAGGTCTTACTAATTAGGCTCATATTATTTACATTAAATTCTGTGATTATTAATTATTGTCTTATCTACTTCTAGTAACTAATTCGTATTATTGATATATATTTTTAAAATCACTCAAGACAAAATTGCCTTATATTTTGAATTAATTTTAACAATTTTAAAAATATTTCCTATCTGACTAAAGCACAGCCGAGGATGATAATGTTAGTCTTGTTTTTTAGAAGACAAACAACTATAACGGTTTAAGCTGACACGACGGACGGACGCTACATACACATAATTTAATATAAAGGCTAAGATTTTTTTTATATAGAAAGGTGGACGAGCATATGGGCCACCTGATAAGTGGTCATCAACGCCCTTAGACATTGGCATTGTAAGAAATGTTGCCCATCGCTTAAATCGCCAATGCGCCACCAACCTTGGGAACTACGATCTTATGTCCCTTGTGCCTGTAATTACATTGGCTCACTCACCCTTCAAACCGGAACACAACTAACCAAGTACTTCTGTTTTGCGGCAGAATGTCTGATGAGTGGGTGGTACCTACCCAGACGAGCTTGCACAAAGCTCTACCACCAGTAAAAATACGCTTATAGTAAAAAAAATCATCATGGAGAAGTTATCAAATGTTTTAACGAAAATAAAACACGAAATAAATCGACGAATATGTAAGTTTAAAAAGTAACGTATTGTTGGAAACGATGATTGCTTTAGATCGAAGACGTAATGAAAAACGTAAACACAATCCGTTCATCAATTGAACGATATAAAGATACAAATTCAAAATGATTTCATCTTGGTTTGATTCTGATCAGTCAAACTTATCAATTTTGTTCACCAATATGTAAAACCACAGGGCCTAGACACAAGTTACAAAGTGATAGTTCATTTCGAAGTAGACCAAAATATATGTTTCATAATTTATTACGTGTATTATACATATTCAATTTCAGTTGTTAATCACGTGAATAAGTGAATACATTTATTCGTATAATTTACACGAAAGCGAAGTTCAAAATGTTTGTTTGACAAATATTTTTTTTATTTTTTTGTATGTTTCCCGGGAGGGCAAATGACTCTACTCCACCTGATGGTAAGTGGTAGTAGAGTCCAAACGCGACGACGGCCAGTACAGTCGGGAAGAAGGTTCTGCACTAGCCGCCTTCGCGGCTAAGGAACCCGGGTTGTAAGAGGAGGGGAACACGTGAGCTGGTAAGGAATTCCATTTTTTGGAAGTGCGACAAAGAAAGGAGTTGCCGAATTTCTTTGTACGCGATGGAATTGATGCCACAGTTAGGCGGTGACATCGAGAATTAGGGAGAATAATTCCTCGGAACACTCGCCGTGATACAGTCGATAGAAAGCGCTCAGCGCAGCTATCTCTCGACGCAATTGTAAAGGCTCGAGGGTGTTAGTGTACCCTAGTGAGGGTACCTTTACGTCGCCAATAATGCGGACCGCACGTCGCTGCAACCGGTCCAAGGCCTCAAGTAGGTACTTAGCGGAGCCATCCCAAAGGTGCGAGTAATACTCAACGCAAGACCGCACCTGTGTTTTGTACAGCAGGCACAGTTGTTGTGGCGTGAAAAAACGCCGCACCTTGTTCAGAACTCCGAGTTTCCGTGAAGCTGTTTTTATGACAGCCTCGATGTAATCCCTTGGACTAAGGTCGCGGCGAACGTCCATCCCCAGCATGGCGATTTTGCTTTGTATCAGCAGCGGAGTGCCACAGAGGGAGGGAAGAGGGGAAAATGGTGACTTTTTCGCTGTGAGAGTGCATACCTGTGTTTTCTTGGCATTAAACTCAACAAGATTATCAGAGCCCCATTTAGCGATGAGCTCTAACGCCCTATCGAGTTCAATGACAAGATCAACAAATAATTGTCAAACGTTCTTTGTCTAGCCTAGCCCTGTAATTACCGAAACGAGAGAGTAATCTCAAACAGCTAAGCTATTTAACAACGATCGTGCTTCACGGTTACAATGACGTATATAATTTTGATACAATTCTTACAGTATAATCGTTTGAAAACATTCCTTTATAATAAGTAAATAGTTTGATGACCTATTTGTATACGTGGTATAGATTTTCAAAAAACACATAATCGTATATATAACATAATATCTTCGAAAAATTTAACATCTAACTTATGTATATTAATTAACACAAAATACAACCTTATGTGTTATACTATACAACCGTCTATGGACTTACGACTTTTCAGTTCTCACATTAAGTTTTTAATTTCTAACTATGATTGTTAAGTGCATATTCTAAGTGAAAACTTAGTAATCTGGTTTGGTAAATTGTCTATAAAACTAATAAAAATATCATTAAATATCTAAAACTATAAGATCATAATATTGTAAAATATTCAAAAGTTCAACGACCACCATGATCAATTAGCAAATTGAATATCGTAATACTATTTGGAATTATTCCAGAATGTTCCAGAAGGTTCTCGTCATTGAAATGCAAATGCCAGTATGAGTATCGGGACAGCGATCACACAAGCGAGATACACAGACGTCCGAGGCTCGCATTCTGATATTATCACAAACTGTTCGTTCCATAGCGAATCGTTGTTCCGCAACGGAAGCTCCAGAACAACCTGAAAAATCGTTTTTTTTTTAAATATTAGAATACCACCATTCAATATCCAAACTGTGATAAAAGTGCAGAAAGTCTAATGGGGTCTAAAATCTTGAACATGAGGCAACAGGCAAGCATTATCTCAGTTTTTGTGCACTTAATTTTCCAAATAAAATAAACTATGTGAGAAATTTGGATTTATTGCATGAAATTCTGCCACAGGCCGTATAGGGAATACACCAATAACGCGGTTAAATAAGCTTCAACCTAGGACTTAGGCCGTTAGAATTTTTTAGGTTATTATCATTTATATTACTAGATATTTATATTTATACATAATATATTATATTTGCATATTTATATTACATATTTAAGAGGTCTTTGTACCGAAATATAAAAGCATTTCGAGATACTGTTTTACATAATATAGTGATTGTTACCTTTTGGCTAGAAAATATATCAAGCGATAAGTCACAACGGTCGGTGCTGTTGCGACACTCTCGGAGCGTTGTGCGAGCCACGTCGTATCTCGTCTTCTGAAGGTCAAACCGTGCTCGGATGAAGTTCCTTTGAACCTCATTTTCCGAATTGAACACGAAGAAGTAGTAACCGTTTGCCGGAACTCTGAAATAGAAATTGTCACTCATTCTTACAATGTTTGAGGATCACCCAACATTATGATTTATCCATATGGATTACATTCAATATGGTGCAAAAGTATCTATCTACAATGACGTTTTACATTTCTTAGTTTTTGTTGAAATTTGATATTTATTATTAATACTTTTATTATGTTTACAAATAATCGAGGGCTGGTCTCGGGATTTATTCGGGATTAAAAGCGTTTGGCGTTTTATACATTTTGTTTTCACGAAAAAGATTATCCTCTTTTGCATGTCACCCATACTTCAAACATAATATATTTGATTTGTTTTTTACAGCGCCTTTCTATCTTTACGCTTTCACGATTAAACCACTGAATGAATTTTAATGAAATTTAGTATGAAGTAAGCTTGAAGATCGAGGAAGGACATAGGTTAATTGTTATACCTATTACCTGAGCGTCCTCCTCTAAAACACGGTAACCTAGTTGGTTTGTTGTGATGTTACCTTATCATACTTCTCTATAACGTTTCTGATCAAAACAAACCTATATGTTAAAGCATTCGCTCTAGAAGCCACGTGTGTTTCTTGATCCGGAGCTCCAGGCTGACATGACGCATGAGGAGTTAGCGGCAGGTTCAATATGAGTCCCGCACACTCCAGCAACGCTTCTTCACTGCTGGAGAAGGATGACCAGAACTCGGAGTTGGACATATCGAAGGCGGTGGTTTCATTTATCTGATGGTGGTGCTCTGCGTAACCATCAGGTTCGAGGCCCTGGAATTTATTTTATTATTTTTTATTTGTATGTTTTATGATGAATATTTGAACTTGTTCTTAACTAATTATTACGATTATATAAATATATATTTTATTTGTCTGCCTCGTTGGCTTAATTAAGAGAATTGTACTAACTTAGAAGGGCGCAAGTCCCGAGGTTCTGGGTTAATACCCCGGGTCGGGTCATTAAAAAGATATTTGATTGTCTGTTAAATAATAAAAATCAAAATTAGAAAAAAACTTTAACTATGTATGTATATGAAATGAAAGTTTGTATCAGAACCAAAATGTTCTTGATGAATTATGATTGGTTAGACTGTAATAATGTCTTCCAGACCGATTTCGGTCACAGCGGCCAATCTCAAGAGAGATTAGCCAACTGCGCAGGAGATATTATAGTGCACAAGTGTGTGCGCAAACACAGGTGCACTCTCTATTCCCTAACTCATAATCCCATAGAACGGCAATCTGACACGACCGGAAAGAGTTCAGGCGAAGGACCAGGCACGGCTTTACGTGCTTAACGAGGCACGGGAGTGTATACACTTCCAACTTCCAGACTCCGGACTGGTACAGTTAATTTTCTGACAGACCCAAGAACTAGGTTAGACTATACGGACACATTGACAACTGTACCATTCAATCAGTTAATTTTGCTGATATAATATGTGTTGAAAAGAACGTGTACGGTATTCTAACCTCTTCCGCAGCATAGTCCCTCGCTTCATCATCCGTATTCAATTGCTTTTGAAGGTCAATCTGTCCAAGAAGCAGCTCCCTCTTGTTTCTGGAATTTTCTCTTGCGTCGCGACGTTTTTCTGTAAAAATTTAAATAGTTTTTAATTGTGGCGGTAATTTAAAATTAATTTACGACCCGACTGACATGTTTGCATCAAGTTGTTCTCTCTGTTCTCTTGACATATGTCTATATAGTTTTGTTACTTTAGTCGTTATTTATATGTATGTCGAACGATATTGCAGTCTTTATTTAGCGTTTTTTAAACGTATCATTAATAAAATATTCATATCATGGTATTTATTGTTATTCTTTTAATATAGTTTCGATAGGTATAGGTTACCTTATTCCCATTGTATATTAAATGTATTTAAACTTACGTTGTCGTTGTGATCTCGTCTTCTCTTCGTCAATGGCTTCAACCAGAATCTTTCTTAAATGATCCAGTTCTTCATCACTGCCAGTTGCAGTCGGCTTATTTGTTACCTAATTATATGCAAATTTATATACATATTGCTTTATAAAATAACGATGAAATAACTAATTTATTTCTTAATTTATCTACAAATATGTTGCTATATAAGCCTTATGTTTCGCAACAATACTTTTATATTAACTGTTAATCTTAGGTAATCGGTCGTAAATAAACTTTTTGTCGAGACATGTCAACGCGCGATAATAAAGTCGAGTGTACTTGAGCAGAGTAGTGCACCGTTTGCAGTTTTAGGAAAGCGAAACTATATTTGTATTTTTTTTATAGTAATTGTTTAGGGTAGTGGTAAACTTCTCTCATACACAGATTTTATAAGTGCAAACAACTTTTCACACCGTCAACGTGACACGAACTGTTACAAGTGATACAAGGTAATGCAATTTGGTGGTAGAATACTGTTACTGGTTGTAGGGCTTTGTGCAAGCTCGTATAGGTAGGTACCACCCACTCATCAGATATTCTACCGCAAAGCAGCAATACTTGATATTGTTGTGTTCCGGTTTGAAGGGTGGGTGAGCCAGTGTAGTTACAGGCACAAGGGACATAAAATCTTAGTTCCTAAGGTTGGTGGCGCATTGGCTATGTAAGCGATGTTTGACATTTCTTACAATGCCAATGTCTAAGGGCGTTGGTGTCCACTTACCATCAGGTGCTCGTCCGCCTTGCTATTCTATAAAAAAAAGTCCAGTGAATCGTATCCCAGCCTGATTACACGGGACGTAGTCAATAAATAAAACTGAAATTTAGTAAAGGTCTCAATCTTCCTTTATGGGACCTTTGATTCTCTCAACCGGTGGTAGATTTATGACAATTAATAAGTAAGTGTAGCGCTTCTATAATGATAAAGATTTTTATCTTCAACTCACTATGTTCTTCTCCGTAACTCCAATTCTTTCATGAAGCCTCATCAGCACTCTCTTCCCCCTGTCTCCTAACGACTGCAACTGTTTCAGCACACCTTCGTAGACTTCCTTCGAATTCGACTCTTCGTTGTTTTTCTGAAAAGTGGATACAATTTATTCAAGCATAATTTAACATAGAAGCATATTTGAATAGTGATTTTAAAAGATTAACTTTAACTCATCGGCTTAGAATGAAGATCTCACACAAACTCATTAATAAGAATAAGATTAAGGAAACATTTATTCAGGATAAACATGAATTGCAGTGATCAAATGCGCAAGAGATCGATTACCCATCAATAAAAAATAAATATTTTTATTATGTATTTACGAGTATTAAAAAAACAACTATTTACTCACTCGCTTTACTTTTTACTTTAAATTGATATGTCATATGAAAACTAACTATACGTTTTTAATCATCTATATAATTTATATTTTCACTGAATTACAAGATTCCATCAATGTTTTAATATTATTAAATTTTTTGCTCTATTGATAAATTGTTTAAAAATACAAGACAACAACTCCGTCAGATTGTAAATAATAGATTTATAGATAAGATTATAAATAATGCGTAACAATTACAAAAATACAAATTTGTCCAATAATAGTTAACAAAATAATTGATTTTCCTTGGAATATAAAAGTTACATTCGTACTATATTAGAAAAACGAAGCGATTACAATCGATTTGTTTATGTAATAAAGATCAGAGAATAAATAAATTGAATGAGAGGTTGTTTCGGAAATAGAAAGAAAAATTTGTAGTAAGACTTATTTTAAACTCCAAGCACGCGTTGATTTTATAACTTAAAAAAACGGTTCTCCTGCTATGTTGTTACTTAGTTGAAGTTAAAGGAATCAATAATTTTCAATATTGTGGTAAGTTTTTCAACAAAACCGATTGTGATAAAGTTTGGCATGAAGCAAGCTTGGACCCCAAGAAAGAACATAGTTTAGTTTTCATATCTTAAAACCGAGACCGACAAAGCCACATAATATTCTTTTATCATAAAAGATAATTGTAAGTATATTATGTTGATGATATATATACTTCGGTCAGGCTTAGCTGATTTACTAACACACGCCTAAGAAAGCCAAGAGTGTTCAAGTTGTTGGAACATTCGAATCTAAGCCAAATATGGCGGGTTTAAGCCTAGGTAAACAATGATATTTCATGTGTTTATTTCGTGTTTGACGATGAAAAAATATATTAAAGAAAACTTGAATGTATATAATATTCACATTTTTATCATTCACGCAACGGAGCGTTGAATAAGCTCCAGGACTTCTAAACAAGTGGAGAGCGAAGCAAAGAAAGCTGACACGAGATAAGGAGATAACATAGTTGTTGTAATATAGATGAAATAGATTATTGACAACAGTTTTCTATCATATAATCACATAGCAACAATAGCAATAAATTCCCATCAATCAAATATTATGCTTAGTGCACATTCACACAGATGGCCCAAATTTACTGGACCGTTTTAAAGGATAAGGTTTTTATGTTAAAGGTAGGGCGGACAGGCAAATGGGCCACATAGTGTTGCGTGATCTCCACGCCTATAGACGCTGCTACAGGAGGTAGTGTTACAGGATCGGTTTAATTCTCTTAACGATGATAGTCATAACAGACATAACATTTGGACCCCGAGTACGTCATACTCGTATTATCAAATTAAAAATGTTAGCAATGGACATATACATCACGTATATTGTTTTTTAATCGTTTAGTATCACGTTTGATTGTGTGTTTTCTGGGTTCGGAATACTGTCGTATGTGTGAACTTGCTAATATATACATACGTATGCCATCGCCGAATAAAAACGTAAGAAATAAAAGGGTACTAAAAATGAAGCGGTATTTTTACTGGATCTGCAAAACTGTACTGTTTAAATTTGTTCGTACAACGACATATGTCATCGGTGAAAAAAAAAATTGATAAAATGTAATTGCAAGATGGACCGCTGTGTAAACTTAGCCTTAGTTTCAAATATATCCTAAGTCAGATAGTGTCATGCATGAATTATTGGTAATCTTTTAAGCTGTGGAAATTACTCTAGCGTTTTATATCTTCGATAACAATGATAAAATGTGGTTAGGAAAATTTTCCATTGTTAGGATAAATTGTTTTATTTATCCGGAGAATGAAAAGAATAAATTACTCAAGTGAATGAGAGGGGCTATCGTCTTTTGTTTATCTTAATATGGATAAATGGATATAACATCTTAGTTTGCATGATTGGTGGCGCTTTAACGAAGGTAAGGGTTAAAGGGTTAAACTTATTAAAAAATCTAACGTTTATCAATCAATTTGTAAATAATAAGATTAAAGTACATGAGTATTTAGAAACAGTTCATCATCAACATCATCATCATTATCGTTATAATCTTAATCTACAAAAAAATCTGAATTGCTATTTGGCAAATCTATGATGTCTATTAGTGTTGAGTTACGAACAGTCCGAAATGTGATCGAATCTTTCATTCAGAAATCTACTATAATCATTTTTGAATAAACATGACTCAAAGAGCAATATTTGCTGCATTTTTATTATCTATATAATCTCTTGTCTATTTGAAAACTCTTATCTTATATATGTTTAATTTTATATAAAAATAAAAATGTCTTCATAATGTTTAATCATAATATTTGTATATCAACTAGGTTACCAGCGAACGATAGCTAAACTAATATAAGGGCTTACCGTTTCTTGATCCGTTGTATTTCTTGTAGTAATATCATCATTTATCTTGCTTTCTATTGCTTCATCCTTATCAAGTTTTTTATTTTCGGATTTCGAACTGATAGTACTGCTTATATTATCTATATTATTTATATTATTGTTATATGTTTTAATATTTTCATTAGATAATGCTGTAGGTTTCGTTGTCTGTTTCACCGTAGCATTCGTTGTAGCCGGCTCGCTGATATTACTATCAATGTCTGTGAACATTAATTTTGTATCGAGTTATTTAATCGTTATCTATAATAAAATACTACAGACACCAGCCGTTCATTTCGAGATGGCCGTCGTCAGACAAAAATACGTCATAAACACAACTGATAGTACTGTTGACGGTATATGAGTTGATGTGCAGTAGCACCATACACTTGATGGCGAATATACAAGTTGATAGACATAAAAAGCTTATCCACGATAAAAAACCTTGACGCGTCAATTTTTTTTTCATGACGAATGAAACAATTTCCATATCTATTAATCTCATATAGAGGGCCCTATGATAGTTAGCCACTGGTTGTATGTTGCCAATCTCAAATACATTCTAGTTTTAAAATGCTAGACGCGTTTAAAGTTTTAACGTCTCGGCTGGCGAGAAACCCATCGATGTTAATCGGATTATAATTACGTTAAGCAATGAAGACATACATTTATTTTAAATGATAGAACAAAAATATATAAATAAATATGTATAATTTTCAATTTCGTTATCAAGAACAATATGCGAAATTATTTACGAGTGAAGTACATTATTTATAAGACCTTATAAAATATTTTATGTAAATAATATAACATTTATAGGCACCTTTTATAATACATATTAGATAAATATTGCTTTAGTTATAATGCCTCTGTAAAATTTTATTGTCTTAGTTTATCAAATGTCTTATTATTTTTATCGAATTGGACACGGACTAAAACACTAGGACCTTTGAAAATTTGGGCTATCAAATTATCACTATTAATTATAGCTGACTCGTGGTCCAAGACCTAGACCCTCTGTTATTTATAACTGGTTACTTTAGTCTGCGAGGCGTAATACAAGGGATAATATTGGCATGCTTACTAATTAGGAGTAGTATAAGGTAGATGTACGAATATGACGGATTTCAATACTACATATTCTGTGATTTGTAATTTATTCGTCTTTGTTTCTTTGTAGATCACGTCCAGCATAGCTCAAGTTGAGCAATGTTTAAATATTAAAAGCGATGATGGAAACATTCGCACATACCTTTAAATGATAAAAATCGCCGTTCATCTCGGTCGACGTTTGTATC
Source organism: Nymphalis urticae (assembly GCA_905147175.2). NCBI lineage: Eukaryota > Metazoa > Arthropoda > Insecta > Lepidoptera > Nymphalidae > Nymphalis > Nymphalis urticae. The sequence goes on from LR990008.1 coordinate 649,675, forward strand.
TCTATGTCGATGTAGAGCCGGTAGAGACATGAGGTGGGACGGAGGGTGATAGTATTTAAGCGATTCCGTTTTTGCGGCTTGTCGTATTGCGTGTAACCTTTCGAGGATTTCTCGTAGTTCCTTTAAAAAAAAACCATTATTAATTGTCAGCGTTTCCCTTTTTTACCCTGTGTAATCCAGGATGTTATATCCCGTTCAATATAAATGCTAGCAGCATTTCACTGTGAAGCGCAAATGTCTTAATAAAAAAGGAGAAAAGCGTTCGTATCACAAATTATGTATAAGTATGTATTACCTTAGGATCATGATCCGTGACGTCAACAGAAGGCACGTTGTCCAATGACGTCACGTTCGCTTTTTGGCTGGGATCATGGAATTTGATTCCTGCCTTGTGCCTTTTCATCGTACCTATTAAAATAAATACAATATTCATATTGAAATCTGCATTGAAAATCTATGATAAAATATTACTCCTTAAACTAATTCATAATAAAAATAGTAAAAATAATCAATATTTACGACATAAACATTCAAATAGGTTCAGGTTAAAACACTTTTGTATAGCAGGTGAATATACACTGATTTATTTTTCTGTCATTGATGTAACATTTGAAAGAAGACTGCATTATCTAATTAATCACCACTTGACCTAAACAGTATTATAATTGAAACCGTATTATTTTGTCTTAATTTTTTTTTTATAGAACTAAGGTGGCCGAGCATATGGGCCACCTGATGGTAAGTGGTCACCAAACGCTCTTAGACATTGGACATTGGACATTGTAAGAAATGTTAACCATCGCTTACATCGCCAATGCGCCACCAACCTTGGGACCCTAGATTAAGATTTTATGTCCCTTGTGCCTGTAATTACACTGGTTCACTCATCCTTCAAACCGGAATACAACAATACCAAGTACTGCTGTTTTGCGATAGAATATCTGATGAGTGGGTGGTACCTACCCAGACGAGCTTGCACAAAGCCACCACCAGTACTCAATAATATATATAATATATAACCAGTAATCAGAATATAATGCACCAGACGCAGTAAAATATTTAGCAATAGTTAATTGATCGTTAGTAATATTGAGGACAAATGTTCTTTTGTCATTACAATCACGTGAAACCCTATCTAATATTATGAGTACTTTGATAAGACTAATGGAGAATAAACAGACGAGCTTAATGATTCACTCGTAGCGTGATTAATTAATTATGTATTTGATTTTAAAATAAATCTTCGAAATTTACATTATTGGCTCTTTCAAAGACGAGGTTTTACTGCGAGCAACAAGCGTGCAAGTTTTCACATAATTATTCATTTGTAAAAGCACGCTTATAATATACATATAGAGCATTTACATTTTGAACTTATAAATAATAAGAACATATCTATGTATGTCAATTACAACTGTAAATTGCACTTCCAGATTCATAAATTAAAAGTGAAGTATATTTAAAAAAAAAGTAAAAATTTAATTATAAGTTGTTTAAAAAAAAAAAACAAAAATAGTTATTAAAACTAATCGTTTATTTCATAACAACTAATAAATTAAATTTCATATTGTGCTCGACTGTAAAAGAAAACATCGGGAAGGCATGTGTCAGAATTATTCTGCCACACGAATAAGGATCGAGTAAGGTATGAAGCTTTTCCTTAAGAGAAGAATGACATTAATGACTGTTACTTTACTTAATAAATTACCTATTGATTGTAGAAATAAAGAAAAGCTATCATTACTTGATAGTAGGTATTAACAGTCGAATCTACATTCCTATCCAGTGTTATTGCGCAAGTGATATTATAGTGCATAAGTGTGTGTGTAAACTCAGGTGCACTCTCTATTCCTTGACTCATAATTCCATTTGACGGTAATCCGACACGATCAGAAAGAGATCAGACGCTGGACCATCGGCTTTATGTACTTTTCGAGGTGAGAGTGTACATACACAAGTCCACTTAATTACATATGTCCAAACTCACCAGGATCATTTGCTTTTCCATCTTCTTTATTGAGTTGGTGTATCTTCTCCAGTAACGAAGAGTTAGACAGAAGCCCAAGTTTGTGAGCTTCTATTAATTCATCTAATTCCTCTGACGAATCGTCACCAATGTATGCGCATTCCTGGAGGTGTTTGTATCCTTTGATCATGATTAGAGATGCACCAGGCCACCTGAATGGATCAGTTTTATTATGTTTAATTAAAAAATGTACAATAAATTACAATAATTAATGTATGGAACGCGTGCTATATGTTAAACCGTGTCGATGCTTAAAATCAGGCAAGTCAACGGTCAAATTCTGGCCTATTGAGTGTAAAAAAAGGACACAGCAATATGGTCTGAATTTATATAACCTCAATACGATTATTTAATATTATGATGTTACGTACGAAGGGCACAATAATACAGAGTATTGCTACCTTACCGCCAAATAGCATTACTCGGTATTGTTGTATTCTGGTTGGAAAGGTAAGAGTGAGCCAGTGAATCTTCAAGCACTAGGAACATAACATCTTAGTTCCCAAGTTTAGTGGCATATAAGTGATGTAAGGAATGGGTAATAATTCTTATGGCGCCAATGTAAATAGGCGGTGGTGACCACTTACCACTAGACCGTCCATTTGGCCTTCCACGTATTACAAAATTAAAGATTTGCGTCTAGGCAATAAAACACTTTTTTATCGTCTTGTTACACTATCTGTTGTTGTTTGTAAAATAAATTACCTGACACAAGATGAAACAGTCACTGTAGATCCCTGGAGGAGATAAAATCCCCAGTACTCCTTCATGTCATCCTCTAGTTCCAATTCCCTTGTCATGGAGACCGGGACGAGCTCATCGGTCAGCTCTGGAGGGCCTGGGACCACGAAAGCATTGAAGGTCGCATTTGATCTTACGACTTGTCGCTGTTGGAAGATACATATAATCATGAATCCGAATCGTTATGAAATTTAGTACTGATATAGTATGAGTGAAACAACTTAATTTCAAAGTAACGTTAAAAAAATTAATAAGGATGGTTATACTGTATTGTATAAATGATACAAGAGCTTGGAGTTAGTATTCATTGATGTTCATAATGCAATCGGGGTTGGGAGTGCATCCCCACAATGTCTTACGTCGCTCATATAAATAAAACTAGCTAATCGGCCCAGTTTCGCACGGGTATATAAGAAGAAAAATATATTTTGGTGAGGATTTGCGTACGAGCCATTCTTAGTGAGCGGCTACGTCGGGGAAGGAGTAACTGTGATAATTTTCAAGTCAATCAGGCGCATAATTTAGGAGATCTCGTGATGAGTATTTCGCTTATATATGATGTTGCTTATCCGTATTTAAACCCATTATCTTCGGTAAAAATATATGTCAGCGATTTCGTCTGTCACAGTAATTTTTACCTTCAAATGTTTATGAATATTAACGAAATTATAATAAAATAAACAACAATAAAATATAATTACTTAACGAGTTATATTCTAAGAAATACATTTTCTTAATGTATTTCTGCGATACAAAATATATACGAAAAAAAAACCACTTATATAAGTGTGTGTTAACAAAATATATATATATAATGATCTAACTATGTATCTATATACATAGAGAACAAACGTTTATTTAATTTTATTCAATTAAATACAACAGTAGACATCATTATTTACTTGTATATAACAAATATGACGACCGATAGTGTCTTTATCTAATACATGATAAAACAGACTTGAATATAGAACGACTCATGTATTTGTGATTGTTGTATGTGGATATTGTTTCTGGGGTTAAACTGTCTCGTGATAAGTAAAGCAAGAACAAAGAATATTGGGTACATAAAACATTTCTAATATATAAAGTTTACTCTAAAGCTTTATATGTTTGTTTATGTATAGCGATTATGTTTGTTTGTACACGTTATACTATATACCAATCTATTTGGAGAAAAATATAATGGACATAAGAATGCAAGAGGTTGATATTTCTTTGACTTTGACTTACAATCATTTGGTAAATAACGCAGTCAGCTTACCTATTTTTATAAGCGATAGGGGATGTGAAAGGTCTACTTTCGGTTTAAAGTTTTTTTCAATACATATATGTTTTATGCACAACACAATTAAATCAATCAAAACCAAGTTACCACTAACAGCCGGTGAATGTCCAACTGCTGAGCTAATGTCTCCTCTCCCTTTTTGAGGAGAAGGTTTTGGAGCTTATTCTATCACGCTGCTCCAATGCGGGTTGGTGGAATACACATGTGGCAGAATTTCAGTGAAATTAGATACATGTAGATTTCCTCAAGATGTTTTCCTTCACCGTCAAGCATGGATGAATTATAATCTCAAATTAGGCACATGAAAATTTAGTAGTGCTTGCCCGGGCTTGAATCCACGATCATCGGTTAAGATTCACGCGTTCTTACCACTGGACTATCTCGGCTTCCAACCAACCCAACCAACCAATAAAAAACGTGTGAGAGTAATTAATTATACAAAAAAAAATATAATAATTAAGAAATAGGAATAACCACTTAATAATAAAACATTGTCATATAGAAATGTTGTATTGAAATTCGACCGTGAAACTATTTTCATGGTGTACTTTATATAATTTTTACTTTAAAAGAATAAAAATTTAATTAGAATAGTGTGATGCTATTCTGAAATATTGCAAATATTCAGCAAATTCATTAGACACGACTAATTAACTTATATAATAATGAGCTGATTAATATCAATCATATAAATTATTTTTATTGAATTGAAATAATTTCTATTGTTACATATATTTTACTAGCGTTTTACCCGCGGCTTCATTAGCGTCATAATTGATAAGTGCTAATTTCCGTAACTTTTTCTTCAGAAATGAAGGATTTTCATACAAAGTTTCAACTCCTTTATTAGAGGTTAAATTTTCAAATTTTCTTTAGTGCTAACCTACTGTTTAAAAGGAATTTTCATGGCAGTACAGGCAGGCAGCCCCAGTAGTTTGGGCTTTGGTTCTTCTATCTTTAGATAATGGATTAATTATTTGCGAGTTGTTATATATATTATTTTAAAGGTTTTAAGGTCAATATACATTATAGCGTCCTGAAAATAAACTGGTCAAGTGCAAGTAAGAATCACGGGTTCCATATTATCCTTCATCCATTCTTGGAAATAAACTTTTTATAGTTATTTTTATTTGTAACGATAGTGACCATAGTTATTTACTTTCTGATAATAAGTCTACTGGTTATTCGAGGGTTCCGGTTACTCTGGTCAATGTCAAGGTATACTAGCCAACCTCGACAAAGTCAAAGTCAAAAATCTTTATTCAATATATAAGCGTTACACTTACTTATTAATTATCATAAATCTACCACTATAATACATAAGTATTGCATATATAAGTGCACTCTATATTGCCTTTAGAAATAGTTCACACGTAAAACCAACGGGTTATCGTGCTTTCTGAGGCACAGAGGTATAAACACAGCCAGCTTCTAATTTCCATGCTCTGAATAGCCTTTCTGGATACGAAGATCGAAATATTGCCAGAGCTATTCTAGAAAGTGTATAAATATAATAACTACGTACAGACCTACCTGACACCAAGTGGGAGATATTTTGCTGTCAATCAAGCGCATGTCAGTCATACTCATGGGGTACATTTGGCCGGAAAATACACGATACCTGCAAAAAAAAAAACACCCATATGTATAACCTCTTCTCAAAACATGCATTTTTGACAGATCAAACATGAGGCATATTTTTGCGTATAATTTCAGTAGCGTATCTTAAAAATACTATTCAAGTAGCAAACGGCAACTAGCACTAGCGCGTCTACTAGCACATGTAATTTAAACGATTTAATAAAAGGTTAAGCTATCACAGGTTTGGAATTTCGATACTACCGAGATGAACCGGTAACTAAGTCAGTTGTTATTCTTATTCACCAACTAAATAGCACGCTTATAATAATAATGTCCCTTATTTTTTAAGTACTTTAAACTTGAGCTTTTAATTATATTGGTTAAAGTGCCTAAATGAGTCATGTCTCAATATATACGTATACATTTTGTTCCTACCCTGTACAATGTATGTCGTTACTATTAGTGTATATTTTTCAAGCCTTTTAAATACACTGTTTTAATAAAGCGGCAAGGTATTTAAACAGTGAATTCCTTTAGATAACAGCAATCAGGTCGTTAAGCATATTAAGAAAATTCAAAGTAAATATAATTAATCTAATACGATTATAACGTGTTTTCGATTATTATTAATTCTTAACTGTCTATTTAATCTTAAAATCTATAAAAATCTGTATAATCTCTTTAATTCCAATAATATTGTAATTAACTAATGTATTAGAGTGATAGTTCGAAACTATCATAATAAGATGATGAATTGATTTTTGATAATTTTGTTTTTTAATCATCATCATCATCACAAGTGTTCTTCCATCGCTGAGCTTAGACTTCTCCAAGAGCACGCCACAGATCCCAATTTTAGGCTTTTATTTTCCAACCTCTATTAGACAGTCTTCGTAAGACGTTACTTCACCTAGCTTCCCTTGCACGTATACCAAGACTTGGTCTCCACTAGAGTAAGTCAGGTATAAGCTGTTTCACGCAAATCTATCCAGCCGTTTTAGCGTGATTCAGTAACAAATAAAACGTCACGTGTTAGTTTTAAAAAAAATAGGTCCTCACGGATCAAGCTTACATCAAAACATGTCAGTTATTTTCTCATTAATAATATTAGTATAGATTAACATGACACTTCGTTTCCATATATCCTTTCCATATATTATAATATAAAAATAAAAATATTTTTACTTTATTAACGAAGCTCTTTGTTTTCATTTATTTTACTCCACATATATTAATTACTTTTTTTTAATATTCAATAATTTCTATGTTACTCATTAGCCGGTAAACTTTTTTTTTAATGAAATATAATTCATTGTAGTTGAATCGTTTATTTAATCTGTCGGCTATGTGAACGGAAGATTCAATCTCAGTATTTGTGATTTGTGAGTTCGTTAATGTAACCAGATCAAACTGGAATACGACGAAATCCAGTTACACATTATAAGTCCCAGATTAGCTGTTCTAAAGTTCTAATTTTACTTATTTCAATAGCAGAAAAATAAAGCAAGTTTCTTCCGATTGTTCGCTTACTATTATTAAATATATTGTATTTCAATACCACATCAAATATAATATGAGATATGAAAATGTTATATAATTTTTCATAAGAAATTTAGTATTTTACTTTTTATCAACTCTAGATCGAATCTGTAGATTTTGTAACTCGAAATTTATCGCTGAACTCGATCGTGAAAGTATGCATGCGATATTGTCATATATGTATGTATGTATGCGATATTGTCTTCAATAATTATGACATTTAAAGGATATAAGAATTAAAATCGTGTATTTATCACATATTCTACTATTGCTATGCTATACTATTGCTATACTTACAGGCATATTACATTATGTATATTGTTTTTTGTATTACCGACCTGCTGGTCCAACCAGATTCAAAATATAACGGGACTCAATATTCCGACGGCCCTGAGACAAGCCGAGTACAGAGTGATGTGGAGGAACCTAGTCGACATATCGGTGAAAGCATTTCAGTACGAGTACAATCTTCAGTAATGAAGCACACGAAGAAGAAGAAGAATATTGGTGTAAGGAATAGTTAATATTTCTTACAGCGACAATGACTATTGTGTGGTCAATTTGCCCGTCGGCATTTTATAAAAAACATTACCTTATTGTTAGAATATTTCTACTAAGTATTACCGATTTCTGTCAGATATGTAATAGTAATTAGGACAATTTATAATAGAGAATTCCATTGCGTTACGTTCCATTACGTTTAATCCGTCACTAATGACTTTTGTGACATTATTAATCAGCGGTAGTGCACTTTATTTAATCTTGTACAATGCAGTACTGCTTTTAGAGCTTCTTGAATAAATTATCCAAACATTTTGAGCCATTGACATGACCAAATTAAGCGTTGTTATTTTAAGAGATAATTAAATAATTTTCAACCATTGTATTTGTTTTATGATTAACAGGAAATAACTAAATATGTTTGTCGTGTCAATAGCCAAAGAGTACGGTATCGCTAAACTTTGTTAAAGTCGAAGTGATCCTGAGCCCTTGGGCTGTTATGACATATCAAAGACAATTATGGAAATATCAGTAATTCCTTGAACAGGAATTGTTATTATTATATGCGTGTCAATGAACTTACCTCATATACAGTGGTACAAATATGAAGAGACAGGGCAGTACTATCATCAGGATCAGCAAGCGACATAACCTGATTGGTCCTTTGTAACACGATCTTGAAGATATTTGACTGAACTGGCGTGTGGGTCGCGGTCGGGGGAGTCCAGCTACAAAATATTTAATTTTATGAAATCGGGTGAATACATGTCGCAGAATGAAATTGACACAGGCAGGTTTCCTCACGATGTTTTGTTTCACTGCGGAGTACGAGATTAATTATAAACACAAATTAAGCACACAAATTGAGTTGAACTTGCAAGTTAAGACAACTTCTAACTATTGAACCGGTAACAAATTGCGATGTCTAATATAGTAGAAGATGTGTATCATTTGATTATGGAATATAAGAAGAATAAAGCACAAAGGAAGACCCTAATAACAACATGTAATGTTAATTGTGTGAATGTGGGTGCACAAAGTATACTGTGCTTTCTAATTTCAGAAGCTGCAGCCATATATGATTAGGTAGCTTTTTCTCGATAGTGACTTTCTTTATTTTTAAATGAAGGATCTTGTCATGTATAGGCTAGGTATGATGATTAACATGTCAAAATGGACAAAATAAAAAAAAATAAAGATTTAAAAAAAAACTATTGAATGGGTATAATAAAAATAAATAATAAAATTATACTTACATTCCAACGGCACTAATTCTTGCGGGTCCATATTTGTATATAAATTATTTTCATAATTTATTCACAACAATATAATCGCTATTCACCTCTACTTCTTTATATTCTTTATATTCTTGTGTCGTAATACGCAATACCTGTTTGAACAATAAATAAAACATTTGTTATCTGTACAAATAAATTATATTGATGTGTATGTCTGTGATTACAAAATAACTGCATTTCTATGTTAATATGGCTAATTGCAAGTTACAAGATTGAAACTATTATTATTTTATTAGTTTTATTATTGTCTGTTTTCGGCAATATGGAAAGCCAATGGGTAGATAGCGTTGTGTTAATATTAACCATAAAAAGCATGCAATAGTTTTATAATCTCGGTGTAGTTTATGTACTAGGGCATTGTGTACCACTAAAAATATATTTAAATAATAAAAAAAATATTATGTAGTTATTTATTTCCTATATAAGTTTGTTTCTTATTGTTATGTATGTATGTTACATACATAACAATAAGTGTTTATATGTATATATATGAGTATGTTTGTTAGTATATTACATATTTGTATTAAGTTTATAAGCTTTCAATAAATTTTAAGTAGGTAGTTGTTCGCAAACTATGCCCGATTCTGGCAAAAAAAAAAACATAAATAATTCTCTTTACAGAGGTAAAAGATCACTAAGTGATAAGGCCACCTTTGCATACGAAATGTACTACTCGTTATTATATGTTTGTAAATTGGGTGCAATAAAGAATTAATAAATAAATAAGTAAATAAAAATTATTTATTTATTTATTACATTATTTAGTTTGAGTTTTGTTATGCTATTGACAAAGTATTATATACTTTAACGAGAGTGAAACCACGTGACACAGCTTAAAATCAAAACAATTTGTTTTTAAATTATTCAATCGATTCCATAATTATCTATATTTAGAAGTCACGTGTCTCTGTTATTGTAGCTACAACCGAAAGAAATAGAATGAAAAACCAGCTTTATCAATAAATTATGTTTAGGGTTTGATTAGTAAACGATTCTTTGTCTTATTGTGATGACACAGAATGAAATCAATGATGATAGTAAGAGATGAATCTGTGTTTAACAATACAACCGTTAAATAACTACTTATGTACATAGACATATAATTATATGTACAACTTTGCGAATCAACATATAACTTTCACATCTAAATAATTTACAGTTTCTACATTGCCGTTTATATGTATTAGTATATTTTATGGCGTAATAAAAACATAGTTTGGGAGACTTATGTTGTAGATCTTCGATATTTGTATATAGTTGTAAGTGCAGAACCTTCTTAACGACTGTACTGGCCGTCGTCGCGTTTGGATTCTACTACCACTTACCATCAGGTGGAGAGACATTTGCTCTCTCGGCAAAAAAAAGAGGGACTTGGTCTTTCGTAGCCTGTTCGATTTGCATTAATTGTTTGAAAATTACAATGAGCCGCGATGGCCCAATGGTTATAAACACGCGAATTTTAACCGAAGATCGCGAGTTTAAGCCCGAACAAGCGCCACTGTTTTTTTATGTGCTTATTTTTTGTTATATTCATCTCGTGCTCAGATCGGAAGGAAAACATCGCGAGGAAACTAATATGCCTTTTCCATCAACCCACATTATTAAATCATCTGCTAAAAAGGAGATGATAATCCCAGTTAATCATTTACGGGCTATACCTTTTTACATTACTGTGGTTAGAAATATAAGCCAGCTGGCTTTCGCAGATCGCAGGACACCGGTGTTAGGTGGCTATATGTTAAGTCAATCAAGCTATCTTTATTTCAAATTTCATCAAAATCCGTTCAGCCGTTTTTGCGTGATTGAGTAACAAACGTCTATATATAGAAACTTTCACGTTTATTATATTATAAACAAAATACATCGTATTATTATATCATTATTTAATTGTAATTAGGTTATCAGTACTTGAGACATCGTCTGCGATTGTAAATGATTCAATAGTTTGAATCATTAGGATTCCCTGATAGAATGAAAATTTTATAGTATTTTTATTATTGACAATAGGCAGGCAGTCTGGCAAATAGGCCACCTGATGGTAAGTGGTTACCACCGCCCATAGACTAAGAAATATTAACCTTACATCGCTAATGCACCACCTACCATGGTAATTAAGTTACATCCCTTGTGTCTGTAGTTACACTGGCTCACACATCCTTGTCACTGGAATACAACAATACTAAGTATTGCTGTATTCCAGTATTTGTACAATATAAAATATAAAGCCTTTATGCTACTTAAAGACTACTTATGCTACTCTTCAGATAAGGCTTGGAGCTTATTTCAAATCAATTTTACTTTTACTCTGTTATTTCGTTTGCTCCCATACACGAAACTTTAATTGGCGTAGGCGAAGTTAAAATCTTATTTACGTAAAAATATTGTTAAAGTTGTATAAAGCATAGAGATATATGTATAGTGAGTATATTTGTAAGAACAGTATGTTACATAACAATTATCACGACATAAATATATGTACACATGTATTGATTCGCGCGGTTTGCCCGAGTTACAATCATTAAGGGTTTTTTTATTCATTATAAAATAAAGAAAATTTCTTATATTTCAAGTGTTTTTTTCACACTTGACGAAATATTTCTTAAAACTTACTTAAAACTTGTCCAACGACAATGCGACAACATCAATTTTTATTAATATAATAAATGAAATCGCTTAATCTTAATATTAAAATAATGCAATAAAAAAGTAAAGCTCCTAAATTGATATTATTTGTAGAAGATATAAGCGAACTAACGGACAACAATAAAAGTAGACTTTGCTATTTACTATATAATATAATTAATGATACACGTGCAAAGTTTTCTCGTGGGTTGAATAAATAATGATAGTAGTAAACGAATTGCGCATGTGTATGTCATAACGTGTCATTTTACGTGTCTGTGTGTATTAGTAACGAAATCTTATATAATTGAGAATTAACGGTTAAGGGATATAAAGCAAAATTACTAATCTTTTATTTGTTTTTGTAGTATTCAATTGAATGTTAAACATAAAACATTGGCTGTGTCTGATTAAAAACAGATCACAAATCTTTGCATTTTTCCTTTTTATACTCATAATGCTATAGGCTATTGAGATAAAGCCATTAATTGTCCCAATAGCCTATAGCATAAATTATGTTTAAAATTAATCTCGTATTTTTTTGTGAAACCCTTTCGTTGTATTTACAAAACGAAATAAAGCTTTTGGCGCTTACTACATTTTCTCTCAGCGACAAGCCACACATATCATATACTTAGATGATAAAAACGTATTGTATTCATGTAATAACATTGTAGAACACGAGTAACTAATGAGTTTGGCGACTACATTTCGTATAATCTGTGTATATACTGAGTCTGTTTTATATTTACAACTTCATTAATTCCAATAGTGATTTGGAATAATATCCATCTTGGTTTGATTTAAGAAACACCAATAACAATAACGAATAAGCCAGAGATGAAAATAAGAAGTAATTTTCTTATTTACCAAATTGGCCGCCGTGGCCGAAATCGGTCTGGAATACATTATTATATAGTTTATATTTAATTCCAGATAAAATATGTATATTTATTTAAGATTTTAATATGCGCTTATCGAATGGAATATTTATTGATGTTATAATATTTCTATTGAACATTTACGATTATCATCAGATAAGTTCGAATAGTGTTTGTATGTGTATATATGTACGTTGTAAAGAGAGATAAATATGTTATCCTCGTGACCGATTTCGGCAACGATAGCCGGAGACGAGAAAAACAGGTTATATTATGGGGCGCAGTGTGGGCGCAATAATAGATGTGCATCTATTTCTCTATCTCATTCATGGATTTCATTTCATCCAACGCGATAGTTCAGGAGAATTATTTCAGATATTCAGTTTTCTTTCAGAACCGGTGGTAGATTTATTTTACAATAAATAAGCAAGTAAAACGCTTTTATTTTGAATATGAATTTAAATGAAAGTCGACAAAGTTTTGGCACTTTTGATATAAATTAACTATATATATCATAAAACTAAGAAATTTCCGAATTAATACAACTAGAAGTTTAGTTACTTTCTTTAAAAAAAATTATGCCTTTGATATTATTACAGAGATCGAAACGGAAATACAATTCGTAATAGTAATACTTCGATAATATAAATAAACCCAGAGATGGCCCAGATATTAGAAAGCCGGAATCTTAAACGAAGACACCGTACAACGTAATACGTACAATTCCTACTACTGACGAATTTTCATCTTAATTTGTGTTTATAATTCATGGTTTGAAGAAAACCACATGTTAGATGGAAATTTGCGACATATGTATCCACCAATCCGCATTTTAGCAGCGTGGTGGAATATACTGTTTTCTCAAACGGAGACGAGGCCTCAGCCCAGCATTTACATGCTGTAAATTGTTATTGTTTTAAAGTCAAATTACATTTTATTCAGTAATAGAGTCATATCAATATCAATATCAACAGCCAATCATTGTCCACTGCTGAACATAGGCCTCTCCCAAGTTGCGCCAAAGCTCCCTGTCCTCCGCCTTCCGCATCCAGTCGGTGCCCGCCACCTTCTTAAGGTCATCGGACCACCTGGCTGGAGGGCGCCCTACGCTGCGTTTGCCGATTCGCGGTCTCCACTCTAAGACTCGTCTGCTCCAACGGCCATCGGTCCTACGACATACGTGACCGGCCCACTGCCACTTCAGCCTACTAATTTTGCAAGCTATGTCGGTGACTCCGGTTCTTTTCCGGATAATCTCATTTCTGATCTTATCCTTCAAAGATACTCCGAGCATAGCTCGCTCCATAGCACGCTGAGCGACTTTGAATTTGTGGACTAGTCCCGCAGTTTGTGTCCACGTTTCGGCACCGTAGGTCATGGCAGGTATAGATATAATAGAGTCATCCATTCGTATATTCAAATAGTAAATATTTATAATATTAACAGTGAAATAGATAACATTCATAACACTTGAAATATTAACCCATTTATCACACTTATCTATCAGAACAAAAAGTGACTAAATAGTTACCTTAATTGTCTTAATTAGTTAATGACACTAATTATATTAATGGATACATAATACGAAAACATCCGCCCGTTATCTTTTGACAGACTCTCGGCGCATATGATCGTATATAATAAAAGAAAATTATATTTATATATTTTAATATTTACTTTTTTTACTTTCTCATTTTTTTTAATGTATAGTCTAGCGGTTGACTGTTATCACACCTGATGGAAAGTGAAGATACAGTCTAAGGTGGAGCGCGCTTGCCTAGAAGATGACTATTCACTCTAGACTTGAAGGTACTATATTGTAGGTGGTGTGGAAAACGGAGGTCGGGAGGGTGTTCCAAATCTTGGCGGTAACAAGGAAGCAAATCGTTTCGTAAGTGTCTTAAATACGTCAACTACGTACGGGTACAGATCTTTAACTCAATTTAAATTAAGTGTTTATAACAAAAGTTTGTGAGGATGGATGGATATTTGTTACTCTTTCACGCATAAGCTACTGAGTGGATTTTGATGACAGTGGGAATTGAGATAGCTTATAACCTGACCTAACACGAGGTATTAGACGCGTACAGAAGATAGCTTACAAAACAAGAAATTCGATCAGGGCTGGAGATCGGATATGCTGGCCAATCTGAAAAGGATTAGTACCGCAGATCATATAGAGAGACAGAGTACTCCAACGTACAAGTAATAGCTTGTGACTTAATGAATGCCAAATATTTCAAAATCCAACGTAAGATGACTTAAATCCAGTAATTGTTTTACTCCGGAAACAAACCTATTGTCCGACATTGCAATAAAGTGGAAGCAAGCCAAAATAATTTTGACCGATATTTACTTAGTGTAACGACCGATAAAAAATCCGAGAGTTTTCTTTTGTTTGAGGTAATTTTATTATTTGTCGTGGCGTTTTTTAATGTTTTCAATTTGGGCCTTGTGTAATACGACATTAAGTATAAAATAGTTTAAAAAAGGTATGTTAAATGTAACTTTTTGTTATAGATACTTGATTAAAAATTGCGAGCAAGAGTCTGTTTTCTTTGAAGAAACAGCTGATTTTGTTTTGTTGTTTGAATTTATAACTTATTGTAAAGAATACAAATGTATTTATATTATTATCAAATATGCCAACACTGAACACATTCTAAAATTTGAATATTTAAAATAAATTATATAAACTAGTCAATGTGACGTCGCTATCTGAATAATAAAAGTCAAGGAAACTCACTCCACGCGTGTTTTTAACAAAACAAATTCGAGTTTATTGACACACTATTCACTAAATTAAACATTTAAAACACATTTGACAAATCACTTTTAATTTAAATAAAACCACTAAAATAATTAACGACATCTATTAACTGTTTTTTTTTAAGTTATATATTTTGTTTTATATGGCACAGATTTTTAACTTTTCGTCTTAAAATAAATAACACACAAAATCACGGCACGTGTGACTTCGAACGCAGCGTTATCGCGACTGGCCTCATCATTTTAACGCATTTATATTTATCGCTTATATATTAATAGCCATACGAATTTTAATTGTGCGTATCTAAAACGCAGAATTGTTTAAACTTTTGCTGGGCACGCGCAGTCTTGCGTTTCGCAATTGGCACATCACATGGCATGCGTGACTTTGTTTGATAGGTGCGAGTTTTCTTTATATATTTTGTTTATATAAATATATATATTATTGAAAAAATATTAAACAAAGAATCACTAGGCTATATGGTAAGCGATCTTTGCAAAGTGAAATAGGAAAAAAAAACAACAAACATTATCATTAACCGTATAAATTCGCGCTCTATGAATCCAATGTAGATGATATCTATCATATCACGTCTAAAAATCTGTGGTCCCGAATCAGGTACTTACTAGGTTGTTAAGACTTAACTTCTCGTGGAAGCCAGAAGACCAGGAGCCTTAGTTCACAATGGGATATGCCTATGCCCGGCATTGGAGTTTGGACTACGAAAGACTAACATATAAAAAAAAATCAATTTGATAATTGTAAACTTTACAGATGGCTTGTTTTGACAATAATTAAATTTGATATGGACTTTTTTTTTATTATTTATTTCTTTCAGCTTTATTGCTTCATAATAATAAAAAATATTATATTATATTACATGATTAGTATATTTACTTACTGTAGCGTCACTATGTATTTACGACATTATGTACAATCTATAACAACATAATAAATGCCTCTACTGGTGTCTTATTGCCTCTACTGGTGACAGGAGGGCTGGTTCATTTTTCGTAATTGCGATTCAAAGAAGTAATGTTGCTAGCATTCTTGTCACCAGTATACTATTTTTTATATAAATTATTATGTTATGTTTTATATAATATGTTGAAGAATCGATTTATTATGGGTCTTCTGAAACAAATATATTTTAAATATTAAGAATATCTATTTAAAACCAAATATTAGGCTAATTACCCCATTAGTATAATTGATTATTTAATATTAAATAATAATTGTTGTTTACATAAAATTACTCAGTGATTCTTAGGAGCTATGTAACTAATAATTAATCTTTACATTGATAAATAAAAAAGAAAATGTATATTTTAAATAATAATCAAAGACATGAGGTACGAGTATAAATTTATTATGCATCTGAAAATACCGAGAAAAAAAGTTATTATTCTTAAAATGAAAATAAATTCAATTTCAATTATTTCTATAAACAACAAACGTAAGAAAGAACAACTAAAATCACAAAATTACTAACTACAATAAAAATTATAGATTAAATAAAATACTATGCAATATCACACAATTAATAAATAATAAAGAAAACAATCATTAAAGATTTTATTATACTTAAGTTGATAATTAATTTAACTTTTTATTTTATTTAATGACAAAATTAGACATACATAGGTATTATTTAGATTTAGTTTAGTTGTGGACTGGAGGTTTCTGTGGAGATTTTTGACTTTGAACATCGAATAAAATCCCAGCTACACTACCTTTTCCGTAATAAAATAAAAATTAGTATTTCTGAAAAACCTAAAAGAATTTGCAAAAATTCAGCTCAATCGGTTGGGTGGAACTGGTTTAAAATTTGCAAGATTGGATGGACCCCACTCATTATATTTTCTACCGCTAAACAGCCATGCTGGTTTGAAAGGTCAGTGAGCCAGAGTAACTACAGTTACAAGGGACATAACATCTTAGTTTCCAAGGCTAGTAAGGCGGTATATGGGCAATAGGTAATGGTGATGACCATTTACCATCAGGTGGCCCGTTTGCCGGTCCACCTACTATAAAAATAATAATAATTCGGTTCCTCGCAAGGAGGACGCACCTTTTTGAAGGTTTCCCTTGGTTATTAAAAGGATGTAAAACAGTGCCTTCGTGCTTGTAGGGCCACATCCCGCTATCTGGCTGTGTTATTACTATTATAAATACTTATAATTATACCACAAATCGTATGCCAGCGTCGCGTCATCGTCTAGCCAAAATAAAAGAGTTCTAGGCGAATATTGCCTAATCCTTATCATTATTGATTTACTAATATACATTATAAATTGTTATTTTATTAGCTGCAGTGCTCATTTTATTCTTATCAATATTAAAAAAAAACTCAAATTTGTGTCCGATTATTTTAATTCTTTCTAATCCAATGATACAATAATTGTTTAAAAGATATCGATAACATTGAGTTATGACACCAGTGTTGCCATGTATGATAACTGAATTTTGAATATTAGTTAAGGGTGAGATTGTTTGAAATTAAATGGTTCTTTTTATTTAGACGTATAATACATCATTGATTTTTGAAAACAAATTTGATTTGAAAAAAAAAACGTAATTTAAGTTTCATATTTGATAAATTTAATAAAATACACTTATGCCGTCTTGCATTTATGAATTTTAACTTAATTTTCACATACGACGTTTTACATTAAGAGTACCTATCGATGTACTTATTACTATGTAAGGAACCCTAATTTTTTTCTCATCTAGCCCATATCATTGTCGGGCACGAGGCAGAGATAACAAAACCCCCACCAATCAGAATACAGGCTGCCTCGTGTTCAATTAAGTTTAATAGAGAAACCGGTTTTTTTTCTTAGTTAAGTTAGGTTTAATTATTAGAAAGCATTGTAATTATATATGAAATTGTATTATGTTGTTTTTTTTTTATAATAGGATATAATTATTTCTGGTAAAAGTAAGAAATCGCAATGCAGGCCTCCCCTTTTTTGAAAAGATTTGGAGGTTATCCCACCACGCTGCTCTAATGCTTGTCGGTGGTTGACTATGTAACGGAATTTCACTTACAAATCAAGCATATGAAAACTCAGTGGTGAATTATGTCTGTAATAGTATTGTGGTCACCACGTCCCATAGACATTGGCATTGTAAGAAATATTAATCAATCCTTACATTGCTAACGCGCCATCGACTTTAGGAACTAAGATATTATGTCACTTGTGTAGTTATACTGGCTCACTCACCCTTCAAACCAGAACGCAATAATACTAAGTTCCTATGTTTTGCGGTAGTTTATATGAGTGTACAAGTCTGGATAACCACTACCCTACTTATCCAGACTTGCAAAAAGCCCTACCACCTAAGACTTATTGGGCAGATAAGGGTTAAACTGAGGATTCCCTGCTCATGATCACGGATATTATATTCCTTGTGTCTGTGTTTACATTTCAATCAACCTTCATATCCAGGATAAATGTAGTTGTTTATAGTTTTTCAAGATGGTCTAGTGGTTAGAACGTGTGAATCTTAAACGATGATCGCGAGTTCAAACCCGTGCAAGAATCACTGAATTTTTATGTGCTTAATTTGTGTTATAATTCATCTCGTGCTTTACGGTGAAGGAAAACATCGTGAGGAAACCTGCATGTGTCTAATTTCGTTGAAATTCTGCCACATGTGTATTCTACCAACCCGCATTGGAGCAGCGTGGTGGAATAAGCTCCAAACCTTCTCCTCAAAAAGGAGAGGAGGCCTTAGCCCAGCAGTGGGACATTAACAGGCTGTTACTGTATAGTTTTTCCTGTACGCTATCACTATGCAGAGTTTCATTATATTTCATTCAGTGTTTTAGATATGATGTGTTTCCAGATAGAGAGATTGTTGTAGCCGTTATCAAACAATCAGTTCACTATCAACAATAATTACAAAACACATACTTTATCATGATAATTATGTTATATTTAATATTGTAACATACAAGCTACCCTATCCTAAGCTACCCTTCTCGGCTTCGCACAGGTATAGGGTCTATTTAGAACGATTATATTAAAAGACAAATTTACAAGGTTTTTTTTTTCCCTCGTCAGATAACCTTATGCACGTACGTAGAACAACTCAATAAAGTTTCATCACAAATGTTTTAGGAACGCATAGAGGACAAATATACAAACATTCATTTTTGTTTGTTAAGAAAATCGGTTCCCCTGTTTTCTGTTGATTTAAAATTTAAAAATATTTTCTTAATATAGAACAATACAATATAGAACTTTATTGACTGTCACAAATCTACCACCGGTTCGGAAATATAAATTTTAGACCAGATAATTTCTTTTATATCTCAACTGGATTGCCTCGTGAGTCTTATAATACTGCAGTTTTTTTTTTATAGAACAGGAAGGTGGACGAGCATATGGGCCACCTGATGGTAAGTGGTCACCAAACGCTCTTAGACATTGGCATTGTAAGAAATATTAACCATCGCTTACATCGCCAATGCGCAACCAACCTTGGGACCTAAGATTTTATGTCCCTTGTGCCTGTAATTACACTGGCTCACTCATCCTTCAAACCGGAACACAACAATACCAAGTACTGCTTTTTTGCGGTAGAATATCTTATGAGTGGGTGGTACCTACCCAGACGAGCTTGCACAAAGCTCTACCACCAGTAAAAAAAGAAAAGAAAAGAAAAGATCTCGAGGTACTGAGTTAAATCCCGTCTAATCCATAAAAAGTTATGGGTTTTTTTTCTGTCAAGAAATGGTCAGTAGCTTGAAGATTAGGAGATGGCAATTTACACTCTCACGCTTCGAAAGGCACTTAAAGGCGAGTGCTTGCGACACCTATTCCAGTCGTTTCAGGTTAGACACCCTATCTGATTATGAGAGTGATTATGAAAGAGATAGTTCACATATGTTTGCGCACATACTTATGCTGCACGTGTCCCGTCCGGCTGTCTATGTGATTACTAAAATAAATACTCATAGAAAACAACGTGCCGCCGTCATCCTCCAATGTTCAATGTTCATCCAAGATTTTCCGAAGTGACATCTCTGTCCTATAACCTGATGCAAAATATCGCTAGTTATCGTCTATATTTATCGTTATTATATATAGTCGGTTATAATTATTATTGTATTACATTAGGCTTCTTATTCTTATTCCCTTAGCATAGGGCAACCTTGTTTGGGCTCCTGTCTCCCACATATAACTGTATTTATATATATTATAAAAAAAAATGTAAACATTATTGTCTGTGGGAGAGAATAAATAAATTTATTATTGATTAATTTATTATTATAATATAGATAACGTCGTTAAACGACATTTGTGTATTCACACCAGAGCTAACGGACTTTTTAACTTAATTTTGTAAAATTATTGAAAAAAAGGATTTTTGTACAACCAAAATACTTTTAGTCTAAATGAAGTTAGACTTAATGTAAAAATCAAGATACCGTCATCATTAGACAATAAAAGATATGTACGAAGTAACATGTTGCATTATAATATATACATATATATATACCTATTTGACGGGCCGGTTGGCGTGGTTGCTTGCCTTTCATGCCGAAGGTTGTGGATTCGATTCCCACCCAGGACAGACATTTGTGTGCATGAACACGCCTGTTTGTTCTGAGTCTGGGTGTAATTATCTATATAAGTATGTATTTACAAAAAAAAGTAGTATATGTAGTATAGAAGTTGTCTGGTTTCCATAGTACAAGCTCTGCTTAGTTTGGGATCTAATGGCCGTGTGTGAATGTCCCAGGATATTTATTATATTATAACAGGTATATTATGCTGCAAAGAAATACTTGTAAAAGTTATGTTACTTAAAGAATAAACAATAATAACTATGAAGTCTTTATTGGATAAACTAAATATAAAATACATTGTAATAACTATTTTCGACCACGTATTTCCCCTTTCAGAGGTCAGCGTGTCATACACGTAGACTTTTTTCTTCTATCCTTTTCTATTACTTGCTCTTTTTGATCAGATTACATTTAAAATTTTTCTTAGGTCATGTGATCATAACTCGACTCATCTTCCTCCTTTCCTTATTTCGTCATGAGCTTTCTTAGATTATATTCGGTTAGGGAATAAATCCTCCTGATATATAAATATAACCAAAATAATTTTACTATCAAGCTAACACATTAAGCAAAACGTCCCCTCAAATCTCCGCTATACTTTTTCGCGTACACTTACATCAAAAATTTTTTTTATATCTAGCATTAAATCAACAAATTAATAAAAGAACAATCCGTATGCAACCCCGCCTTAACCTACCATTGGCGAATCGACGAGAGTCCGGCGACCAATCAAAGAACAGTTCGCACACCCCATTTCGAAATTTAAATATTTTAATCGAATTCCCTTCAGTTACTTCTGAACCGTTGCGTGGTGAGGTTCTCCTGTGTCTAACACGATATATGTATAATCAATTATTAAAACCTCTTATTTGTGATTATTAGCTTTTTATATAAGTTTTTAAGTGGGTTATATGCCAACTGTCACGGATAATTTAGGAAAGACAGGTTTGTGTTATATGTAAAATATCATTATAAATGTATATTACTTAAAAAATAATATCAAATAATTATTTTTATTGTTCGAACCGAATAAATAAATAAGCGTACATAAATATTTAACTATGAATGATATTTTAATTGTTGATTTCTAGGTATATTTTGTTATGAAATAAAATCGCGAGAAATATTACGCAATAAACAACAACAAACAATTATTTACAGACAGTTAATTAAGCTAATTTTGTTTATAAACAGTTATGTAAATATAAATATAGTATTGTTTGAACAATTGGATTATATTTAATCAAGCATAGAATTCCCATGAAATAATATTTGCATAAGATGTTGATAAATACGAAAAGGTTAAACTGATACTGTCCATGAGCATTTGTAGAAATAGCTACATATATTATTTAACGATTGAATTTAATCTAGAATAATATGTGTATAAATTTTAATCGTACTTAAAATAAATAAAAATAGTTTTTAATTGATAAATATTCTTGTTTCGAAGTCCAAAAGCACAAAAATAAAATTCAGAATAGAATATCCCTTCGCTTTTTGGAACTGATCTATGTACAATTAACTAATATGGCTGTCATCTGAAACGTCATTGAACATTGGTGACGGCGATGTGTCAGGTGACCATAATTTATAGACATGACCGGTGAGGCTGGTTGAATACTATCCAGACCAGCTTAGGAATCCAGAATCCCACCAAGATCAATAATTCCTCTTCAAAAATCATAGAAGGCAATAAAATCTTGTAACTTCAATTTTCGATTGTAACGCTTCCTAGAAATAAAAGTTAAAGTTAAAAATCTTTGTTAAGTACAGAAGCGTTACACTTGCTTATTTATTGTCGAAAGCCTACCACAGGTTCGGAGCATATTCGATAGTGCACGTCACTCACAATACCGTGCCCTTTCTGTGAAAACTTGCATCAGAACACCTCTTTTCATGGCACTGAGGATGTAATAAGAGTAGTAGCGACTGCGGGTTGTTAAACCTCACTGAATAATTAGAAAGACTATGATTGAAGCGTTTTCCTCCTTTTAAGAAGGACATTTGTACTGTCATCGTAGTTCCCATTGGAGATCTACAGTTATTCGATTACTTTCACATGGTGATATGGTTTCGTACAAGCCCGTCTTCGTAGGTAGGTTGTACCTACCTACCCATAACATTTTCTACCGCAAACAGCGATACTTATTATTTTTGTGTACCGGTAGGAAAGGGACAAACTTCTTAGTTCCCAAGGTTGATGACGTTAATAGTTAATATTTCTCACTGCGCCTTTTCTAAGGCGGTGGTGACCATTTACCATCAGGTGGCCCATTTGCCCCTTCTTCTACCTATTTAAAAATATTATCATAATATGAATGTTCCTAATGATTTGTAGAGGTTATTACAAACTACAAATGGTCTGCCTTTTTCTTAAATATTTTATTAAAGCTTATAAAATAAAATGCTTTTAAATTTAGACGTATTATTATAAACTGAATAAACACATGGCTCTGTTACCATGTGTTTATTCATTACATGTTTATGTTTATGTGTCTTTTGAGTCATCATCATCATAATGATATATAATATAACCCTTCGTCGTCCACTATTAGACATAGGTTTCTCCAATGGCTCGCCAGTGAGCAGAATATTCAGCTCTCAGCCTCCATCCGCTACCAGTCACTTTTCGTATATCGTCACTCCACCTAGCCGGAGGGCATCCTACGCTACGTTTGCCAAGGCGGGCTTTCCACTCCAGAACACTTTTGTGTCAGCAAGTCTAAAATAAACAGGAAATAATATAATATAATGTGAAAAAACATGGCCAATGTCCAATCTCGTAGTGGTAGTAATATATCTGGATCTGTCTGAACTGTTGTGGGATTGCAACTACTTTTTAAGTTGCCCACTAATTTCAGATTCTGCTTTGGGTACATATGTTCGCTGAAAAGACTTTTTATCTGTTAGTCATAAATCAAATTATTTTATATGTGTATTTCAATTAAAATATAATTTAATCAATCACTTAAAAGCAAAGTATCGATTAATAAAAAAGAAAAATTTAATCTCCCATATACTCGTAGTTTAGTGTCTTTCCTCTTTCATCTTAGATATATTTTTGTAGTTCGGTATTGAATATTATTTAGATATTTTATTAATAACAAAGCGCCATAAAGACAGGGCAACATATAAATTGGTATAGAAACACTAAAACAGTGAACTATTATGAGCTATCACCGGATATATTTATCAACGGAAGTGCTATATTTAACGCGCGAACAGATCGTTATTAACAGTTAAAATTATGTCATTATTTCATAAAAAAAAACAAAAGATTAAAAAAAATTGATTGTTTTTTTTTTTTAAACAAAACATGGTACTTGACCCTTATATAATAGAAGATAAACAGAAAGACCAGAAGGTCGGAAGAATATTGAAGAGAATATTGTATAAGAAGAATATTGTAACGTAACTTGTAATTAATATTTTCAATGAATATGATGTGAACTGACATGGCCTCATAGATTTATCTACAAATATTTCATCCCATAGTTTATCAAAACTCAATGGCGTCTGATCAAGATTCATGTTCTGATGAAGAGCCAGACAGTGAGATGCTGAGCGATGATATCTGTCTCCAAGATAGCGATGACGACAGACAAACATCTAGAAGTGTTCAGGTATTGTAAATTATTGGCATATACCATATACCTATATAACTCAGATCATTCTATTTCCTAAAACTAAATGTATTCATTGTTTCTATCTAGACTAAAAAAAGCTTATGTTAAATTTAAGTTATACACGTCATGCATGGACAGAAACACGTAAAATGATCCCAATAGTGCCAAAGGACCCACTGACTAAAGGATTTTGAGCTATTCGACACTTTGATTTGTTCCTAGTTATAAAATTAATTTATAATATTGAAAAAAATAATATTTCTCCTAGAGTTTGCCAGAAGATCTGCCGACATTAAACTCCTGCATTCTCCGACCACCTCGTAAGCTCTTCACCAACTGTCGAGAGCGCTGGCGACAGCAGAACGTCAGCGGTGCTTTCGCGGAGCTTAGACGGCTGGTGCCTACACATCCGCCGGATAAGAAGCTCTCGAAAAATGAGATCTTGAGAATGGCAATAAGGTACAGAAGTTTACTCCCATTTTTTTTTAATTTCGCTGACTTAGGGCAGCTCGAGCATTGATGCCCATAGCAAAGACCCCTTTAAACGTACAACCAGGTTGCAAGTCCCGGGAACTGCTCAAAGTTTCCCCTTGCCCTATTATTTTACCTTTTTAGTTACCATACTATGTTATATTAAACGGATTTAAGAGTGAATACTTTTTCCAAAGCTAAACAAAAGAACTGAGATAGGTCTTCAATAACTTTTCAACTATATTTGTATTATTATTTAGTGCCATTATATATTCGTTTCTATTTTAGATATATAGGTCTGCTGAGCGAAGTACTTGAATGGCAAAAGAACCATGGGCTGCTGATCAATAAAGAGAATTCAGGACTAGCCATTAAATGTGAATCCCCTTTAAGCCCAACATCAAGACGTCTCCGCCTCAAAAGACCGTACATTGACGAAGATAAAAGACCATATGAGAGCGATTACATAAGATTTGGCAACGAAGAAAACGAAGAAGTATACAGAAGAAACTTTCAAAGAAATACACAAAATAATAAGACTGATTTTTTCTTTGGAAAGGACCATTTGAAGATAATGCGTAATCAGTATTATTTTCCTTCAAGATGGCGACAAATTCCTTTGAGAAATTTAGCAGGAGAACGCAATGGGAATAATTTGTTGATGATAGCTCCAGCCAAAGGTGATGATAAAGATAGATCATGTAAAGATAAAGATGATGGCAAAGACAAGTAAAATAAACTTATTATAATAAAGTCATGCAGACTAATGTTTAAGCCAGCTGAAATACAAAAAACAAATATTATCTCAGGTAAATTGTTATAAGCGTCGTTCTGACTAAAAACAATTCGTTAGTAAGTACCACTATGTTTTATATACAAGAATAAAGAAGTACAGTTGACAGAATACGTAAATGCCTATAATGTGAACTGTGTTGAAGGAAAACGTCACGAGGAAACCTGCATGTTTAGTATGAAATTCTGCCAAATGTGAATCTGCCGTGTTGGAGCGTGGTCGTAGTTTCAAACCTTTTCCTTAAGAGGTAAGGTATTTGCCAAGCAGTGGAACTCTTAGAGACTCCTTAAGTAGTGCATTTCTAATTTAAATAATACTTTGTGTAGGGTGAGCTCATAATCAATTTCTTTAATAGTAACAAAACAAGTAGACCTTTCAAAGTCTTGACATCTGTTTGTACTCACATTTTTTATCTCTTATAGATTTATAAGTGTAGTTATTTATTGTGCCTGCATTATTTATTGTTCATGTATTAGTTTAATATCTTCTGCGGAAATAGTTGTATTGTTATGTTTAATACACAGTTTTTTATGTTCAAACTTTATTTATTATTTTTTAAACTAAATATTAACAAATATCTGTATTAAAATTTTTATCAAAATTTATATGCTTTTATTGAATACTTTTTTTGTCTCGTTAATTTTTTATCCAAAGTAGACGAGTAATTGGTTGCTTGATGGTATGTGGTCACCTTCGCCTGTGGGAATTAATGACTTTATATCATCTATCTATCACCAACAATAATATCCAAATCATGTTAAGTATGCCGGGTAGCTATTGTAACAAATCAATACATGGTATTGATGTTTGGCGGCAGTATAAACAAAAGTGCACCTACGCAGGTGCAAAATTTGTGCCAGCTCTACTACCGTTAAAATGTAGATTTTTAAATTATTCTATACTAATAAAATTTAACAATTTAAAAACGTAGTATTAGAAAAATATAGGATTAAACATAAATATAATTCTAAAAGATTAACTTTCATAGCTTACATAAATAAAAAAGCACAATATTCAATTTGGCTTGAAACAAAACACTGTCAAGGTCATTAATGCTTACTGCATACATATATCTAAATAAATTAAAATCATTTTCAATAATGAAAAAACCCAAACTATTTTCAAATATAATAACCAGTTTCATTTTATTGCTTGCTAAATATAATATATATTACAATAATACCAATAAACCACTTCCCCTGTACAAACCCACCCTTGATTTAAACAGACACGTGCCGCAATTTTTAAAAATAAGTATGCTCGTGCGCACAATAATTGTTATTTAATATAAATTATATGATGAATATGTTTTTATTGTAACGGATTTATGAGCTTTAAAATATAGTTTAGTACAGTAATAAAAAGGAAATTATATATAACTTGAAAGTAAAAAATTATATGATAAGTAAATGCTGAGTAAAATTTACAAAAGTTACATAAAAGTGAATTGTTGAGAATACAATGTTTTTCATAGCACATAATTAACTTAAAATAATAAATAATTTGAGCTCAGAGTTTACGTAAATATTACATGTAATGAATGAAATTCTAACAGACGAGAATTAGGGCAGAGGGGATATATAGAAGTCCAATCCATCAACTTTAGAGGAATGTAGATCTTTGCCCAGCTGAGGGTCATCTACAGTTTTTGCTTTACTTTAAATATTTATGTAGATAATTTATATTTTTGTGAAAAAACAGTTGTCTTCAATAAAAACACACAACATTCACAATGTCATTTATTTACAAAACAATATGAAAATAACTATAATTCAGTTTTTTTATTATTCTTATGCCATGACCTAAAGCTTTGTATGGCCTTGATGACATCATTCGAAAAGATCTCAGGCAGTTGGAAGGCAAGGAAGTGTCCACCGTCATCTAATATGGTCTCATTAATAAGATTAGGATACTTCGTTTTCAAAGCCCATATGGGAGTGTATGTCAGCTCATTCTTCGCTTGGATGAACCACGTAGGAACATTAGTGGGAATCCTGAAAAAAATGTTGGTTTTAAGTCATAATTAAGTCCACAAAAAATACACTTGACATATTTATAATGGTGCCATATGAGATTAAGCATTCGATATTTAAAATCGTGGTATATTATTGTTAATATCAAAAATATGTATCCAATTTTTATTTGGGCATACTTAAATTTAGATAAGTCGTAATTAAAAAAAGGCAAAGTTTTTGTTTTTTTTATGAACTAACGGTATTCTGAAAAGCTTATATGGTATATTATGTTAAAAGTTCACAAAAGTTCCAAACAAATAATAATACTCACTCTTCAATCCCCAAACTTAAGTATCTCTTGCTAAAAGTTTCAGCGTACAGTCTCATGGATGTCGTAATAGAATTAGTAGCCCAGTAGACCATAAGATTGTCGAACAATTGGTCTCTACTGAAGTGCTTCGTGAGAGCACCATCGGGAACATTACGGTTTGACATCTGAGTCCAAGTGGAAAACTTCTCGAGGATGTAAGCAGCGAGACCAGTAGGAGAGTCAGAGAGAGCTACACCTGGAAAGATCATTAATAGATATTATTATTTGTTTTTTTAACCTGTTAAAGGATACATGTCAAGAGAAAATATTAAGAGACAGATTTAAATATATTCATACTTTAAATTGTATAGTAAATTGTAAATATATTTTATAAAAACAAGCGAATTCAAAAGATTTAAATTACATAATCCGAAGCAAATAACTAATATTCATGTTTATGGTGACTTCAATAACGGATTACTTTCTACGTGTACGTTTTTTTTAATGCCTTACCAATAGTATCTGGTTTAGTGGATTGAATATGCATGTATCCCGTTTCCTCCATCAAATTCGCATATTTCTCCAGCATGGGATACATACGATCTTGAACATTTGAGCCAATCACAAGTGGTGGATATATGGCTCCAATTAACGTGATCAAGGTCACTTTTGGTGAAAGTATGAACGGCATGTTAGAATGGTAGCCGAGAATCTCCTAAAATATTTAAAGAACAAATCAACAAAATAACAATCTCAATGCCCTATTGATTGGCAAAGGCACTCTTCCTCTGAAGAAGGTTTTGGACTTTATCGCGCTGATCGTGTGGTTGTGTGTGAATATATTATATAGTATATAATATTTTTTAAACATTTTTTGTAAATTTTGCTGCCATTATTCATGTAAGTTGACTGGAATAAAATATTATAATTTTTATTACATTCAATTGTTAACCTGAATCTTTAATTAAACAATTATTATTAGCCGATATTATATCAATTATTATACAACCTTCAAAACCATGAACCGGTTTTGATAATATTTAACCGATAAGAAAAGAAGAAATACCTAATATTGTTTATTTTAAATTAAATATAATAGTCTCAGACTAAAAAACACGAACGTTTTCTATTAACAACAAAAAAAAAGAATAATAGTATCGACTCTTTTCGAGTAATTAGAAAATAAATTGCTTTGGTCCAATTCAAGAAACGATTCATTGATGCTTGCGGATTGTAGAATTGTCGTCAAGGCGTTATTTAAAAGTAGTCCTAATAACGGTTCTCATCTTGAAGTAAATCAAATATGAGACATATAGGAATTACTCAAAAACAATCGGTTACTGATGTCCATTAACGATTCGTTATATATAGGCACCTCGTTGTAAAAAACTGAAGTAAGTCTCATATTATATATGAGTATATATGTTCACTTACATCAGGAAAGAATGTAGCCATGCAACTTGTGATTAGCGCTCCCCAGTCACCTCCTTGAATATAGTACTTCTTGTAACCGAGACGATGCATTAGATTTCTAAAAACAACAGCTACTTTGTCTGCACCGAGACCTGGTCGTTTTGCAGCCTGAAAGAAAATTGAAACCTTTTTTAATTTATCTGTATCTAAAATCCGAAAAGTAAATGTAGAATAAATAGTTAGTGTTACTTCAACATATACAATCAAACGGACCTCTTCAACGCTCAAGTAGTGTTTAGTCAAAATTTGAAAATTGTTTGAAAATATATTCATTTGTGATCCGAGGCTTTACGGTCATTTAATCAACATGGTCTTACTTAGTGGGCCATTTCGCCTCATTATTTGAAAGTAGAAGAATTGAATGACAGAGTCATTAAATTCATTTACTGACACTTAACTGATAGCTAAGTAACAACCAATAACTTACATAAACATTAACACACCAGTCAGTCAGAATGGCTGTTGAATTAATAATTGGTTATCAATTAATGTTGTTTTTTTACTTACACTAGAAAAACCATAACCAGGCAAACTAGGAATAATGAGTTCCAAAGCGAAGTCTCTGTCCCTTGTGGCAGAAGTTAGGTATGGTATAGCTTCATAGAACTCCCTGACTGAGCCTGGCCAGCCGTGGAGTAACAGCAGTGGAACCACTTCCACGCCAGGGGGAACCTGAAAATTCCAATTTTATATGTTAAGATTAAATTAATGAAGAATATCCAAATTGTAGACGATTTTTTTTTAAATTGCGAGCATTGGGCTTTATTCTATACTTTAGGTACTGTTCGAAGAGCGCGGAACGTCATTGGCATTCCATTTATTACAACAACGCCCTTTTTTTTATAACTAGCTTTTCGCACGGGTGGATAAGAAGATAAAAGTATTTTGGATAGGATTTGCGTAAAATCCGTTCACAATGAGCGTCTACGTCGGCGAATTAGTGACTGTGACAAATTTCAAATCAATCGTTCGGATAATTTAGGAGATCTCTTATATATGAGAGAAATAGTATATATATCAGTTAAGACGAGGCTGAATAGGCTTCTCCTGGATAAGTTTGTTGAGCTTTAACTCACCGTCAGGCGTGAATTCGTCAAATGTATTAAGAAACCTCACCAAAGCAATTTTTAAGCAAAAATTAAGGATTTTATTTGTAACTAATCATTATCTTACCTCCGGTGTCACCCTGATGAAGTGAATGGTTAACCCTTGGATATCAGTCTTAAAGTGCGGATATTTATTGAATAGTTTTTCACGTTCGCTGTAAAATATTTTTATTAATTTTTACAATATGAATATACAACTTTTTAAGCCCTGGAGTGCTAAGGTTTTATTCCACCCGGTCTGAGTGACTCCCACGTACTCACCAGATATATTGTGCTAGATTGTGCTTTGTATTTTGGTCTTTCATTTTAAATGATGAATTAGTAGAATTGAATGAACGAAAAACATATTGTCATCTTAGCTCTCGTGATAAGTGTTGCTGAGTATTGTTTACATTTCCTGTAGTATTAAAGACAACCACGTACCATAAGTTGAGGTCGCACTCATTGATTTTGATTTATGAGCCATTATATGTGTAAGATGCGATAAAATAATGGATGTCTTTTGGTTAGTTTAGTTGAAGGCATGTTTGTAAATCACATACCTGAACGAGTATTCTTCTGACCAGTATTTCAGCCATCCCTCTAACTGCTTGCTGTTGAAACCATACTCGAAGGATACACCTTTTAGAGGAGGAGCCAATGGGTGACGATCCCTTAGCCGGTCTTTCAAGTCCTTAATCATCTGAAGATATTTCATTCAATTGTATAAAGGAAATAAACATTCATGAATATATATAGCTTTGACCTTCTTAAATAACTACAACAAGAATGAAAATTAGCCTTCGTTTAAGATGAACCCTTGGAGATGACGATCCTCCTGCCTTATTCTAGAGCTTAATTGGGCTATCTCAGATAATCTTAAAATATAATGAATCACTCAAACTTTACTTGGTGGTAGGGCTTTGTGCAAGCCCTTCTGGGTAAGGGTACTCATCAAATTTCTTCCACCAAACAGCAATACGTAGTATCGTTTTGTTCCGGTATAAAGGGTGTATGAGCCTGAGTAATTACAGACACTAGGGACATTACATATTACTTTTCAAGATGACACATTAAAGATATAAGGAATGGTACCTACTTCTTACATCCCCAATGTATATGGGCAATGGTGAACATTTACCTTCAAGAGGCCTATTTATCCGTCGGCCTTCCTTTTTTATTTAAAAAAGACGTTATAATAAGACGGAAATAAACGTAAATATTCAGCTAAAATTTACTTTACTTTACTTACTTTTATACTTTATTGTACACCACAAAGACAAAAAGAATACAAATCATGGATACAGCCTAAATAAAAGTAGCATACAATTTTGGCGACCTTATCGCTATATAGCGATAAATATAAACGGAGTAAGTGATAACTCATAGGATATGAGGTAGGTAATTTATATAAACAAGTAAAAATATATATATAAAAAATAAAATGGTTTTACGAACAATTACTTTAACTCACCACTTCACTGAATTCTACTTTGAATGGTTTTATACTGTCATCCTTCTTGGATTTTGATAGCTCAGTTCCCCACCACTCTTCAAGGTCAATTTCCGGTAATGGAGGTGGACTTCTTAGGTATAGGAAATAAACTAGAACAGAGGCTACCGCTACCAGGACGGCAAGGAGTATTCGTCCCATCTGTGAAAAATTACACAACCCCAAACTTACTGATACTGTAGCAGCGTTGATGTCCTAATAATGCAAATGTCAACTTGCCTATTTCAGCTATGGTGGATTACCCACCACGCTGCTGTGGTGTGGCATATCGCAGAATATCTTTCAGCACTTGTGCTGGCTTACAAATGTACTTACATTAAGGTGGAAAATGTATTCATTGGGTCATTTATAACATAGATATAAATAAAAAAGCACACACGTCATTTAGTTTATCTGTCTGTGTATAAGTCAAGCAAAAACAATAATAATAATAATAATAATATCCTGGGACATTTTTCACACACGGCCATCTGATCCCAAATTAAGCTTGTACAAAGCTTGTGCTATGGAAACCAGACAACTGATATACTACATATACTACTTTTCTTTTTGTAAATACATACTTATATAGATAATTACACCCAGACTCAGAACAAACAGATATGTTCATGCACACAAATGTCTGTCCTGGGTGGGAATCGAACCCACAACCTTCGGCGTGAAAGGCAAGTATCTACCAACCACGCCAACCGGCTCATCAAAAAACAGCTAGGAAGATTATTATAATTAGATATAATTTATATTAAGGACTTATGTAGACGGCGCCGCAGCCGCGCCGTCGCCGCAACGCGTAAACAGGTAGACGCTAATGCAAGACCAGCGCGGCGCCACGGCGTTGTCTTAAATTAATACATTCCTTTGTGTAAAAACTATACAGTGATATGGAAATATCAAATGAGTGTAGTGCAGAGGCAGTGCGGTGATAGCGTGGCGTCGCGGTAGCGTTCAGTCTAAGTAGTTACGCGATGCCGCTGCGGTGCCGTGTACACGAGCCCTTATTCAGTAACATGTTGTTATGCAAGATTATAAAATAACTTACACATACAACGCGCACGTACATAAAGATAAATACAGAGTCCACAATGACTAGTCACTTTGTCTCGCTAAGAAATATGATATTTTTTATTTATTTATTGTAAGAAAAAAATGCACATCAATTACATTAACCTTGAGTTTATTAAATAAAATAAAAGTAATATATTTTAATTGCTTATTTCCATAACAAGATTAAAACGTAATTCTAAACAGATGGTCATTAATTTACTAATTAATATTCCACCGCAAACCATCAATGTTCTGTGTTAATGTATTCCAGTTTGAAGTATAAATGAACTAGCGTAAATAGTGTAATTACATACATAATATTTGGTACTGATTTTGATATTACATAATATAATTACTAAACAAAATTATTGAGTATCAGCACTACCCTAATTATAATAAAAATAGACTTTGAAAAAAAGAATAACAACAATGCCCGTTTATAAGAAACTACTAATATTCCTATTTACTCCACCAATTAGGCGTACAGTTTCTGTTAGGGGTGCATCTTTTACATCGTAAGGCGGGCGTAACCCATTGCGCTATGGACGCATCATAATAATATAATAACCAATAATAATGTACTATAATGATAGTATTATTTTCTGCTGCATTAAATTTCAACAAAATAAAATAATTTAAAAAGATCAAAAGCGTATGAGAAGCAATAAGGTTTCATGCTAAATAGTGTCTGGTCATAATGTTACCAAGATACAAATTTTGCATTGACAAAAATATTTTTATGTAATTTGGTATTTCGTATATCTATCGTATTACCACTGGCTTGCTTTTCACACTGGGACACAGACACACAAAGCGATTGTGTGATAGAATAACTTGTGGTACCATCAATGTTCAAAATTGTACCACAAATAAATCATTCACAATAAAATTGATTCCACATTTCTATAATGGGCACCATGTTATTTACTTTCAAGACAATTTTTACATAAGAACTCTTTTAATTTAAGATTTAATTAAATATTCGCAAATAAAAATAAATAACAGTACCAAATTGAACAATTGTACTACAAATGATCGGATTAATAAAAAGAATGTTAACTAAAATATTATAATAATATACACCTTACTTCTGAGTAGAAATCCAATTAATATAATCAAAAGAAACATTTTGTATTATATCAGTCTTAATTCACGTCTTAACTATCACGTTATCAATGATAAACTGGTGATATGAATGAAGTGGCATTTGCACGATCAGGTCTCACGAAAAATGATTTGAAATTAATTAAAAAAATAGATGCAAAGAATTAATTTGCATAATTGCGAGTTCATGCTTAGCGGTAGGTTTTGCTTATAAAGATTTTTACTTGCCAGTGAAAAAAATAAACGATTGAATGATTGCTGGATCTCGTGTAGCAATCAGCAAATAGTATGTTACCAACGGAGTTTCTTGCTAAAATCGAAATTTCTTTTATTATATTTTATCAAAAATAATTTAATTAATTGGTTGATTAAAATTATTGATATTATTGATTGATAAATAATTTGTTTTAATGTAATTTTATTGTGCCTGCATGCTTAGCCAGCCAACATCTCAATATACGTTTCAAGACATGGTATTAATTTGCAATATACGTATTGGTTTGAATTTGATGTCGTAGTCTAGATAACTTTTTAATGGGTGAATTCGTGCCAGTTGACTTTTTCTTTTGAGTTGATGTTAGCTGTCTTCGTGGGATTCTGAATTTCTTAGTCGCTCTAGATGGTATTCAGCGAGTCTTACCACGATTGACTCAGTATTTTTTAATATGTTTATTAAGTTTTAAGATATATGTATAGTTCAAATTGCCTTGAACTTAATGACGAATAAAACTGCTTATTGTTAAGAGCGTTTTTCTATCCTATTTGTTAAATCAAATGAACAATTTCGGTATATTTATCAATGTATTAGAAATGTAAGTATAATTTGTATGTATGAAAATAAAAAATTGAAATACTTAGATAAAAATACCCGATCGATGTCTTTATCTCAAATTATCTTATCATTAAAATTACTAGTAAGTATTAATTTTTATTAAATACATAGTTACAATACTTTATTTATTTTATTATATTAGTTTTACACAAACATTAATTCGTATTTAATTTGGTATAGTTACAGTCTGCAAATTCTCTCTCCCTCTGCTTCTGTTAAGGCAAAGGTCTCCTTCCTTCTTGAGGAGGTTTAGTGTTATTCAGTAATATTAATATTATTTAAAGACCAATTCAAATTATTCTAATAATAATTTTCATGTTTCTAACTTCAAAAAAAAACTCTTTATTTCACTATGTCACATCTCCTATTTCCTACTTAAAATGAAATTTATTCCAGCTGCTGCTCCATTGTGGTTTCGTTTATACACATTTGGCAGAATTTCATTCAACAGACAGGTTTCCTCACGAAGTTTGCCTTCACCGCTGAGATAAATTAAGAGCACAAATTAGCCACTGGTAACAGGCTCTTACGTAGTAGTTTTTAAAACATTAATTTTATCTAAGTACTTCGCATGACGATAATAATTGAATGAGTCTAATTTTCATTTTGAAATATGTAAAAACGTATTATCAAAATATAACTCAAAGGGGTTTTTTGGCACCCTATGAATTTTCTGTAACCGACACAACACATACATGAATTGAAAAATTTCATGATAATCGGTTGAGTAGTTAATACATTAAAGTGTAATAAACAAACAGTAAAATCCATATTTATAATATTTTTCACTTTTGAGTTGATGAATCTGTTTTAGATTAATATAATACGACACGGTTTGACCGATCAGGCAGTTTCTGCTTATTTTTATATAAATAAGTTTGATATATAAGAATAAGCCGAGATGGCCCAGTGGTAAGAACGCGTGAATCTTAACCGATGATCGTGGGTTCAAACCCGGGCAAGCACCACTGAATTTTCATGAGCTTAATTTGTGATTATAATTCATCTTGTGCTTTACGGTAAAGGAAAACATCGTGAGGAAACCTGCATGTGTCTAATTTCAATGAATTTCTGCCACATGTGTATTCCACCAACCCGCATTGGAGCAGCGTGGTGGAATAACCTCCAAACCTTCTCCTCAAAAAGAGGAGAGGAGGCCTTTAGCCTATCAGTGGGACATTTACAGGCTGTTACGGTACGGTACGGTAAGTTTAATATTCTAATAATATTCGATAGACTTTTGCCATGTTGAAATAAACAATACAAAACTCATTCGGTACCCAAATTTATAGCTAATTCATTTTTACATTTTGGTACATCCAAGGGGATCCCCACCTCTTAACTTTTCTCTCAACAGTGGGATACGTATATATCTTTGTACTACTATACCAATAAAGAGGGGTGCCGGAAAATCCTTGAAATATTGAACTATATATGACAGCGTTAATGCCTTGTTTATTGCTAATGTTGAATTTAAGTAAATAAATGTTACCTATATAATAGTCTAACTAGGTATTGGTTGTGACGTGTTATATTGATGTATATAGAATGAGGCGAATCTGGAGGTATATTTAAAATAAAATAGTGAGTGTTCAAATTATGAGTCCGTGGAATGTTGACAAGAATGCCAGCAGTACTTCTTTGAATCGCAATTTCGATCCTCTGGGCGAAAAATTAACCAGCTCACCTGTTACCAGTGAAGGCAGTAAGACGAGGTCTTATATTTCTAATGATATATATTAATTTTATTAAGTAGACACTTATTATGTTTTTATTTTAATAATTAAACATTTAATGTAAGTATTTCTTGTATATAGACATGTAGAATAATAGATATAAGGCAAGACAATCCTTGAAATAATTACGTCTATATTTGAAGGTATTATAATATTTACTTTATGCAAACCAAGTTTCTTATATACAAATGTGAACTGTATTTAAAAACATTAATGGAAATCAAAGTAAAAACTATTTATAAAACCATACGATTTCATGTTGCAACGCGAATTTAACTTCGATTGGGTAACTTATATTGTTTAATTAAATTAAATTATAATTCATTTTGTGATTGCATGCATATATGTAAATGTAACTATTTTATGCAAAAATGATAACCTACCTTAAGATAAACAAATAATTATATAAATAATGACACAACTCTCGCGTAGCACTTATAAATAAAGACTGAATTTATATCGGGATTAATATTAAATACGATAAAAAAAATTGTTATTTGAAATTCAACTTCACGATAAAGAGATAAGATTACTTTTAATGTAAACGTTGTTACGACCTTTTATTATGCAAGTAATAAAATGACTACAATTGACCACGTCGTTTTAATAAGATAATGTACACCTTCCATTGATAAGGTAATTGGGAGAACGGTTCGAATATTTATTTTATTATTAAAGTCATG
Source organism: Nymphalis urticae (assembly GCA_905147175.2). Taxonomy (NCBI): domain Eukaryota; kingdom Metazoa; phylum Arthropoda; class Insecta; order Lepidoptera; family Nymphalidae; genus Nymphalis; species Nymphalis urticae. Next base: position 687,131 of record LR990008.1, read on the forward strand.
TAAGTCATACCTATTTAATCAAAATGATTGTTTTTTTTTTAATTTGAAATATGAATATAGGGGAAATGAGCCACCTAATGGCAAATGGTCATCACTGCCCATAGACATTAGCCCTGTGAGAAATATTAACGATCCCTTGTTAAAACTTGTACAAAGTTTACGAATAATGCTAACGGTAAGTTTTGCTGTTTGGTGATAGAATATCTGATGAGTATTATAATATATTTCGGGCGCACAACCGGGGCCGTACAACCAATTAAAAAGTCACGTCAACGAACTCACTTTCTCATTTATAAAATCATTTGGAGTTAGTCAGTGGTTGGAGCATATGAATTTCAACCAGGTTAAGGGGCTTAAGCCCGGACAAGGAAATTAGTTTCATGTACGTAATTTGAATGGTAAAATATCAAATTTACAAGTCCACACATCATTTTTATTTTGAGGGCAAAGTATCTTTTCCAAATGTTTTCAATCTTATAAAACGGGTGACTGTTTTAATGTTGTCCTCTTTATTTAGAAGGACTTATGCAGAAAACCTTACTTTTATACAGACCAAAGATTATTGTAACCAGGAAGAGTTAAGACATGTAAACGACAAGAACGAAGTTAAGACAAAAAAGCTTCGACATTGAGTTTACGAGCTACCATTGGTCGAGGTCTTGATTAAGTGATCTATGATATTAATTGTGGATACGCGAAAAATTGCCAGTTTGGCAAAAAATTTGGTACAATTAAAGTGATTCTAAGTTATGTGGAATAGTGCTATATTATTAAATATAATAAGAAAAATGTATTTTGGATAGGATATGCGTAAAATCCGTTCTTAGTAAGCGTCTACGTCGGTGATGAAGTAACTGCGATAAATTTCAAGTCAATCGGGCAGATAGTTTAGGAGATCTCGTGATAAGTGTTGTTTCGCGTATAAATAGATTTTATAAAGCTATATTAATCTAGAAATGTTTGTAGTGCATAATATAGCAGAACCATTAGCAAATTGCTTGAAATATGTGAATTTAAGGTTTTTGTATATCTAGGTACACTCTTTCTTCGATTGGAATAGGTTGTTTACTGTGTACATCATGCTATGACCCTCGAAGGCGGAACGCTAATGCTTAACCCCGGACACCGCACGGACCAGCTAGTATTAAAAAAATACACATATTATTCAGAGTAATAAAGTTCCACAATCAATAAAAAATATCAATTTATACAACCCTCTTTTATTATGGTTTAAAAACGAATCTGCAATTCAATTACGCTTCAAAATATTTTATTAGCTTTTTATCTCTAATCTCGAGCGGCGCCCGGTCGCGTGGCTAGTGTTAATATTGTAATGAATATGTGTTATATCTGTGGGAGAGGAGATTAAGTACCTACGTATCTGTAACTAGCAAGCCATCCTATATTTGTTGATACTATTTTAATATTGTTTGAGATGTGTTGCAAAACAAATGCTACAAACCACGCCACTAGTTTACTTTGAGTAGCGTCTAGATATCTCGGCCATAATTAATACATATATTACAATATATACAATAACAGCCTGTGAATATGCCCACTGCTGGCTAAGGCCTCCTCTCCCTTTTTGAGAAGGTTTAAAGAAGAGAAGGTTTTTGAGAAGGTTTGAGCTTATTCCACCACGCTGCTACAATGCGGGTTGGTGGAAATATACAATATATATGGTTTATATATGTAGATAAACAAGCCTAAAGAATTTTAGGGTTAATGATACAGACCTTTATAATTTTACTTGTGCGAAGTTGGGAATGGTAGCTAGTCACTAATAAAACCCGCCTAAAATACGAAAGATCTACGTAAATACGTCGACCAATATTTGAGATTAGTTATAATATCAAGATGATAAAAAGATGATAAAACAACGGACCACCGCCGCACGCATCGCAAACGTGTGAAAAAGATTTATAAATGACTTCCGATCCACCATACATTATGGGATTTAAGTCAATAAGGGTGAAAATATTGGGGTTGCAACCACTCATGAATGAAAGAAGGGATTATCGACAAATGACCTGCCTGAGAGTGCGAGATAAATTTGTAACAATATATTGTATTAATATTTATTTTCATTGTTTTAATTTAGTACTTGTCATACTTTTTGGTTATTTGCTATTTTGTAAATTACTTGCTTTCACCTGTGTCTTAGGGATGGGGGCTGGTCGACCTGACCATCAGATATAAATAGCCTATGTTCATCCTTGAGATTCAAACTTGCTTCATACCAAATTTCATTACAAACGGTTCAGTGGTTTAGCCGTGAAGACGTTACGTGGTCGTGACGTGGCTTTATCCGTGCAGTGACGGAGAAAGAATACATTTCACTGCCCCTTTCCCATGGGTGTCGTAAGAGGCGACTAAGGGATATCATCTGGTGGTAGGATGATAAACATCCGCCTGGCTTGTTACCACCGTACGCATGGTGAAAATCTCGTGAAGTGGCTTGCAGCCGCGTTTCGAGGTCAGCCAGCGTACAGCCAGTGCCCGAGCGAGCATTGCCGCGATGGGTGTTGGTCCAGTGGAGACGGCTGCTGAACCAATGCCGGGGGAAACACGCCTCCACACTTTGCCCATCCCTATCGTGGCAATACGTCGCTCGCTTCACGTCTCTTTACGAGGCGTGAAGAGGCATCTTGCGGGCCGGCAAGGCGAGGGCGGCTAGTGCAGAATCTTCTTCCCGACTGTACTGGCCGTACTCGCGTTTGGACTCTACTACCACTTAACATCAGGTGGAGTAGAGTCATTTGCCCACCCGGGAAATATAAAAAAAAAAAAAAAAAACGTGACATACAGACAGATTTACTTTCGCACGTATAACATTAGCGCGAAAAAAATATAAAACGCGATATTTTTTTTTGTGGAATTTGAATAAACTGTATTTATCCAAGCTTTTATTTAACTTGAGTACTTATATTTGTTGGTTTGTTCAGGTCAAATCTTTCAAGGTGAATCAGAACTACTCCTTTTTATCCTACAGAGTTGATTTTTTTCACGTTGGTTCGGTTCGGATAACAAATGAAGATCCCAATCAGATTAACAGCACAGACACAATATGTTGTATATGTTAATTTTTTACTCATTCCAAAAATAGCATATACTATAAAGAAATATAAATACAATATTTAAAAAAAGAACAACCTGTTAAGTGCTTGTTATAAAAAAAATATGTTCCTGCAATCATCTATAAGCTTCTAGTACAAATTGTATTAATTAAATCCCTGTATCAACACCCGTCAGCGCATTATTGATTGTTCTTATCTGTGGCGCACACTTGCCCCTCCACACCCCCGAGGGAGGTGAAGGCAAACTGTTAGGTATTCCGTTACTTTTACCGAAAAAGGTCGTATGTTAAATAAAACGTAGCAAGCAAAACCCGGTTGTCGTTGTCTGCCTGTATATATGTCAATTTTCATGGGGATCGGTTGAATGGTACTTATAGAAGTTTAGTTGATGTCACGCTACCGAACGACGTATTAGAATAAAATATATAGAATAAAGACTTTTTCCAGGATGACATATACAATAAGGAAAATACATAAACTGTAAAATTAAATTTTAAAATTATTGTTAATAATATTTACTTTATATTACGAAAAAATAACCATTTATGGTTTAATTATAAATAATTTATTATAAATAAACTTTTCTTTTTGCAAGTAAAAATTACAATGCACGATAAAAGAATAATTCAAAAATAAAAAAATATAGTTGAAATATATTAAAGGTATGTTGCAATTATTTTTACTGTTTGAAGAACTGGTTTAAAAAAAAACGCTGTTTTTGTTTTTAAGATTGAAAGGATACACTGGAATTAAAAACTCATTTTGTTAATCGACTTATGGACGAACTTAGGATTTTATTATATGTGGAGAGAGCATAGGTATTTTCGGATCGAATGTAACATTTACAAAATCTCATATTTTTAATGTTACTTTTTTAAATAATAAATAAAGTAACTTAATAGAAAGGAAAGGAGGTTAGGCGCCTAAGTAGTAATTTTTTTTATAAGATTTACTTTCCGCCATGTTTTTATTAGTTTCTTGTGTTATATTAGTTTATTCCACTCTGTAAACAATTTTCCTTTTTTTTCTATTATAAAATTACTTATATATAATGTCACAGCCTATAAATATATTAGCGCTGGGTTTAGGCCTCTCCGTTTGGGGTTTATTTCACCACTATGCTCCAAGGCGGGTTAACGATTACACGTCGCGTCGCAGTCCCGCCCCGCCCGCTCTCACCAGTAATTTACATGGCATGACATGTATTGATAGACTGCCAAACACATGCAGGTTTATTTCACATACGTGGTGTTTACTACATCTCTAGCATTTACTGGCCTACTTGGAATTGAATCTGTATCTTCAGTTAACATACCCGTGATCTATCCACTGAGTTATTTCGCCTCGTACCACAAATGTAGTGAAAATATTATTATAAAAATAAAACACTTCGATATCCTTTACAAGAATCGTTCTATACCCTGATTTTACAATTTTAAAAAGTTGCTTGAAAGGAAGAACTTTTAAATCCATAATTTTTCGGCTCTCAGTTAAAAGATTAATTAGGAACTTTAAAACTTTTAATATCTGTGAAATGAGGGCTTAAGGGGCTACATGGAAACATGGAATTTAAAGTCTTTAAGTGATTGATTCTCTTTTATTTATTTAAGGTAAAGCAGGTGAATGGGCCGGTTGATGGTAAGTGGTTTCTTTGGTTCATGTATTCAGGGACTGGGAACTAATGTTATTGATTTACTAAAAAAAATTTTTGCAATCATCTAAGTTCCTGCTCTTGTCGAGCTCGATGATGGCAACATACCTCATAGACTGAACTGGTTCTTTCGTAACGGTAATAATTTGGCGACGCTAATTTCAGTTACAAATCTATCAATTGTTTTCAATGTTAAAGGCTGGTGCCACAATGGAAAATTTTGCAGTAAACAAATGGTGAAAATATTTGTCTCTATTTCCGAATTAAATCTTTTTTTCGTTGTCGGTTATTGTGAAAAGATATAAAACATCTGTTATTGGTAATGTACACTGGTGACATGGTTGGTTAATTTTTCGTTCAGATCAATTCAATCCTGGTTAATTGCGATTTAAATATATAAATTTTCACTCTGAGCGATCATACACGTTACTTATCTTTTTACCCGCTATTAAATCGTTTGACTCACTAAATAACTTTTAAAATGAACAAATTAAAAAATAAATAAAGAAAATACTTAGCAACATTTATATTTTATATAATAAAAAGTATTTTACACGATCATAATTACAAAAGATTTTTACAGTATACATTTTTTCACAATATCCCACCGCCATTATATTCATCATATTAAAAAAAAAAAACTATGTTGTAGGTATATACTATAATTCAGTCTTAGTTTTATGAAACTCTCTGAACCGCTTAACTGCTTTGTAGACATCGTCAGCGAAAACTTTCGGCATTTCGAATGCGATGAAGTGTCCGCCGTCATCCAGAACTGTGACTCCTAGGAGGTTGGAGTTTTTACACCGGATGATGTTAGGTGGTTGGTAGAACAGCTCATTTTTCGCTTGTAGAGCCCAGGTTGGTACTGATGAAGATATTCTAAAAAAGAAGTTTAGTTTCATTATTTTTTATCCTTTTGTTTGTTGCTTGTTTGTTACTTGATGCTTTATGCAAGCTCGTCTGTGTAGGTACCACCCACACATTAGATATTCCGCCGCAAAACAACAGTAACAGTTTGTATTATTGTTTACCGGTTTAAGGAGTGATTGAGTCAAGCAGTCGAGGGTCATAAGGATTTTATTTTTTACTTAATGTCAATGGGCGGTGATGACCACTTACCAACATAATAAAAATAATATGAGTAAAGCTATATTTAAAAACATTTGCTTTGAAGCGAATAGACCTATGGAATTATTTTGATCATTAGTTACGGATATTTTTTTTATATGTTTTTGTATTAAATTGTTCATACCTCTCTATATGCAGGCCTCGATTTTTCTTGCTCATGTTTTCAGCATAAAGTCTCATCGAGGTGGTTATGGAGTTGCTTGCCCAGTAGACCATGAGGTTGTCGATGAGCTGATCCTTGCTGAAGCGGAATGTCAATCCTCCATTGGATAAGGTACGGTGTTCGAACCGAGTCCAAGATGAGAATTTCTCCAAGATATACGATAGAAGACCAGCCGGAGAATCCGATAACGCCACTCCTAGAAGTTTAAAGGTTTTAATGATGAGCAATTGTAAATAAATTGAAATTTTAAAATAGCAAATTGAATTATTATTATTTATATCGTGCATTAAAATCATATAATATTTTATTGGTTGGGCGCTTTATTAATCATGTGAACTTTTCTTAAATTAAATTTAAACATATTCATTGTCAAAGGTGATAGAACGATTTATTTCACTTATGTAGTGTGACAGACTGGTGGAATAATCTCGTAATTTATAATTTAATTGTAAATTGCGAGATATTTTGCGACCTTATTATTTTAAATTGCCTTTGTACTCACCCACAGTGTCAGGTTTTGTGGCTTGTAGGTGCATGTATCCAAATTCCTCCATTAAATACGAGAAGTATGTCTTTAAAGAATACATTCTATCGGCCAGATGTGGTTCAACAATAAGTGATGGGAAGAAAGCACCAATTATGGTTTTTAGCACAGCACAGCCGTTCTATAAACAATTTTAAAAGGTTAATAAGATATACAATCAAGTAGTCACCGCTGGCAATAGAGATTTAAAAGAAATATTACCCATCCCTAGTAAGTAGTGCCGTTTTGCGGCAGAATATTTGATGAGGGGGTGGTACTTACCCAGGTGAGCTTGCGCAAAGCCTTATCATCAGTACTTAATAATAAATAAATCGAATCCAAAATATACTTCAATCAAATAGGCTTTTACGAGCACTTAATAATTCTTCATTTTACAAAATTGAATTACAAGTTCATTATATATATAGTTATTATATATATAGAACATATGTGTATCTAGAATATATGTATGAATGTACATGTGTCTAGAAAAACCATCAAAGTATTCAGCAGGTAGTCTTTTGCACTAATTAAATTACATGGTCTGTTAATTACTCACATAAATATCAAGGAATATTAATTCCATGTTATTTTAATTATCTACTTTTTACCAGACTTTTTTATGAAGAACATGAGAATTAAATTTCATAAATGGTAAAGCTGAAATATTTCCTGACCTGTACAATTAGCATGTTCGAGTGCATTCCTAATATGTCATTCTGAAACATCGTTGCCATCTGGTTGGCGATGATAGCGCCCCAGTCGCCTCCCTGGACGTAAAACTTTTTGTGTCCGAGTCTGTTCATCAGGTTCTTGAAAATCACCCCGATTTGTGCAGAACCGAGGCCTGGACGAACAGCAGCCTGGAATTATTAACTTTTATTAAATAAACATAAATAAACAAGATCTTTTTCTGGGATTAAAAGGAACTCAGAAAGAACACAAACTTAGAATACACAGAAAAAAGCTTAAAATGTTGGTCTCATGTAAGTGACGTTCGTCTTTTTTGAGAATATATAATATATAGATTCTTTGAACTGAATAAAGCAGCGAGATTTAAAAAGCTCCAAACTTTCTTTTCAAGAGCCCAGCAGTGAGTAATTGACAAAGTAAATCAGTAATAAGTATTTACTCGTATATATATTGCCTTACAAAAATAAATTAAAAACTGTATTTTTGACTTAATATTTATCATTTAATATATTTATTTTCGTTGAACATATTTAAGTCAGGTACTTACATCGGAAAACCCGTAACCAGGCAAGCTTGGAACAATTACTTCAAAGACGAAATCATATCCTGAAACTGGGTTTGTTAAAAGAGGTATGGCTTCGTAGAATTCTCGCACGGAACCCGGCCAGCCGTGCATAAGGAGTAGAGGGACCACCGTGACACCTGGTTGAACCTAAAAGTTAAAATTTGCTTATTAATATAACCGTAATGTTATATATAACGGAGCTCATGGTCATATTAAGATTTAAAAAACGTATAAGATATGTAAAAAATGTATAAGTTAGGTATATGTAGCTATTGTAGGTAAGGTATAAGGTTCGACGGACGAAAAAAAATAAGAAACTTTTTATCAAGAGTCTATAAGGTGGTTGAATTATATCCGCTAGATTTAATTTCAGTTACGGTGGCAGATCTCAAAGACTAACCATGTGCGTAGAAATATTATATAGCAGTTTTGTTTACGCACACAAGTGTGTGCTTATATAAAAGTGCACTCTTTATTTCCTTACTTTCCTCTATACTCCGATACGATCGTAAATATGCAGGAAGAAGGTCTTTACGTGCTCTCCGAGACACGGGAATATAACACTTCAAACTTCGTAACTCCATACTGCTAATGCGAATTTCGTAAAATCAGTAACTTTGACTTATTCGAAGACTTATGGCAACACCTAAGTATCTACAGTCTTATAATCCACCCAACCATTACATCATTAAAGTCCAAAAACGAAGACCATAGTTACGATCATAATAACATAGTCCAACAAATCGCATATAGTTTCAATAAATCGCAAATATAACGTAGAATACTTCGATCACTAATAAGAAGTTTTTATTAGTGATCGAAGGTAGAATAGTATAAAGTGTAAACTTTTTATATAATACAACTTTTATAGAATATGAAGGGACCATCCTGTGGTAAGTGGTGGAGGAATAAGTAAAATTAATAAAAAATAAAACAATATAGATAACGATCATATGGCTTTTAAAAATTTGTCATGAATAAGGAACGAATATGGAATCAGACAGTTCAGTGACTGCGCTGGTCGGTTAAAGAATAAAGTCAAATGTTTCTGTGTGAAAACGTCATAGTGTGTGTAAGTGTGAACACAAAGTGCTCCGCCCTCAGTTCGATAATGTGCGCAGACACGACTCACGAGGGTGCAAAGTCGATTTAAACTATTATTACATTGTTAAGCATACGAAACAGCTTAATATGTTAATATATGATTGTTGAAATAGCGTTTTAAGGTATACTCGCTATAATTTTCGAAGATTTATTAAAAATTGTAATGTTGATATTTCCTACCTACCTTCCATTAGGAGTATGAGGGAATAGAAAGTGTCCCTGTGTTTGTGCACTATAATATCTCCTGTGCAGTTGGCTACTATACTTTGTAAATGAAAGCCTTGACTTAAATCTATTAGAAGAACGTCAGATCAAACCATTGATGTATTTATCTATTCGAAGACATTTTTTGCATGAATTGGTTAATCTACTTATGCTTTTTAAATCAAGTTTTTATATAGCAAAATAACTTACTTCAGGCTTAACCCTTATGAAGTGTATATTTAGACCTTGTATGTTGGTCTTGTACTGTGGGAATTTATTGAAAAACTTCTCCCTATCTGCAAACTTATATTCTTCCGACCAGTATTTAACCCAGGGTTCGATTTCCTTGGAATTGAATCCATATTCGAATCCAACACCTTCAAGCGGTGGAACCAATTGACGTTTGTTTTGTAAGCGATTCCTGAGGTCTTTTATCATCTGAAAATAGAAATTCGGTTTTTAGAAAATACTTTACACTTTTTAAGGAGACAAATCTATGTCTTTGAGAAATTAAGGTTGAAAAAGATAAAAAAGGTGAATATTGGAGTTGAATTTTAAAAGGATGAAGAATTTATGTATTATAACTACCTACCTAAAGGTAATTACTTCTTTTGGGCCATTATTGTTTTATTTATTTTGTGGGTTTTATTATCTTAAAGGCAAGAGTGAATACCGACATTTTCTAGAAAAGTGCGTTTCATCTTAATCTTATTATTATCATAGTTGCGGTTAGTCGTAAGTCAATAAAAAAAAGGATGGTAGCAAGGATGAGATGTATTACTGAGGATATGAGTATAGAGAAATGAAAGGAAGAGAAGAAGACAGCGTGCCCACACCTTTTTAGGGGGTTATTACTATTTCTTAGACTGGACTACAAACCTCATCAGTAAATTTAACTTGAAAAGGTTTGATGCTAGCGTCTACTTTTCCCTTCGTGTCCATAGGTCCCCACCACTCGTTGGCGTCTAGTTTTGGAGGAGATTCCGGCAACAACACTGGTAGTGCACACCATGTTACTATACCGATTAATGTGACCAGAACAGACAAAACCACTAGTTTCCCCATCTAGAAAAAAATATATAAATTCATTAGTTGTGGTTGAAACAATTTATATAAGATTTAAGGAACTTGAACGCAGACACCTGGTCCAGCTTTTAACTCTTTCCGGTCGTGCGAGATTTACTGTCTCGTCCTATTATGAGAGTTAAGGAATAGAAATTGCACTTTTGTTTTTCCACCAATCACCAACAAAATAAAACACAAACAACAGCTTAATCAACAGTCTTAGAAATTAGTGAAATCGTAAATAAGATACTAATGACTTGAAACGATTGCCCCCAAGGTCATTTTAAATAAAGTAATTACTATAATTACTTTATTTAAAATGACCTTGTATCCCTTTGAATTTCTTACGCCAGTTTTCAAGTCCGAGTTGCTTATTTTTGAATTTTTCCAAGCTATATTTTTAACAATCAATAAGCAAGTGTTACGCTTCTATATTGAAAAATATGTTTGACCCTAAGTGACAATATATAAGAATTAATATTTTTATTTTTGTCCTCTATGCGTTCCTGAACCAGTCATCAGACTGTGATGAATGACTTTTGACTTTGATTTTAGGTAAATCATCGTCGTTATCATTTAATTCCAAGCTCTCAATCTATTTACAACTTACTAAACTATATATAAAAAAGTAAAAACAAAACTGTTAGTCAAACATTTTTTTTTGTTCGGCAACTGACATTGACCATAATAATTATTTAATTAAATTCAAGAACACATGCAATAAAACAGTATATAACCATAAGTCGGTTTTCGACATCGAGGTCTTACAGGATAGATTTGCAGATGTTTTTTGTTACGAATCTTGATATAAGCGGTTCATATTACTAAAGACCTGTTTTAATCGCCTTGGCCTATGCACTATTGTTTCTGTGCAAATGAGTGTTATGTATAATAAACAATACGTAAATTACAATCTTATTCGATTTTTAAATCTTTGACTACCCTCTTATTCGTTTGTTTATATATTATTTTAGTCATGAAGAACGTTAAATAGCTACTACTATTTGATCAATTAAAAATAATACCTCTTTATAAAGTCAATTAAGGTATTAAGCGTAAAAATTATTTGCATTTATTAAAAGCACAAAAGTAGTATGTTATTCTAATACTATAATTTGTGTTAAATAAGTCGAATATTAACTTTGGAAGTCGCATGTAACGAAGCGATATATAACGAGAAAAATAAAACTGATTCATGTTTTATTGAAATATTTCTTAAGTTGTTATAGAGTTAACACTCGTCATAATAATTACTTTTTTATATAATAGGTAAGCGTATGAGCATATGGGCCACCTGGCGGTAAGTGGTCACCAACACCCATAGACATTGGCATTGTAAAAATGTTAACCATCGCTTACATCGCCAATGCGCCACCAACCTTTGAGACTAAGATGTTATGTCCCTTGTGCCTGTAATTACACTGGTTCACTCACTCTTAAAACGGGAACACAACAATACCGACAGCTGTTTTGCGGTAGAATATCTGATGTGTGGGTAGCACCCACGCGAGTTTGTACAAAGTCCTACCACCAAGTATACCTACTTAAATATAGTGTTTAGTGTACTGTGTCTGAAAGTGTTTATAATCCCTTGCGTACGGGAACGGAGCAGTAACATTTGACCCGCGTGTTACCCCGCAGAACAACAAATACCTATATATACCAAATCAAATCAAATTTTATTCAAAATGACTTCTGAGTATTTTGGTACCGTCATTTTACAAGATTAAATTTAAAACTACCGCCGGTTCGGAATGTAAATTCTACCGAAAAGAACCAACAAACACATTAGTGAGTAATTACCCTTTTTTTGACATGAAATTTAGGTATATAGTTAATTATATACAACTTAATTATTATTTATTCTGCGTGGAAATAAGCGAATACTAACTCTTAACATATTTATCATTAATACGCCTTATTAATTATAGTTATATAATGACATGCCTTTTCTGAGCCAACAACTATAAACATATTACATTTTATAATAAAAATGTGTAATGGAACGCAAAAAATGATGTCTTAAAATCAGTGTTAGTTCCTGAAATAAGTGCGTTCTGAAACGAACTGAACCGTATTAGAATCCGACAGGTTACAGCGTAGATAGTAGATAATAAACTAACATACACTATAATATAATTAAAGTGATATATATTCAAACATAAGAAGTATCTATTAGATAAATAACTGTTTATTATATATTACCAAAACTTTCGGTCAATAATCATCTTACATTAAATTTAAAAAAAAACGATTGAAGTATATAAAAAAACAATTATAAGAAATGAGATAATAGCCGAGATAAGAATTAAATTCACATTACGAATAACATGTAATGATGAAAGGTATACAATGTTTTTCTTACCCTGTTAAATACCTTAACACACAACTCACTCGCTGCGCCGGCGCAGCTAACTGATCTAAATTGTTAATGTTGTTACGCTTATCAATAGTGTTGCCAGCATTTATAATACAAATTCTACTAAAACTTAACTTTATACAATAACTTTATATTTACAATATTATTAATGAATAATTCTTGAATATATATTTGTTACGTGCTATCTCGGAAACGGCTCTGGTACAAATTTTGTAATTAGATAAGGTTTTTCTTTTTAAGTTCATTTAACCTACTAAAAAAGAACAGTATTTTTTTATAACCGACGCCTTGAATACTTTTTATGTTATATAGGTGAGCGGACGAGCAAATGGGACACAAGATGGTCCATCCATAGACATGGCTATGTAAGGAATAAAAACAACACTTAGACGGGCCTGCACAAAGTCCTACCACCAGGTAAAATATCCTATTCCAAAAGAAAATAGTATATATACCGTAGATTTACATATTCCATGCGATAAATATTCGTGCTGTAATTATTATGTTCAACAATGTTTTTGATTATTATATTTTTATTTATCATCAACATCATTCCACTTATATTTCCACTTTAATTTTACTTCCAAAGTTCCGTCAACAACTTTACCGAATTTCAAAACGACATATTTTTAAAAGGCCTTACACCTTACCACCTCCATATTGATTTTTTAAGCGCGGCATCAATAGTTTCACGTAGGTACTTAAAAAAAAACTTTTGTTGGCTCTTTAAATTGGAATTTATTTATTACATTATCTATACATATATACACATAATATGTGCAAAATCCCTGTTGTTGATTCTAAAAAAAAAACGCCTGTATATTATTATAAGACTTCCATAAAATGTACTGAAAAAAAGTTTATTCCTTGATCTTCCAATTATTAAAAGTTGTAAGGGACTTAACTTTTTAATCCTTAATTTTTCGGTTCTCGGTTAAGATAATAAGGTTATTAGAAATTGCGTGAAATCTGTTAAATAGCGATTAAAACTTAACCTTAATTAAGTAGCCTATTTTTGTTTTATTTTATTTATTTATTTATGTCAAGCCATGTTTAGAATGAACTTAAAAATACCCACCTATTAAAATTATAATCACTTCCTAACTATCTAAAACAACGTAGGTACTTAAGATGGAATGGCAAATTTAATTGTACACATTGTGTAACCTCTGTTCTCAAGTAAGTGACTGTAAAATGACTTATTGAGAATAAATGTCTTTAAACCTAATAATAATATTAAACATGAAATATTAATATATTACAGATAAAGATTAATTTGTCAATTAACAGGAGATATATAAAAACCTAAAACAGATATATAACAAAAAAAAAATTATAATTATTCATAGACTAAAAATACATTTTGCTTTTATTTCTATTGTTTATATTCAACAAACGATACGTGTTTTTAGAGTAGGCATGTAAGACCATGAAATAATGTTTTAGTTTTTGAAATATGTGCTACATATTCCATTTCCAGCTGGGAATGATATGGATCTCTTTAGGGAAAAATATTTCCATGTTATTCTAAATCTTAGAGAGCCGAGATGCACAGTAGGTAGAACGCGTGAATCATAATTGATAAACATAGGGGTCAAGTAAATACACATTTATTTATGTATATATATAAATGTGTATATATATATATATAAATGTTATTGTGTCAAATAAAACCTTAGCCCTATAACAATTAAAAAACAAAATACGTTACCCTATATCGGTAATTCTGCAGTATCATCAGGAAATATCAATTTAATGTGTCCTATAAAACTAGGTTACCTTTAAGCAATTAAGGAATAACTTAGCTATTTTAAATTATGTATCAAGACATTACAGTTACTCGTGGTAAGGTTTAGTGCAAGCTCTTCTGGGTAGGTACCACCCACTCATCAGATATTCCGCAAAACAGCAGTACTTAGTATTGTTGTGTTCCAGTTTGAAGGGTACTCACCCTTAGTAGAGCCAGTGTAAGTACAGGCACAAGGGACATAACATCTTAGTTCCAAGGTTGGTGGCGCATTGGTAATTTAAGCGATGTTTAACATTTCTTACAATGCCAATGTCTATGGGTGTTGGTGACCACTTACCATCAGGTGGCCCGTATGCTCGTCCGTCTACCTATTTAATAAAAAAAATGACAATAATAAGCCAATTGACTAACCTGCCTGCTTATTTTTCTTTCGGTAAATATAAAAACAAATAACAAGTAGCGCCATCTAGTATAGAATTCTGGGAACTTCAAGCACTTATTCGTCGGCAGAACTATGAATTATGAATTAAAGGGTACTTAGAAATGTGTACTGTATTCGATAGATGGCGTTAAAATTCAAAATATATGTATTTGACCTTGGGTAGTATAGATTTTACTTTTACCTATATCGGGTTTAACAAAAAATATTATGAAATATGATTGGCAGATTTTTAAAAGATATAGTAATTATAACACTCTTATTTTAAGGAGGATATAATAATAATGTCCTCCAGACCGATTTCGGCCACGGCGGCCAATCTCAAGAGAGATTAACCAACTACGCAGGAGATATTATAGTGCACAAGTGTGTGCGCAAACACAGGTGCACTCTCCCTAAATCTGATATTCCGATGGGACGGCAATCCGACACGACCGGAGAGGGTTCAGGCACAGGTCCAACGGCTTTACGTGCTTTCCGAAGCACCGGAGTGTACACACTTCCAACGTCTAGACTCAAGGCCGCTACTGAGAAATTTCTGACAGAAAAACCCAATATCTTTTTATTGGCCCGACCTGGGAATTGAACTCAAGTCACTTTACCAAAGAGGCAGTCAAGAGGATATATCCTCAAATGAAAGGTTATGGATTATATATATATTTTTATTATGTGTAACATCTGTTGGCGCATTTTGGGGGTACGATACTTCATTGCTATATATTACAATAATAATAAGAAAAATAAATTTATTTAACAAAAGTTTTGTTCGTCCCATGACGTCACATTTGTTTTTTATTGAAATAATTTATAGTTAAAGAACTTAAAAGAGATAAAACATTAAAACATGAGTTTCGTTACTAAAATACCTGAGTATATAAATACTCGCCTGTGTAATAGGCGCCTGTGTAATTGCCTTTCACGCCGAAGGTTGTGGGTTCGATTCCCACCCAGGACAGACATTTGTGTGCATGAACATGTCTGTTTGTTCTGAGTCTGGGTGTAATTATCTATATAAGTATGTATTTACAAAAAGAAAAGTAGTATATGTAGTATATCAGTTGTCTGGTTTCCATAGCACAAGCTTTGTACAAGCTTAATATGGGATCAGATGGCCGTGTGTGAAAAATGTCCCAGGATATTATTATATTATTATTATTATTACTTTGTATCGACAACGGCCGCATACATTAGGATTTTTTTTTATGTTAAAATGATTTTTTAGAAGGTTTGGAGCTCATTCTACTACGCTGCTACAGTGCGGGTTGGTGGAATACACATATGGCAAAATTTCAATGAAATTGGACAAATGCAGTTTTCCTCACTATGTTTTTCTTCACCGTCAAACACGTGATGATTTGTGAACACAAATTAAGCACATGAAAATTCAGTTTGAAACCACGATCATCTGTTTAGATTCACGCGTTCTAACCAGTGACCTAGTGGTTAGAATCTCGGTTTATATTAGATGTAAAGGTAGGCGGACGGGCAAATGGTCCATCTGATGGTAAGTGGTCACTAACACCCATAGGCGTTGGCGATGTAAGAAATATTATTAGTTTTTTTTATGTAAGAAGGAGCAAACGGACAGGAGGCTTACCTGATGGATAGTGACTACCACCGCCCATGGACACCTGCAATACTAAAAGGCTTGCAGTTGTCTTGCCGGCCTTTACCCTTTCCTTACTTCCCCAATGCGCCACCAATCTTGTTGTTACACTGGCTGACTCAGCATTCAAACCACAGCAATACTACGTATTGGTGTTGAGCGGTAGAATATCCATTGTTTGTAGTGCCAACTCAGATGGGCTTGCACAAAGACCCTACCTAGTAAAAATGATAGCATACGAGTCGGTCTCAGTCCCGAGGTGGGCCAATATAATTTATGTAATATACATTAGTTCTATATAAAAAACAGGTTCTTATACACAAATAATTAAAACAACCATCAATCTAGACTTTCATTTATTTAGGCAATTCAGCAATACATTGAACCATCTAGAAATTCGTACAATCTTATAGCAATCCATCTCGATAAAGAAGAAATTCTAACAGTAAGCTAATTCAGATTATTGTCAAAAAACATATTTATTGTCGCATTTGACACGTATTTATGACACAGTCAAAACTTTTTCCACTTTTCAATAATACTTTGACCGGAAACACAATTGATAACATTAATAAGAGATTAATTTTTGTAGGGTAGTTTAATTTTTATAGGCGTATCATCTATGTATATAGAATCTGACTGACTGACATATCATCGTACAGCCCAAACTACTGGGGATAGTGCCATGAAAATTCACTTACTAGTTCCTTTTACGCAGTAGGTTAGCAACAAGGAAGGATGTTTAAAAACCCCCCAGGGAGTGATGAAGGGGGTAAATGCTCACCTCTTTTCTATTTTGTGAATACTTCATTTGTGAAGAAAGAGCTATAGAAATAGGTATTTAGCCATACTAAAATTATGACGTCAGCGAAACTGCGGGTAAAGATCTAGTATCTTATATGAAAGTGACAGGACTATAAAATCCTTGTGATACACGGAAGTCACGCTTATATAAATAAAACTACCCTATTCTAACACAGGTCTTCTAAAAGTAGAAGCTGATTTGTCGGCCGCTTGTAGTTTTGATCGGGAAAAGTTGTGATTGTAACATGTTAATCATTATGAAGAAATAAGATTATTATCTTTATTCGATTTTTAAATATACAATAGCTTTTTTTTTCAAATGTAATCCATGGCACTGATATTTAAAAAGATTATATATAACCTCTTTTTACGTATTTCGAATTTAAATTACTCTAGTCAATACAACTTTGACATATATATCTTTTAAATATTACATCTGGAATAACATAATATTATAAAGATATAATCTTATTTTTTCTTTTATATATAGAATTCGTTGCTAATAAGAAGAAAAAAATTGTCTATTTCAATAAAGTAGTATCATAAGTTAGTCTTAATTATTTGTACAATCTAAAGTCTTTTAAGGAAACACTAAGCTAGTTAAAGCCGTTCTATCTTACATATTAACTGCAGGCGCGGATCCAGGGGAGCAGGGTGCTTGTGTATTATATTGTCATGACTTTAAATTATCAAAATTAAAATTTTGTAGACGTTTTGGCGGCATTGTCTTTCATGTGTATTATCTGTATATTCGAGTATACCAATTGTCAAGTCATAATCGGTTGGGAGGTATAGAAGTTAATGTCCAACAGCGCCATCTAGCGAGCGGACTTTTGAGCTGCAAAAAATGTCGCTCATTAAAGTCTTGAGATTGTTTTCTAATATTCATCTGTGTTAAGTTTTCGAGTAACTTATTAAAGTCCCCTCTTCCAAAGCACCTTGATCCGCGCGTGACTATCTACCTTATACCTATATTCAATTGATCCTGAGCTTTAAAATAGTCTTATTATTAATAATAAATAAATAAACGTAAACATACATGACAACAATAAAATTTAAAAACATTGCTATTTATATAACTATTCTAAGAACGGAAACAATTTTTTTTTATAAATATAAAACCTTACGAATATATAATAGTTTTGTAACAGCGCCATCTATCGGCGGTAATTAAGACTATTTCATTATTAAAAGAAACTGGCAGTGCCTGTACAATATATCATTTATATAATAATAAAATATGAATTGATTTCACAACACACCCATAAGATTGTAGACTCGATTGTTTTAGCGTAGCTCAGTTACACCTAAATCTAAAAATGGGAATAATATCTAAAACAGGCACACTTCTAAAACATCACGATGGCTAAAAGGCTAAGCGTTAGCACTAATTAATTAATTATTTTATATATAAAGCGCTCCCGGTAAACATTGTATATATATAACTGTTTCGGTTGTTAAATTAACCTGACCACGTTTTCTGTTTTTTTTAGGACATTCCCAAGTTTTTGTACCATTTGTATTTTTACTTGCATTGAATGATTTAGAATTGAAATATAATTCCATTTATTAACATTGCAAGTAATAATATATCGTCAGGCTGTAACAAATTGTCATGAAAATGACTTAAAATATTATTTCCCCAACATGTGTAAGATTTAAATACATTTATTTAAATCATACTTTCTCAATTATTGTCTAGTTAACACAATATTATTGTCTGTATTTCTCTTTAGCAAGCATTATAATTTTGTGACTGTTAAAAGCCAATATTTTATTAATAATATAAATATTAATAATTATTATTTTATAAAAATCTAGAAAATGTATAAATTCACAACCTATTATGTAACTATGTTATTATTGTTGATTGTGAGAATAATAATGATATATTATTATTTTTCTACAATTTAAATACTGTATAATAACGCATGGTTCTAGGCCGTTTCATTCGAATATATTTTATCTAATATTTACATTAAATTAGGTCAGAAAAAGCACTTCTACAGACTTTTCTATTACATAATTATAGATTTAATTTTATAATTATACTTGAAAACTAAGGATGACATGCTTCCATATATTTATATATATATTTCACATAAAAATAAATTTTAAAATTAATCACAAATCAATAGAATACAAAATGATCATTATTATAAATTATAAACATATTAATTCACATAGGGAAGGTATCATCCTGTGAAATGATTAGTATTTTTTATCGGTAGCATAATAATTTCTACACGCATTAATTTTCTAGTTAAAACTATATACAATAATAAATAATATAAACAGCTCATATACAAAGGTCCGCATTGGCAGGCGTAAGCTAATCAAGGCAACGATAATTGGACATAAAACGATTTTAAAAAGACGATCACTTTAAGCCTTCACTTTCATCACTTTACGCCTATTTAAAGATGATGTAATATTTTGTGCTCACATTTTAGATTTCAATAATGGAATACAGTTTATTATTTCGTTAAAGTAGAATTGGAATTTGACATACTCGTGATATATATATCATATTTAATTGAGCATAGGGATCTGGTCACTGACAGCTGTATCTTTTCGGTAGAAGCTACTGCTCGTCGGCATAGCCCATCGCATAGCCTAAGTTTTATATGATCTTGTATAATTACGATACAAAAGTGCGAAGACGATGAAATCAACTATGGCTGATAACGCCACGCCTGAATATGTCAATTTTAAAAGAATGTCTTTTAAAATTGTCAATTTTTAGTAAAATTTGTTTCATAATAAATTTTCTTTTTAATTATTTAATTAATTATTATTATTAACACATGTAATATTAGTTCCGTGTTTGTATACATCTATTTAAAGAATACCAGATATTATATTACCATTATCTCGTATCAAATGCCAATATTTTATGTGTTTTTTTTTGTTAAAATACAAATAAAATAGATAGATTTTTTTACGTTTTGTAAATTTTATATTCATTATCTTTATAGTCAAATCCATGGCGACCCTAGCAGCAGACAGGCTTCATATTGTGATCGTCTTAATTAAAATATTATGATATTCACAACACACAACACTAACTATTTAAAAACATTTATAAACTAAGATTGTTATATTGAATTTGGGAACATGCATATAACATAGTGACGTCACGAATTAAAAAAATATATTTAAGAAAACGGAGTCCAAAAGAGAAGGCTGTATATATTTGACAAAATTAAATGTAATGTTAGTTAGGCGATCAAAAGATTATTAATTATTAAAATAAATTGATTTCAATAAGAAAATATATTTTTGAAAGGATCCATATATACAGCCTGTATAAAAAAAATATTGATATTATTTCATTTTTAATATGTATCTATATAAAATAATTTTTAAAGATGTAACAAGGATATAAGCATCACAAACATTTAACATGGTGGAGAAGGATTTGGAGTTCATCTCACCCCAATATTCATCTTATTTTGTAAACAATCATTTCATTAAATATAATTTAAAAATATGAAACATAATTATTCGATTTTGTTTCAACAAAAATAGTTTTCATAGAATAACAAAACAAATTGCTTACATTATGAGATTTTAATTATTGGAATGAGATATATATATGTAGTAACAATCAACATAATTATATATGTACTTAATAACAATAGCAGATAAAGTTTAACGACGAAAAATATTTTTACTTTTTTATGGAAAAAACAATTATTCATTCAAAAATACTTCAAGACTACGTTATATTATAAATGTTTTCTCTTCGCACTGATGTGTGGTTATAGTTTGAAAACGGAGATTTGATTAATATACTAGAATTTCAGTTAGTCATCTGCGTCTTGTATGCGATCATTTAATCATTCTGCAGTGCGTAACAATACTCATGTAAGTCTATCTGTCAAATTTTACCAACACTGCTATTTTGTAAGAACTGTCATCGCTGCTCATCTGTGAAATGTTGTAAACCGACTTATGGTGATATACGATTTAGATACGTGTAATCTTGAAATCTTATAATAATTACGGTCAATGTCGCATATCACCTACTGACATTTTACGACAGTTTTCTGCGTTGAGTAGCGAATTGTTTTCACAGAATAGCCCCACAGATTATCTACATCATTAATAATATCAGAAGACATTGCTAAGGAAAGTCGAAGAAAAATATATGTCCTACATTTCCGAGTTAAAAATAGGGTTCAACTACAGAGATTTATTACTTAACATAATTATTTAGAAACGTGGCGTTTATTTTTAGTCTAAATAGGAGTAAGATATATTTATTTATTGTCTTAATATTATTGTCATATATAATTAGGTAAGGAAGCTCGTTATAAGGTTTTTTAAATGTATTAATCTCGATAATATTGAACAATAAATTAGCAGGAGCAAGTGCAAGTGTGTGTCTGTCTCCTTTTTTCATAATCCGTTTGGACGGCAATCTGACACGATCGGAGAGAGTTCAGTGAGACTTATTTATAAGGGTTACGATACGTTTCCGATTCTACTCCGATAAGACTGACCGAAACGCAACTGGATTGTTGTGTTTGAATACGAAAAAGGTTGAATAGCAACGATTACTATGTAGTGACAATTTGTTAGTAGAATTGCCTCCGAGTTTGTTCTTATGAATAACGTTTAAACATTCGTTGTAGTGAAAAGGAATTTTCGCTCGTTCACTTTATTATTAATTCATAATATTGTTCAATTTTATCGTGATTAATTTGAAAGGTTAATACCGTAATGTTTTTTTTATAAAGAAAAAAGAGGAATGTAATTCTAATATTAAGAATATAGATTTATTAAGACAATTTAGGTGAAGGTAAATGGACCTAAATTATTATAAAAACTTTATATAGTCAGTATGATCGTTGTAGCAGAAATATACTTTGTTAAAATATTCAAAAATATTAAGTTTTTTTTACAAAAATAATCCAGACTTCATTCCATGTTAATAATAATAAATATATAAATAAAATCTAATAATTATATAAGGATTTGTACATAGGGGGTAAGAAGTGATATAAGTAATTACGATCTATTTATATACGATACGATATATTTTACGATACGACACGATACGATATATTTTATCTATTTTTATCGATCAAACTGACTATACAGAGAATTTAAAAAATATTCAATGACGAAAATATTCCTAGATATGGTTCCAAGGATATGCAAATAGGTATTATATTTAATTCCTAAAACTCTACAATCAAAAAGGACCACGTTTATAAATTTAGTGAATATCATCATTGTTTAATTTTAATAAGCACAGCCAAAATTTTGTGGTGGATTCGATATATTATTTTGTTCCTACATTTTGGTTATATTTGTTAGACAATGTTTACTTGAAAACAATCACCGTACTTTTTGCCAGTTAATAATTTCTGATTAAATTTTTAAAATAATAGCTTTGTTATCTTTAATCGAATATTGTTATTTTTGTGGTCTATTCAGGTTGTTTTCAAGTATACAAATTGTTCCACCTAAATTGACTTACCTTTTTGGGGATAAACTTTGAACGTAATTTGGATCCATTTCATCTAAATCTCTACCTTTTGTTTCGGGCACGCAACACACTACAAAACATAGACCACCCACGCTTATAGATGCGTATAACCAAAATGCACCGTGCAATCCAAGAGCCTGTTGAAAATCTACAAAGGTTTTGACACCGACGAAAGCACATAGATAGCTAAAGGCCGTAGCCATTGCACTACCAAACGCCCTGTATTCTAACGGAAATAATTCACCAATCAGGAGCCAGGAGATCGGACTCATACCCAAAGAAAATGCGATTGTAAATACCAGTACACACAACAATGGAATCCAATCATTTTGCCCAACCGTTTGATGAAACATCACATTTTGTATTCTTTGGTTCCTATGAACCTCTTCGTAATATGCGTAGCTTCCAAAACCAGCTAATGCCATTGACATGAGTACAGAGCTCACGATTAGCAATGGTAGACGACCAACAGTATCAATCAATAGTCCAGAAAGGCAAGACGCAAGCAGTTGCACAAAAGAGACGGCTATAGCCGCTCCATGCGGATTCATTCCACCAAACGTTTTTCTAAATATCGGAACAGCGTAGAAAGAAAAGGCATGAGCACCTGAGAAACGTTGAAACATCATCAAGCCGCATGTCACCAAAATGGGTCCAAGGAGACGATTCATTGTTCTTACATCCAAAGAATTTATTAGCTGGCTGCTAGACATTTGACTCTGGCGTTGGCTGAAGTTTTTGCTGGCTAAAACGTTGGTCCTTATTGTGGCCAATTCTTGAGCAACATCGGAGTTTGGTCCCCTTAACCAAAGGAGGCTTTTGTAGGCTTCTTCATCTTTTCCAATTAAAACGAGATAACTTGGTGTTTCTGGTATGTAAAGAACTGTACAGAAGAGAAGTAGGGGTGCAGCAGATATGCATAATGCTAGCTGCTGCCAGTCGAGGTAGGCGCCGATAGTAAAACTGAACAGAACTCCAAGATGGCCGACGATTTTCAATACAGCGCTAAGACAGCCTCGTATATCTGGTACTGATATTTCGCTGATGTAAACCTGAAAAAAAAACCAAAAAGTTTATTGTAATAATCACGAAAATGGTAACAGAATTAATAAAGACATGTAAATTAATTAATTTTGTTTGAACGTTTAAAGTATATCGTGGCAAAATTTCATAAAATTAATACTCATGTGATACTTTACGGCTTGGGGAACGTGTGCCGAAAATTTCATACAAAATTACATCGTTGTTTATCATAATACGGTAAAGTTCATCAAAGTTTATGAGGCACCCAAATTACAATGCAGGCCTCGTCTTTGTTTGAGCTTGATAAGCAATGAAATCTTAGCGTTAACATAAAAGTTTTCCATTGTAAAATATTAAAATAAGTTCAGAAATGGGGAATACTTTACAGTTTGACGAAGTTTTCGCTTATGAATTTTATAGTTTTAATCATTTTAGCCTATAAATGATATAATCCTTAAGTTAACATTTTGCTTAGTTCTATTAAATTTTTTACTGAATGAGCTAAATGTATTAGTTTATTTGAACTTATACATCATAGCTCTTCTATCAGACGATAAGATACCGTCTCCTACGTTTTTTTATGTTTGCGAATTTCAATTACTTTACGTAATAAATGGTTTACTTTTATGAATTACTTTTTTAATATAGAACCAACTTTATGCGTCGCTCCCTTCTCCACGATGACATAATATGGCGGGAAAAATAATAGGAACTTTTCCTAAATTCTTGGTTAAAAATTAAATATAATGTATAAAATAGAAAATAGTACTCTTTCAATTTATTAATACATACGGCAGTTCTTTTATATACTAATACTATATACCTCTCCGAAATCATCGCTGCATCTCATCTTCTGCTAAATATAAGAAACGTCTTCTAATTTATTAGAACAAATAGGTTATAAATCTACATTTCACTTATAAATCTTTTATCTGTAATAACAAAAGAAAGCCTTGCTAAGGCGACAAAGAGAAACAACATTTTTTGTAAAACGAAGTATTTCAACGAGATCGAGCCCTGAATTTTCATTTTTCGATAAATGCTCACGTAACCTTTGAACAGTTAACAGAAATGCCATCAACTTATAAAATTCAATACTCAATTACTTAACCTCCGGTTTTCGTAACGCTGATTAAAGATTTAGCAATCTGACAAAACACTTTACCTGGTGGTAGGGCTTTGTGCAGGTCCGTCTATGTGGGTACCACCCACTACATCAGATATTCTGCCGCTAAGCAGGAATACTTAGTACTGTTGCTTCGGGTTTAAAGGATGAATGAGCTAGTTTAATTGCAGGCACTTGGGTGTTGTAAGAAATGGTTATTAAATATTCTCACCAATGGCCGAGTGGTTAGAAAACCGAAGTTTGTGGGTTAAAATCCTTAATTTGCTTATAAATCATCTTATGCTCGACGTCGAAGGAAAACATCTTGCGAAACTTGGAGAAGCGTGGTGAAAGATTCAAACATTCTCCTCAAAAAGGTGAAGGTTCCTTAGCCCAGCAAAGGCTCATGTAGCTGTAACTTTAATTTTGTACAAAATATCGATACCATTTCTAGAAAAGTATTTGTTTAAGTACGTAGCATCGCATCACGTGCTTTGTAGTGTAAAAGGTAAAAAACAATTGTTGAAAAATGTCAGAATTTTTCATTTATGTGGCCGAGTACAATGGCGGAGGCTTTGCAGAAGGCTCTTTATAATATAGTGAGCTGGCCACTAACTTTTAGCTCGTTTTAGTTGATATAAAATTTACCGCACTTTGCATGTATATGCAGTGGACTAATTTCATATTTTATACATTTAATTTTTTTATTATGAATTATTCGCTAATGTGAAATGTTATTTCATTATATACACACATTTACACTATGAGAGTACCTTATTTACTTTGTCTTTAAATTAAAAATTTAAAGGAGTTAATCTGGACGATATTGGTATTTAAGTATAATAATAATAGTCCTTCAGATCGCTTTCGGCCACGGCGTCTAATCCCAAGAGAAATTAGCCAACTGTGCAGGAGATATTATAGTGCACGAATGTGCACTCTCTTATGCCTAGCCCTCATAATCCGATGAGACAGCAATCCGACACGACCGGAAAGAGTTGAGGCGCAGGACCAACGACTTTACGTGCTGTCCGAGACACGGGAGTGTACACACTTCCAATTTTCAGAGTCCGGGCTGCAACTGAGAATTTTCTGACAGAAAAATCGAACTTTATATTGGTTGACCTGGGAATTGAACCCAGGACCTCCGGGACCTTATATCTAGCTACTAGACTAACGAGTAGTTAAATATGTAAAATTAATGGTTAGTTTTAATTAGCTTATATATACTATGCTATGGATCTTTACGGGAGATCGTGATCGGTCCATCTCAACGTCAAATCCCGAGTCTTGACAATAGAGATACATATATATTATATACTCATGAGATTCAATCATTTCACGTATTACACTTCCGTTTCTTGGAAAACACGTAAAGCCTAATTGGTCCTGGTCTCATCAGGCTTTGAGAGTGTACTCGTGTTTGCGACCAATCTTGTTCACTATAATACACACATATTGGAGATATCTCCTGTACATATGACAAGCATATAAACGCTTGCTGAAAACGTTGCTGAAAGTGCCTCGGATATTATTATAAGAAGAAATGCGATTTCCGATTTTCCAAGTTGGTTTTTGTGCTTAAATCTTTCATAAAATTTATAATGAAAGTCCAAAATAACTTAAGAAACTGGGAAGAAAATAAAACATTGATAAAATAGCAATTGTGCTCTTACAGAAGTGGGGACTTAGAAATATGTGGAAAAATAAATCTTATGCTATTCACAATAAGGTTCACTTTCCAATATCATCGTCGAGAGAATTTTTGATAAGAATTAGAATTGTTCCGTTCATAAAGATTAAGAGTGGCCTTTGTTACCAAATTGTTATTTAATTTGGACTTTGATTTGTCGTGATAAATAATAATGGGTCTTGAAATTTCTTTTGTGACGTCTCATTTCTGTTAGAAGAAATTATTTTTATTTACAGCATTTTTATGATACTGTTTATAACAAAAGTCTGATGACTGATATAGTCTGCACAGCCTGAGCTGGTAGGTATTAAGGCAAACATATTTGCACAGGTGTTTCTTTTATTGGAGACGTTTTATAATAAATATTGATTTATCGCGAATGTTCTATGGTCAATATTTATTCAATATTTAAAAGTAATTATTAAAAATGTGGAGTGATGGATACTTGGGCCTGTACGCTTTAGCTGTTAATGTATGTTTGTGTGAGACATGCATCTTAGGATGTTTTCTTTCTAGCATAATACGAGATGAATCTTTTAAAGTTTTTCAATTCAAATTCGAAAACCTCGACTTTTAAAAAACTTGAGTAACTAATTTCATTAATCACTAGCGCAACTACGCCATTGAGACGCTGAAGGACCTTGACGAAATTAGGCGTCCGTTTTTTACATAGCGTAGCAAATCCGAAACGAATGAAAAACGTGCTTAATTTCTTTCAATTGATTTTGTCTAACTAGAATGTTTTAAATACTTCAGCTTTTTCAGATTATTAAATGAAATGTCTGCTTGCCGCTGCTGCTGCTGCTTGTTACGTATAATTAAAGCTGAGTGAGTTGTGATGATGTAGTACGCCGCTTCGCGTTCG
The DNA here is from genome assembly GCA_905147175.2 of Nymphalis urticae. NCBI lineage: Eukaryota > Metazoa > Arthropoda > Insecta > Lepidoptera > Nymphalidae > Nymphalis > Nymphalis urticae. The sequence continues at coordinate 714,472 of LR990008.1, forward strand.
AGGTGCGTAACATTATTTTTACTGGAAATATGCACATGTGATATTTTGAAGTACCTTTAACAGTTAACAGAAGTAGCACAATGTGACATTATAACGGATAGTACTCTGCAAGTTCCTAGCGGTAAGTCTAAATCGAGTACTGACTAAGCGTTTTAAATAATATGTACTGTATTCTCTGGTGATAGTATACGAAGGCCACTTTCCTGTTATAACTTATATTTCTATGGGTTTTTTCTAAAGAACCTCTTAATCCAAAAAAAAAATACTTTACCTGAGACAACATGGTTAGTATAGAGCAGCAGAATCCGCCCAAGAAAGCTGTGATGCACATCATTCGAACCGAAGTAGCTAGCACCGTCAGCAGCCAGGATAGGCTGCATGGAGCTGCAGCCAATGACAGCACTCGACGTCTGCCGTGACGCATTGCAGCACCACCCGCCATACCGCCAAAGAGAGCGCCTTAAAAAAAAAAATATATATATATATATATATATATACAATTGAGTCTGATATTAAGTCTAAGATACCGAAATAAAAGAAGACCAAAGACAACAAGACATATTGTACATATAATAATACACAATACAAATAAACATTAATTTAATTACATAATAAACACATAAGAATACATAACTTATATATTTTAATATACATTGATAAATACCAGCTAAATATATTTTTTTGTTATTTGTTCGTGGATGATATCAACAAACATCTTATAGTAATCTTATGTATTGAGACGAGTGCCACATAGTTATTTCTGTCTCTTTTTCTTGTAAAGGTAACATGACACATGTGAAAAAAAAACCCGCTGAGACTCTTTCGCCGGTTCTTCTCGGGGTTGGATGTTTCTTTTTCGAACCGGTGGTAGTTTCTGGACTGTCTATCAATAAGCAAGTGTAATGCTTCATGATTTTGATTTTGATATTGTTAAGCCATAAAGCCTGTCTTACTCTCAGTGTAGTCGCCTATGTACCATCGACATTCGCCTATATACCGTCATTAGTCATTCTACTGCCAAACATTGATATGTAAATTGTATTGTTTGTGTTGATTGAATTATAAGGCGCATAAGCGAAATATTAGATTATTAGTGGTTAATTTATACTTCTTACAATTTACATATGGCCGAAGGTGACCTTGAATCTAATGGATAGTGAGTTAAATACTTGTGTTATTAATATTCACAGAAAATAAATATAATAAAATTAATTTTATACTTAAAAAATTTACAGATATAACATTATATTATGTATAATGCGATATGAATTAACATAAATAAATAATAATAAATAAAAAAGATACCTAAGTAAAGTATTATGTTCGTCATATTGTTGTTTCTATACTAAATGTCGTGACGTTCATATGACGTCATCTTTGATGTATGCATTTGTTCGTCGATGTAATTCAATATTTAGTAGATATTGAGTATAAAATTATTTTAAATTATGTATAAGCATACGATGTATAATTTAGAAACGTTTGACACTTGCGTTGGTGGTGTAATGGTCAGCATAGTTGCCTTCCAAGCAGTTGATCCGGGTTCGATTCCCGGCCTACGCACTCCCTTTTTTGAGTTTTATATTTTCATGAACATAAAATAATGTGTTTAAAATATTTTACTTACACTTAAAAAAAATTAACCGTAGTTTTATAATTTATATTAATTTTATTGAAGATAATGTCCGTGAATACCTTTGCTATTATATTTGTTAAAAATTAAATGGAAACCGAAAATATATGTCCTAGTATGAGAAGGTAATATTATAAATGTGAAAGTTTGATTATTTGTTACTCAATCACGAAAAAACGGTCGTATGGATTTGGATGAAATTTGTAATAGAGATAGTCTACACTAAGTACTAATACTTCTAATCCATAACATTATTAGGTATATATAAAAAGCAATGCCCTGTAAGATCAACTATCAACGCACAGCTAAACTATGCATTTTATGCCTGAGAATGTCCCACTGCTGGGCTAAGGCCTTCTGTCCTTTTTTTGAGGAGAAAGTTCGGAGTTTATCCAACACGCTGCTCCATTGCGGGTTTATGGAATACAATGTGGTAGAATTTTAGTAAAATTATTAGACAGGTTTCCTCACGATGTTTTCCTTCACCGTCAAGCACGAGATGAATTATAAACACAAATTAAGCACATTGAAAATAAGTGGCGCTTCCCCGAGTTTGAAGCCACGATCATCGGTTAAGATTCGCGCGTTCTAATCCATTCATAAGGACCAGTTCGGCTTTTATCTTTCTATATCTGTACCAACATTTTTGTATTCATCTCATGCACAAAGTTGCCTTTGAGAGATCGCTATTAGCGATATAGCCGCTTTGTAAGCAATTTTCTTTATTCTCCTTATAATGTTATTTAATTTTTTTATCTGTACATTTAATTAAAAGAACTTAGAAAAAATAAAACATACTATATAATAATTTTATATGAATATCATACGTTTGATATTCCATTATCTAAAATATATGAAAAATGTATTAAGTAATAAATGAGAAATAAATCAAGTTAAAATAGAACATTTTAAAAAGTAAAAATGAACCGTATGACATTCGGTAACAAAACTGATATTCCATTGTTGGCATTGAAGTCAACCTCAAAGAATTAGTCCACGACGGCTGAATCTTAAATACTATTTATAAACCTATATTGTGTAAATTATACATGCCTTCTATATACTCTCACTCTCATAATTGTGACGGCAATGTAATACGATTGGAGAGGTATCACGACTAACTCTGGACGGCTTGTCTTTTTATTGGCATGTTACTGGCTTTTACTCCATCACGGGATTAAAAGTAACTAGACTAACGAGCTGGTGGGGCTTTATGCAAGCCCTTTTGGGTAGGTACAACTCAGTCAGCACATATACTACCGCCAAACAGCACAATACATTGTTGTGTTACGGTTTGAATTTATAATATAATAATGAACGAACAACGTTGATCGAAAGTATGGCGTAAGTAAGTTAACTATAAATTATGGTGAGCCGATTTATTTAGTCTACTTACCGAGGAATGACAGAGATGCAAGCCACGAAGCCTGTTGGTCAGTGAGCTGGAAGTCCCTACGGGTTGCGTTACCGGGACCTTGAAGGGATGCTATCGCTGGTGAGCTGTAACCCTTTCCCAGTCCCGCTGAGAACGGGGCCAGCGATACAGCGAGTGCTGCTATAACCTGGGGATAAAAAAATGTTTGTATTACTTACTGGTTTTAGTTTTTTGAAGTTAGCCGATAGCCAATAACCGTAAGTTCCCGACTCAGATATCCAGGATGGATATCATCGATCAAGCAATACCTTCGAATAAAGAGCATTTACTTCTCAAAGACCTATAAAATTTATTTTAAATAATGAAGATGGCTCTGAACATCGGCGTCATTTATTATATATATATATATATATTATTAATATTGTGACTGAATGTTAAAAGTTTCTTATTTATAGTATGTGTTTATTTATCAGCAAACTGCTAAACAGTATTAAAAGTAAATAAGTATTGGTATTTACCCGATTTTAAGGATGAGTGAGTAAATGTAACTTCACGTGGACATTGCATATTAGTTTCCAAAGTTGGTAGCGCATTGGTGATGCAAGAAATGGTTAATATTCTTTTAGTGCCAATATAGGCGATGGTGACGACTTACCACCACTGCAACTTAGTCAATAAGTTTGTTTAATAGTCAATTCTTTAATTTAAATTGTTGGTGAATCTAAATAAATGAATTATGAAAGCTTTGTTTTTCTCTCTAAGGTTCTTGCAATCCATTAATAGATTTTTATATTACATAGCATATATGTTTATATAGTCAATATGAGTTGAAATATTTTAGGGAAATTTAGGAAAAAATTGCCCATCGAACCGCAATGGAACAACATTGTGAAATAACCTCTAAACTTTTTCTCAAAGAAGGCTAGAAGCTTTTATGTGCCGTACCGTAACCGTAACAGCCTGTGAATGTCCCACTGCTGGGCTAAAGGCCTCCTCTCCTCTTTTTGAGGAGAAGGTTTGGAGCTTATTCCACCACGCTGCTCCAATGCGGGTTGGTGGCAGAATTTCATTGAAATTAGACATATGCAGGTTTCCTCACGATGTTTTCCTTCACCGTAAAGCACAAGATGAATTATAATCACAAATTAAGCACATGAAAATTCAGTGGTGCTTGCCCGGGTTTGAACCCACGATCATCGGTTAAGATTCACGCGGTCTTACCACTGGGCCATCTCGGCATTTTATGTGCCGTTAAATAAATATTAAGTTTATTTATTCAAAGAGTAATTATGTTTTATAACTTTGGCATCAGCCGCGGAATATTTATTTTAATCAAATAAATCGCTGTGTATCTTTTAAGCCTTAGCGAGCTGGACTGCGTCAAATTCATACACAAAGTAAAGCGCTTTGTTTCAGTTGAATTTTAATAACGCCTTGACAGCGGTTGACCGAAAAATCTACGTTATAATGTTGAATTTCTGAAAATTCTCGCTTTAAGGCAAAACGGCGAGTCCAGACGATAGAACGAGTGTATCCAAAAAAAGTAGCCCGTCCAAACCCGGGCTAGTTACGAATTTTCATTTTGTTATTTAATATTTATAATTCGTTTTGCACTCTACGGTGTAAAAAGTCATCACGAGAAAACCTGCATGTAATAATTATCTGCCACATGTGTATTTGAGTAGCTACGTACGTACAATAACTTTTTTATTGGCCTAGCCCGAGTTTTGGACTCAGTACCTGCAGCTTTATACCCACTAGACCAACTAGGCAGTCGAGTCTGGGTAAATACCCATCGAATCGTGTTTAATTTTAAAACACTAGACACAGGAATAAATGGTACGTTCCTTACGTGACGTAAAGCGCTGTTCTATAAATATTTCCATACCATTATCCAAACAAAGAGAATAATTTTCTTGGAGTTAAAAATAAAATTCGTCGTCACGTACACGTACGTCTACGTAAATGGTCTAACGTTTTACGATGAAAATATATCAGTGAAGATGTTCTGATGTTAACATTTTCATATAACAAAATGGAAATGAAAACGTCTACGTTAAAACTCTAAACGTCTAAACTCGTTACGTATTATTTTTATAACTATTTTTTTGTTTGTTGGCTTTTATCGTGAAAAAGAAATGAGATCTCATTCATCATCATCATCATTTCAGCCGAAAGACGTCCACTGCTGGACAAAGGCCTCCCCCAAGGATTCCCATTTTGGCCGGTCTTGCTCTGCCCGCATCCAACGGCTTCCCGCGAATCTTTCAATATCGTCGGTCCACCTTGTAGGGGGCCTGCCCACGCTGCGTCTTCCGGTTCGTGGTCGCCACTCGAGAACCTTTCTGCCCCAGCGGCCGTCAGTTCTACGAGCGATGTGCCCCGCCCACTGCCACTTCAATTTAGCAATTCTTCGAGCTATGTCGATTACTTTGGTTCGCCTGCGGATTTCATCATTTCTGATTCGATCACGCAGAGAAACTCCGAGCATAGCCCTCTCCATTGCTCTTTGGGTGACCTTGAGCCTTCTTATTAGGCCCATAGTGAGCGACCACGTCTCTGATCCGTAAGTCATCACTGGCAACACACACTGGTCGAAGACTTTCGACTTGAGACACTGCGGTATTTTGGATGAGAAGATATCATGTAGCTTCCCGAACGCTGCCCAGCCGAGTTGGATTCGACGATTGACCTCTTTCTCGAAGTTGGACCTACCTAGTTGGATGGTCTGACCTAGGTAAACATAGTTTTCTACAACTTCGAGTGCAGAATTTCCAACCTTGACTTGAGTGGGTGCAACATGGATGTTCGACATGATTTTCGTCTTGTCCATGTTCATTTTAAGACCCACTTGTTGGGAGATCCTGCTGGTTGGTTGGCTGCTCATTCATTGAAAATAAAAAATACGCTATATATATTTAACTTAAATAAATCTATCTATTTATATATATATATATATATATATATATATATATATATATATATGTATATATAATATTTATTTTCCCATGTGAATTCTCGGAAATTAGATTAGCGATATGAAATACATTTTCATGGAAGAATTCACGACAGACTGGTATGTAAATTATGAATATTGTAAGGTTTTTTGACTGTTTCTTTAAAAAAACTGCCAACTTCCAAACACCGAGCTCCATTGAGACGTGAAGGGCGGCTGAGAATTACTCGGCATAAAAACCCAATAACATTTCAGTAACCAAACTTGGGGTTTATCCAGGACTTTGGAGGGCTGGATAATGGCAACGTAATTTTTTTTATTATATGTCATAACATATAAGGCATAGGCAAGGCAAGGTGTTACTTACTTAAAAATGTAAAAAAAGATACTCAAATTTATAATTAATACAGAAATTAATTTTTAGCAGCAAGTTTTACAAACTTTTAATATAAAATCATTTGCTTCAAGCTTTAGCAACTGTTGAATAATTAAAAAGTTAACTCGGAACCCCGTTTACAAAATTCAATCTTAATTTCGTATTGTTTGAAATGTCCTTGATTATGTAAACCGTGGAAATAAGGAAACGCCCATCGAAATTATAGTGCTTTGCATTTATGCAGTTATTGTAATAATAGTTTAATGTCAACTAGTTGAAGCCGATGCCGATGGCCCAGTGGCTAGAACACATGACATTTAACCGAAGATTACAGGTTCCAACCCGCGAAAGCGAAACTGAAAAATCATGTGCTTATTTGTGTTTATAGATTCATCTCATGCTCGAAGGTGAAGACATGTTGAAATAAAAATCTTCGACATGTGTATCCACCAAATCGTATTGGAGCATTTTGGTGGAATTAGTTCTTAAGCTGCTCAAAAGGAAATTTCAGCTCAGCAGACGAGAGGAGGCCTTTAGCCCAGCAGTGGGACATTCACGAGCTGTTACGGTACGGTTAAGAAGATATTTACAGGCTGTACTTGACTTTTTTTTAGATTACTCTTAAATTGGTCTACGTAATGCTATATTCAGTGGATTGTTTCTGATTAATCCTTTTATTAATAATAAAATTGTAGACTTTATCGACGTTACACTTTGCAGATGTTACCGCTCTTAATAATCTGGGGCAGGGATGTTATAATTAAACCAGGGATGGAAATATGTAAGGGTTTTTTAAAAAGTATCATTATGGGCTGGGTTTAACCTGAATATTTGGATTGTTGGAAATTTAATGAAATATTCATAGGTTTTTTAATCAACTTTGAAAATGATTATCAGCTCGGCTGGTTTTGTTGTTTTGTGTAAAAACTCAACCTAAGAATATAAGAATCTAGAATGGGTACTGTATGTATAGGTTGATTTAAGTCAACAAACGCAATTATGACTTTCATTAGCAATCACAGTTTTAATATATTATAAAATAATAATATCTTCAAATATAATTAGAATTTATAACATATTTAATATTTCTCCCAGCGTAAATGTCTATAGAAGATTGTGACCAATTACCATAATATGGCTCATCTGCCGGCAGTCTACCTATTTTATATTTAAAAAAACTATATTGATGATTGATTCCGTCTGTGGAACCCACATACACTCTGGGTATTACTGATATTCAGAGTGCACAATCAGAGCTTGAACAAATAATATGTAATCGCTGTCAATTTGTGCATTTTCAGATTCATTTCCTGATTGATCTTCTGGTAGGTTTGCAGTAAATGAAGTATTTCTTCATTATGACTTCAATATGTTTTACACTTTGCCTAAAATGTCTTGTGGTTGATGTAATAAAAAGGCAATTGTGTGTTGATATACACATGTAGTGTAAAATTATAATTTACAATATTTATTTATTGCGACGACGTTGCAGTGCTAAGTTTGAGTGGCGACTGGTGACAGAATATATAATAATTTATTAATCGACTATGTAGCATATCGAATATCGCTTTGTTTCTAGGTGCCAATACGGACAATGATATTTGCTTACATTAATAAAGTATATAATACGTAGGCAGAACACAATATCCTAAACACGCAGACAATACGAACTGAGATATCGTTGCGACTGACGAAAATAAATCAGAAGTTTACAAAAGTACCCTCTTTTACAATTATTAACATTATTTAGTTTATAGCGGTCAAATGACTGTCGCCGTATGTATATGTGTTTTTTTTTATAGAATAGGAAGGCGGACGAGCATGGGGGCCACCTGATGGTAAGTGGTCACCAACGCCCTTAGACATTGGCATTGTAAGAAATGTTAACCATCGCTTACATTGCCAGTGTGCCACCAACCATGGGAACTAAGATCTTATGTCCCTTGTGCTTGTAATTACACTGGCTCACTCACCTTTCAAACCAGAACACAACAATACCAAGTACTGCTGTTTTGCGGTAGAATATCTGACGAGTGGGTGGTACCTACCTAGCTTGCACAAAGCTCTACCACCAGTGTTTTAAAGAGTAAAAAAATAAACTACGAATGTTTTTTTCACGTATTTATAAGCGTTTATTCGAAATAATTAAAGTAACAAATTATCAGAAAATTTGATTAAATAGCTTTGAAATGAATAAACTTTCAAATTAAAGAACCGGTCAGGTGACTGCTCCCGTCTTTCTAGTGTTAAACATATTTTACCTTTAATTTATAAGAAAGTTTTTCAATTTTTTTTTATAAGCTTACTTCATTTACCTTATTTAAGGAACAAATTAACTCGATACAAAGATAATGGGATTGTGGATCCAGGCCTAAAAGTTTTGATGAACGGATATAATTTGTTTGGGAACAATATTATTTCAGAAAAATATTAAGCCAGTTTATGAAACAACTTGATTTATTTATTTTCGTAGAAATTTGACCACAGCTGGTCAAAGGCTAATGCTTTGGAATTCATTTTGTGACGCTGTTTTATAGGGAATATCCTGGTTGACGCAAAACAGCAGTATTTGTTTTTTTTGTGTTCCAGTTTGAAGTGAGTGCGCCAGTGTAATTACAGGGACAAGGGATAAAACATCTTAGTTCCCAAGGTTGGTGGCGTATTGGCGATGTTAATAAGTGGTTAATATTTCTTAAATCGCCAATGTCTATGAGTGTTAGTGACCACTTACTATTTGCCACTGCCTAGTTGGTCTAGTGGCTTGATGTAAGGCCGCAGACCCGGAGGTCCTGGGTTCAATTCCCAGGTCGGACCAATAAAATGTTATTGGGTTTTTCTGTCAGAAAATTCTCAGTAGCAGCCCGGAGTCTGGAAGTTGGAAGTGTCTTCACTCCCGTGCCTCGGAAAGCACGTAAGCCTGCGCTCTTTCCGGTCGTGTCGGATTGCCGTCCCATCGGATTATAAGAGTTAGGGAATAGAGAGTGCACCTGTGCTTGAGCACACTCTTGTGAACTATAATATTTCCTCCGTAGTTGGCTAATCTCTTTTGAGATTGGCCGCCGTTGCCGAAATCGGTCTGGAGGACATTATTTTTATTATTATTACTATTTGCCAGTCCCTATAACATAAAAAAAGAAAAAAAGGGCGTAATTAACCAAACGATGCTGTCTCATCCTAGCGGACGTCGAATCGATGATATTCTGAGATAAATAAGTGTTTAAATACACACACGGTAAAACGTTTATTAGTCCAGCCGTGGTATTACTTGACATAGTATTATGCAAATAGTACAATGTACAATTAAATAATCGTAACACGAACTAAGCAGGTCTTTGACAGAAGCCATAGTTTTAAACTTTTATATGTCAAGTGTGGATAATTTAATTATTATATAGAATCAAAGTTGTTAACTTTATTTTCTTGTATCGTTTTAATCCTAAAGGAAAACCAATCAACGACACACTCATGTGTTAAGGACTCCTCTTTTGAGGGGAAGATTTGGAAGGATGGTATGTTGTGGATACGCATGGGGCAGATTACATGACACATGTAGGTAACCCAGGACCTCGGGATCTGCAGCCTTATATATATTTACACTTAATAGGCAAGCGTTTGACCGTTGACTTGCCTGATCTTAAACATCGACACGATCTAGGATGTAGCTCGCCTGCCCAGAAGGAACCCTTTTACTCTGGATTTGAAAACACCAACGTTGTAACGTTCAGGAAATATGGACTCAGGCAAAGCATTCCACAGTTTCGCAGTGCGAATGATGAATGTAGATTCAAAGCGCTTCTTACGATGGCGGGGATGTTCCACTGTGTACCTATGGCGCTTTGGTCGTGTTTGCCTGGCCGTTTGATAGTAAAAGGGGGCAGGAGGGATCAGTTTATATAATTCCTCAGCAACTCAGTGAGACAATTACATGAAACAATATAGAATAGGAATATGTCTCTATATATGAACAACGAAATGAGTTGATGTCTACACCGCAAATCTACAACAAGACAAGCTCCTGAGACTCTGCGGTTGACGAGACGTCACGAGAGACAAATGTTTTATCTACTCGTATATAATATTGTATTTCGGTGTGTAATTCGTCATTTTTTGCTACAACAATAACATAACGTACGCCACAAATATACATAATTCATTTTTAAGTTACATCACGTCATCATATTGAAAAAAAATCGATGTATTAATATATAAAAATAGTGTGTATATAGTGAAATTTAAAATGCATGAAAAATTCAAGAAATACATCCGCAATCACAAACGTTTCACTTAAAACGTTACTCCAAATCCCATTGAGGAATAGCTCTGATAATATTTTCGAATACTTGTTATATAGAGACGTTGTTACGGTTTCAATGTAGGTACGTCTAGATTTAATCCGGTCTTTCTGCAAACGAACACAAAAGGTTGCTACGAATGCGGCATGCGGTCGGATCAGATGACATTGTCATCATGGAGACGGAGCCACCGAGGGTTTATTTGTTCGAATTCAATGCAGGTTTAAAGCAAAATGACCGTTTGTTTTACGCTAACGTATTTTACATGTATCGATACATCTTCGAGACTTATATTATTATATGTGTGCAATCGGGCTGTGTGTGTGTGTGTGTGTGTGTAGTTTAATGTTATACTTTAATTGTTTTATGTAATATTTATTGTCTCCTCTTCATATTTAAATGCCCTTACCTGTTCTCTTATAAAACTTTTTTCGTTGTCTGTAAGAGATCGCTATAAGCGATAAGGCCGCTTTGACGCCATTGTTGTTTGATTTATATTACTTCTTTCTATTATTATTGTTTTCTATTAATTTTATATCATTTGATATATATATATATATACATATATATATATATATATATATATATATATATATATATATGTTGTGCAATAAAGTATCAAAGAAATAAAATATACTGTTATTAAAAGACAAAGTGTAAATTGAACCTTCTCTCTTTTTCTGGAAATAATTTAGGTTGAAAACACATGCGGCATATTTTAAAAACAAAAACGTAGGTTTCCACACGGTGTTTTCTCTGAAAAGCACGATATATACAGCAAACACAAATCAAGCATATGAAAACTGCATAGTGCTCGCCCGGGTTGAACCTGCAATCTTCAGTATATTCGCTTGTTCTACCCTTGACATTAAGTTATAAATATATATCTCCCAGAATTATTTTGCAAGAGACGAGAATCAAAATTAAATGAACAAACATTCCCTAATTTTTAGCTGTTTGGTTTATGTCAAAAATAATTAATTGATACCGTCCCCAAATTCACCGCTTGGCTTAACCCTACTCATTGAGCTGGTAAATCCTCTCATGGCAACAAGAGAACACGTTTTGAATTAAATACATCACAGGGAATGGTCATAAATGTTACATGTTTTTGTCCAGTGTCCATTTGAATAAATGCGTAAAGCATACAAAAAGTTAGCATACCGTGACTCGACCAAAAAAAATGTATGGTTATGTTTTCAGGACGCGTAGGTGACAATAGTTTCTGAAATTAAGTTGTCAAATTACACAGTGTTCTTTAATTGATGAAGTTACCGACTGCTAAAGCACTAAAATTGTAATCTACTTCAATAAAAAACATGTAATTGCCTTCGTAGCTCGAAGAAATTTCACGTCAAAAATCTGCAATGTGAACCCCTCTGAACGTGATAAAATCTGAATTTTGTGAACGGACTTTCATACGGTTTTCACCAATAGACGGTTACAGTTTTGTGTAAATTGGCTGAAATATGAGAGGATTGTTGATGTCTTGTCCGATCCTAAAGGATATTACACAACCAATGACTATTAAGTGATTGTATACCTTGGGAATGAAACGATCACCTCCGGGTTATTTCAAAATTTTTCATTATTCTGTTGTTATTGTATATTACTTACGTAAAGGATGAGATATAAAAAAATCCTACTGAGTTTCTTTCGCCAGTACTTCTCAGTCTGAAGTGTTTATTTCCGAACTGGTGGTAGATTGATGACAATCAATAATTAAGTGTAACGCTTCTAGATTGAATAAAGATTTTTGACTGACTTTGAGTTGTATTTAATTTATGCTGTCAAAGAAATCAGATATAATTTAAGTGGTTATATTATGAAAACTTTCGAATTGATGAATAAACGCACCGTAACCCTTTCAAGCTTCAAGAATTTTCACTTTCAAAATCTCCAATGTGCGTGTCTGTAAGTCTCAAGTGGTAATTTATAATGCGTCACAAACAGACGGAATTAATCATTTCCAACGTTCATTTATTGTTCGCAAGTCGACTGTCAAGCGAAGTGTACTCAATTGTTTATTTCTTGCAACATAATTAACTAAAACATTGTTAGGACCTGTTTACGTAATAATAAATAAATCTTTAGTTATTATTGTAGACTTGCTGTTTCTTTGTTTTTTAGACAATCGGTATAAATATAGATGGTAATAATTTAGTTGTATTTATTGTATACAGTAGCAAGACATATGATGAGAGAAAAGAAAGAAAAATGGACAAGGCTAGTAACGGAATGGTACCCCCGAAACAGAGGTAGAAACAGAGGACAGACTATGAGATGGGAGGACTACATTAAAAAAGTAGTGGGTCCAACATGGACTCGCAAAGCAAAACACAGGATAGAATGGAAATCTTTACATCTAACGAGATTAACGATCGTGAGCCGATAATTTACTTCAAAAGCCTCCCTACACCGCTTGACTCAGCCTTTGGCTTAAAAATTCAAATACTCACTAAAATAATTTTATGTATAAAATTGGATGTTGGTTTTATGATTAATATAGTTTGACAATGTTTGACCAATCAGCAAGAAAATTGGCCCATGTGGAGCATTTATTGGCGCACCTTATGTGTAAGATCGTCTCGTATGCTGTGGCAAATGGTATGATACTTTTTTGCCCCCTCTCCGCCACCGCTTTGTACTCCCTTGTGGGTACGATTTTTTTTTATATGTAGGTGCACAAGCAAATGGGCCCCCGGAGCACTGATAACTAAGGCTCACTGAACCTTCCGAAACAAACAATAGTAAGTATTGCTCTTTTGGCGGCAGAATATCTGATAAGTGGGTGGTACCTATACAGACGGGCTTTGACGAATCCCTACCACGCAGTGGCGCGAATATTATAAGCTTTGTTGCTATTTATAACTATTTTTATTCTTTTAACTTTGAACCTACAATCTTTGATTATGATTAACGTGTTCTATATACTGAGCTAACACGGCTCCCGTAATGCTCTATCCACTATTGAGCGGTCAGTGAGTATGAGAACATGGAACATAACAATAAACCCTGCGATTGATGCTGACCGGCTGCCATTTGTATTACAAAGGTCAAGAAATTAAGTTATTCATATAACTTATATAAGTATTCCATCAACCCGAATTGGAGCAGCGTGGTAGAATAAGCTCCAAACTCTGTCCTCTAAAAGGAAGAGGAGGCCTTAGCCCAGCAGTGGGACATTCACAGACTGTTACTGTATATTTTATCTACTTTTTATTAATTTATATAACGTTTTGTAAATTGTGTGCAATAAAGACTTAATAAATGAATAAATAAAATATATACGGTTATATGAATAAGCTTACGTTACAAACTATTTCACAGACCCAAGTTGAGTATTATATCAAATTGTGTATCAATTTGAAATAATACGTGAGTGAAATGAAATATAATACGTGAAAACTGTTAATAATCGACTTACAATTTGATTATTATCGGATTTCGCTATAACAAAGAAAAAACGCCATTCAATAACTTGACTAGACGAAAGTGAAACCTAAAGATTTAGGTTATGTTAATACGACTCGACCTAGTTCCGACAAAGGGACAAGGCGAAATATTACCAAGTTACTGCAGTAACTTGATTCAAATTAGGTTAAGTTTCATCTAGAATGTTTTCTTAGATCAATCTTTACACATTCAAAATATATCGATATTATACTCGAACACCTTGTATATTATATTTTACATTAAAAACGACATTATTAAATATGAGATCAAATATATCACTACATATAACAAAACAAAGTCCCCAACGATGAGTCTGTTTGTCTGAACACGTTAAACTCAAAAAACGAACCAACACCGAACAGATTTTTATAAGTTTTGAACCAATGGACGGAGTGATTGACAATTAAGTTGTATGTTTTCTTAAAGTTTTGTGTAAATTATCTTAAATATGATGATGATTGTTTTAGATGTAGACTTACTAGCGTGCGCCGCGTAAATCAATACAGCTTTACTGGTGGTAGGGCTTTGTGCAAGCTCGTCTGGGTAGGTTTCCACTCATCAGTTTCTACCACACTCATATTCTACCGCAAAACAACAGTACTTGGTATTGTTGTTTTCCGGCTTGAAGGGCGAGTGAGCCAGTGTAATTACAGGCACAAGGGACATAACACCTTTGTTCCCAAGGATGGTGGCGCATTGGCAATGTAAGCGATGGTTAACATTTCTTACAATGCCAATGTCTATGGGCGTTGGTGACCAATTACCTTCAGGTGGCCCATGCGGTCCTCCGCCTATATATGACATGTGGGACTAGAAAGTACCTGACTACGAAAAACAAAGTAAGAACATAACAAACTTCATAGGGCTTAAGCAAATATATATGTGGTAAATAAAGCAATAATATTTATCATATCACAAGAAGAACGTCTATTATGGATGTAGCCTAATGAATGAATGCCCTGGTTATATGTGAGAAAAGAAAATACATATAGTCCAATCAGTATAAATAATTTAAAAAAACGCGCGCTAATTGAAAACCGCCATTTTGTTGGTGGACAGAAAAGTAAAGCAATTAATTAATCACTGACGCGACTTGTGATTTGTTAAGAGTAATTGATCGTTGAGAGTAATTGATTGAGTAATTTACATTTGGTGTTCCATTTTTAAAATACCAATTCGCGGTTAATAGCATATCAGTTTCACAGGACGCTATATCTATAACAAAAAATAAAGTAAAAATGGTTTAAAAAAAAGTATATTTCTTGTTATTATATTGATATAATATACGAGTCAGTCAAAACATATATAAATCAATTTTCTTGCTGATTGGTCAAACATTGTCGAACTCTAATAATCCTAAAACCACGATACATTATATCAAATTATTTTAGTGAGTACTTGAATAGGTCAACGCCAAGGCACGTCAATTTACGTTTCACAGCAACAAAACTAAACATCACAGACCCTTAATAAATAGATTCAGAGCAATGATGTGCAATATATGACACATGTGCCCGGAAGTGTCAATTCATAACGGGGATAACGCCGTCAAAGGATGAAACTAAGCCGAATTTAATTACAATCCATACAGTAGCATGAACAAAATGGCCGACATATTGAAATAAAAATAAAAAAGATCTCTGTATCGAATGTTAACATTGCGATTATTAAATGCAAAATATATTCTATCGAATGCCTTTCGTTATGCTTTTATGTATATTTAATATTTACTAATATTATAAACGTGATTTTGTTTTGTTTAAAAAGTTTGTGATGGACCTTTGTTAATCTTTCATAAACAACTGAACAGATTTGGATGGAATTTAAAATAGGGATAGCTATGACTTAACATAGGCTACCTAGTACTTGCCCCCCTCCCCTTAAACACGAGCAAAGAGCTACTATGAGAGGAATCTATTATACATATAATTATAATTCAATTACATCATCTTAAATGATAATTGCTGTGATTTGTAAGCAATTCTTAATAAACGCGCCAATTTTCTCCCTGTCATTACTACGTTTATATCGAAATATAAACAAGCTTAATACCGTTCTGAAACTATAATCTATCATAATGCAAAAGTTACAAATCTCAGTCAGTTACAAGTCTAAGTCGGATTAAGTTTTTAGTATGAAAGCAAATATCAATCCATAGAAGGTTCGCATGAAATATTATTGAAAAAAAATATTTGACCATTAAAATAAAAACAGCAAAATATGTAACATTATTTTAAGAATTATTCGTAAGAAAATATGGCTTGGTAGAGATGTCAAATATGAGATGGCTTCATGATCGCTAAGCAATGATCTTTCCTCTCACTAGCGATGTTTACATTTATTTTATTCTTTTCATTCATTAACGTTTAAATAACTTGTTTTAATACGTAAGGACTGTCATGTAACTTAGAAATCAGTTTAAATTGGGTATTATGTTATAACATTATGCGTTACAACCATGTCATTATACATACAAAAGATTCGTGTTGTTATTCTTATCATCCAAAGTAATCAATTACAGGGATAAAGTTTTAATTAATCGCGTAGGTATTTGTTACATTTATTTGGGGTTCAAACCCAGGCAAGCACCACTGAATTTTCATTTGCTTAATTTGTGTTTATGATTCATCTCGTGCTCGGCGGTGTATGAAAATATCGTTAAGACACTTCATAATTTCACTGAAATTTTGCCACTTGTGTACCCATCAAACTGCATTTTTTTTTTTTTTTTTTTTTTTTTTTTTTTTTTTTTTTTTTTTTTTTTTTTTTTTTTTTTTTTTTTTTTTTTTTTTTTAGTCCACAAAACTGACTACAATTATATAATCAACAATGATATACAGTAATACCGAAAACCGAAAATATGTACAATTGAGTCTTCTCGATGTGGACATTACATGCTTATATGAGGGCTAAAAAGCAAAAAAGTTATATAGATATATAGATTTACATAAGAACAAACACATGAAACTTATAAAAACTATCACCTATAAAATAAAAATAAATAACTTATAAATAACTTTAAGGCAAGACAAAATTAAAAAGTAAATAAATACAAAAAATTTGATAAATAATTTAAAAATAAAACTAAAAATTAACCGGTTTGTGTAGACATTTTTTTTTTTAATGGCCCTTATATTATCGTTGAAGATATCTATAGTATCTCTAAAACGGTTAGCAACAGATAGCATTCTATACAGCGGACCATGCTGACCAAGATTGCTTTTTGTATGAGGCAAACTAAACGTCTTGCGATTCTGTAAGCGGCTACCGTCCCGAGGCACTGCGAAACTTAAACGCTCTAGCAGTTCAGGTGCATCAATTAGGCCATTTATTAATTTCGACAAGAAAATCACATCTGCAACCCTTCTACGCTCCTTGAGTGACCTCATATTATAATGAGTAAGACGAGATTCGTAAGTAAACAGCTGACAACATTTAAAGTCCGTGTACGATAGGTGGTACAGAAATCGTTTCTGGATTCGCTCTATTTTGTGGGAGTGAACTTGGTATCCTGGACTCCAAACAGTGCTACAATACTCAAGGATACTACGCACAATACTATTAAAAACAAGAATTGACAAATTATGGTCCTTAAATATTTTCATTTGCCTAATAACTAGGCCTGATATTTTAGATGCCTTAGATGTAATATGCTCAATATGTTGTCGAAATCTTAAAGTAGAATCTATGATAACTCCCAGATCTCTAATACTAGAAACTTCTTTTAAGGTCATATTGTTTATTTTATAGCTACAGTACATCGGCGACTTCTTCCTAGTAAATTTTATGCAAAAACACTTTTTAATATTCAAAGACATAGCATTTTTTGTGCACCACGAATAAACAGTATCAATGTCATGTTGCAAAGCTTCCACATCGGCTTGGCTTTCAATGGTTCTGTAAATTTTCAAGTCATCTGCAAACATTTTGTATTTAGATTTTATTTCAAATGCCAAATCATTTATAAAAATTAAAAAGAAAGTTGGACCTAGGTGTGATCCTTGAGGCACTCCTGAGGGTACTTTGCTCTCGAAGGATTTAAAACCATTAAAAGCGACAAGTTGCGAACGGTTTTCTAAATATGATTCACACCACCGTAACAGTGAACCGTGAATTCCCATGCATTCAACTTTATTTAATAAAATGTTATGGTTGACCAGATCGAAAGCTTTACGAAAGTCGGTGTAAATTGCATGTACTTCACCAGTAGCATCGACTGACTCAATGATATCCGAAACGTAACAAACTAAATTAGAAGCTGTGGATTTGTAAGGGCGAAATCCATGCTGATTTGAAACTAGGGAAGGTGCAATATGATAGTAGATTTTTTTTTGTACAAGGCTTTCCAAAATCTTTCCACAAACGGATAAAATAGATATAGGTCTATAGTTTGTAATATCTTTTGAATTTCCGGACTTATGTATCGGAGTTACATGAGCAATTTTCCATTTAGCTGGAAATATACCAGTTTGCAAAGAACAATTATAAATAATGGTTAGTGGTGCGACCAATTGTTTAGCGCATTTTTTCAGGAATATCGGAGCTAGATTATCTGGGCCGGGTCCCTTAAGTGGATCTAAGGTAGATAGTTGTTTAAAAACTTCATCTTCAGTAAGCTTACAATTATTAAATGGTGCTTTCGAATTCCGAAATTGAGTTCGATTGTTCGAAATTAATGTCGAAGAATTATTTACTACCTCATAATTTGTGCTTTCCATGTATACCGAGGCGAAATGTTTAGCAAAAGCGTTGCATATATCTTTCCCTCCTTTCACTACGTAGTCATCTAGAAACATTTCGTTTGGTATACATTTAGTGCCATTTTTTCTTTGTTGCTTAAAAAAGTTCCAGAAATATGTAGGGTCATTTCGAATACTATCGGCTACGCGTTTCTTAAAACTATCATAGCAATTTTTAATCATCATTTTGCAACGTTCCCGCAACAACTCGTAAGTAAATTTATCCATTGAATTATTGTATGTCTTGCTTTTATGATGGACTTTTGCCTTTTCACGTAGTGCCCTTATTAGAGGAGCTGTGTACCATATCGGATAATGATTATCACGTGGTTTGCGCATGGGTGTGTGTTTGTAAATAATAGGCATTAACATATTGTAGAAAATCTTTAGTTTTTCATCAACGGAATTCGTATTTGTTAATAATAATGGCCAATTTATTTGAGCTAGTTCATTACATACACTCTCGTAGTCGCACAAAAAGAAATTTAAGCATACTGTACGAGAAGGTTTTATAAAGTGGTCCTTCGTAATATCTAATGTAATTTCCAACGGTGGGTGATGGCTATCTATTGATACCAAAGCATTTGGTGACTTATGAACTTTTATAAAATTCTGACCATTAGACATAACCAGATCTAGGATACGATCATTAACATTCGTAATATAATTATATTGTTTTAAATTATTAAAAGCAATGTTTTCCAGAAAAATACTATCTGTTCTGTTAATATGTCGATCAGGTATGAAGTCGTCGCCGTCACTGTTCATTACCCAAGTTATACTAGGTAAATTGAAATCTCCCATAATGAGCGTAGGAGAGTTAGGAGTAATTTTATTATTACAAACGTAATTAACATTTTTAAATAGGCATTTTAAGTAATCTTCTGTTACAGGTGGCGGGACATAAATACCGCAGATATATATAACTTTACTTTTATTTACTTTTATCGATATCCATAAATCCTCACATTTTGATTCCAAATCATATTTTCTACTGGACTCAAATTTTTTATTAACAGCTATAGCTACCCCACCGCCGTCCCTCTTATGGCTAGAAAGTGGGCATGAACTGCGATCTCGTCTGTATAAAATGTAACGATTATCAAATATTTCATTATCGAAAACCGTATTGTTTAACCATGTTTCAGTAAGTATTATTATATCATAGTCATGACATAGCGCCGCTGTATAAATTGCCTCTGTTTTGGTCCTGAGACCTCGTACATTTTGATAAAAAATTTCTAACGCGTATTTTATATAGTAACAATTTAAATACATGCATGGATAATAGGAAAAAATTAAAACATATACTAAAATACTACTTTAAGCTACTTAAAGTTTCAGTAGTCTTTATCCACAATGCTGGCGATTCATTATTTTTCCGGACGAATATTCGACCATTTCTGATCCACACGAATTCGTATTTCTTCTCTTTAGCCACCAGTCTGGTGGCGGCATGTAGCTTCTTGTTTTTAAGGGACAGGTGTTCCAAGACATAAATAGGTTTTTTTTTCACCAGCAAATCCCAAATCAGATGTGTTTAACTTTTCCCGTGGATTTTTCTTGTTATAGCGTTTTACTGATGCAAGGAAGTCATCTCTTAATCTTGGACTGGCTAATTTAATGATAATGCTTCGTGGACGTTGAGATTGTTTATCCACCTTAGCAACTCTGTGGCAGTTTAGTACGTTCTCTTCTGGCAAGTCATATGATATTACTGAGGCCATTTTTTGGATGATTGCAAGAATATTCTCATTTTTGTTTTCTGGTATACATTGTACGTCAACGTTGCAGTCTCTGGCTTGTTGTTCAAGTTGATTTATCTTGCTATTTAGTTCAATCATTTGAGATTTTAAGGTGATGTTTTCAGTGTTGAGACTAGAAAGAGACTTTTTAGTTTCATCATTTAGCTGTGTCTGAGCGTCATGAGCATCAGATAAGAATTGCATAGATGTCATCAGGTCGTCGACATCTTTTCGTAGAGAACAAAGTTTACCTCCAAGATCTCTGACGTCTTTTTGAACATCCGTTAGCTTAGACTCGAACTTATTTAGACTTGCTTGCTGATTCTCAAAGTGTTCTTTCATTTCTCGACGCAAATTACGAATCTCATCGATGATGACATTTTCATTCAGTTTACCCGCAACGGATTGCTGAGGCATTACAGAGGCCGTTTCAGGAAGCTGCTGTTTGCGGTTTTTATTTTGAACTGGTGTGTTCGTGTTGTCTTTCTTTGGCTTGCTTACTGCACAAGAAGGGCAGATCCATTTCGCCCGATTCGATGTGGTACTATCGTCATATCTTACGCACTCATTGTGGTACAAAAGACTACAACTTCCATTGGAACACTTTAATCTCTTTTGTGTAATTAAAACATTATTATTGCAAGCTGAACATTGGCCAAGCATTTTCGTAGTAAAAAATATGTTTTAAAATAAAATAATAATTATTTCAACAATAAAAACAAAAAACAAAAAAATAAAATAAAATACGCCAATGCACGGGATTTGAACCAAGATGTATCGAATAAGTTCTGACGGTCATTCAAACAGAATCCTTATTACGCCACAGTTAACACATTTAAAGTTCTGAAATAAAGCTTCTTCTAGTAGAAATCTGATTTATAATATGTGAATATATGAAGGTAGTTTTATTAATAATATGATAACAATCCACTTATTTATGCACAGTAGACAACTTAAAATTACACTTTCTGAATGAATTCCTAATTGCATGTAGTAAATAATGTTTATATCGACTTCTTCATTATAATAACTAGTAATAAATCACAAACTGATCACTGTCCTGCACTTAATTTATTTTAAAACGATTATATTGTGATGGATATGTTACGCTAACGTTATGCCCTCGGCGTTCACGAACCAAAAAAAAAAAAAAAAGCTAATGTAAAGATATTTTTGAATACTTATTCGAAACGGCTACACTGTTATGAATGATTTTTTTTCATTCATCTCAATTTGTGTCAATAATTATTAGTACTTTTTTTTCAGCCTTTTGCCGTCCACTGCTGGACGAAAGCCTCCCCCATAGAACGCCAACCATCCCGATCTTGATTTTTTATTAGTAATTCAGTTTGCTGAATAAAGTGATACTTTGTCCTTGTTAAGAAGCTGTCAATACAAATTGTTTCTTCTATAGCAAAATGGACCAAGATATCGGTTTTTACTGCCAACATTTTAATATTAAATTTTTTTCTAATAATGTGAATGAAGTTAATCAAGACATTCTGTCAAATGTTTACCCACAAAGCCCGCAGTCAGGCAGCATAAATTACGAATCCTACTCACCAATAGAAATCAAAGCCTAAATCCACATTTGTGATATATACGATTTATTCCAAGCATATTGATCACAAGTGTGTCACTCTACCTTCGTAACCAACATATATAATATATCATGTGCATATATTTTAATATGCTATACGATGGACGTAACCTCTCGTGAAGGGTCTGGTCATTACTCATGTTTAAGGGTCTCTTTGGATGCTAATGGTATCCTAATGACTGTTATCGTGAACCTTGACCCGAAATAACAATATTTAATCACAAAATTTTATTGGTTTCTGAAAATATTGATAGAATCGTTAATATTATAAAATGTTTCAATAATATTTGCAATATTACTTTTATCAGGTTTATTTTATCTTAGTCAATTTTCACTTTAATCTGCCATATGTGTCTCTACCAAGCAGCGCTGTGGAGCAGCGTGGTTGAATAAACTAATCTAATCTTCTCCTCATGCGGTGAGGAGGCCCTCACCCTGCACTGGGATATTTACATTTACTTTTTATAGTGAATAATATTTTATGTTATTGGTAGGCAAACTGGCAAATGGGCCACCAGAAGTAAAGTGGTTACCACCACCCAGAGACATTGGCAATGTAAGAAATAATAACCATTCCTTAAATCGTCAATGCGCATCGAACCTTGGGTACGAAGATGTTATGTCCCTTGTGCCTGTAGTCACACTGGTCCATTCACCCTTTAAACAAGAACGCAACAATACTAAGTATTGCTGCTTAGCGGCAGAATATCTAATGAGTGGGTTGTACCCACCCAGGCGGCCTTGCACAAAGTCATACCATCACCTAGTAATAAATGTGATTATGTGTAAAACGACGTTGAATCAGTTACTAACTACATTTATGGATTTATTCTCACCTGAGGCAAATGTCGGGACTTCCGTGGCGCTGGCGTTTCATTCCCCGACACACATTTCCCGTTTGGCACGGTAATCTTGGTGTCATCCTTTTTCTCTGGCAGCCGTATCGGTATATTGTGTTTCTCGAAATATCCATTTTGTATCATTTGGTCCAACGAGACCTCCAGCTCTCGTACGGCGACCACTTTTCGTCCACAAACGGGATCGTCGATAACCATTTTCCTGGATCCAGAAACTTCGGAGAATTTTACTATTTTTTTCGTTTCATCTCGTTTAGGCTTTCGATCTTTCTCCGGCGGATCTGTCGTCCAATATTTAGCATTCCTTTCTGTCAAACGAAGCGGCTTACAAACGGCTACGTTTTTCGGCTTCTCGCGTACAACTCTCGAGTCGTTCGAGTTCGCGCGTCGTTCTTTTATCCTAAACTCGCTTCGATTTGTTTCGATTCTGTCGTTTTGTTTGTAAATTTCATAAGATTCCCGCGGTCTCCTTCGTTCGGCTTCAATTCTGAAGTCGTAATAATCTTTCTTGTAACGACGACTCCTATCGTCGTTGTAATAGTGGCTACGAGGCAACGAATTATATTTATTGTCATACGTCGATTGTAAGTTCAGATACTCGGGTCTGATTGGTCGAAATAGTGACAAACGGCCTTGAGCCTCGTCGAAATCAGAGTAAATATCTTCGTAAACGTATCCGTTCTTACGTCGCGGTCTTCCTATCTGATCGAAGCGTTCGGATCGAACTCGATTCTCAT
Source organism: Nymphalis urticae (assembly GCA_905147175.2). NCBI lineage: Eukaryota > Metazoa > Arthropoda > Insecta > Lepidoptera > Nymphalidae > Nymphalis > Nymphalis urticae. Next base: position 738,238 of record LR990008.1, read on the forward strand.
TAGACCGCTGCGCTTCGAATCTGCTAAAGTCGTGTCGCCTCCGTCTCTCGTAATCGTAATCGTAATCCAAATGACGGTCGTAGAGTAACCTCTCGCGTGAACCGGCCATTTTTATTAGGTTTTCTGTAAAAGAAAGATTGCATTTAAATGAAGGCTTTATACAATCCGTCGGATTCGGGAAATCCTTTCAATGATCGAGGAAAGCTGTGGGGGAAGTTTTTATCAATTTGAAAAACGAGGAAAATGTCTCTTTGGTAAGTGTAACATGAGCCTGGCCTAAATTTTTGCGCATATATTACTTTATATATTTTTTATCAGTTGCTTCTTTGAATATTTTAAGGAATTTTTACTATCAGATGTTATTTAGTATATATATGATATACAGGATAAAGGCGTATGTTTTTAAGCTATCTTATAATTCTAAAGATCTAAAATATTGTAGTCAGATAGGGTCTTACAACTACTTTTGATGATTCATATTCGCTTTACCCACGCTTTATCTGCGGCTTAGCTCGCGTCATAATTCAGTATTGCTAAGTTAATTAGATATCATCACTAATGATGAATTTTTACACAACATTTCATGCCCTTTATCACTAACTTATGGGTTAAATTGTTAAAAATCGTTCCTTAGTGCTAACTTACTGTGTAAAAGAAACCCGTATGCAATTTTTCATGGTATCAGCACCGGTAATTTAGGCTGTACGTTGATATGTCAGTCAGACAGTTATTCTTTTATTTATATAGACTAATATCTACCATAGGTTCTATATACTAAGCATTGCCGTTTCGAGACTATGTGAGTTTCAATCAGATGAACCTGCATACCTGATTAAAGCCATACATTTAGGTAAAAAAAACGAATGTTATGTACACAAAAATATAAAATTAATAAGCATAAAACAGTCAGATTCATTTGACTTATAATATTTTTTAGTTTTTTGTATCCTGTTGTATGAGTATATGCATTATTACACGAATTTATTATTATTTATTATTCAGCCTTTTGCCGTCCACTGCTGGACGAAAGCCTCCCCCATAGAACGCCAACCATCCCGATCTTGGGCAGTCCGCATCCATCCCGTGCCCGCCACCTTCTTCAAATCGTCGGTCCATCTTGTCACAGGGCGCCCTACACTACGTTTGCCTAAGCGCGGTCTCCACTCTACGTGTCGGCTCCATCGGCCATCAATGCGTCTGGAGACATGACCAGCCCACTTCCACTTCAGCGAGCTAATTCTCCGCGCGATGTTGGTGACTTTAGTTCTCTGGCGAATGTCCTCATTTCGGATTCTATCGCCCAGAGAAACCCCAAGCATCGCGCGTTCCATCGCTCGCTGAGCGACCTTAAATTTGTGGACCAGTCCTACGGTTGACCGAAATCGTGGCGGTATAACACAAATGTTGGAATCCGAAAATGCTAATCCTGATAGCGGGCAGCAGCGCTATTAGTGAAAGATTCCAGCCACTGCGGTCACCAACCCGCCTGCCAAGCGCGGTGACTAAGGCAAAAACCCCCCTATGAGCGACGACACAAATTCACGGCCCCCAATTCCCGGTAATCGCACTATTCCTGGCCACGGTACCGGCCATGGTAACGGTGCGATGGGGGGTGCTAAGAATCCCCGGGCTACGGCAGGGTACCACAAACGGCGACTGTTTCTGGCCACGTATAATGGACGCTCTCTGCGGCTGGACGAACACCTGACAGAATTGGAAGTAGAGTTAAGTCGTATTAACTGGGATATAGTAGGTCTATCAGAAATCCGAAGACAGGGCGAGGACACGATGACACTAGATTCCGGTCACTTACTCTACTTCCGAGAAGGACACCAACCATCCCAAGGTGGCGTCGGCTTTTTGATCCACAAGTCACTCAGAAGCAATGTCGTGGAGGTTGGCAGTGTGTCGGCAAGGGTGGCATACCTTGTCTTAAAGATAACCGAGAGGTATGCCTTGAAGGTAATACAAGTGTATGCCCCAACGTCTACATACACTGACGAAGAGGTCGAAGCCATGTACGAAGACATAGTGAAAGCTATGTCTCGTACCAGTACCTTCTACACAATTGTTATTGGTGACTTCAATGCCAAAGTGGGAGTACAAGAAGATGGTGAATCGAGGGTAGGAAAATTCGGCTATGGGCACAGGAATCATCGGGGGCAAATGCTGGTAAACTTCCTTGAGGCTCAGGGATTATTTCTGATGAATTCATTTTTCCAGAAAAAGCCTCAAAGGAAGTGGACCTGGCGAAGCCCCGATAACACAGCGATGAATGAGATCGACTTCATTTTATCCAATAAGCGCCAAATATTCAGGGATTTCTCCGTGATCAACAGGGTAAACACTGGAAGTGATCACCGCCTGGTAAGAGGCACCCTGAATATTAACACTAAAATCGAACGATCGCGGTTAATGAAGTCGACTCTTAGACCAACTCAGCCCCGAGTCGAAGCTGGCTGCGAAAGCTTCCAGTTGGAACTACAGAACCGATTTGCCATGTTGGAAACCAGGCAGGACATTGACGACGCCACCAATAGTCTGGTGCGTGTCATCCGCGAAGTGGGCCAAAATTACTTTCGACAAAAGAGCAATGGACGTAAGTCGAAGCTCTCAGGCGAGACTCTGAACGAGATGACGAGGAGACGAGAACAGCAGAATATGACGCCATCTGAGTGTCAGGCACTTAACAGGAAGGTTAAAAAACTAATAAGTCGTGACACAAGACGAGCTAATACCCGGAATATTGAAGATGCCATAGCACTCAATAGGGGCTCAAAGGTTCTTGCAAAGTCACATACCTCCTGTTGTCACCGAACAAAACTCAGAACCACACAAGGCACAACCGTCACCTCAAAACCAGAGATTCTCGCTGAAGTCGAAAAGTACTATGGCGATCTATACTCATCACGAGTACCTCCACCTGAGTCCCACAGTGCGGATGACCCACGAGCCAGACTGACACGCCACCTATCAGACGATCTTCCCGACATCGATTTGGGCGAGATTAGGATTGCTCTCGGACAACTTGGAAACAACAAGGCTCCAGGAGATGACGGAATTACCTCAGAGCTTCTTAAAGCAGGAGGCACACCAGTTCTGAGAGAGCTGGCTAACATCTTCAATTCCGTCCTCCATAATGGTACTACACCGAAGACATGGAGCAGAAGTGTGGTGGTTCTGTTTTTCAAGAAGGGTGATAAAGCTTTTCTGAAGAACTACCGCCCCATTTCACTTTTAAGCCATGTTTACAAGTCGTTTTCGAGGGTAATCACGAATCGTCTTGCCCGGAAATTCGATGACTTCCAACCCGTTGAGCAGGCTGGGTTTCGAAAAGGCTTCAGTACCGTAGATCACATACACACACTTAGGCAAATAATACAGAAGACCGAGGAATATAATCAGCCTCTATGCCTAGCGTTTGTGGACTACGAAAAAGCCTTCGATACCATTGAGACCTGGGCTGTTCTGGAATCCATGCAGAGGTGCCTAATTGACTATCGGTATATCCAGGTGTTGAAGTGTCTGTACGAAGCCGCAACCATGACCATCCAAGTACAAGATCAGAGCACAAGACCAATCCAATTGCATCGCGGGGTAAGACAGGGGGATGTAATCTCCCCGAAACTTTTTACCAATGCATTGGAGGACGTCTTCAAAACGCTCGATTGGAACGGACGCGGCATTAATATCAATGGCCAACACATTACACATCTGCGATTTGCCGACGACATTGTCATCATGGCGGAGACTCTGCAGGATTTGGAAGAGATGCTAAACAACCTGAGCGATTCTTCGAGACGAGTAGGTCTCGGGATGAACATTGAAAAGACCTAAATTATGGCAAACAATCATGTATCCCCGGGACCAGTGGTCGTAAATGGCTCTCCACTTGAAGTTGTGCAGGAATATATCTACCTGGGCCAAACTATACAACTTGGCCGGCACAACTTTGAGAAGGAGGCTAAAAGAAGAATACGTTTGGGCTGAGCGGCATTCGGGAAGTTGCGTCATATTTTTGAATCGTCGATCCCACAGTCGCTTAAGACCAGGGTCTTTAATCAGTGCGTCCTACCTGTAATGACTTACGGTGCCGAAACGTGGACACACAAGAATTTTTTTTTAATTTTTTTTTATCACAATAATTAAGATTGAATATAATATACAGTTGTTATACAAAGTCAAATTTAAAATAGTCTCTTCTGATTCCCACCCGACGCAAAGCTGCCCATAATGCAGGCTGCTTTTCCACGCTGTACGGCAATGGACAACCTCTGCGCCAGGTAGGACCCGGAGTGACTGTCAAATCCCCTCTCTCTAAGGCGATAGCCAATCTCCCTGATTAAAGCAAGAGCATTAAGCATAAAAGCATTATATAAATCCAAATATCATAATAAAAAAAAATCCAAATAAATCAGATTAGTAGTTGGAAATAATCGTATAAAAGATAAAAACTCAATTCGTAAATGGATACAGCTTCCAGTATTGAAAAATTAATTAGCAGAGAGACAAATTAAACCAATATTCGTGATGTAACACAAATTCAATATTCAAATGAACGTGATATGAATATTATCTTATTAGCTTTGAACGAGTTCCACTCATCTGCATATAAGATTCAATTAATTCGAATGCACGCTTGTTACATGCAATAATTTAATAATTTTTGATGCGTTCAGTTTCTATATTAAGTTAAATTTAAGGCTATATTTGTGATATCGAAAACCTCTTAATAAGTTAAAATGGCTGGCAAGTTGGGTTGGAAAATCAATCAACTAAAAAATTATTCCCTATGAAGACAATTTTTTTTCAGTATATTAAAACATATTGAATCGAACACAAATAAATCTGTCTGATTGCTGAAAGCACAATTTCAAATAATAAATTTTCAAATCTATACAAGTAATAAAGTATTAGCCTTTTTTTCAAGGAAGGATTTCATCCCGTGACGCTCTCTGAACAGACGGAAAGAGTACCGCTGGTTTTTTAGTGAGTCTTACTTACCCCTCCACTTATGTGGGGGAAACGCGCGAAAGAGTTGTCCCAGCGACAAAAAAAACCCTCAAGGACCGACATAGGCTATTTTTTTTTTACATAACTCCTCCCTTACTCCTAACACGCGGGCGATTACTAAATAAAACCGGTTTATTATGGTCGTTATGTAATAAGATTTTCAGTTTTTGGATGAATATGAAAATTCTTGATATACTCGTAAAGTTGACGAGCTAAAAATATAGTGACAAAATGACGCCGCGATAGAGGATTCAACGGCTGATATTAGTGATGGGTTCATTCTAATATAATATCGATATATGTAAATATGACCTTGATAATTATAGCGATAGTCTGTAAACATTGTAAAGAATTTCCTGTACTTTCTATTTAAGAAGTACTTCTATAATCTATTATTTACATATTATTAATAATCTTATTTAGGTGACGTGCTTAAAATCGGAGATTAATAATAATTTGTGCAGAAAGTATTACAAAGAACAAGTGTGTACGCAAACACAGATACGAGAATTATACGCATAAACTTTACGTGTTTTTCAAGACAATATAATAAATCTAATAATTCCTATTTTCTAATTCAAGTTTTTTTATTGAAATAATATCCCGGGACATTATTCAGACACGGCCATCTGATCCCAAACTAAGCAGAGCTTGTTCTATGGAAACCAGACAACTGATATACTACATATACTACTTTTCTTTTGTAAATATATACTTATATAGATGTTTATCCCAGACTCAGGACAAACAGACATGTTCATGCACACAAATGTCTGTCTTAAGTGGGAACCGAACCCACAACCTTCGGCGTGAAAGGCAAGTATCTACCAACCACGCCAACCGGCCAGTCAGATTTTCAGAGATTTTCTTAATATAAATATAACAATAACATTTACTGACTCAACATGGGACCTGCACAACCTTCATATCTGCTGCCTTATTGGCAGATTCTATTACACCCATAGTTTAGTTTAAAATTAATGTAAGTAAAATAAAAACAGAACGAAAATAATTGCTGCTTGACGTTAATTGTAATACGCCTTTAAAATAAATAATAAGTTATATAGTTATGATAAGAGATAACAATATTAAAAATGTAACTTTGTCGATAAACTGTGTCCCGTCACTAGTTTCCTATCGCTGCGCTGGGTGGCGCAGTGCGGTACGAAAGTTAACCGTTCCGATAAATCTCATCTCGAATGTTTCCTAAACGGATGACGCGATAGGCGCAAATATATAAACATTACCGCTGCTTTTATATGTTAAGATATCGATATTTCAAAATTTTCATATAAATAATAATATGTATTTCACATAAGGGCTTATACTTAATATTTACTTGGGCAAGAATTAACTTATGCATTAATTAAAGTTAACAAAGACATGTTAGAGTACAGTCTGGTCATCCTAGGTAGATTATGAGAAAAACCTAATCTAATGAAGGCTAGCTATCTTTTCTTTTTGATCGTTAGAAAAACGCGTTACGCGTTTCCCCCACGTGAAGTGGGGGGAGGCACTCGACATCGGAATCGGACATCGGAATACCCACTAAAAAACAAGCGGTACCCTCTCCGTCTTCAAGTCTCAAGGTCAGCCATCCTCCTCCAAGTGCGAATGATTAGTTATAGCGACATATATGTCGATATTAAAAAATTAAAATATATCTTAGACCTTTAAAAATATTTGTAAGATAGTATATTTAGATGAGGGTACGATGCTTTGTCGGTAAAAGAGCGGTATCTTTGAAAAAACCTTTCGGTATATGAGATGACATCAGCGGCGTAAGTAAAATATAACAATAACTAATACATTCCAAATTTAAAACATTTTTGTATTGTTAATTTATTGTACTCCACGTTGTAACATATATTTTTTTAATTCTGTTTGATTATCATATAATGTTTTTGATGCGGTCTCCTATAATTGAAGGAACACATGTTTTACAAACATTATAAATAAAAAATTTAATTAATTAACCCACACATCAATAACCTAATGTATGTATAAACTTTGTTTATGTATATTATCCATATTACATTATATGCCTTTCAGGAGTTATGATTCTCCTAACCGATTTCGGTCACGGCCACTATTCCCAAAAGAGGCTAAGGCTCTAACAATGTGTAATGTGTGACAAACCTATGTGAAGGCTCTCCAACACGTTTAAAGAGAGCTAAGGCGTAGGACCAACGCGTAAATACTGTCACAATTAATTCCCATTAATGTTTATTGGTCCATCCAGTTATTCGAATCTTGGTATTTACGACCTTAAATGCTAGCTGGAACCAGTCTAACAAGGCCGTATATTTTTTATAATATTAGACGGCAAATAGACCTCTTTCTGGTAACCAACGCTCATAAACATTGACGCCAATGCGCCACGAACCTTGAGAACTAATATGTCATATCCCAAGTGCCTAAAGGTCTACTCACCCTTCCAACTGGAACACAACAATACGTAGTATTACTATTTGGCAATTGTTATATTCTATGCTATATCATAAATTAAATTTAAATGGGATGATAGGGTTGTACTTCCCCACATTTGTTTGCACAAAGCCCTACCAAGTAGTATAAAATAAATTCACTTGATACAGAAGAGAAATTTACAAACTGACAATGTTGTTAGGAAACCATATCCACCATAAACATTTCCGAGATAAGAATTTTATGATAATACCAACATAAAACATCTGTCGTTTTCTCTGAATCGAAATATATTTTTTATTTTACGATGTTAAAAGTTACGTATCTCGCGAGTTAGAAGCGAAGCGTGTGGAAATCAAGAATTTTTTTTTAGATTTCCTACCGAGTTATTTTGTTTCTCTTTGTGTGGTCGCTACAAACTAACCCCGAGATTTTTAAAAAGAAAATATATTTCTGTATATTTTAAATAGGAAAAACATTTCGCAAGAGTTTATTACGTCTAGATTAATATTATAAAATTAAAAACGTATCTTCTGACGTTATTCCATGTACACTAATATAACATAAATTAAAAAGCGAATTTGCGTCAGTCCATTTTTTATGATAAAAAGTTGAATCTGTTTTAATAAAAATATTTTTTAAATTCTTTAACTGATCTGAATCGAGTTTGCATTTTTCTTCCATTTTTAAAATCTTACCCTCCCAATAATTATTATACTACCGCAAAACAGTAATACCTATTTTGTATTGCAATACATATAAGCTATCAGTGGTTCAACATCATTGATCCCATAATTGGCTGCTCATTAGCGGTTTTAGGTTTGCATAATAGTTTACCAGGGTTTATTGCTCGTCAGTTTAACTATAAATATTTTTAAGAAAAATATCGTGATATGAGATATTCTACCGCTAAATAGTAATAGTATTGTTGCGTTCCGGTTTAAAGGGTACTCACCCTTGCCAGTATAACTACAGGAACAAGGAACATAATACCTTAGTTCACAATATTGGTGGTGCATTAGCAATATAAGGAACGGTTAATATTTTTTAAAACTCCAATGTGCATGGGCATGGTGGTATCCACTTTCAGGCCTCTTTGCTAGTCTACCTATCTTATATAAAAAAATTGAATAGCGCACAATATTCATATCGAAAAATTGTAGAAATATGATACTTTAAACATTCATCCTGATTTTATCCATCTCAAACATGAAAGTGTAAAGTTAACTACAATTGCTATTGCTTTGATGGTAATAAAACTTGATACTTACATATAATAATATATTATAAAAAGTGTGAGAAAATTTTAATTTAGGCGTTAATAATCAAATCATAAATCACTTTAGGACCTACAATCAACATTCCAATCCGGTTCTAGCTTTACATTCAGATTAAACCTATAACAGGGCGGCTTAAAAGTGCTTATAAGTGCTTGAATAAAGATTACTTTGTTTTCGACTTTGATTTGATTAGATAATTCTGCGACAAACACCAAAAATTTGTTCTTCGTTGAAAGGTATAAAATTCAGTTGCGAAATTCGACCCACTCACACAAACTGGGAATTTAAAAAGCTAGTAATTATCAATTGTTAATTAAGATTCAATCGTTTCATTTTAGAAATAAATAATATATTTGGCATTGATGTTATTAGGAAGCTGGAAACTAAATAGGCTACGGTAAAGTGTTCACCACTGTTCATATTGACACTGTAAGAAGTGTCCAGAATTCCTAACATCTTCTCGACCCTGCCAGCTATAAAATTAAAGATTTTATGTCCCTATTCATTATGTCATGATCATTTTGGCTTTTAAAAAAGATCACAGCAATTATTATACGTAGCTGCCCAGGTAGCTTTAGGCACTAGTAAAACATTTTTTACAAAAATATTTATATGACATAAAAAAGGTGGTTTGTATTTGTAAGATCCACTAACTCATCATCTACCGGCAAACAGCAATACTTGGCATGAATACTAAAGGGTAACTACTAGTACAAGGGAAATAACATCTTAGTTCCTAAGGTTGGTGACGCATTGGTAATGTACGGGATGGTGAGTTCCAATGTCTATTGGACACTATCATCACGGCGACAGAGCGGAATTTCCAAGAAATGGCACGACTAGCCGAAGTCAGAACGTTGCTCACGTGAGCGTATTGTTCTAGAGAATTTTACTCAACTGTTTAAGTGCCAGTTGGTTTAAACCAGTGGTTTCTTCATAATGTTTTCCATGACCACTAAACACGAGATTAATATAATATAATCAAGTCTATTATGTTTATAGTAAGAATATTAAGAAGTTAAATAAGTTCTTAGGTAATTGAAATGTTTGCGCTTTCTAAAGGGTTAGGATATCTTGGAAGTATTAAGTTTGTTTTTTTCTATGGCCCGTTGGTAGGCGGTCACCGCCGCCCATAGACATTGGCGATGTAAGAAATATTACCCATTCCTTATATCGACAATGCATCACTAACCAAAGGTGTCCCTTGTGCCTATAGTTAGACCGACACTCAGCCTTCAAACCGGAACGCAACAATACCAAGTATTGCTGTTTAGCGGTAGAATATCTGACGATTAATATGCATTGAATTCAAACTGTCTAAATATTGAGTTAGGTTATAATAATATCGATTGTATGTTAAACAAATATTTGAATTTAATGTAGTGTCGTGTCGCAATGCGGCTCCACGGTCTGCCAAGTTATATTAATTGACGGGCCTTTTATAACTATGTAGGAAAATTCGTTCGCTTCAACAGAAATGTTGGAAGCTTGAGTTATGTTACAATCGCCATCAAGATTTGAGAGTCTCGAGAGAGTACATTTGTTTCACTTCCAGCGTTTCTTTTTTTAAATTAAAAAAATAAATCGGTTTTATTAAAAACGTTCAAGTGTTTTTAAATTTATCATTTTTTTTTAAATTTTAACCAAGTTAAAGGGATATGTTTATAAATTATTTATATTTGAACCAAAAATGTTGTTATCTGTACATAAATACGTAATGTTAGATTACGAACAAAAGCCTTTTTTTGTTGACGGTAGAAATGATATATGCTTTTTTATGCTAACAGTACCAATGAGTCAATAAGCGGAGGTGATGACTTTCCATCGGATAATTAATAAGTCCGGATATCCGCCTTCCTACTATTAAGGCTCCCAAAATTCTTTATAAATTAAAAAAAAATGATTTAATTTTGAAAAAACTACGTACAATTTAATAAAATAAAAAAAAGAACCTATGTCAAAATAAAAAAAACATATTATGTAGCAGTTCTTCATACGATACGTGCAGGTGACCTAGCGATATTTTCCTCCACAGCCAAGAACGAGATGTATTGAAACGAGATGAACATTTCCGTATAACGTATTATGTGTTTGTATTTAATAAATGATTGACCTTAATTCTGGGATATACCGGAAGGGTTCTGGGATAAGATGGGTCGACCATCTGCTTCCGCTTCTATACCCTTTCGATTATATAATGGTTATATTAGATGAATAATCTTACTGGATAACTCAGCTTTAAAGTAAATTTGCGTAAATTAGCAAATTAATACATGTTTGCCTTACTACGCAAAATCGTTTACGCGGAAAAGCGTAAATTATACTTGAGTGTAAACTTTTATTATGTGGGTTTGCTTTTATATTGCAGGAAAATAGCTTATTGTATATGTTTTTCTATTTATAGTGCGTCTACTCCCATAAATTCTTCTGGTAAATGCTTAATCAGTGCCATTACAGGAAGCGATGTATATTTTTTGTGAGTCGTCTTGTTTTCATATTTTTGTTGTTTGAGATTTATTAGCTTATCTATCTATCTGTATTTTTTATAAAAAAAAGTACTAAATGATAAAACATGATATTTGTTAAGTTAAATTGACATATGTAAAGGTATTAATTTTTTCCCCGTGAGTTCATTGACACCGCGAAAACATCAAAAAGACAATTCTAGCTAATAATGGTTATGTGTACAAAGAACAGTGTTGCATAGTCTCCATTGTAGGCCAGGGTCGCAAGCCGGGAGTGTCATTTCAATTTAGGCTGCGGAACACTGGTATGCGCAAAAAATGTTTTTAGACCCTGCACAGCGTCTCATCATTGGCACGTCGGCATTTTTCATTTGATGTTGTACACAGATGTACAATACAAACATTCGCCCAAACTACATAGCATCCTCGAATAAGCTTCAAGCTTGTTTTTATTTTTATTTTGGAATTAACAATATATTTCGATCTCTATCAAGTCTGCAATGACTATTGTGCAAAGGGCGATTATGATATGATATATTTATAGTGCAAAGGGCGATTTTGATATTGGAATAACACCACCAAAAATTCAATTTTATTGATTTTTTAAAATGTAATTCATCACCAATGCACCAACCAAATGACACCAACCTTGGGAACTAAGATATATATAAATTGTGTGGTATAACTCGCACTTCGAACCGGATCACAAAAATACTAAGTATTTTGCCAAGTAAACTGTGTGGCAGTAGAATATTTGAGTAGTACTAAGACGAGCTTGCACAAAGTCACCACCAAATAAAATAAGCGTTAGAATCAATGTCGATTTAGAATGCAACGTTTGTTTATATTACGTTTCAAAATAAAACGAAATGCTTCACTTCAGTCACATGTGCCGTGCCATGTTACATGCGCCATTTTTATCTAGATATCTGCCAAAAATTGTATTATACATAAAGCATATACAAATTCGCAGCAAAGCAATAAGTTTTCTTAAGAGGAGGCCAGAAGATAGGGATTTTGGGTGTTCTTTTTTTAAACACACTTTATACCACAGATACTATTTCATGAAACTAATAGAGTTGTGTGTACATAGGGCATTTATACTTTTGTAGCTCTCAAAGTTTTATGAAGCTGTTACATGAGAGCTGAAGGCGTCATGGAGTGTATAGTGACTTATGTTTCGTTCATTTTTTTTTTCAAAATCAAAATGATTTATTCAATATTGAAGCATTACAATTGCTTATTGATTGTCATACCAGAAACTACCACCGGTTCGGAAAAGTCCGACCCTGAGAAGAACCGGCGAAACAAACTAAGCATGCGAATGTATTCTTCTCAAATCTTATCTGTTAGACTGTAAAAATAAAATAACGTTCCAATCTCCTAGCAGTCACCGCAAGAAAGCCAGGTAGACATCACAAAAATGGGGGGGAAGCGACGCGGGAGCTGGACGATAGCGACGCGAAAGAGGCGTAGACACGGTTTCTAAATAAAATCCGCTCGTATGAACACGCTCATTATGTTAAGATATTCATTGATGTAACAAATTCGAAAACTTTGGAAATATTTCGTCACCATTTTGTTGGATAAATGTTTATTTATTAATCAGTATTTATGTCAAGCAATATCTAATTAAAACCATATTTTGAACTTAAATTTAAATGGAAATCTAATAAATCAATACACCAGTATACTTAAGACTTGTAAATGTATACTAATCGTACAAATTATCGCCATACGAAGAAAAGCTTTCAAATGACATTTTGGTTATGAAGTTATATTTTTAAGACAAACAATTATAGGTACTTACGTTGTTTTTCATTTGGGTCCTAATAGGTAGAGGAATAATGCCGTTACTGTGAATAAAATTACAATTTTATATAAGGCGAACTTACTTTCACCAACTTACTGTGTCTTACTATACACTTATAAATATACACTTATATACACTTTTTCTAAGTTAAGTAACTTAATAAGCTTCTGTTTAACTATTACATATACTTTCATTTGTTCTATTTATATTATTTACTTAAAGGCAACAACATGTGAATGTCACTCTGCTGGGCTTAGGGCTCTGCTCCCCTAGAGGAGAAGGTTCGGAGCTTATTCTACCACGCTGCTCCAATAGTTCAGTCATTACACATGTGGTAGAATTTCAGTGAAATTAGTTATATGCAAATTGCATCGCGATGTTACCGTCACCGCCGAGCACGAGATAAATGATAAACACCAATTATATGATAATTCAGACTTCAAACAAGGATTTCCATTCGATGTCTTCCTTAGAGAAAATAAGAATAAAGGAAAGTTGTCTCATTCAAACGAAGCTATTAATAATACGAAAGAAATAAAATTTCCTATGCGGTTGGCCATGTCCGTTAAGAATGTTTTAATTGGTCAATGGGGCATACTGTATATCGTATAATCGTTAAATCAAAATAATCCTTCTTAAAGCGGGCTCTTGTAAGGTCTTCCATTATTATGTATCAGGATTAATAACCATGTAAAGCTACCGTATCAGAATGTATATTCTACTGAGAAGAACTTCGAAACCAATTAAATTACATAGGCTCATAATATATAATTATCCTACCTAAATAAAATAAAATTATTACAAATGTACTTGCATGAAAATCAAGGAATACTAACTATACGTTTTTTATTATTATATCTATATAGTTTCATAACGACTAATAAGCCAATATCAATGTCTCTTTAACATTCTAATATTATTAATACGAAATTGATGGTGGTATACTGGTGGTAGGGCTTTGTGCAATTCTACCGCAAAGCAGCAATACTTGGTATTTTTGTGTTCCGGTTTGAAGGATGAGTGAGTTAGTGTAATTACAGGCACAAGGGACATAACATCTTAGTTCTCAAGGTTGGTTCTTGCTTACAATGCCCCCTTGTCTGTGGGCGTTGTTGACCACTTACCATCAGGTGGCCTATATGCTCGTGTTCACCTACCTATTCTATAAAAAAAAAGAAATTGAGCCTATTTGTTTACTACGCTTTCACGTCAACATGATAATCATTATAGCATATCCGAAGTACAGAAAGTAGTCTACTAAAACTTTTCACACATAACCTTTTATAAGTTAAAACTCATCCAACCTTACGTACGGACAGCGCCATTCCTACTGTATCTCTATTTACTAGAAAATCGTACCACAATATAGATGTATAAAACGTCTAAAAATCTCCCAACATTACGGACTCTAAACAAATAACAAGTTCCGAAACTATTGGGTTAGATGTGTTTACTTAACTTGAACTTAGTTCATGTGGTGTGGTCCAAAATAAAATCATCAATATATATATTTTTTTTATATTTGCCGGGAGGGCAAATGACTCTACTCCACCTGATGTTAAGTGGTAGTAGAGTCCAAACGCGAGGACGGCCAGTACAGTCGGGAAGAAGGCTCTGCACTAGCCGCCCTCGCCTTGCCGGCCCGCAAGATGCCTCTTCACGCCTCTTTTGAAGGAACCCGGGTCGTAAGAGGAGGGGAATACGTGAGCTGGTAAGGATGCTGGTAAGGTTTATGTGAGCTTAACTTAAGTAAAACAACAATATATTTATATAATATATTTTTTTAAATAAAAGGAGGGACTTTAACAGACTAGACTGTATAAGTAGTAGTACTTTAATTGTATAAGTAGTAGATAGTAGTGTTTTTTTTTTGTGATTTTGTATGTGAGTCTTGTTACTTGAATAGATAAATTATAAAATAATAATTATTATTATTTACTTGATCTCTTGTGTCTTTAGTTACATTGGCTCACTCACTGGTATCCTTTAAGCCGGAACACAAATGAAAAATATTGCTATTTAAGGGTTGAATATCTGATGATTGGGTGGTACCAAGACGGGCTTGCACAATGCCAATCAATAAGTAAAATTTGGAGTATGATTTTTGTAAGCCGCTGCAAATTCACAAAAAATATTTAACGTTAATTGATACGTTACTTTAATTGAAATCAATGAGGTTTTCAAATATATGAGTTTTATTAAATGTTAACAATTAGAAATACAGGCAGATATTTCAATTTGTTCCATACGAGCGTTGAACGCGCTTGCTCAAAATTCATGGCCTCTCAAATGATTCAGGCTTTTTTTAATTGTATTACTAAAATATTATTTATTAATTTATAATGAAAACATAATTATAATCTTTCATATCTAAAACATATCGAGCTTAAATTAATTGGATATTAAGCATACTAACTAAAAAATTGAAATATAAAACATTCTTGTAATTCCCGTTTTATAACAGTAATAGTAACAGTATTAGAAAAATACACATACATAATTATATAATACTGGGCTCGTACAGGACATTCTGAACGCTCTGCGGATAACGTTATATCCGACCTATAATTGAATCCAGTCAGATTTATTATATAATATTTACGAGTATCGCATTCGGCTCAAGGACGGGTATTACATTTTTCTCTCTTAATATATTTTTCTTGTATTTTTATTTACGAGATGTTATTCTTCTGTCATATATTTGTCATTTACATATTGTAATGTGAGCTTATGTCATTGTTTGCTAGTGTAGAGTGTAGCTTTTTATATTATCATTATAAGAAGTTGCACTCTAGTTACTTTTAAATGAGTTATTTGTCAACGAACTTAAATATTCTCGTGGATAAATCACATGGATTTCTACCGTCGTACAAACACTAACAAACTGGATTCTCATGTGATTAATCTGTGTGTATAATTCATCTCGTGCACTGCGGTGAACGGACACGTCGTTAAAAAACTTTTGATAATGTCAGATATTATTTCAAGTGTGTATGTAGTAACTAATCCGAATAAGTGTAATAAAAAAAAGAAAAAATAATAATAGGTTGGGTCACTAAATTTATACCTTTTTTTATAGAATAGGAAGGCGGACGAACATATGGGCCACCTGGTGGTAAGTGGTCACCAACGCCCATAGACATTAACATTGTAAAAAATGTTAAGCATCGCTTACCAATGCGCCACCAACCATGGGAACTAAGATGTTATGTCCCTTGTGCCTGTAATTACCCTGGCTCACACACCCTTCAAACCGGAACACAACAATACCAAGTACTGCTGTTTTGCGGTAGAATATCTGATGAGTGGGTGGTACCCACCCAGACGAGCTTGCACAAAGCCCTACCATCAGTAAACCTTACTAGGTACTCGGCCCGCCTTCATACGCCAAATTTCAAGTCAATCGGACCTATAGTTTCGGAGGTCTTAGTGTGACTTGAGTCATTGATACTTCGCCTATATACATATATACAATATAATATGTATATGTTGATTGATGAATCCCTCGATATTATGATAATATCAAAAGCCAAAAGAAATATAAAAAGCTCTATCCCAAGGGGAGTTATCCTTTAATCACAAATAATATAAATCAAATCCCAGTTAATACTTCTAATTATCCTCTTATGAGGGTCTCATCCGGGAATATGTATTTATCCGATAGAAGACAGATGGTTGGACAAAGATTTTTGTATTATTTTTATAATTATTTGACGGTTATGACGATAAATGCAATGCAAAAACTATTTCATCCATTTAGGCTCTTGTAAGCATTTTTGAATCGTTATTTCACAGGATTATATTAAATATAATAGTAATTATAATTTTATTTACGCGAATAAATGTTAAATGAAATATGTTTAAAATTAAATGTTCTTGAACTATATATATTTATTCATAAATAAATATTTAACATCCGAATGAAAAGCTTATTAAGTTTCTGTATCTAAACGCGGTACATACTAATCTATCTATATATAAATATAAAAGTATAAGAGACGGACTAAGATATCAACGCATAGCCTGAAATATTAGGCTATTACTACTAGGACCTTGAATATTTTCGCAACTCCGTATGGGTGCAAAGTTACAAACTTAAGTTGAAATTCCCAAAAAATGTTTCATAAAGGATGCTTACGATAGCAAATACACATATATTCCACAGCTTTCTAGAATATCTAGTCCTGGCTGTGCGTTATAAGTCCATCAGGTGAAACGATTTTATAATTACCCTGGCTGATTGCGCCTTTTAAAAGATTCAGGGACAAATATACACACAAATATTTTTATTTCGAAAGAGTATTTTCAAATGTTACAATTTCCATACACAATAAACGATAATATGTCAACGGATTTCCCACTTACCAAAAGATACATTATAAAATAATGCGTAACACGAAACCGGCGTCGACATTGATTAATGGTTTCGGGTACGAAAAATTCTACATTATTCTTCAGGTAATTTAATTTGCCAAAGTCTATTCAAAATGATTCCTTATAATATCATAATGCTTGCATTATAGTTAATTCTTTACAATTATATGAAAAACAATTATTTTGATTTTGATTAGCTGTAACTTTGTGCGAGGGTAGGTACCACCGATTCATCATATATTCTACCGTCACACAGAAAAATTTTGTATTGTTGGTAACTACGAGTCACTTGTACTACGTCAAGGGATATAACATTTTAGTTCCCAAGGTTGGTGACGCATTGGCAATGTAAGGAATGACTATTCTTACTTACAAAGCCAACGTTTATAACCCATTTTCTATAAAAAAACGGGTAATTGTAATTGTGTAAATATATATAAAAGCTCTAAGGCTGTCATTGTATGATATTCCCCGAATCCATTACAATATAAGGTATTTATTTATCAAAACAAACGCGTTGTATTCAGATATTAATTGTACCAGACATTTGCCGTTTACCGTTTCATTGAAAATTAAATCTTGACGACTCAGTGGTTAAAGCATGTGGATCTTACACGATGATTGTGGCTTTAAATTTAGATAAGAATAAGTTTTCAATACAAGTAATTAATCACGTGCTTGGTGACGTAAAACAATGTAAGATAATAAATGGCCCACGACTTAGCAAAAACCTCGTCTCCTTTTAATAAGTAGGTTTAGAGTTTACTCCACCACGTTGCTCACAATGCTCCATAATTGGCCACTTTTACTTCACTTGATAATCACATTTATGGGCTCGAGATGAATTGTAAAAACAAATTAAGCACATGAAAATTCAGTGGTGCTTACCTGGGTTGAACCTGCGATCATCGATTCAGACTCCTACGTTCTAATCTCAGTGTCACCTCGACATATTTAGGATTAAACATGGTTTATTATAACATTAAAAAAACATAAAATTAATTAACTAAGTAAACTCTAATTTCCGTTCGAAGCCAATCGTAAATGGCTACAAAATAATAGTTTCTAGACAAAAATATATAGCATATTCGACATATTTTTGTCTTCTAACAGAGAAGTCATATCGACTCGAAACTGTTTCAGTACGCACGACTTCCTAATCGATAACCCATGGCCCGAATGACAAATCCTCGAAATGTCAATGCACACGGCACGGTACGGATATTTGATTGAGTCTATTGAATTCGATATTTGACGCGATTATTTCATACCGATGTATCGATTATTGATATTCGATTTATGCTATTACTCGATTCAAGCTTTATGTTTTATAGTTTAATTGGATATTTTCCATAAGGTAAATTAACGGCCAGTCAATGTTCCACTGCTGGGAGCTTAATACACCACGTTGCTTCTATGCGGATAGGTGGATACACTATATGTAGCAGAATATCATCCGACAAATACAGGTTACACAAATTATAAAAATGAAAAACTATCATGACTATATGGACTTACTTTTTTTTATAGAATAGGAAGGCAGACGACCATATGGGCCACCTGATGGTAAGTGGTCACCAAACGCACTTAGACATTAGCACTGTAAGAAATGTTAACCATCGCTTACATCGCCAATGCGCCACCAACCTTGGGGCCTAAGATTTTATGTCCCTTGTGCCTGTAATTACACTGGCTCACTCACCCTTCAAACCGGAACACAACGATACCAAGTACTGCTGTTTTGCGGCAGAATATCTGATGAGTGGGTGGTACCTACCTAGACGAGCTTGCACAAAGCCCTACCCTACCCTACCTAGTAAACTTATCCATATAAAAATAAAAATTAAAAACAATTACAGATGAAATGAAATTCCGTCACAAGTGTGCACTAAGCCTCGAGCCTCGATAATTAACTCGAGTAATAAAATTACTCGAATTAATTATTAAAACACAGCATAGTGACAGCTTCATTAATTAAAAACTAAAACTAAAACTAAAGTGTAACAACTAAGTTTCTTACCGGCTCTTCTTAGTAGGATCTACATTCACAAGTCGCGGCAATTTTACATAAAATATAAACTTACAAAATTAATATTCAAAAGTGCCGTTAGATCCTACTGGAATAAAGTTTATTTTTATTGTGTTTAATCTGTTATATAATATAATAAATAATCATCATCATCTACTGGTGGTAGAGCTTTGTGCAAGCTCGTCTGGGTAGGTACCACCCACTCATCAGATATTCTACCGCAAAACAGCAGTACTAGGTATTGATGTATTCCGGTTTGAAGGATGAGTGAGCCAGTGTTATTACAGGCACAAGGGACATAAAATCTTAGTTCCCAAGGTTGGTGGCGCATTGGCGATGTATGCGATGGTTAACATTTCTTACAATGCCAATGTCTAAGAGCGTTTGGTGACCACTTACCATCAGGTGGCCCATATGCTCGTCCACCTTCCTGTTCTATAAAAAAAAAATCATTTTTTAATTATTATATAATTTAACATTATATTATGCATGGTAAAATCCAGATAATTAATAATCTAAATAAAAAAACGGACCTTGGAAGTATGTAGAGTGTAGATGAAACGATAAAATGTAGGTTATAGTGTGTTTAATATAATTGAAACAAGACAATGCGACACAGATCTAACTAATCTAGGCAAAATAGATTAGGGTCTAACTTGCAGTTAATCGGTTGCGTTATCTTATCTCAAATCTTAGTATCAATTACTGACTAATGATTTTGACAACGCTACTGTGTAGCTTAACAAAGCGGAAGTATAAAATTGCACTGAATATTATTTTTAATCTTCAATAGTTTTTTTTTAATTGTTTCCAAGGAGTTTTAGCTTTGGCCTACAAACCAATCCATAACAAAAAAAAAATATGCTTGTTGTTATTTTTTTAAAGCTATTTAAGAAGACAGACGAACCAATGAACTATCTGATAGTAAGTGTTCACCTTCGGCTGTAGAATACACACTGTAATAAGGATATCCATTTCCAGATATGACTGTCAAAACAATGGGATCGAAAATGTTATATACCTTGTAATAGCTCTGTCTCGCTCACTCGCATTTAAATTGGTACATTAAAAATAAGTGTCGGATTTTGGAACACAACTTCGAAGATGTATGGTTGATATCTGAGACAAATCACGGTTGCACACTTTGTTATTGTATATAATATATATGTATATAATAATATATATATATATAATTATATAATTATTTAGTTTAACGATTACAATTATTCGTTATAATTTTGTGTCTGCTCTACTCTAGATCATAAAAAATATTTTTCTTTTTCATAATCTATGACTAAGAAGGAGGAATAATAAGTAGGTGGTACCATCTTAATAGACCTGCAAGATTTTTACCACCAAGTTCATACTAAACGGACAGATACGTAGTTTATAGTTTGTAAACATAATCGATGTCTCTTTATGCTAAAATTTCAAAGTTAATATTGGCGATGTAAAAGGAAGTAACTAGCTTGCTATAATTTGCAGTTATACCTAAATAACGATGTTCTATATATATGTAATAACGCTGGCTTACCCTTTATACTAAAGCACTTTAAGCCGTTAATCTTGTAAGGTTAAATTAAACACACCCTTAAGTTTTACTACTTAATTATCTTATACGAAAATTATTCTTAAATATACGTATGTAATGACTAGTTTCGCATGTGATCGAATTTACGTGGTTTTTTTTTAAACATAATAATTTTTATTTATCCATATTATTTTTGCGCAAAGGTATAGTCAAACCTAATTCCCTTCTTTTATAATTTATTCTACTCATTTTACTTGGTAAGTTGTGTTGTGTTTGATCAGAGTGCTTTGAAGGGTTAGTAAGCCAGTGTAAATACAGGCGCAAGGGAAATAACTTCTTAGTTTCCAAGGTTGTGGTGCATTGGCGATGTAAAGAATGATTAATGTTTCTTACAGCGAATGTCTACGGCCGCCTACTCATTATAATTAAAAAAAAAACAATAAAACCTTTTACATCAATTGTTCGATATTCAATAAATCAAAATAAAATAGACAATTATTTTAATTAATGCAAAATAAAACACAAACAATTATTCACATAATATCAAATCATATTGTTAAGAATAATATGATATTTCTTTATTATGTTACGAGTGAACCGACCCAACATAATTGTGTTTAGAAAGAGACTACCCCCGGAATCAGGCAGACTATCGCCTATTACTGATAAAATAAACCCCAAACCATACGGGGTTTCCTTATTCGTTTTACAAATATACACTAATCTATACTAATATAATATAAGAGAATGTAACTCTGTCTGTCTGTTACATTTTAACGGCGAAACCACATAATCCATAGGCTAATATTTATACCTAACACGAAACCTCTTTTTTATAATATAGGTAGGCGGACGAGCATATGAGCCTATGGGCACCTGATGGTAGGTGGTTACCAATGCCCATAGGCATTGGCATTGTGAGAAATGTAAACCATCTCTCACATCGACAATCCGCCACCAACCTTGGGAACTAAGATGTTATATCCCTTGTGCCTGTAATTACACTGACTTACTCACCCTCAAACCAGAACACAACAATACCAAGTAATGTTGCTTTGCGGTAAAATATCTAATGAATGGGTGGTACCTCCCCAGACGAGCTTGCACAATGCCCTACCACCCGTAGAAAGTCACCAGTCTTATCCTAATACGCGGACAAGGCTGCGGTCGATTACTAACCATTAACAAAATTATTTATTTTCCATATATATTTTTAATTTATTTAGAATAGTTTCACAGACTGGAAAGATGGCTACCTGATAGTAACTGGCTACCACTGGTTAGACATGTGCACTGTAAGAAATATTCACCGTCCCTTACAATGTTAATACGCCAAATTTGGAAACTAAGAAGCTATGTCGCTTACCCCTGTAGTTATACTGGCTCACTCACCCTTCAAACCGAAACACAACAATACTGAGTATTTTTATTTGGCGGCAGAATACATGAATGGGTGGTACCTACCACGGGCTTGAACAAAGCTCTACCAAATAGCAATAATTATATATATTCCATACGTGAATATATTGTATATGCAATATATCTAAATTAGTAAATAATTGTTTCAATATTTGCAAGAAATATTTACAATTATCAAATAAATATTTATATACATACAATACATACGACTTAATTCGATTTGTTTAAAAAAAAAAAACATTATCGATATTATTTTTTTTACTGACTGACTTAAGGTTTTCAACTATTAAAATTATAAAAAAGTATAATGTTGTTTTTAAACAGATAAATAAAAATAAAGATCTAATTTATACAAATCAAATCGTTCGATTAAAAAAAAAACAATTGAGATCTGTTTTTTATAATTTAATCTTGAGACGTTAAATCAATATAAAAGTATAAATTATTCTTAGCGAAACTTATACTTCGTAACGAAGAAAATTCTACGGAATTACTGGAAATCAAATGATACATATAAGATAAGGCATGCTCGATAACCAAACCTATGACAACGCAAAACAATCGATAAGGAACTTACTCGCTCCAAACTGCTCATAGTCTGCCAGGCAACGATAAATTGACGAATTTTACACGAAAAATTTCATCCCCCACATTATTTCGCGCTACGTACGAAGCGCACGAATAACCACGAATGAATTTATTTATTTGATAATCAAACTGATTTATGGTATATTTAATTATTTTTTTTAATTGTTGTAGGCTGAACGATAGTTTTTTTTTTTGGAAAATTTTTTTTTTTTTTCGAAATGGCCTGAACGGTTGTAGCGACCGTCTGGCGGCGCTGCGCCGCGGCGACTGAGCTACCCACCCTTTAGAGGGAGGTTATTCTATACTTATGTGTTTACATCTTAAATGGGGGTGGTATAGAGTAGCTTACACCATAAATAAAACCACTGCATGTGCTTAAAAAACAAAAAATATAATCAAGAAATGTAATCGATTAATTGAAATTAATGTATTTTGATAAAATAAAATAAAATAAAAAGTGTGCGTTGGCCGGGAATCGAACTCGGATCAACTGCTTGGAAGGCAACTATGCTGACCATTACACCACCAACGCGTGTTGTTTTAGGTGAAATTTTATCGTATTCATTTAGACGATTTAACTATAATATATAAATATTTCAAATAGTCGATAATTCCCGATGAGTATTCATTAATAAGTCAGCCATTTTTAAATATGTAATAACAATTTGAAAAAGTTACATGAATGGATTTGACGAATGAACGTATTATATTGTAGTTATAGTTTTTTTTTTTATAAAATAAAATGGCGGACGGCCAAATGACCTGAACATCATCGCCCAGACATTGGCGCTGTGAGAAATGTTATCCATTCCTTACATCGTTGCTCCACCAACCTTGGGAATGTTATGTCTTGTGCCTGTAGTTACACTGGCTCACTCTCAAACCGGTCACAACCGGCCCTTCAAACCGGAACACAACAATGCAAAGTATTACTGTTTGGCGTATTAATATGTGATGAGTGGGTGCCTGGGTAGGTAGGTAGGCGGACTTGCAAATATATAATTTATTTATATAGAATAAAATAAATAAGCTTTTCCGGTGATAATTCAATGTTACTGATATAGATTCATAAATTAGCAGACTGAAGTGTCAGGAAGCTGTGTCACCTATGACAGAAATCGATGGCTATTGAAGCAGATGAGTCCTGGGGTAGATACGGGTTGGCAATTGCAACCTAGGACGTTCACATATTGTTCCAAGCAATTGCTTGTAGTCAATAAAGTTAAATTAATATATAATGTGTCAGAAATAACAAAAGCAGCTCAGAATTAGGTAAATAGCAATCTTACATGAGTTCCTTGAATAGCTCCATAGTTTGATCAGTTTCTGGCCGTGTCAGATTGCTGACAATCCACTCCATTGGTCCATTTCGGCCGTTGAGAATTACTTTCGTTTTTAATTGTACCGGTATACAACATACACACAATAGATAGAAAGGCATTTGTTTTTATAATAAAGTTCCACGGTTATTTTTAACTTTACTCATTAATAAATGAAGCGTACTGCTCAACTTAAGTGAAGTAAAATTTAAAAAAAGCTACCACTGATTTTCTTGCCTTTTCTTCTCGGTACAATCTACATACCGAACTGGTGGTACATGCAATAAGATTCTGTAAGAGTTACTTGAATGAATTATATTTTTATTTGATTTGACCACTCATGTTTTTTTTTATCTACTATATAATGCCTTCGGTTTATCTATTCTCGTCTCGTCCTAAATCAGTAGTTACTTATCTATTATAATATCAAAATTATAATTTTATCAGACAATCTGTATAGAACATGTAATCAATTTAAAGGCGTGCTTAATATTTTAGTATATTTTACAGTTCATTTTATTTATTTAAGTAATTATTTCATATTGAATATATAAGCGTTTGTGTCAGCCTCTACTAACGCATTACTCTGCGCACAATACAAGTACAGTATAAAGCAGATACCCAACGGATGTTATTATTACTCTGTATTTGTGATTGTTATGAATATTCTAAATTGCCAATACAATTGCCCCGAATACAATGGATATAAACATCTCATTAAATGCTATCAATCACGTTACACTTGGAGGTAGCTTTGTGCAAACCCGTCTGGGTAAATACGACCCATTTATAATTATTATTCCGCTAAATAGAATAAATTTGAATTGCTGTTGCTAGTTTGAGAGGTGAGTGAGTGAGTGTAATAAATATGAGTGTATTACAATTGGTTATGATTGAAAAAAAAAAAAATATTAGACTGCCAATGTCTTTGAGCCGTGATGATCCTGTTGTTAGAAGACGTGAATCTGAAATTCTTAACCGATGATTCTAAGTTCAAATACAGGTTAGTGTTTTTGATAAATTCATCTTGTGCTCGGCGTTGAAAGAAAACATTGTGAGGAAGCACGCATGTAGCGGATGGAAATACGACACGTGTATCCACGTGATGATGTAAGCTCCAAACCTTCTCTTCCAAAAGGGGAGGAGGCTGATGCAATGGAACATGTACAGCTGTTACTTGCTTTACTATAACAAGGTCTGTGGGTGGTGCATCCCAACGCCTGTGTGAGTGTCTGGACCTTATTGGCTCTTTCTGTATTCAATTAAATTTAATTAATTTAATTGTATGAAACCGCTAATTAGTAAATGTTATGTAGCGAGCTTATGTTCTCGTACTCAATCGTTAGGGAAGCTTATTGTCGCTGATTAAAACCAGGAGGAGCTTGGATTAAACTTATTATTCCTACTATGCAATTAGCTACTTTTTTTAAATGCTCTCATATTTGCATTTGATAAATCTTTTTTTATTGCTATAATTGAATAGTTTCATTGTTTTATGAATTCATCTTTATTTTATCCGTAACAGGCTATGAATGTCCCACTGCTGGGCTAAAGGCCACCTCTCCCTTTTTGAGAAGAAGGTTTGGAGCTTATTCCAACTTGCTGCTCCAGTGCGGGTTGGTGGAATACACATGTGGCAGAATTTCAGTGAAATTAGACACATGCAGGTTTCCTCACGGTCTTTTCCTTCACCGTTAAGCACGAGATGAATTATAATCACAAATTAAGCACATGAAAATTCAGTGGTGCTTGCCCGGTTTTGAACCCACGATCATCGGTTAAGATTCACGTGTTCTTACCATCTCGGCTCTTCATATCAAGGTAATCTACAAGGTATCTATTTGGGAGGATATTTTGTTTCAATTATATCCGCCAATTCGCAAAGAGGCAGCGTCATAATCCTAATTGTGTACATTAAATGGAAAAAAAGTTATCGTTCGATAGAAAAATTCAAAAACTTTTATTGTACTGATCTGGGGTTTGCAATTAGACCAACGATGCATTCACACCATTATATACATAATATACATATTTATTAAGGATCATCGCACGTAGCTTATATACAAGTGAGGCTTGAATATACTGTTTGTATAAAGACAAGATGCTTAGAATAACTATATTTTACTGAAAATTATATAGATGAATTAAATGAAAGAAGTTAAGACAAAAAGGATAAAAGCTGCAGTGAAAATTCAGACTTGTTGTACAGAGCGTTGGTGGTGTAATGGTCAGCATAGTTGCCTTCCAAGCAGTTGATCCGGGTTCGATTCCCGGCCTACGCACTTTTTTTTAAATTAAATGTATTGAAAACAAATTATATTTTAAATATTTATAACTTTAAATGTAATATAAATAATTTAAGTATAGATATTATTATTTTTATTTCAATCTAACTTCATTTTCAGATTTAATATACAAATGGTAATATGTTTACTATGTTTTTATATTATAAAAACATATAAGTGAGTACAATTGTCAAACAAAATATGTTTATGTTAAATTTAAAATATATGTGCACTTCGTATCCATGTCCGACCGAATATTCGTCAAACCTTTTCATTAGTCGTCAGTGTATCCACGAAACCGCACTGGAGTAGCGTGGCGGAAAAATCTCCAATCCTTCTTCTTACTTTGATGGAAAATAGGCCTTTTGCAAACAGTGACACATTTGCAAGATGTTTTATTTTATTTTATTTATTAGTTTTACTTACAATCACTTGCACTAATATATTAAAAGAAACAATTAATACAAACTTATTATCTAAGTGTAGAGATTAATCAAAAGTAAACACAACATGCGAATGAAAAATGGAAACCAGTTCATAAATACAAAAAACAAAAGAACCTTAAAAAAAAGGAAGAAACAGAATACAAAAATAAAAAAATAAACAATTCTATAAATATATCCAATTAGTGTTACTCATAATTATCACTCAAAAACCTGTCTACGTACTTCCTAAAATTTCGAATTGAATCCGCGTGAATGTCGACAAAAGAACACACCTGGTTTAGGAGTTTACGCAGCCTTGGAATTGGTGAAGTTGCACCGAGAACAGTTCTTCGCAAGGGTGGGCAGAGGGGTGTTATCGGAGATCGAGGATATCTTGCAGGGACTCTAAGTTGGATTTTTATAAATTCTGGACAGTCTATCATATTGTTGATAATTTTTTATAAAAAAAGATGTAACTCTATATCCTAGTTTTTGAGTAAATTTTTCAGCCATTGTAATTACAGGCACAAGGGACTTACAGCTTAGTTACCAAGGTTGGTGGCGCATTGGCGAAGTAAACGATGGTTAACATTTATTACAATGCCGCCTACCTATGATATTATATTAATCAATTGATATTTAATTTCCAATAATTAACGAAACATTTAAAACAAATATATTTAATTTTTGACATGTTTTAATATTGTAATGTTTGGGAAGTTTTTGTTTTATAATACTATATTACTAAACGTAATATAGTATTATAAAACAAAAACAAAAACAAGGAGACACTTATTGTAATAATTAATCTATAATTTTAATGTTCTTATTTAGTATTTCTTACCTTAACGGAGTTGTTGTGCTTGTTCTTTGTGTTTTTTTATTGTTACTGCACGTTTTTTTTATTGTTACTTTTATATTTACTACTACCTAGGTCAAGTCGCAATCAAGAATTTTCAGTGTTTATTTTTATTTTATACAGACAATCCTAAGGCTATAAGCACAAGTAATTTATAAATCTTCTATTCACGATAACTCGTCTGTTTAAATTTAAAACAATTTACAATTTTCTGTTTCGAATTTTAGTTGAATTTTCAGAGGGCGTTGGTGGTGTAATGGTCAGCATAGTTGCCTTCCAAGCAGTTGATCCGGGTTCGATTCCCGGCCAACGCACATTTTTTAGTTGTATAGGATGAAAATAATTATTTTTTATAAATTATTTGTGATTATTAAACAAAATATTATAATGTTATTTGTTTATTGGAAAACTTCAAATGAACTTTCATTTACTTAAATATATATAAAATAAGGCATATAAATTATTTACATAAGTTTTGTTCTGCATAAATGTAAATGTATAAATAATGTATTGCATTCTGATCGATTGTCAAACTACCCACTAAAACCCACCGGTACTCTTTCCTTAATAGCAGGACGCCATGCTGAACTGCGACAGCTTAGCCTAGTATACTAAAACAGCCGTACTTAGCCTGCCTTCGAAGCCTGGATGGGACGAAACGTCCTTCCGACTTACGCTGGTAGTTACCGGTCATGGTTGTTTTGGAGAATACCCGCGTAAGATCGGACGCGAAGCGGCAAAGATGTGCCAACACTATTGCGTGGACGGGAACACCGCTCAGCATACGTTGGATCGTGTGTAATCCAGCATCAATCAAGCAGTACCTTTCGATATAAAGGTATTATATTTTCCTCTCTCTTAAATCCGCTCAAGTCCCTAAGACCTGGAAGATTGCCAACGTACATCCCGGACCTAAGAAGAATAGCCGTACCAACCCGGCCAACTATAGACCCATAGCAATCACCTCCATACTCTGCAAAGGTTTGGAACGTGTATTGAATAACAAACTCGTACGTACTTGTACGTCGAAGAAAACGATCTCCTATCGGACTAGCAGTACGGCTCTCGTCGGAATCGATCAACAGGAGATCTCTAAGTGTACGCTACGCTACTATCTTGGGCGAGGCCACGGACAAGTACGGTGAAGCGTTAGCCGTTTCACTTGACGTTCCACTGATCCAACCAAGCAAATGATCCATTACCTAGAAGATCACTGTTTAATTAATGATCGTCAGTACGGATTTCGACCAAAACGGTTTACAGGTGATCTTCTAGCGTACGTAACACACCTCTGGGGTGAAGCTATCGACAAGCATGGGGAATCGTTGGCTGTCAGCCTCGATATCTCCAAGGCTTTCGACAGGGTCTGGCACAGAAGTCTTCTCTCCAAGCTGCCGGCATATGGTCTGCCTGCTCAGCTTTGCACCTGGATTGCCAGCTTCCTACACAAGCGCAGCCTTCATGTTTTAGTTGAAGGTTGCGCTTCACAATTCTATGTAGTGAATGCTGGGGTCCCCCAGGTATCTGTGTTATCTCCCACTTTGTTTCTTTTGCATATCAATGATATGCTCTCTCTCGGGAACATTCATTGCTATGCAGACGATAGTACAGTGCATGGTGGATACCACGGACGCGCAGTGGCTGGGCGAGCGGAAATTAAGGAGAGGCTGGAGGATCTTGTCATTGAACTCAATAGGACGTTAGAGCTTATCGCCAAATGGGGCTCAGATAATCTTGTTGAGTTTAATGCCAAGAAAACACAGGTATGCGCTCTCACAGCAAAAAAGTCACCATTTTCCCCTCTTCCCTCCCTCTGTGGCACTCCGCTGGTGATACAAAGCAAAATCGCCATGCTGGGGATGGACGTTCGCTGCGACCTTAGTCACGTATTCCCCTCCTCTTACGACCCGGGTTCCTTCAAACGAGGCATGAAGAGGCATCTTGCGGGCCGGCAAGGCGAGGGCGGCTAGTGCAGAACCTTCTTCCCGACTGTACTAGTCGTCCTCGCGTTTGGACTCTACTACCACTTAACATCAGGTGGAGTAGAGTCATTTGCCCTCCCGGCAAATATAAAAAAAAAACGTGTCCAAGGCTTTCGACCGGGTCTGGCATGAGGGCCTTCTTAGTAAGCTTCCTAGCTACGGGATACCTTGGCCTTTGCAACTGGATATCAGATTTCCTGAGTGGACGATCATTTCGAGTTGTCCTAGATGGCTTCTCGTCTGATTTAATGGCGATTAATGCCGGTGTTCGTCAGTGTTCAATTCTCTCTGCTACACTTTTCCTGCTGCATATAAACGATCTGCTGAAATCCGGTAACTTTGGTTACGCAGACGACAGCACTGTAACGGAGAGATACATATCCGGTCCGCAAGCTGGTGTAACAGAAACTCGTGAGCAGAGGAAGGCCTTGATAGAACGCATCAATTTGACATTGGAAGAGGTATCGAATTGGGGCGATGATAACCAAGTCAAATTTAATCCTACCAAGACCCAAGCGTGTTTGTTCACCGCCAAGAGGAGTCCAATCCATCTGATTCCGACTTTCCAGAATGTATCTGTACCCATCACCGACAGTATTGAGCTTCTAGAAGTTACATTAACATCCAAACTCAACTTTGGACAATACATTGAATCAAAAGCTAAAACAGCCGGCAAAAAACCTGGCATCCTCTATGAGGTTAAACAGTACTTCACACCGGAACAGCTTCTGACTTTATATCAAGCCCAAGTCAGATCGTCCATGGAGTACTGCAGCCATTCATGGGACGGCTCCGCTAAGTACCAGCTTAATGCCTTGGATTCAGTGGATCGTCGTGCTAGAAGACTCATTGGCGACCAGACACTGGTCACAGAACTCCAGACCTTAGAACATCGTCGTTAGGTTGCCTGTCTATCGGTATTCTACAAGATATATTTCGGAGAGTGTGCTCAGGAACTATTTAATTTGGTTCCCCGTCCCCTTTTTACCAAAGAACTGCGGGGCATCGAAAAGATCAAAACCCGTACGTAGTTGACGTTGACTTATTTAAGACATGTACGAAACGATTTACTTCCTCGTTTCTGATACGCACCGCGAAGGTCTGGAATACTCTCCCGACCTCCGTTTTCCCAACCACCTACAGTATGGGTTCAAGTCTATAGTTAATAGGCATCTTCTAGGCAAGCGCGCTCCATCTTAGACTGTATCTCACTTTCCATCAGGTGTGATAACAGTCAAGCGCTAGCTAATACATTGAAAAAAATGTATTTTTATTTTATTACAGTTACCATTCTTATAATTTTATAACAAAACTTAGGAACATTTAGCAAGTCACATACAGATGGTTAATTATTAGACAGTGGATACTAACTTTGAACAAAATGTCACGTAATTATTACCACATGTGAAAACATTGATTGATTGTATTAAAGCGTTCTGACACGGCGTTGGTGGTGTAATGGTCAGCATAGTTGCCTTCCAAGCAGTTGATCCGGGTTCGATTCCCGGCCAACGCACACTTTTTATTATTTCGATTTTCTTTTAATACCACATGACCAAAGTACTCATACTGTAACACCCTCATTAACGGAGTGCCGTAAAACTTAATGGGTGGTATAGTTGAGGGCTAGCATTTTCCTTTGGCCTGAGTGACCATTAACTTTCTTTTAACAGAAACCGTATCTGTGAGCGTAGTTGTCACCCATGCTTAACAGTTTCGCTAATCTACAAACAGAGGCATTTAGCAATTATTATATATTTTTAATAATGGTAGGGCTTTGTGCAAGCTCATCGAAACAGCAGTACTCGGTAATTGTTGTGTTCCGATTTGAAGGGTTAGTGAGCCAGTGTAATTACAGGTACAAGGAACATAACATCTTAGTTCCCAAGTTTGATGGCGCATTGGCGATGTAAGCAATGGTTGACATTTCTTGCAATGCCAACGCCTATGGGCGTTGGTGACCACTTACCATCAGGTAGCCCACATGCTGGTCCGCCTGCCTGTACTATACAAAAAAAAACTATTGCATATTATATTTATCAATTGAAATTTAATATTCAATAATTATATTTAATTTAAAACAATTATATTTAATTTTTCTGGTTTTACTATTGTAATGTTTGTGAAGTTTTCTGTTTTATTGTTAACGTTTTTCTGCCATATAAATTATATTTACTGAATATTAGTAGTTTGTAAATAAAAAGTAACGAATTGATTGTAAGTGTGTGGGGATGGGATCCATGACAGAAAAAGGAAAGGAGCGCTGTAGACGATAACCGCCGATAATAACAAAAAAAAACACCAACCATTCATTTTCTCAATTCAATGTATTTCATTGATGTAATGGACATATTCATTGTTTGATTAAAAGATAAATGTAAAGTGAAAAAAGTAATATATTTTTATCCTGAAGCAGTTAATTAATTTCAAAGAGCATTTGATTGTACGATATTTTTGTCAGTCCGTCTTTAGCCAACACAAATAAGCTCGATGGTTTGCCCACCCGATTTATTTATTATTGCTTTCTTGATTATATCTACGGATTTTGTATGTGAGTGGTCGCTCATCCCACATTCGTCCCACATTATTAGAAAGAACTTTAGAAAAAAGGCGGTCCGTTATTTGTTTTCTTTATAATATTGGTAAATGGTCACCCCCACCCATTTACATTGGCACTATAAAAACATTAACCGTTCCTTACATCGCGAATGCGCCACCAACCTTGGGAACTAAATTTGTCCCTTGTGCCTGTAGTTACACTGGCTTCATCCCCTTTTAAGCCGGAACACATACTAAATATTGCTGTTTTGTGGTAAA
Source organism: Nymphalis urticae (assembly GCA_905147175.2). Lineage (NCBI taxonomy): Eukaryota > Metazoa > Arthropoda > Insecta > Lepidoptera > Nymphalidae > Nymphalis > Nymphalis urticae. Next base: position 770,864 of record LR990008.1, read on the forward strand.
ATATGGAATAAAAAAGTACATACGAATGGAACATAATCTTTGCGCTGGCTATTTCGCTGTCGCATCGTTGGCCATCACCATAATATTTCTTCTTGCGTCAGAATTTTAATTTTGCCGTGACTACTAATATATTAATTTAAATTAATCATTTTATAATTCCAGTGAGGCAACCGCGTCTTTTTATTGCCTTTCAATCGATTAAATTATTAGCAACTAAAAGTTTCTATTAAAACAGATAAATTGAATTACTGCTAAATATTTTTTGAAATATAGTTTAATATTTTACACAACTCGAGATGATTTCTTTTACACAAACTATATAAACTAACATAGTCTGTTTAAAGGTGGCGCTGTTAACAGAATTCAAATGGAATTAAGTTTACTTATTGTATACTATAACTAACGTTGAACGTTAACGTTATACTAATAAATTAAATTTGATTCAGAATAATGATATTATTTCTAAAGGATTTTATTTTGAATGTTGTCAAAGTAATTTCAACTGATTTTTGACTTCCATTTTATCTTTAAGTAGACTTATTGTAAAAACTAATTTATAATTGTAATATGCTATTTAGTATTTCTTATCTCAAGACGTGTAGTGCGTGTCCTTTGTGTTCTTCCTATTATTTTGATGTGATTGCATATTTTTTTATTATTACTATTATATTTACGTTCGCAATCAAGAATTTTAAGGTTTTTTTTTATATTGTTCCAGACTGTTCTATGTGCATGGAGTACTGTACTGAGTATTAGGATTCAGTCAATCGTCGTGCTAGAAGACTCATTGGCGACCAGACACTGGTCACAAAACTCCAGACCTTAGAACATCGTCCTAAGGTTGCCTTCTACCGGGATTCTACAAGATATATTTCCAAGAGTGTTCTCAGGAACTATTTGATTTGGTTCCCCCGTCACCTTTTTACCAAAGAACTGCGAGGCATCGAAAAGATCAACACCCGTACTTAGTTGACGTTGATGTATTCAAGACACGTACGAAACGATTTACTTCCTCGTTTCTGATTCGCACCGCCAAGGTCTGGATTACCCTCCCGACCTCCGTTTTCCACACCACCTACAATATGGGTACCTTCAAGTCCAGAGGAATAGGCATCTTCTAGGCAAGCGCGCTCCATCTTAGACTGTATCTCACTTTCCATCAGGTGTGATAACAGTCAAGCGCTAGCTAATACATTGAAAAAAAATGTATTTTTATTTTATTACAGTTGCCATTCTTATAATTTTATAACAAAACTAAGGAACATTTAACAAGTCACGTACAGATGGTTAAATATTAGACAGTGGATATTAACTTTGAACAAAATGTCACGTAATTATTACCACATGTGAAAACACAATTGATTGTATTAAAGCGTTCTGACACGGCGTTGGTGGTGTAATGGTCAGCATAGTTGCCTTCCAAGCAGTTGATCCGGGTTCGATTCCCGGCCAACGCACACTTTTTATTATTTCGATTTTCTTTTAATACCAGTATACCACATGACCAAGGTACTCATACTGTAACACCCTCATGAACGAAGTACCGTATAACTTAATGGGTGGTATAGTTGAGGGCTGGCATTTTCCTTTATCCTGAGTGACAATTAACTTTCTTTTAACACAAACCATAACTGTGGGCGTAGTTGTCACCTATGCTTAAAAGTTTCGCTAATCTACAAACACAGGCATTTAGCAATACTTATATATTTTTAATTGTAGTAGGGCTTTGTGCAAGCTCGTCTTGGTAGGTATCACCCACTCATCAGATATTTTACCGCAAAACAGTAGTACTTGGTATTGCTGTGTTCTGGTTTGAAGGGTGAGTGAGCCAGTGTAATTACAGGCACAAGGGACATAACATCTTAGTTCCAAAGGCGCATTGGCGATGCAAGCGATGGTTAACATTTCTTACTATGCCAATGTATATGGGCGTTGGTGACCACTTACCATCAGCTGGCCCATATGCTCTTCCGCCTACCTTTACTATAAAAAAACTATCTTGTGCCTGCAGTTACACTGGCTCACTCATCAGACTGCATTGAAATCTCCAAGCATACCGCTGTAATAAATACAGACTCCTTACAAAACTATGTAAAGATATAAGTGAATAAACCATAAATTAACATATTCCATAAGACTTGCTAATAACCCTGCTATGTTATGCACTGCAAACAGTTCTTGGTTAATACATCTGAATTTATGAAACAACAACCACAAGCAAGGGCAAGCACCACTGAATTTTCATATGCTTAATTTGTGTTTATAATTCATCTTGTGCTTGACGGTGAAGGAAAACGTCGTGAGGAAACCTGCATGTGTCTAATTTCATTGTAATTATGCCACATGTGTATTCTAACAACCCGCATTGGACCAGCGTGGTGGAATAAACTCCAAACCTACTCCTCAAAACGGAGAAAAGGCCTTAGCCCAGCAGTGGGACATTAACAGCCTGTTACTGTACTGTACTATAACACAACAGCATGCCACAATTTATACACTTTAAAAACACTTCATAATAACTTCATCGACATTCAAGACAATTTTTCGGAAAGCCGTAGTTAATAACATCATAGTTTATTCTAGATGTCGACCGATCGCCTCTATTTAATGTTAAAGATGTTTATATGTGTACTTATCTAATGATTGGAGTACGCTATAAACACGATGTAGTTTGCTTAAAAGTCTGGATAAAAATGCTTAGATAATACATTTAAAAAATTAAAGTATGTAAAAAGTGTGCGTTGGCCGGGAATCGAACCCGGATCAACTGCTTGGAAGGCAACTATGCTGACCATTACACCACCAACGCTTCTATTGAGCCTTTTGAAATGTGTAATCGTTTTTTTTTGTATTCTCATATTATTTAAATGAATACTAAAAACTAATAAAAATATAATGGTATCTTGCGCGTCTATGTAACATTTATACACTTACGCGAGTAATTCCACCTGGATTCCCAAGGCGAATCAGTCGCGAGAAGCATAGCCATCATCCATGAGACAGTACAGTTAAGTTGCAAGGGCTTTGCGCGAGCCCCTCTAGGTGGCAATACTTAATGTGTTGCGGCTTGAAGGGTGTGTAAACCAAGGTAAGCCCAGGCACGAGGGGCATAACATGTTATACCCATTGTTGGTGGCAGATTGGAGGTGTAAGGAATAATTAAGGTACGGCTTTGTGCCACCCACTCATCAGATATTCTACCGCAAAACAGCACTACTTGCTATAGTTGTGTTCCGGTTTGAAGGGTGAGTGAGCCAGTGTAATTACAGGCACAAGGGACATAAAATCTTAGGTCCCAAGGTTGGTGGCGCGTTGGCGATGTAAGCGATGGTTAACATATCTTGCCAATGTCTAAGGGCGTTTGGTGACAGGTGGCCCGTATGCTCGTCCGCCTTCCTTTTCTATAAAATAAAAAAAAAACTTACAGCTCCAATGACTATGGGTGATGGTCACTACTTACCATCAGACGGTGTATATGCCAGTCCAACTACCTATTTAGGTTAAACGACATTTATTCTCAATAAGACATATTATAGTCACTTGAGAACAATTAAATTCGCTATTCCATCTTAAGTACTATGTTATAGGTAATTAGGAAGTGTTAATAAATTTTATAGAGGGTATTTTCAAGTTAATATTTTAAAGAAAACCCTTCAACTGCTATGAAACACTGCGATCTCTATGCCTTGTCTACACTTTTAAGACCACCAAACTTTTACGCCAAATATTGCATCGGCAGTAGAAATAGCCATCAAAAGACATATTATTGACATACTTTTGATTTTATTACAAAAATTCCAAACATATTACACTAATTTTAATAAGTGCTATATATATGATAGTGATAAATATCATATTGTGATTACTCTAGTCGTGGATATTGAAGAAAAAGTCACGTAATTGGAAACAGCTGATAAAACACGATTGATTATATTAAAGTTTTCCAACAAGGCGTTGGTGGTGTAATTGTCAGCATAGTTGCCTTCCAAGCAGTTGATCCGGGTTCGATTCCCGGCCAACGCACATTTTTTTAATAAGAAATATAACTGAACTTTAACTCATTTTTGAGCATTCTTCAAACGTTCAATGAGATACTTTTCGTTTTTAATGAAATTTCCTTAATGCCTAAATTTGCGATTCTATGGTAGTAGGGTTTTGCCCATTTGGGCGTGTACCACCCTCTCATCATTAAAACTTAAAATAAAAATAGAAAGTATGATTATAATTTTGGAAATTTGTTTTCATGTTTGTAGTACTAATAAGGGATGAAAAATAGTAAGGAGCAACAAATTAAGTATTTTAAATTTATGAAGTTATTATTATGTAGAATGAATTTGTAGATCTATTAAGATTCATGTACCATCCTTTTTCTTTTTTCACTACCACCCATCCGCGCTTAGGTGTATGACGGAGAGGAGTAGCACATTTCACACTGTTTTCCTTAAAGACGTCCACGTCGAGAGTGATCTATCGTACGCCAAGATTCGGAATGACAGGAAGCGACCTTAGAACACGAGTATTCTGAGCCCTTAAGTGGGCTACCAACATCCGACTGTGTATTTTAAGACTCACCCGCCGCCCCGTGACCCTATCGAGGCCAATTGGGTCAACAGCTACAATCAATTCGAAAAAAAAAACAAATATATAAGTAATAACAATGGTAATAACAACGCGATTAAATTTTTTGGAATGTCACTTCACACTAAAATGGTTTAAATGGAGAATGTAAGTTAATATGAGGTCCCTTCGTTTTTAAAGGTTTTAGAAGGCGGCAGTCATATTAAAGCTACCCAAGCTGACAATAATTACGATGGCATAAAAACCGTCAGATAAAAAGTGTGCGTTGGCCGGGAATCGAACCCGGATCAACTGCTTGGAAGGCAACTATGCTGACCATTACACCACCAACGCTTCGATATAACTTTATGAAATTTTTAATTGTCGATTATTATTATTATTATTATTATTGTTCTAAACAGTCCATTTACTTTTACTATAATACATACGATTTTATGATCAATAGACGATATTTCAATTTTATAACAATATTAGTTTCCGTCCGCGTGTGAGGAGTGGGGAGGGAAGGTTAGGTGTCCAATATATTTTTCTGGACACCTGACGACGTTTGTGTAAAATTTCATGATAGTCGGTTTATTTATTAAGAAAACGTACTAAATAAACGAACCCATTTTCACATTGTTCAAATTTTTTCTATATCTTCGTTATTAGTTGAACATCACAGTATATTATAAAAAAATTACTTAGTAGAAGCGGTTATGTACAACACATTTAAATATGAGAATATAGGAAATTATTATAATCGTGTTTAGTTCTAGTAAAGTTTCTTTTATATTATTTACATTAAAATTAATATCGATAAACATGTAACAAACATTATATTTTATATTATATAGAAATATATAAGAAGAGTTAATTAAAACTAACGTAAAAACATACTACATTACAAAATAGAAAAACATAACTTCATAGATCTTTTTTCTAGAAACTTATCTCAATGACAACGGCTTTATTCAACATTCTGAATTGACGAGTTCTGAGAAATATCTACTAATTGAACGATATATACCAATGTAATTCTTTCGAATTTATAATATTAATAAAGATAATATTGACACGAGTTTATTCGATGTCAGTTTTAATGTCACTGTTCGCGGCTTCAGTGCCGTTCGTGACAAATATTTGTTCAAGCCCAACAGGTGTTAGTCGTAGTCTAGATTAGTGCTCGCTGCGTGTATCTTTGATTATACCCGACACATATTATAGTGTTTAAAGAGCTATTTATTAACTTTTATATCAAACGCGTTTATAGAAACAGCCGAAAATTTCTGATGGCCTCTGATTTTGGTCACGGCGACAATTGCGCAGGAGAAATTATAAATGCGAGCGTCACACTATTTTGTTACGTATTTATCTCATTAATGACAGTAATCCCACTCGACTGGACAGTTACAGCAGAACCAACTACTTCCAACAGCCAACCAACACTGCCAATACCTTCCAAACAGCTGCTACTGGAAATTATATAATTCAAAATTGAACGCCAACAATTTGAACGGTACTAACTCAATTGTTTTAGTTTTTTTAAGGCAATCAGACGATCAAATGGGCCACCAGACGGTCCTCCCACAGACATTGGTACTGCTAAGATATATTAACAATCCCTTACATCGTCAATGCGCCACCCACTTTGGTAAGATGTTATGTCCCTTGTGCCTATAGTTAGATTAACTCACTCACTCTTCAAACCGGAACACAGCAATACTAAGTATTATTGTTTGGCGGTAGAATATCTGATGAGTGGGACCCCCAGACGGACTTGCACAAAGCCTTTCTACCAAGCCATTCTACCGATTAATAAACTTATCATTGAATGGTAACATATTGATAACTTTATTATTCTTAAAATTGAATCCAATATCAATAAGCTCTGACAGTTCTATTGTTTTAAATGGAAGCAATCAAATATTTATATCATATCAATATAACGTACCAGATGACTGCATCTCCGGTGAGATGGAAATAGCCGGTAACTACGTTATCGCCTCTCACTCTAACATATGATATGTTGTATTGCTATTTCATCTCGTCACTAGTAACACGCTCAATCGATTCTTTTTTGTGAATTACAGGATATATAGGGTATTGGATTTATCTGAAGATATGACGTACGCACTGTACGACTTATTATTGTTTGGGAACTATAAGAACGATAATGATGTCTCCAAAAAATCTTAATGTTCAATTTTGTATTAAGTATATTATATCTTATTTATATTACAAGTATGTAAGTTAGTGTGTCCAAATTATTGTTACAATCACACTCAAGACTACACAAATTAAAAATTAAGTGGACGTGACGGGATACTTTTTAGCTACTTAATTTACGGCTCGTGAAGTTGACGTGTGACGTTTAGCATTATTTATAACTATTCAGATATAAATTTTTTAAGCACTCGATTTTGAAACGTACTAAGCCTTTAAAGGCATAGTGATAACATTCAAAATTTTTCAAAAAAAATAAAGATCCATGACGCTGGTGTATACTTTTGTTGAGGTAAGAACTTTAGTCTACAAGGTTTTGGGGTAACGCAATTACAGTCCAACCTGTTAGATGGCATGTACTATTCTTAATAAGTATATAAACATATATATTTTATTTTTCCACAACTAGAACTCATTCAACCGACCCGTCCACTGTCATTCATTTAAACAAACCAAGACCAATCGGTAAGATCATAAACGTTAATGGGATTAGAAAAGTAATGAGTATTAATATTTTTTAGAATAGAAAATTCGATAACGATCTATAATTATGATAACAAAGATTTAACCTCGATAAAGTAATGGCTTTTTAATTTAATATACTTGTTAATTTTTATCATATTCGATTGATTAAAACGCGAGATCAATTATCCTTTATATAATAAAAGATAAGTAGATACTAACGAACGAATAAAATTGCATTTAATAACGTTATAATATTATTATGTTTATTATTAAAAACTAATTAGGGAAAGTGATGTTATAAGATTTTAATACAGGGTTAAAATGCTATAAGGTAAGAAATTATTTTATAGATAGTTATAATAGATATTGTACACCACAAAAATTAAAATAATTAGATAAAACATGTATCAAGCAAATTAGCATACAACTTTGGCCTTATCGTTACATGGTGATCTTCTCCAGGCAACCAATGGCGTAAGAAACTACTCATAGGATATGAGTATAGTCAGTATAATACAAAAATAACATAAATCTGTGATAAAAACAAAAATAAATAATTAATAATATGAATTTAAATTTATCTACTAAATTATCATCAAAATTATAATAAACATTTAATTTTCACTAAGATATATCTCTGGATACGATCACGTGTAACAGTTAACAGTCGTGCCCCGGGGGCATTGCACGTTTTCCACTCGTTAGCTGGAAAAAACGTGATACCTATCCCTTTTATTGGTATAACGTCGACTTCGACACAGACTAGATGATATAAGTATGTCAGTAATATTTTTGACCATGTGCATCTGTGTAAATCTGTTGTAAATAGATGGTAGATTATTATTTAACGTATTTTTTATATATATTTTTATGAATTATAAAAAAATATATTGGTCGGTTGGCGTGGTTGGTAAATATTTGCTTTTCACGCCGGTTGTGGGCTCGATTCCCAGCCAGGAAAGACATCTGTGTGCACGAACATGTCTGTTTATCCTGAGTCTGGGTGTAATTATCTATGTAAGTATGTATTTACAAAAGAAAAGTAGCATATGTAGTATATCAGTTGTCTGGTTTCTATAGTACAAGCTCTGCTTAGTATTATAAATTTAAAGAAACTGTTATTATATAATAATACAGTGAAATAGTCTTAACGATACAGGACACAATAAACAGTTTACCAAGCATAGTGTATGATACATATCCAGACTAGACTGGTTTGGACTGGTTTTCATAAAAGTTCATGATCATTATCATCATCATTACTAATTCATGGCTTCAAACATATAATATTCCATTATTAGACATAAATTATATCAAAATATACTTTACTCAAGACGTATTCTCTAAGAAGCAATTTAAAATCATTATTTGACATAATATTAAATTTATATGATCGGAATTTAGATTCTACCGAAAACACGAAAGACTGACTGTCAGTTTAAAAAATATGTTTTTAATACATTTATTTTATTTTATATCTATCATCATCAATACGGATACAATTGTTTTTTATAACATGGGATTAAAATTTATTATTTGGCAATGCTAAAAGTTCTTTCCTCTACGAAACATATAGCAATAAATGAATCTTACGCATTTTGATATAGGAATACTGATCACATACTCTATGTACATCAATAATAGTCGCATGTATTTGAAGCATCTCTTGAAGAGATAAATTCAAACTTCAAGTGTACTTCGTCTTAAACTTAATTTTAATGCACTCCACTTGATTTATTGCAATATTAAATGTATTAGTCACTATACTGCATAATATACGATGCGTTAATACAACTTATAGATTAAGTTTACTTAGATAGTTGAAAGTTGTATTTAAAATGTAATATAATATTATTAATTATCTGAAGTTACTAATATAGTACCAATATGTTAATTGTGCGGAAAAATTAAAATATTATGCCCGTCCGCCCGTTTTATGTTTGTTGGCAATATTAGTTTCTTGCTAATTTGCTATTAAAAATAATTAGGCATTAAAACGTTAAAGTTAAATCATGAAATATTTTATGCAAACATTTTATGTTCTACGTTTTATTTCGTTATTAATATTGTAAAATGATTTAACAAAAACGAGATAATCATTTTAATGAGTTGATTTTAATTAAAGTGGAGTCAATTAATGTCCAGTTTAAATAGAACATCACTTGTCATAATGAACAGTTCGCGTGTTTATTTATTTGTGCAACGCCCGTGACCAGAAAAATATAATTCGTTCCATTGTAACGTTGGAAATTGTATTTCCTGATTTTGTAATCATACAAAGAAACGTTTTGACAATGGACTGATTGATGATGGGTTAATGTAACTTGTATCGTGTTTATTCAATAAATTTTAGTTTTTTACATTTATTTTTGTTAAAACGGTTTCGTTTACCGTTTCAGTTTTCTATATAGCTACAAGTTTTATAGGTATAGCAAGGATTAGAATGGCTTTACTTATAAATATACTTTTGTAGGTGATTAGTTAAACAAATCTGTGTCTTATTTTTTCATATGTCAAATTAATGATGACAGAAGAAGATAAATCTATGTTAAATAAGAAGCTACTAAGAGCCTTGTTAAGAACTTTTTCTTACTTAATCTTAACATTAGACACCAATTTTTCTTTCGTTGAATTCTAATCATCTGCAAAAAGAACTATTTTAATGTTTATTAATATTTCTATAGATTAACACAAGCATATTATGGAATTTCTAAATTTATATATTTTTTTTTATAAATGGAATATTCATTTATTATATATATTTCATTTATTATATATGGAATTTCCAAATTCTATATTGTTGCAATTAGTTTAACGATGACGTGTTTGTGTTAATTTTTTTTATAGAATAGGAAGGCGGACGAGCATATGTGCCACCTGATGGTAAGTCATCACCTACGCTTATAGACATTGGCATTGTAAGAAATGTTAACCATCGCTTGCATAGCCAATGCGTATAAACATTGGGAACTAAGATATTATGTCCCTTGTGCCTGTAATTGTACTAGCTTACTCACCCTTCAAACCGGAACACAACAATACCAAGTACTGCTGTTTCGCGGTAGAATATCTGATGAGTGGGTGGTACCTTTCTCGTTAACTTTCAGTTAATTACAAATGGGTATTAGATAAATTAAATACTTTTTTCTATAAGATTTTTTATTGAAACACTTAAAATAATCAATTCTTAAGTACACGTCACAATACTATAACAAGGCATACGACGTACACCCGTCGATATATGGCATTTTTTTTTGTAAAACAATACATAAATATTTATAGTATTTACAAACTTACAACTATTTATATACAAAGTTAAAAATATAACAATTTTATAAAACATTATATTTTGCATCCCGTGAGGCACCGTTCTAGCACCACTTTTTTAACTTTTATATAATTTTGAAACGTTTAAAATTTTCAATACAAAATTTAAGAAATATCAACGATCATTCTCCACGTGTAAATTTTCCGTTGATTGATATTCAACAATAATTAACAAACACTTTTATAAAATATCACAATAGAATAATCTGATATATATGAATCCATATAAAAACAAAATATTTGATTCATAAACTAGACGACAATGCTTTCATGAAACAAATATATATAAACTATAAGTCAATACTGTTGTTGTATGTAAAGATCACATTATTAAACCATTGTGGTACACAATATGTTATTCGATTCATATTTACAAAAATAAATATACATACATCGTATCTTGTTCATTATTTCATTGCAGATCTTAAATAATCGTTAAGAATATTTACAAATAAACCTCCTGTGATCTAAATGTTTCGTATTTCAAAATCTACGATCGACTAAAAGTTAAAATAATAATTAAATTAAATGATTTTTTTGTTAACTTTTAAATTTTACACATCAAGATTAAGAATGTAAAAAACTATCATTTAAAACATCTAAAAATCTATAGCCTAGGTTTTAATTGTCATATATATCATCTATACATAAAGCTTGTGACACTTGGAAAAGGAACTACTCACACTAAACGATAAGGCACTGTTGGAAAACACTAACACATACATATATACTAAAAATAATACTGGACAAAGGCTGATTTGTTAGAACAGATTGTATTGACAGTATCGTGTTCTTCTGTGCCTTTTCGAGACACACTCCACTATTTTCTACGAAGATATTCAGTCTATATTTGCAACCATACACTACTTTCATATATAATACTATCGATTAATACATAAAGATTCTACATATTTCGGATCCATTTCATCTATTTCCCGACCCTTCGTTTCTGGTACGAAGAGTACAACAAATAGAAGACAAAGTACAGCTAAACCTGCATACATCCAAAATAGACCATGTAAACCAATGTAATATTGAAAATCAGCTGCAGTTTTGACATTTACGAAGCCACACAGGTGGCTGAAACTAGTTGCTAAAGCACTACCAGTACTTCTATATTCTAAAGGAAATAATTCTCCAATTAAGAGTGAGGATATCGGACCAATACCAAGAGAAAATGCAATTGTAAATGTAAGAACGCATAATAATGGTATCCAATCGTACGATCCTTGTACCGTTTGAGTTAGATCTGTTGTATTTCTAAAGACATAATCGTAATATGCATATGAACCAAAACCAGCGAAAGCTATTGACATCATAACTCCACTGATCATAAGTAAGGGTAATCGGCCAACATTATCAATCAACATTCCAGAGAGACAAGAGGCAAGAAGTTGAACAACACTTGTCGCAATAGCGCCGCCATGTGGGTTCATCATTCTAAAAGTTTTTTTAAATATCGAAACCGCGTAAAAGTTAAATACATGTGCGCCGGTGAATCTCTGGAAGAACATTAGACCGCAAGTAATAAGGACTGGTCTAGTTAATCTTTTCGATAGAAGTACTTTGAGTTTTCCAGCTCGACCATCATTGTACTGTTTGCTTGCTAATATATTAGTTCTGATCGTTGCTAATTCCTGTCGTATATCAGCATCTGGGCCTCTGAGCCATTGGAGGGAATCTGCCGCTTCTTCTTCTTTCCCTCGTAGAAGGAGAGAAGATGGGGTTTCAGGTATAAAAAGGAGAGCCAAGAAGAGAAGAACTGGAGCAGCTGCGACGACTAGAGCCAACTGATGCCAATTTAGGTAAGCTCCAAGAGAAAACGATATGAGGAAACCAATTTGGCTTAATATCTTCAACACTGAACTGAGGCAACCTCGAATTTCCGGCACTGCTATTTCTGTGACGTAAACCTGAAACAATACAAACGTTACATTAATATTGATTGAAACGATTTCCAATAATTGATTCAATAACAAATAAGTCTGCATAAAGTTCTTTAATAGCAGTAATACTACCTGTTTTACTGCTATTATTTATTAACGGTTAACGAAAAAGTATTATATATTATCTGTCACATATATTAGTAATCGATACTAATGTTATAGGAGTTTGTTTGAACGCACTAATTTCTGGATCTACTAGTCAAATTTAAGAAAATATTTCGACTTTAGGTAGCTTATTTATTAAGAAAGGTGTATAGTACATAGCATTGAGTATTGTCTCACAAGGCGGAGTAGTAACGTATGCATGGGAATGTGCGCAGAACGAATACCACCAAAGATTGTTCTTATCAAAATGTTGTCTGTTCTTGTACTAATCAAAGAAATAAATTAAGCAGCCCACATACCAGCATTTAGCAAAGTGATTTCTGCCAATGATAAGAATTTGGAGCTTTCAATTAACTTAGAGATGAGTTTACGTTATCTATTTAGTGTTCCGAAAGTTGTGCTTAAATTATGATAAAACTTAAAAGCTTATGATACGCATTATATTTTGATGTAGGAAAAAGACCAGATATATACCAGACGGATATGAAATAACGGATGAAACTATAATGTACGGGTGCGAGGCCACTACACACTAACATATGCCATGTTAGTGTGTTCTATGAAATTTAAAAAAAAGAAAAGAATTAAGCGCTTTAAAGTAACAGCCTGTAAATGTCCCACCGCTGAAAGTTTCCCATCAATGCAGGTTGGAAGCACATGCGGTAAATTTCATCCAACACATACAGGAGAGCTCACGATATTTTTTCAGCACGAGATGAAATTTTAAACAAATACATGTGATTTTTTTACCGATGATTGTATTTCTAACCACTGAGCCATCTTAGCTTTTTAAACGTTGTTGGCATGAAAACATTTTGAAAAGGCATTGATGCCATTTACATAATGAAGCATAAAGATTTGCTTCGCTACGGTTAATGTGAGACAAATTGATTTCGAACCACAAAAATATTTATTTCAAATTGACAAAAGCATTCGTCTATTTGGTTAGAACGGTTGATGGCGGATCTTTGATGTTTTCCTTGAATTTAAAATTAAAATGGATGTCATTAAAAATGTATTAGGCTGAATCAACTATTTATAACAATCGTGAGATATTATAAGTTTTAATTTTCATCAAGTTGTTTATTATTTTTATGTTCCATCGCAAACTGCATAAAAAATAATAACAATACAAATAACTTTGTTCATACATATTTTATTAGTATATAAAAGTTAATACCGGACATATTGATAATAAAGAAAAACCGAGAAGTTTCCCTGAGGAGATATTTTAGAAGTCTTCGATTTTATTAAATAAAATATGGATGTCTATTAAAGTACATTTGTATTAAGAATACAGAGGGAGTTGAAATTATATTGATTTTAGCTATATACCGATTTCTACATCGATCTTCAATCTATGTAACAATAACGAAACTACCGTCACACCATTACTCTACTAAAAATATCTGTCATTCATTTTTTACTGAAGGGTTCCTTTGGTGCCATTCTAATAATAATTTTAATTGATATAATATATTTTTTATTGACTAGGTAGGCGGACGAGCATATGAGCCACCTAATAGTAAGTGGTTACTTACGCCCATAGACATTGGCATTGCAAGAAATGTTAACTAACCCTTACATCGCCAATGCGACACTAACCTTGGGATAGTTCCAAAGATGTTATGTCCCTTGTGCCTGTAATTACACTGACTTACTCAACCTTCCAACTGAAAAATAACCAATACCAAGTACTGTTGTTTTGGGGTAAATTATCTGATGAGTGGGTGGTACCTACCCAGACGAGCTTGCAAAAAGTCCTACCACCTTGAAAAACACCACCACCACACCTACTAGCCCTACCACATTGCATTAAGCTAAATTATGCACAGCACAAACAATGTATTTTCACTATCAAAAAGGACAAGCAATAAATTTTATATAAAAAAAAAACATTTCTAACCAACGATTTGTCATCCAAACATATAATTAAAAATATACATATGTCAATACATCGATAGAGTGTTGGCACACTTTAACATAATATCTTTGTATATACGTTGGCAAGGAGAAAATAATTTAGTATCTTCTAAGCTGTTTATTCTTCTTTTATTTGGAGAGCTTCAACGGTATCAATAAAAAATAACCACAATTTTTTTGGGCAATTTAAATTTTTCTAGGCAATATAAATCTTAAAACCTAGAAAGTTTAGATGAAATTGCTTATTAAATACGACCTTTATCTTTACGGTTACATTTTATATCAAGCATTGAACAAACAAGGCTATATAACAATGTTACATGTTTCAATTCCATTCCATTGAAAATGTTTTACACATCGAAGCACTACAAGTGCAGTACAAATAGTATAAAGGACACAATCAAAAGGCACGTGCTCAAAGCTGTGTTAGAATATGTATGAGGGGAAAGTGCTTATGACGTCACTTTGCTTGTCCAAACAAGTGTACCTAACATGATCCTTACAATAACAAATTCATATGTGAATTTAACATGAGCTGTGGTCCGTGATTTTCTTTGTGATGATAGCAAAAGTATATCTCTTTTCAAAGGTGACATGGGGTTTATTCATCTTAAGTTTATATATAATACATAATGCCTCGCTGGACTTGATATCTAGTATATAAGGTCTAGCTCTCATCTAGGGCTAATAAATATTTTTAAGTTTTACTAGATTTTTTTTCATTTACTGCTAAATTAGGAATATAGAGTGGTTCTCAAATGCAATGAATATTTCCGTATTTGGCTTGAAATTTTATAAAACAAATAATTTATAAATCAATTTGTTTAAACAATTATAGTGTGATGACGTCACAGATTGACAATTATTTAAATTTTACAAACGTATAAAGATAAGTGAAAGATTTATCGGGCGTGTTGTCGGCGATTCAAATTGAAATAACATTATTTATTGTCCATTTATGGGGTCATGGTTGAACACTGAATATAAATGGGGTAAGGCTTTAGTTGTATTACAAAAGGCATACATTAAGACACGTTTGTATGTCTATTTGTAAATGTTTTGGAATTTAACTTAGGCTACACATTGACTTGACGAAAGGTTTGTTTGATTTAATGGCTATAAAGCTACGACAAATTTCAAACACAAAACATAAATTTTCGTAATACTACTTATAGTAAAATCTGCCAAAATTTCGGAAAAGATATACCAGAGAAGACACAGAGTAAGAAATTCAGTAGGATTTTTTATAAAATTACACAATCGAATACAATTTTTAATATAAAAAAATTACGTATATATAAAATCAATTGCTCTGTCCACTGTCCTACTATAATTACCTATAATAATCCATGCATATTGTTATATGATATTTACAGACCATTTTCCAGATTAAAGTATGTTCTAAGAGCTTTACTCATTGAAAACCTATAAGAAACATATGTAACCTATTAATTGCGATATCATTGCTATAATCATTCACCGTAATAATTAAAACATTTCAAGAATACACGCACAAAAGCCGATTGTTAGCATTTCACGGGCGAGTAATGAAATACTTATAGAATAGCGCTGCACATCCCAAGACAAATTCCAATAAACTGTGACAAGAATGACATATTTTCGCTGACAGCGACACAAAAAACAATGATGCCTCAATTTTCTCACATTCATTTATATGACATTATAAATAATTCAATTGAACAATACGGCAGACATCAACGGGTATACAAGCAATGATACGGTACTACCGAGGTATTTATGATGATGGGTTTTTCTGATACTGTCTCTCGTAAATAAGGCTGAGTCTATGAAACCGAGTACTTCATTCTTATATTGATTTAATTTGTATTAAAGTAATTGCATATACAGTAAAGCTTCACTTGGTTTTCAATCATGGGATTTACAATACGAAATCTCATGATCTTTTGACGGACCGGTTGGCGTGTTTGGTAGATTTGCCTTTCACGCCGAAGGTTGTGGGTTCGATTCCCACCCAGGACAGACATTTGTGCACATGTCTGTTTGTCCCGAGTCTGAGTATTATTATGTATCTACAAAAGAAAAGTACTATATGTAGTTTATCAATTGTTTGGTTTCCATAGTACAAGCTCTGCTTAGTTTGGGATCAGATGACCATGTGTGAATAATATCCCAGGATATTATTATTATTATTATGTATTACAACCTGCTAATTGAGAAACTTTCGGCTTTATTTTTAAGAAGAGAGGAAACCTGTGTCCAGCCATACATTCTGCTATTGCTCATTTACTAAACCAACAACTGCCAGTTTATAAAATTCAAATTAACGAACTAGTTATATATTGAACGTTCATTGGTCGCTTATTGCGTCATCATCTGCGACCGACCAATAACCATTCAGAATAAAGTCAAATTAGATAAAGAGAGAGATCAGAGTTTCATTATTCACCCGTGAAATATTGACAACCAACTTATTGTGATATAATATTTTGATGCTTGTAATCTTGAAATATAATATTATAACGGTCAATTTCCCATAACCTTTTCTGACATTTCACGTCCGTTTTTTGCGGTGAGTTTCGATTTTATTCTTGTCTAAATCAATTGTTCTAAATTTAAAATGTTGCCATAATTTATAAGTAAGGATCGAATAAAAATAAAACTATTCACATTTAAACTGAGAACTCTATATTGTGTTTATTGCTTTAAATAGAAAACTATATATATGAGAATATTTTATACATCTGTCTCCATATATAAGAGAGACATGGCACAAAAAGTTTTCGCGATATGGTGTTACTGTTTGTTGGTCTATTCAACGGTCGAACACACGGCTTTCATGGATATCCAATTTTCTGAACTTAATAATCATGAAGAAAATTCTACCTATAGTTTATTGTCGGTTCTTTTAAATCCGTCGGTAGCTTTGATGAATGATGAAAGACAAATGATTATGAAAAGTACTTGTAATAGCACTCCTTATTGAAGTACACTTGATGACACATTATGTTGTGTTATGTGATATACATTTATTTCATGACACTTAAGATATATATTTTGATATCATAAATATTAAAATTAGTTTCTTCTTTCTGATAATTAAAGTTAAATTTCTGTTCAGGCCTTAGAGATTTTGAAAGTTATTTATTACAAGCGTATTTGTGTAAAATAAATTTAATAGACAAAAGAGTATAAAAATCCACGGACTTTTATTATTTTTTAATGCGAAAATTATAGTTATTTAATTATCGAAATAAATGACGAACTAATTTAAGACATAACTTTTAGTATTTTGTCTTATTTATATTAGTAGTTTTAATATTTTTGTGAATGGAAATCCGATTATTGTCACTAGATGGCGTTGTAATTATGTTAATGTCAACGATATCAGATAAGTGAAGAAACTCTCACTGCACACTGATGTTAAAGGCAGTGTGTCACAAAACTTTTTTACGTACCTAACAGTTTCTAATTACATTTATTGTGAATGATAGTGTTTGTGTGAATGTGTAATTTTTCACATGTCGTTCATAACGACCGATGATTGATTGAGCTTCAAGATAATATACGTATCGCGTTTTAGAAAATTACATCGTATTTAATTGTGTACTGTTGACGCCCGGCATGCGTTGCAATGCCTATTTAATTGTAAAACAATTATACAACTCGCGTGGTTTGATCACTTGATGGTACCATATCAGAAAACTTTGTAAGCGCACAATAGCTCACTAAATTTTCATTACAGACGGCTATAGTTTTAGGAAGTTATACACAAACAAAGAAATTATATATATATAGATAGATAGATATAGATTAACGACTCGACTTCGCATGTACATACTCGTATAATGTGTAATCCTTTTTGCTCTGTGTAAATAATTTAAAATAATCACAGCCGGTTTTTTCAGCGACTATCACGAAAATACTGCTGTTTTTTTTTCTTCTCTTAATTAAATACATCGTTTTTGACGTGTTGATCGTGCTATTGGCGTATTTTAATTATTGTTTTCATTGACTTTTCTTGTATCTGTATGTTTTAATTAAAAGTAGAATTAATTATGTCTACGTTAAGTACTATATAATTCATAAATAAATTGGCAAAAACTAAGCAGTTACCTTTTTCTACATTTGTGAAGCGATTTTAATTTTTCTGGTGTTGTATAATGATGACAGCCGATGATGAAAGCCGAGATGGCCCAGTGGTAAGAACGCGTGAATCTTAACCGATGATGGTGGGTTCAAGCCCGGGCAAGCATCACTGAATTTTCATGTGCTTAATTTGTTATTATAATTCATCTCGTGCTTTACGGTGAAGGAAAACATCATGAGGAAACCTGCATGTGTCTAATTTTTACTGAAATTCTGCCACATATCTATTCCACCAACACGCATCGGAGCAGCGTGGTGGAGTAAGCTCCAAAACCTTCTCCTCAAATAGCGAGAAGAGGCCTTTAGCCCAGCAGTCGTACATTCACAGGCTGTTACGGTTATGGTATAATAATGTTTTTAGCTATTGACGCGCTTTAGAGTTACCAAATCAAAATTTTTGGAAGAAGGAATAAAATTAATATATGTACATATTATGTATTCCTAAAATTTTGAATAACGGTTATCGTCGAATATCGGCCACTAGCAGACTATGGTGTTCCTAATATTATAATACGAAAGTAACTCTGTCTGTCTGTTACGCTTTCAAAGCTTTTTTTTTTGAAATATATTATCTCATATACACAGCTAAACTATTCATCACGACTAAACTATTCAATTTATTTGAAATTTATTATGAAGCAATTTTGAACCTCAAGGAAGGACACAGGCTTATCCATAACTAAAACCACATCCACATGCGGTCCAGGCCGCGGGCAAAAACTAATTTATTATAAATTAATGTCGATTAAAATTATCCTTATTATATATTAATAAAACACGAAACACCTGTGACCTCATTGTATATGTAACTTTAACTACATTTTATATGATGTATAAAAACTGAACTACGGATATATTATTGTAGGTACAAATAATATATAGTTATATTATTTGTACGATACTATTTGTTGACACTAAAAATATTGCAACACAAACACAAATCAATTAATGTCCTCCTGGACGATTTCGACGGCTAATCTCAAGAAATACACGACTGGAAAGAGTTTACAGGCTGAAACAACAAAGGAGTGTACACACTTGCAAAATCTGGACTCAGGCTGCTATTAAGAATATTCCGGGGATTTGAACCCTCGGGATACGTTATTAAGATTTAAAATTTAATAATATCGCTACGACTGCATACCTGTTTTGATATATATGAATTTATTCTTAAAACTTAAAGCTTCAGTTGAACGCACCAATCTCTACTATATATAATGTCCTCCGGACCGATTTTGGCCACGGCGGCCAATCTCAAGAGAGATAAGCCAACTGCGTAGGACGTATTATACTAGCTGCCCGTCCCAACTTCGTACGGGTAAAATAATAAATATAGATATGATTTCAGTAAAATCCACTCTCATTGAGGATCTACATCACGGAAGCAGGGACTGTACTAAAATTTAAGTCAATCGGATCTATACTTTCGGAGACCTCGTATTTATTCCATCAGTCAGTGGTATTTCGCTTATATACGCTTATGAACATATAAGTAAATGAATTTACTACGTACCTGAGTTATCATGGTTATACAGCAAACCAGCATGCCTCCGCAGAAGGATGTGACAGATATCATATCAACGCTCGTGGACAGCGCCGTGGCGAGCCAAGCGACCGTGTAAGGCAGAGCCGTCATTAGCAGCACTGATCTGCGGCCGATTCTCATCGCCATACCACCGAGGATACCGCCAACCAACGCACCTGTGACAAAATATTAACTTTAAAAAAAACGTAACATGATCGTGATATAAATGTATTTTTTTGTAAAAGGATCTCCTACAAAAGATAAACACTGAAGATGGATTCTAAAAAAGGTAAAGCCAAATTGAAATGTTCCTTTAATTATAGAAAACGTTAGACTAAACAAAAGATAAATAAAAAATGGTACACAAGGTAATTAATCCTCCCTTAGTCCCTTGTGCCAGTCATTACCTTGGCTCACTCATCCTTCAACCCGGAACAAAAGCTCTAAGTATTATTGTTTTGCGGTATATGTGATCAGGGCTGATGGGCTTGCACAAAGCCCTACCACCAAGTAATAGTAAGAGTACATATATTATAAAACAAAAATCTCACGATTATATAAAGC
Source organism: Nymphalis urticae (assembly GCA_905147175.2). Lineage (NCBI taxonomy): Eukaryota > Metazoa > Arthropoda > Insecta > Lepidoptera > Nymphalidae > Nymphalis > Nymphalis urticae. The sequence goes on from LR990008.1 coordinate 791,630, forward strand.
CTATTTATTTTTAATAATATATTCAGTATTACTTGTTTATTTTTTTACGCTGTATTGTATAAATGTGTAAGTAATTTAACAGCTCAATAAACTTCATCATCTCACTGATAATAGTTTTTGTAATAATAAAAAAAAACAATGTTGTACTGATGAAAAACAATCACGGACGTCAGTGAAATAGTACGCGTTTCCGAACGAGTAAATATAAAATATACAAATACAATGCATGGAATTAATGTTGCAATTACTAATGCAGAAACATTGCTGTAGAATGTACTTTAAACAAAGGTTATATCTTTCGTTCAATCGTCAATAATATTTGTAAGCTATCGAAGCGCTGTTTAAACGATTCCCGCCAAATTTCTCATATCAATAAAGATGGCGCCACTTTAGTTTATGGTCAAAGTAAATACGGTATGTAGAAAATGTTCATAAATCCACTTCGCGTCTGAAACGGGACGGCGACGAAAATAAACAGACGACAGACGTACTATTTGAGTATTGCAGACGTTTTCGTTACGTTATTATTATTCCGATATAATTTTTATCCAAACCCGGGTTCAAACCCGGGCAAGCACCACTGAATTTTCATGTGCATAATTTGTGTTTATAATTCATCTCGTGCTTGACGGTGAAGGTAAACATCGTGAGGAAACCTGCATGCGTCTAATTTCATTGAAATTCTGCCACATGTGTATTCTACCAACCCGCATTGGAGCAGCGTGGTGGAATAAGCTCTTCAAACTCTCTCAAAACCTTCTCCTCAAAAGGGAGAGGAGGCCTTACCCCAGCAGTGGGACATTAACAGGCTGTTACTGTTGTAATAATAATACATACATACATATATACTCATTAACAAATAGTAAATGGCCTAAGAATACTGGTATTGTAAGAACAATAAAGCCTGCTGACAATGGCATCCATGCTTGGCGAATTCACACACGAATCATAACATTTTAGAAGACGATATCTGTTTAATTTTTATACCAGTTACTGCTCATTTAGCTATCATACGAGAAAACAGTAGAACAATGTTGATGTGACAGAAAAATAAATGATGATTTGGTAAAAGTACAGTAATAATAATATCCCGACGCGGGTCAAAGTCCTTCTCTCTGGATGAGGCTAGGAGCTTCAACCACGTTGCTATCCGAATTTCATCCCATACATATATAACGTGCGAGAGTCATACCAAATCATCATTTATATTGACTTTTTAAGCTCACAGGTTTAGGTGACAGGGCTTTGTGCAAGCCCGTCTTGGTAGGTACCACCCACTCATCGGATATTCAACCGCTAAACTGCAATACCTAGTATTTATGCGTTCCGGTTTGTAGGATAAGTGAGGCAATGTAACTACAGGCACAAGGGACATAACATCTTCTTTTACAAGGCTTGCGTATTGGCGATGTAAGGAGTAGTTAATACTTCTTACATCGCCAATGTCTATAAGTGGTGGTGACCATAAAAAATAATGTTAAACAAATCCATTTTGTTTCTCTCAATAATCGCCCACAGAATGTCAATACATCACACTAACAATTTGTTCTCAAGTTATCCATTTATACGTCTTTTGTTCCCAGTAAAAAGTAAATATTTCTAGTATAAAGATATGTCAGTGCATAACAAGACTAAGACCACACGTGTATCGTCTGCACAACAAACACTGAAGAATGGCGCTTAAATCCACATATTGGAATGCAATAATTCAGACGAGCTTATTTTCAAATAAAAAAACATTGCGGATTGAGAACGGCGTTTTGATTATTTTCTCCGTCAATTAAAACGGAGTGGAAGTGATTTTTTTTTTGCGTTATTTCAGTAACTGTGGTTGCTACGCATGCGTGAACGTAGAATTTTGAGAGTAATTTAAAAAAAAATAGTCTTGCTGTAATAAAACAGTCCAGCAGTGCTATTCTGTAAGATTTAACTTCGTTGTGAAAGCCGATGTACAGTTGATGTATGTACCATTTAAATATTATTTATTCTATGTCTCAATACAGTTTCAGATATTCAACGATCATCATTTTAGATTTTACATTGATGAACTGACCCGAAAATGAATGAATTGTCCCAATAAAGTATTGGTAATTATATTTTATATTTACTGCTTCAAAATCGATGAACATGTTATAATCAAAATGGTTTTAAAACTCTTTTAAAACATGTAACCAAAATACACAATGACTCAGTTTGTAACACATCACTGGAATGCCATCAATCAGACCTAAACAGATTCGATTCCAGTTTTAAACAAACTAAAGTATCTCTTGTATTCTTTGTTTCGATAAAAATAAAACTGAAATCGTTTCGTACAGAATCGTACGAACCGCGAATTATCTCTGTGCTGAAAATAAAAATAGAAAATGTGATCATGAAATGTTTTGAGAGAGGAAACAGTTTGTATATTTAATGTTTCTTCTTAATTGAGATTTTAGTTTTAAAATAGAGACGCTTGGAATGTCAAAATATTCGATTTTCAAATTCAAACTCTTATAAGTTATTTTGAATTACTCACATTAAGGACTTAAATAAGTATATACAAATCAAAAATTATAACGTATAAATAATGACTGCGTGGAATTCTAGCAAAAATACTAGCAGAATTTCCACGTGGAATTGCAATTCCAATAGAAAAATTAACCAGTCCAGACAGGGGACTTTTGTATCGTCATGTTACAGAATTTAATATAATTGTAAATCTACCACCAGTTCGGAATGCAGATTCTACCGAGAAGAACCGCGAAGAAACTCATTAGTTACACTCAGTTCCAAATATTAAATAACTTCATGCTTTTTAAATACTAATAAAACATATATATCATATTTCGTTTTTTGATTTTCAAAAACTCAGTGGACTTATATTATAATCAAAAATTACAATTCTTGAGCAACAATTAAACTTACGGCCGCCGATGCGTGAAACAGTTCATAAGTCCCCAAGGCCTCAATTTAAAATGCCATTAGAAATATTTACTCCTTAGGGCATAATTATCTTACCAACAATAAACGGCACACTAATCTTACCGCAATCTAACTAAATTAGCATGTATTTTTTAAGCAAGTTTATTCAAGTAACTTTGATCGTGTAAACGTAAAAGATTAAAAAAAAACTCAATGCTGGACAAAGACCTGCTCTGGTCTTGAGGAAAGGACTTGGAGTTTATTCCAAAACGCTGTCTAATTTGGGTTTGTGGATACGAATGTAGCGGAATTGCATTCGAAAGATTCAGGTTATCAAATCATGCTTTCCTCCACCGCCAAGCACCATATGAATAAACACAAAAATACACGAATAAGTACACGAAAAATAAGTGATTTTCAGTCCTGTCGAAACATCCAAACTTTACTTAAGAATCACGGGCATCAGCAAAAAATTACTTTAAAAATAAATGATTGGCAGACAGAGGGACTAAAAAATAAATATTTCAAATTTCACTTAAAGCCAAGTAACATTAAAAACAATAAAAAAATCTATAAACGCGATCTTAGATAGCTATCGTAATAACTAAGCATCTTAAAAATACCTGACAGATTATCTCGAGTGCCTGTTATTTGGGGCAGTTAATATTTTCGAAGTCTCAAATAACAGACATGCGAAATACAAAATTATCGGTGATTGATTCGCAATTTTAACACTGAAATCAATGGCTTCTGGCTTAACACCTTTAATGCCTACAATTATGTTAGATACGGCAACATATATATACATAAATATAAAGGGCAATGAACTGACTAGCGATGGACAACTTAGGTTATACATTAAAAAATATATGTTAAACATGATGATTAAACATGGAGAAGAATTTCGTATTACGTCAATTATTGCATAATACTAAATTGTTTTCTTGGGAATTGAGTTGGGGAGGAGGAGGGAGATATGAGTAAAGAAAACATATCGAGAAATCCTCGATAAATAAAGTAAATAATAATAATAATATCTTGGGACATTATTCACACACGGCTATCTGATCCCAAGCTAACCAGTGCTTGTACTATGGAAACCAGACAACTGATATACTACATACACTACTTTTCTTTTGTAAATACATACTTATATGGATAATTACACCCAGACTCAGGACAAACAGACATGTTCATGCACACAAATGTGTGTCCTGGGTGGGAATCGAACATACAACCTTCGGCGTGACAGGCAAGTATCTACCAACCACGCCAATTGGCCCGTCAATGAAAGAGGAACATTAAACAATCACATGACACTTTCATTTCATTATCACAGTACATAAAAAAATGTACTGTTCAATTCAGTTATTAAATCTAAACTCTATAACGTGTACGGACACTGTCAAAATGTTACAGAGTTACGAAACACCTCGTGTACAAACATACAGTCAATTACCGTCACCGTAAAAGGTGCATGTCAACTTAAAAGATATGTCAATATGATATTTAGCATGCACGTACGTTTATAGAGAGAAAGTCGGCCTATAATATATGTTATGTTGTCAAATCTGGGAACAGACACTGTTATAAATACTTTTCACTATACGAGTTATGCTGAACGTTCTAACATTGCCATGAGTTGTTTAGATATATAAGGACGAACATTTGTTTGCCTATCACTAAATTTTACTAAGTTTTTCTCACTTACTAAACTTCCAATACATACATACATAATGGATAAATTTGTATCCACCTTTAGAACAGCGTTCTGGATTCAATTTAAAGCCATTTCTCCACAGGGATCGTAACCCTTAGCTCATCAATTTGTCATCTACAGGCTTATCTTAAATTATATTAAAGATTTATTTTATTATACATTTCCAAATCAAAATGTTAATTAAAAAAATTGTAAAGTATGTTTTCCATATCCTTAAATACTTTTTTATATACTTTGTAAGTTATATTATATATAAAAAGTATCGAGCAAATGTGGCACCTGATGGTAAGTGATCAACTTCAGACATTGGCATTGTAAGAAATATAAGCAATTATTTACATTAAAAGAATAATCAAAGATGATATATCCATCCTTTGTGCCAGTAATTAAAATTGTAATTAACTGAATCACTTACTATTCGAACCGAAACTCAATTAATTGCTGTCTGGTTGGAATAATAGATAGATACGTGGTACTAACGCAGATTGGAGTGAAAGCCCCACCAGATAGTAAACAATGAAAGGTAACATGACTAAAGATTTTGGACATTGGTCATATTATATTTCCAATATTCGATATATTTTTCATATATTTGTTATCTATCCTGGGCTTTTAATCACATTGACTCACCTATTATTCATGATACAAAGCATTACTTGATGGTATATAAAATGAGTGGCAAGTATCAAGACAGGTTAGCACTAAAAACGATAACTTGTGTCTAGTGTACTTATAAAGCGTTTTAAACAATCTCGAACAATACACTCGAATATTTTATCGTCAATAATATTACCACAGTCTCTATAAATTGAACATTTTAAGAGTTTTATCACTTTAGATACGTGCAAACATGGATCAAGAACAAAGACTATTTCGCGTTACTATGTGGGAATTTGTTGTAAATACGAAATTATCGTAAAATTACCGATTTATTACAGACTTCCAAGAACGGCATAAATCTTTGCAAGGGTCCTGCCGCTTGGGAATTTAAATTATATAATTTGCTTTCATTTAAAAATAATGATCGCTTTTTAATGCAACGATTTTTATGTACTATTTTATATAAAACATTGTAAAGCGGTTGTAAACAATACTTTGTCTCCCTCTTTCGTACGTCAAAATTCTGATGAAAGAAAGAGAGAATCTAGTTTGAAAGTTTTCCCACATTATACAACCTTTATTAATAAGATCGATTTTACGCGTATTTTATTAATGTAATTATTATGCGAGGTGATGACTAGTTGTTAAAACTGCTAATTGTTATGTTACATTTTCAAAATGTAAAACAAGGAAAGTGTCGACCTCTTTAATTTGCGTATTTATAACGAATATTCAAAATTATTCATTAAAATAAATGTTATGTCAGAATTCATATACTTTATTTTATTCGCAAACGAGCATACATACGTATGTATATCAAAACATTTTATCCTGTCTATATTAATTACCATATATGTATAATAAAAGTTTTTGACAAAAATTTAATTCGGATCAACACACTGTCGACAACCCTAATCATCTTGGTCAATATCGCTCCAAATTTACGATCCGTCCTTATTGCACACGTAATACAGATTAATATCGTGTGCACATTTGAATTTATCGATATGCCTTACTGGTTGGACATAAAGTCCATATTCGTTTAATTTCGTTTATTTAGAATAATTTACGACGCTTTTACGTTCGTTCAGAATATGAAACAATTTAGGTTTTCAGTGTTCACCATTGTGTGTTGAATTCAAGTAGAAGTCGTTTTGAAATATATGACAAGACGTTTCGTAACTCGTATGTCCACAAATTTGTTATATTTTAGTGAAACTGAATGGTTTGCATAATTCATCTCGTGCTTGACGGTGAAGGAAAACATTGTGAGGAAACCTGCATGTATCTAATTTCACTGAAATTCTACTACATGTGTATTTCACCAACCCGCATTGGAGCAGCGTGGTGGAATAAGCTCCAATCCTTCTCCTCAAAAAGGGAGAGGAGGCCTTAGCCCAGCAGTGGGACATTCACAGGTAATTACTGTAATGTACTGAATAGTTTGTATCGTTGTGTTGTTATATTAATTGTAATCTTGTGTTGTTGTAACATCAGATGCTTTAAATAATATAAGTGGAGGAGTTACAATATTTTTAGCAAATCTTAGGATAGTATTAAGTATCATCCTGACTCGTTGGGCTATTGTCATCCCACTCCCTCAATGCCTTTATCTCTCAGGTCTGAGGTGTTTATTTCCGAACCGCTGGTAAATTTTTGAAAGCTTGATTCGAGGAGTGATTAGGAATATTAGTAATTTCGTTAAAACGGGCATAGCTAATATTCTTTTTTTAAATATTAAAAATAGAATGTGCTGTTATTAATGATTTAGATATATTTTTATCATTAAGTTATAGGCTATATAAAGCTGAGCGAAAGCGAGATAACCCAGCGACTAGAACACGTATGATATATGGAAAACTCGTTTCGATAAAGCTTTTATATGACACTGTAAAAACTAATATTTGTATTTCAATGCATAAAATACTCTTATAGTATTTTTTTAAATTAATTGAACCAATATTGATAGTGTTTGTTATCTTTATAGAACCGATATTGTTAAATAAGAAAAGTGCATTTTAAAATATAAGCTATATTTATTAAATGTTATTTTAATAAATACATATTAAAATAAAAATATTTAAAATCTTCCGGCCTCACTTTTGTTACCTGTGCTCTTTTGGCGCAATTTAAGAGCCCTTAACCTAAATATTTAATTGCAAAAATCGATTACAATTGTATAGGAGGATGCACACTCGTGAGCCATTGAGTGCGTTCTGAATTCAGTTTCAGGTCGTTAATATTGGGGGTAAGTGTCTCAAAGTTTGAGAATAAGTGTATCTTTTTTGGGTTTTAATTAAGTAAAATTATCTTATTTAATTAAATAATAATTAAACATTTTTGAAACATGTATTTAAGGTAACTTAAAAAATTTGCTCATAGATTGGTTAGTTAAGTTATGCTGTCTTTTTCCTTCGAATGTCAAATCAGTAATGACAGAGAGAGCGAAATCTATGTTTAACTGAACCGCTAAGCAACGATTAAGGCCGATATATTTTTTAATGCTATTAAGATTTATAGCCATAAAATTTAAATGTAACAACGGATAAAATTTATTCTATTTTCGTTATTGCGTGCATAGGACACATTAATATTATTTGAATAGACAGTTTAACAATTTGCTATAATCGAATTTGTGGTAACAATCGTATTTTTATTGAACCGAAAATCAATCCTTTATTTATAGATTGGTGTACTAGAGACAAGTTAAGTTTCTTGTCGGTTCTTTCTAGAAGAATCTACATTCCGAAAGAGTAGCTTTACAGTAAAACAGATGAATAGTGCTTGTAAGAACCTAATCGAATAGTCTATTTTAATTATAATCAGACAATTAAATGAGTTGCCCGAAAGTCGGGTAAACGGGTTATAGTTGACACAGCAAAAAGTATTTTTGCCTGCCAAATTCTTATACGCTTTAATAATATAGCGATATAACGCTCCTGAAGTAATTTTACTTCTGTCACGAACTCTCTCATTTTTTGGAACTTCGACTTTAAAATATTTAAAGATAATTTAAACATAACAATACCAAGTATTGCTGTTTGAGAAAACGCTAGAATATCTGATGATGGAAATCCCAACCGAGACGAGCTTGCAAAAAGCCCCACCTAGTGGCGAAATAGGATTAAAACCTTATATTTAAGAGAAGCGAAGGTACCTTAAAAATATAAATAACTTTAAAATAATTAACAGTTAATTCGATTAATACACAATTTTAATCGTAAGAATAAATGGTAATCTAATTATATAAATTATCAAAAAAAAACGTCGAGAACTTTCCTAAAAGAAAAAGATCGACATATATACATACAAACCGGTTATATATATATATATATATATATATATATATATATATATATCCCTAAGTTAACTGTCATCGTTTAAAAACAATTACAAGCAATAAGAAACAAGTTCTAACTTGCTATACACTATTTTCTAAGTGCATACGTGCGGACAACATAATTGTTTGACTATTAATGTATTTGCTATAGACGATACCGAGGTTTCACTTAGCAATTATCTGCGCATGATTTATTATACAATTACACTTGACAAAACAATATTTGTAATTATACTAATATTGTTTTATGGTAAGCGTTTGTTTATTATTAGTTTCGAAGAGATTTTTTACGAGCCAGTTGGCTTGGACATTTGTGTGTATGACCATGTCTGTTTGTCCTGAGTCTGGGTGTAATTATCTATATTAGTATGTATTTACAAAAGAAAAATAGTATATGTAGTATATCAGTTGTCTGGTTTCCATAGTACAAGCTCTGCTTAGTTTGGAATAAGATGACCGTGTGTGAATAATGTGCCGGGATATTATTATTATTATTAATGAGACTAGTATTCCTTTAATTAATGTAAAATTATCACCATCACCCAGAGACACATGAAAAAAATACTCACAGGATAAAATCGGCATCCATTTTGGTACATAAGTTGGTTATATCCTTTGTGCCTATAACTACAATCGGTGACTTAACTTTCCTATTCAAAAAAACGGTAAACTTTCTTCTATACGAGTAAATTTACATTATATATACGTAAATATAAACTAAACTCGATTTGTCACCATCGTAAATATTTCCTACCACCAAACAGCAATAGAAATAATACCGTGTTTCAGTTAAAATTATGAATAAGCTACTGTAATTCTATAAGGGACATATCTCCTTAGCTCCGATTGGCTTAGTTGATAGCGTAACGATAGTGACAACACAAACATTTCTCCGTCTACATTCCAATCAAATCATTCAATAAAAAAAAATCACGTGACTGTAAATTATTACATAATATGTTTTGAGAATGTATAAATCTTCTAGAAGATTCTAGGAATATAAAATAAAGATAAATTGTATTTTAAAATAACAGGTGGACGATGTTGAATATATCCACGTGTAACAGTTGTTACTGGCTATGTTTTATTAAAACAGAGCGCAAGAATGCGCGTAGCATTTAATGTTAAAACAATAGGTGTTGTACAGAGTAATATACGTGTAGAGACAACGTCATGATAAGCTATAAATAAGCTCGAAATTTATTTAACATAGTGGCTATAGATGGTTTTTGTTTTTTTTTTATCGTATAAGTAGGCGACATTTGGGCCACCTGATCGTAAGTGCTCACCAACGCCCATAGAAATTGGCATTGTAAAAAATATTAACCATAGCTTACATCGCCAATGCGCCCCCAAGATAGGTAGAAGGTACAAGGTAGAATATCTGATGAGTGGGTGGTACTAATCTAGACGAGCGTGCACCCTACCATCAGTAGGTAGTAACTATTTTAGGATAAACGTATCCTGTATGTAAGGCCATTTATGTATTTTATTTGCTCTAAAATATATAATTATAAAAACAACAAAAGATTGAGAAAGAAAGAAAGCTCCAAAAGATTATCCTGTTGCATTGCTAAGCTCAGTTTTCCACGCTCAGACTAGGGTATCGCTATCTCCTAAGTGTGTACCAGTTTCGAAATAATGTATTTTTATGTAATGTAGGCCACGATGGAACAACCGAGTCATTTATGTTTGAAATGATCAATTCGAGTTATAAAGAGACATAAATGAGATTCACAAAACTATAAACCTAAACGATGGCATAGATAGATTATGGGGGGCGTAGAGCCATCTGTGCTCCAACTACCTTTCAGATATAGTAGTCATGCACGGTCTGTGTCTAAGATACACTGGGACAGCTGTAACTCGTATGTAAATTGAACACGGGGTGTGTCCCATTGTTTCTGAAAAACCAATTCTGAGAGACAGATTTCATCAGGACACGAAACAGAGTTGTTTCAACTTCCCTGATATCCTATCCTCCTTTTACTGCCGTCCTCTTGAGGGCCAGTTTACCAGTTTCATAAGAATGTATTTTTATGTAATGTAAGCCACGACGGAACAACTGAGCTATTTATGTTTGAAATGATCAATTCGAGTTATAAAGAGACATAAATGAGATTCACAAAACTATAAACCTAAACGATGGCATAGATAGATTATGGGAGGGCAGAGCCATCTTTACTCCATTGTTTTTGTGTGTCCCATTGTTTCTGAAAAACCAATTCTGAGAGACAGATTTCATTAGGACACGAAACAGAGTTGTTTCAACTTCCCCGATATCCTATCCTCCTTTTACTGCCTTCCTCTTGAGGGCCATCTAAAATAGGACACGTGAGGTTCCACTTCACGCATATATGGCCCCAGGGTTGAGCGCTATCTTTTAAGCCCCGGACGTTGGGTTCGGGGTCGGGTCGGCTGGTGGTCCTAACTTAGTATCCTATTCCAACTATAACAACAGTCGAACTTGAAATGTCATAAGAGGAAATGGAAGATCTCGGCAATTACTTTAATTAAGTTTTTGATGTGAAATACGTCACGGGATCGCTTGGCATCCTACGCCCTCCCTACGTGCCTAGGAATGGCCAAGGCCCGAGGTACGGAGTTCCCCCCTAACCCCAGTGGGTGCGCTACAAACCTTGGAAACTAAGATGTGATGTCACATCCTAACCGGAATACAACAATACTAAGTACTGCTACTTTGCGGTAGAAAATATGCGATGATTAGGCGGTACCTAAACAGACTGAGCAGAAAGCTCTACCCTACCACCAAGTGAACGTCGTTATCGCCCCTCTCTCCGCCGCTCTCTTCTTACTTGTGTGCGCTTACGTTCTAACTATATACTTTGTTATTATTGTTATTAAGAAAACTATAATATCGATATTTATTTATATAAATAATTTAAATTTACTTTCAATGATCACACTTCGCGAGCGTTCCGTTACTGACTAAATTTTTGTCACCTTCGAAGTATGTACATCACCACTACCGAAATGAACCGGTTATGATTTTATGTACTTATAACTATTAAAAACAAATCTAGTTTTCTAAAAAAAATCTTACTAGTACAGTTTATTTTCAAATCCCTTATTGTATTTGTATAATGTTGTAACCACGTGACCTACATTCTAAATATTGTATACAAATAATTAGCGGAATTCAGACGCCTTGGTCCATTCATTTTATTTTGCCCGTTGTAATAATAACTCAGACTTAGAATACGGGGCAATGGTGATTTTGATCTGTTTATTAATCCTTTAACCTGAATTTTAAAGGCAATACGGACACGGTCAGGGGTTTGATTTCCGATTGTGTTAATCGTCTATTATACTATAACTTGATTTAATAATTGTTTATTGCAATAAATTTATCGTACGCATTAATTTAAATTATTGGAAACTTTATTGGCCTTTACCGAGATGACCCAGTGGTTAGAACGCGTGAACCTTAACCGATCATCATGGCTTCAAACCCGAGCAAGCATCACTGTATTTTCATGTGCTTAATTTGTTTTCATAATTCATCTGTGTGATGAAGGAAAATCGTCAGCAAACCTGCATTTGCAATTTCACTAAAAATTCTGCCACATGTGTATTCCTTTGGAGGCAGGAAAAGGTTTGAAGCTTATGAGCTCCAAGCCTTCTCCTCAAAAAGAAGAGAGGAGGCCTTAGCCCAGCGGTGGGACATTCACAGGCTGTTACTGTTACTGTTTTTACTGTGTTTATTGGTTTATATATTTAGTATAGTGTTATTATACTGTTTCCTTAAGTCTAAATATATATAAATTAATGTCCTATTTCTCGGTATCTATTGTAATCGATATGTAGTTAATCGACTATTATATAATATGTATATATGATCTTGCCGAAACATAGAAATTGATAATGCTCGATAGTTATATAGATATATTCGTCATTGTTGCCAAACGATCATCAGAACTATAAAATAAATATTCATTTAAAGTTTGAATCGTAATTATCAAAGATTTAATTAGATATAAAGATTTGAGAAGAAAACTCTTTTTTATAAGCAGTTTTTTTTTTGTTTGGTTTTGAAAGTTTAAATAACCATACCTATTGATGTTATAAAAAATGAACTGTTTTCGTTTTCATAATATTATAAGGACGGAAAGTACTTCCTAATTTCGACCTGCGACTCCGCCTGCGTGCGGAGGAGGGCATTGCGTACCCTGTACCATTTCTTAAATCCTGACAAAGTGTATGCAAAATTTTAATAATTGGTCGAGTGAATAAGACGTAAAAAGCATAACATACTCATTTTCACATTTGTAATATTAGTACTGACTGACTACTACTGACAGACTGACTGTCTAGTTGGTCCTGCTTAGATATAAGGCCATAGATCACATTCTGGGTTCAAGCCCCAGGTCGTGCCAATAAAATGTTATTGGGTTTTTCTTTCGAAGAGTCTCAGTAGCAGCCCGGAGAAACTTCCAGAAAATTGAAAGTGTGTGCACTCCCGTGCCTCGGAAAGCAAATAGGTAAAACCGTTGGTGCTGCGACAATAGCTGAACTGTTGCTGGTCGTACCGTACTTGCCATCCTATCGGATGACGTCATCAGTGTGGATAACAATATTTCTTCCGCATTAATAATTAATCTCCAAATTAAAACTTTTTATCAAATGTCAGATGTCATATAAAATTTTAGTTTTAATTAATATAAGGAATCCCACTACCAAGTTCATGTAACTTGGTAGTGGGTTTAAGCAATCAATATCTCGTCCCTATAATAATGGCTGTCTCTGTTAATACGCTTATCTGTGTGAGTGTGATAAAGTGGTAATTATTCCGCGTATCGAAGAACAAGTTCGATTCCCGCTCCGAGTAATATCGAAGGCGTATAACAAGATAATGATAAAGCGCGTCGACAATTTACAAACGATGAACCATTTTGTTGCGTAATTATTATTATTTTCGTTTTTGTTTTTTAAGAAAGAATGTACATATGTATGTATCGTTGAATACCTACAGATGTCAGAAATACAATAAAAATAGTCTCAATCATTAAAAATAATTTGTATAATAGAAACAACAAATTTGATAATTTCTATCAATACTATTTATTGTCGTTACAGTTTAAAGGGTCAGTGAGCCGGTGTAACTACAGTGCTGTGTTTTGTCTCAGTTGTACTCACTTGGCCTCCTTTTGTAAAACCACATTATATGTGATAATTAAACTATCATTATATATTTAATTCTGTAGTCTTATATGTCTGAAAATAAATAATAATCACTTTTGAATAAAGAAAATATTGAATATAGTAACTACATCATTAAGATATATAGGCTTATTTGTAAATCATTATTAAGAATTTAATGACACAGAAAATTCATCTTATTATATGAAAGCTTAGGTAATAAATACTCTAAACCGACCACTTTCGCTTTCAAAAACTTTCTTTTAACTATGATTAACTGACTGTTTCTTATTTGACTTATATCTTTCATCGTTCGATAAGCAAACATGTCCTATATACATACATATGTATATAAATTGACGCTGTTATATATGTATTAGATTAATAAGCTTCGACGATTAACAGATCACCTCGAATGGTATGTGTGTTTCGCATGGACATGTGTTTGAAGAGAAAACTTCTTTAGGCGCGTTGAGGTTTATCGTGGGGGATAGACTCAGGGCTCCGCATCACAGACTCGCTAATGTTAATATAATCAAATCGTTGAAAGTACAAATAATTTAAGTATTGTGGAAATTGGATAATAATGATTGAAATTTATGTAAATATTTACAGTATATACAAATAATATAATGGTATTTAACTATTTTTTTTTAAATTAAGCTAATTAATATTTTGTACCGAATTTTCGACATCCTGTGTATTTTGATGAATAAAAAGCTATATAATAAAAAGGGACAGAATTATTAGTTGGAGTGAAAATAGATTTGGAAATTGGACAAATATATTTAACAGTTTCAAGTTTTCACTTCTATTGGCATATATATATATGGTTTTGCTAGTAGTATAAACCAATTTACAAACATTACATTTAAATTACGTGTCAATAGGGCTTTGTGCAAGCTCGTCTGGGTTAATACCACCCACTCACTGGGCAAATATTCTATCGCCAAACAGCAATATTGCTGTGTTAGCAATATCGTTGTGGTTTGAAAGGTTGAAAGGTTAAAGGATACAAGACTTTTAGCCGCCATTTGTAATTTTTGCGACAATTCTTTAGTCTGTGATATATGTACGTTATCACTTGAAACAATTTTAAAAAAACGGACGTTACATTCCAAGAAGTTTCCAAATACCATAGGCATGACGTCATAAAAAAATCACAAGGCAGGTCCGGAATCGGAATCCAAGGGCCCTAGGCACTTTGAAATTTGAGGGCTACCTAATCCGAAGCGGGATGGGGATATAATACGTATTCTCCTTATAAAATAATAAATAATTTGGAATGAGAATGAAAGTTGGTATGCAAATTTATATAAAATTTGGTACTGCTAATATGCATAAGTAAGGTAAGATAGTGGGCCCCGCACCTTAAAGGGGCCTGCGGGCTCATTATATCTACACATTTATTATCCATTGAGAATGATCCCCGTGAGTAGAATACATTAGGAAAATATATCATCGTATTGTTAATAAAAAGCCATTTCTGAGTTCGACATAATAAAACCAATTCATTAGACAACTATAAGATAAAATATTCGACAAGTGCCAAACCGAATATAACTTGACATTTCTGATATACTAGCGACATGCCCCGGCTCGCTCCAGTTTCACTGACCAACATCTAAAACTATCGTCTGACGCAATGGTCGACGAATGTGTCCGCAGTGTGGTGGGGTTCGGTGTTTGATATCGTTCGTTAAATATTATCACAATATTGAATTATATAACTTAGTTGCATATGGTGATTTAACACGACATTGGATACGATTAGGAAGAGTAGCTTATAATAGCTGTTTTATGTGTCAAAAATACACTAAATGCAAATATGAATATATAGCTAGTTTGGAATAGTAAACAAAAGTTATAAATGAATAAATGACTTTTTTATGATTATTTCTCGAGCCGAAATGTCTCAGCGGTTTCTATAATACCGAAAATTAATATAATGTGCTGAATATGTCAAGTAATCACTCGCTTTAACCTTTTATTGACGGGCCGGTTGGCGTGGTATGGTAGATATTTGCCTTTCACGCCGAACGTTCGATTGTCATGTCTGTTTGTACTGAGTTTGATTATCTTTATAAGAATGTATTTACAAAATATATGTGTATATCAGTTGTCTAGTTTCCATAGTATAAGCTCTGCTTAGTTTAGGATCAGATGACCGGTCAGATACATTATATTGATAAGCAAAAGACACTTAACAAACATTATAACTTATACTGTATGTATACATAATATTAGTCGCGGTTTTACCCGCCCCAAACGTTCCTGCTCTGCCCCCGTGGGCCGTAGCGTGATGTTAAATAGCCTGAAACCGTCAATAATAGTGCTATCAAAGGCAAAAATAAACAAATCCAGCTGTTGTTAGTTCTAAACATTATTGCTTTCAAACGAAACTCTTCAGCTTTATTATATCATGCTGTAAGCTAGTTTTAGTTATGTTGTTATATAAAGAGTATGTGTATAGCATAGTCTTTAATAGTAAATTTCTTTGTTACAGACCTAAGCAAAATACATAAATGACAGACTAATTATTTCCTATTCAATGAATGATAAAGTAGCCGATCCATCAGAAAATAGTGAAACTAGCTTTATACTTCGCACCAATCAAGATCAAGCTAGAATCTTATTTATAACTCACCTAATAAGCTCAAACTCGCAATCCAGCTCGCCTGTTGGTCGCTAACGGTGAACGAGCCTTTATGTACCCGGTCGTCCTGCATGGACGCGATCGCTGGTGACATGTACCCTTTGCTCAGGCCTGCAGCGAACGGGCCGAGGGACACTGCCAGAGCTGCTAGGATCTGGGGATAGATTGAAACCTTTATTAAGCTATTATTAATATTTACTTATATGTATAGTTTTAATTGTAAGAAAGGTATATAATTTAGTTACAAATTAACAAAAGAGATTCTCACGGTAGAATCGACATTCAGAATCGATAGTAGATTCACATCGATATATAGCCCGTATACCATTGAGATACATATAAGATAAACATTAAAATTTAAATTTGGAATATACACATCGGTATCCTATCTTAAATTTGGAAAAATATATATTCTATTTTCAATTTTATTCAAACGTTATTTTATAATTATATATTCACTTTGATTTGCAAATCCATTGACATATTTTATTTAATCTGTATTGCGTTCGGAAATAGTATTTGAAATAAAATCAATTTTCAAACGTTACGGCGAATCAATCAGCTGTCGGGGTGATGTAACAGGGATGTTATGTTCGGAGCCCTGCATTCGATGTTGGGATCGATCAATGTTTCAAGCGTCATGTAAGTGCGATAATGGACGCGAGGGATGTGACTTTGTCGTTATCCCGTTTAATATCGATGTAGTCTTTTTATGAATAAGATATACTGGAAAATTGTCCACCTGATGGTAAGTGATCACCGCCATAGACAATAACAGCGAGTAAAAAATATTTAACCATTTCCTTACATCGCCAATGCACCAACAACCTTCAACATTGGCTCTCACCCTGCAGAACAGCTGGAACTCAAACGGGATTGCAAAAAGCCCTTCCATTTAGTAAAATTACTACAACCGTATTATGCCCATAATAATATTGATCATTTTGATAGAAACAGTGACAAACATTACATTAAGAGGAGTAAAAAAAAACTTGTAACACTCCGTTCCTTTGCAAAATCAATTCAAACCTCCATGGGTAAGGTGTTTGCTTCTTTATTATAATAAATTTAAATCTTTAAAAAAAACTTTGATAAGAAGGCATATTAATCTATAAACAGTTATGATAGAAATGGATTTCCTTGCGGGATAAATAATAATTCAATTGTATTTAATGATTACGGTAATTTAACTATCGGTAAAGGCTGCTCAGTGTGGCTATCCGGTTTTCGGTAGAATCTATATTCCGAACCGGTGGTAACTTTAACTTTAAATGATCTTGTTAATTATCCAGAAATACTCGTAGATATTAGTAGGTTCTAGTCGAATAAAATATCGTATGATTTAATTTAATGAGAGTAATTAAGTTATTTGCATTTGCTATCAAGGACATAGTTTTTTCAAAATGTGTCGAGCATTTAAAATTTAAATTAGTTATAAATGAAGATAAGCTCAGTGACAGAATTTTAATTTAAAAGAAAGAAAATACGTAATTTAATTCGTCTTAGCTACAGATGTTAATTTATTTAGATCAAAAAGTTATAATTAATATAATTAAGTTATAAAAACCAACATTTACATTATTAATTAATGTTATACACGGTTTTGCATTTAAACTGTAATCATTCAGTTTTATATCTAACATTTTAATTAAACAAAAAATATTTAGAACGGAAGGTATTAAAAACGCATTATGTCGTAAAAGTTTTCTAAAACAAATCAACTAATCAATCTCAATATAACTATCGTAAAGTATTTAACGATATCGATATAGAATCCCGGAAGCTTTGTCACATCACTAATCACTGACGGCTAGATGTACATTTGAGAGATCAACGACCGACACACTGCCTCACATTCAATACCAAATATAGTTCTGATATTATCAAATGAAAATAGATCATAATTTTCGAGACATAAGGGCGTAGTAAAATGTAAATTTATTTTGGCATTTAAGACGTTTTATCGGTCATAAAATTTGAATATAAATTTTTATTCGAAATTGCATCGATGAAAGGCATAATGTATTTCATAATCTGTTCGAAATTTAAAATAATTATCATGAATAATTTTTCTCGTTTCATAATGAAGTAAATAATAAAATATTCGTAATCGTAACAGCCCATGAATGTCCCATTGCTGGGCTAAAGGCCTCTTCTCCCTTTTTGAGAAGAAGGTTTGGAGCTTATTCCACCACGCTGCTCCAATGCGGGTTGGTGGAATACACATGTGGCAGAATTTCAGTGAAATTAGACACATGCAGGTTTCCTCACGATGTTTTCCTTAACCGTAAAGCACGAGATGAATTATAATCACAAATTAAGCACATGAAAATTCAGTGCCCGGGTTTGAACCCACGATCATCGGTTAAGATTCACGCGGTCTTACCACTGGGCCATCTCGGCTTTGACCATTTAAGAATAAAATATTATTTTAATATAATTTAAGTATAAAAGAGTATCTCAGCTATCTATCTGTGTTCTGATTCAGTTCTCAGTAAAATCTGCATTCCAAGCAAGCAGTAAAATGTTTAGCTATAAAATAACGACTCAAAACTATTACAGCTAACTTCGATATAGTTAATTTAAATTTTGTATGCAGGAAGTTGTATTGTCTGTGTGTCCGTTTCGATTAATGATCATTATATATTATTTGTTTAATTACGTTTTCAAAAACTGTTACGGCGTCCCGGATTTCAGCCAGCTGTGCAGCACAGATTACAGTGCACAGGTGCACCTCACTCTCATTATCCAATGAGAAGGCATATCCGACACGACCGGAAAGAACTCAGGCGCAAAACCAACGTCTTGCCTTGGGGCCTGCAGCGATTTATCTAGCCACTAGACCAACTAGGAAGTCAAAGCTACTACCTAGATAGTGTGAAGTACTTTAAATTGTATTAAAGCCATTGTATTATAAAATATACAAAAATAAATCGCAATACTATATCACTTCCATTGCCCCCTGTTCTATGTCACAGTATAAGCAAAAGGAATAGATGAAGCATTATCTTAATAATGTCATTAAATCAATCTTAGGGATTAATTGATGACGCTCTTAAATCCGCGGCGTCAGATTTAAAGTCTATACTTTATGTATGAGATTAATTTAGTTAATTATTATAAATTAGGGTTTATTTATTATGTTTTTAATAATCTCTTCATGACGTTCGAAAGTTGGTTTACAACTTTAATTCGGTGGGCTGAGTATATACCACACATAAGTGAGTATACCGCTATAAGATTTGTATTGAAGTGAGCCAGTTTCAAGGTTGAGCCAGAATAATTATAGACACGGGACTAAAACATCTTCACCTATAAATGTCATACTGGACACAAGCCTCTTTAAGGGCTTGAAGCTTATTCCACGCTGGGCCAATATGGATTAGTATATACAACAATCTAATTTGCAACTATAATAAGTATTTGATTTGAAGGATGAGTGAGCTCAGTCTGTGAAATAAAAGGTAGACATTACGTCTTACTTCCCAAGATCGATGGCGCATTAGCGATGTAATGGTTAATATTTCTTATAGCACCAATGTATGGTGCATAGGGCAGTGGTGACCACGTACCATCAGGTGGCCAATGCTCGTCCGCCTATATAATTACTTTTGTCATTAATGTTTGTTTGATAGCAATGCAAAATTAATTATACCGTAACAGCCTGTGAATGTCCCACAGCTGGGCTAAAGCCCTCCTCTCCCTTTTTGAGGAGAAGGTTTGGCCGAGATGGCCAAGTGGTAGGAACGCGTGAATCTTAACCGATGATCGTGGATTCGAACCCGGGCAAGCACCACTGAATTTTCATGTGCTTAATTTGTGATTATAATTCATCTCGTGCTTTACGGTGAAGGAAAACATCGTGAGGAAACGTGTCTAATTTCACTAAAATTCTGCCACATGTGTATTCCATCGCATTGGAGCAGGGTGGAGGAATAAGCTCGAAATTAATTATAATTAAAAGAAAAAAAAAATCTATGGTGACCTTCATCTTTAAGTGAATTTTTAAATATTGTGTCTATTTTTGAAAAAAATTTAATTAGGTTTTTTTATCAAGTTTTTAAACTATATACATTTAGTATTTACATAATTATTGCATACTTGTTTTGTGAAAAGTCTCTAGCTTTCATTACTCTGGTAATCTAGCGTATAATGGCGTCAGCGGGTTTCATTTCAATTAAGAGAATCCCTGTGGTTTTTCTATTTGTTGTATTCATTAACTTTGTTCTAAATTAATTACAATAACGCTTTCAAAGCTCAGCGTTCAAAACACTTGAGACTTTTTATACATTAAAATATACATTGTCTTTTGTCTTCCTTCAATCAACATTAATGACCATAATTTACGACTTTTTATATTTATATCTGTATAAACACATTAAATATCTCTGTATATAAGAGAATCACTAATTGACTGACTGACATATCAACGAACCGCCCAAACTACTGGGATTACCACCATGAAAATTTTGCACACGGGATCCTTTTAAACAGTAGGAAATAACTGAGGATTTTTTTTTAAATTATTAACCCTAAGCTAATAAATAAAATTTTGTTTGAAAATTCTTCATCTTTTAAGATAGAGCTGTGGAAATTGGTATTTAACAATTCTGAACTATAACGCGAGCGAAGCTATTATGGCTCAGTTAATAAATATTTCTTATTCGCGTGTATCTTTGCGATTAGCGTGGATCTATTTAAGTCACACTTATCTCCTATTGCTATATAAACCCATATTACTATTCTATAAGAACAAACTCGAAACTCACCATAGAAAACGATCGTGAAATGTTAGAAAGTGATATGCGACATTGACGCATATACCCATCAAAATAGTATATCACTGTAAGTCGGTTGTCAACATTTCACGAGTGAGTAATGAAGTGAGTTCTCGCGGAATAGCTCTGAAGAATTATGTGCTATCAAATGTTTAATTTATGTTTATATCTCATCTCAAAGTCGGAGACTGTGGGGTGAAATTCCGCAATATATACATACAGCTAGTTAAAGAGACTCCTTAACATTATAGAAACTTTAGCAGCTATAAGGCCTATTAGACTGTACAGGGTTATATAAAAATGGTAGAAGAGCTTGAAGTTGGAATTCACTATTCGTTGATGTTCTTACATATAATTATTGAATGTAATTATTTGATATTTAAAAAGAGTTACAACTGAGTTTTGATAAATTTTCAACATTCCAACTGGTGGCTTTTGTTAAAATTAAATTCGTAAAATCACGATTCAAATGTACTATGAATAAGAATATTTAAGAATTGTAAAACATGACAACAAACCTGTCGTCTATATCCTTGTCTCCCGTCCTCCCCTCTCATCATCATGATCCTTGTCTCCGGCGTAATGTTCGTCATCTTACCCAAGCACTCTTTCTCACTCATATACACTGTTTAACACTAGCACTTGATTACACTTCACTGTGGGTTTCACACTTGAAGTTGTCAGCATTTCACTCGGACATTTGATCTGTAACAAGTAATTAATTATGTATTAAATATTTATTATTGCAACACAATATGTCTTTTGTTATAACTTTTTGAAAAAAGAAAACGTGTAAATGTGTTTTTAAGTAAAGACGAAAATTAATTCTTAACATGATAGTTAAATAACGAGTTTTACAATAAACATCAAAACAATTTTCTTCATAAAATGATCATATTATTAAACTAAAAAAATATAACACACAGAACCCAATGAATAATTTCATCATCATCATCAAATCAAATATCAATTTGTTTAAAATTTTTGACGTCCGATCCAATCCATTGATCCAAACAAAAATATAATACTGGAAAATGTAAAATATACCAAAAACATTTTCCACAAACGATAAAATTAACACTTCGAACTAATATAAGCTCTATATACTTAAAAATAAAGTTTAATTTTAATAACAAAAATACTCACAATTTAAATCTACCATTTAGAACAAATCAATGAGCCATAATATTTAATATTGTTTCATAAATATATTAATTAAAAAAATGATGATATTTAAGCGTTAACACAGACACATAAATTTCTAATATGATTCGTCACAATATTTTATATTCACTATTCACTGTCCGACTGTCCGTTGTGTCTCCATACAAGCGTGACTTGTAACTGAGATGGTTGCAGATCGCCACAACTATCTGTTCACAATGAAATGATAGACAAAAGCATACGTAATTCCGTCATTACCTTGTCAAAATAATGGTTCCGTTTTTGTAAACAAATTTTATTGTTTTTATATAAGTATTTTTATATTTAAATATATGTTTTTCTATGTGTTTAATTGACGGTTATAAAAACTTTTACATGGTTGAGTGTTTTTTTTTAATTTTATTTAATTTCGATATGACCTAATGCAGAAAACATATATTTATATTAGTATCCGACCAAAAATATATTTATTTTTAAATATGTGCCAACACATACTGTTGTACGTTTTTTTCGATGACGAAAAATACCACGAGGACACTTGCTTCGTAATCGTGGGAATCAACTCGGTACAAGAAAGCTCAGAAGTCGTATAGATATATTTAACATATATATAAGGTTTTCTTAAGTTAGGTAGTATGGAATCCTATTACTTATTCAAAGCCTTTTCTCTCTCTTAGGGCTGTGTGTTTAGACAGAGCTTACTACTAAATGTCATAATATTATACATTTATATAAACATTAAATATTTTGTACTGGACTTTTGTAATGGTTAATGATTTACTTTATTTATTGACTATTTATAATGTGACGCTTTTACAAATAATGTGATAACCTATAATTAGTAGCACAATTGTCAAAAAACTTTTTAACCTCCATTGAACTGTCTATCTAATGTATCTACTGTTAGGTGTCCAAAATAAATAAATATATTTCATTACACAATTATGGCCATAACTTTATATCCAAGTCAACTATACTATTGTCTAAAACTTAAGTTAAGCACAGAACCCATAGTCCGCGAGTCGGTTTCCTACTTAGTGCCTTCTTTTATAATATGTTCCAAAGAGTTTCCAGTAGTTACTAACAAGTGTAATATTTTTTTAAATTATATATAAAGTGCTTCAAAATAAAATTATTTAGATGTTAATTTTGTTTATTATCATTAGTTAATGATTTGTTTACTAAGGAGTTGTAATTAGTTTTTACTTACGTCTTAAATACTTGTTTACATAATTACGGACTTTTTCTAATGAATGAAATAAATTATTTGCATAAAACGTTTAAACATTTAAAAATACAATATGTAATTATTTTACAATTGGACTTATAAATAAGTTTCAATAACAAGTTTAAAATTTCGAAAAAAGAGATTGTTCTAAGCATTACTGATCATTAGAATTTGAATCATGAAGACACATACAATCATTAGGCTAAGTATTATTTTAATATTAGAATAAATATTATACCCTACACACTAGAAAGTCAAGCTAACAAATAGTCAGCCATTGATTATTTATCTTGACTTAAAAATATTAGGATTGTAAAAATACTATTTCATATTGAGATCGAGCTTGGATCTAAAATGTTGTGTCTCATGATAAAACTAGTTATTTTGGCTCAGTCGCCAATAAAAAATAAATCCTTTTAGTACATACATTATAATACAGTAATTCCGGCTCACTATTTATTTAGTCTCATTTGTACAGCTTAGAAATAGATTGCACGTTGTTGCTAATAAAAATACTAGTCACCATAACTAATACATTTCACCTTATATTAAAAAACACATATAACGTACGGTGTATTGTAATTTATGAAGAAAAAAACCATACCATGTTTAGATGTCGTAACTTAATAAGGAAAGTGTAAATACAAGTAATTAATTAGCTTAAACATAAAACAATCAGTAATTAGTGTTACGGGTGGTTATTTACATCGATACATAAATATGTTTTATAATTATTGCACTAGTTTGTTACCGCGGAATCAGCCCAGTGAATAAGAAATAGCCTGCGTAAAGTACGTGTCAGATATATCCTAGATTGCCTGCGTGTCAGGGGGTGAAGGTAAGGTGCCTTGTTTCTCTAACCCTGACAACGTATGTACAAAATTCCATGATGATCGGTAGACTTATAAGACGTGAAAGCGTAACAATCAATCAAATGTCCGATAGCTGGGCTGAGGATTAAATTTGAGAATGTTTAGAGCTTATCCTGCGACGCTGCTTTAATGAAGATGTGGTGGATTTCATTTGATTCATCCAGCATTGCCATGTCTTTCACCGCAGAATACGAGATGAATTATAAATACAAACCAAGTAAATTAAAATTCAGTAGTTATATCCTAACCCCCATTCTGGTTAGAATATCCCTAGCCCCGTATTTATACATGGCACCGGTCTAGAGTCGGTTGATTCAAAAATAATATAATTTTACCCTATCCGCTTCGAAATGGGGGTCCTCTAGCCGTTCAAGCTGAACAGCGGCTTTGGATATATATCTAAGAAAATGAAATTCAATTATTACATTACTACGTTAAAAAGCACAAACGAACAGACAGTTTTTGTATATTCAAGTTAGTAGGGTTATATTTAAAGAAAGTAATTAGCGTACTCATTTCACTGTAGATAAATATCAGTCATTTATCACGATGAGACGGTAAAGTTTATTGTTTAAATCGCGATAAGGTTTTTTTTTTAATTCCTTTTATTTACTTCCATAGCGATTATATTATATAATACACAAAAGGTTAGAAAATAGTTTAGTGACTATATTTTTAAAATATGAGTCAAGTTGATTATTGGGTAGGGCTTTGTGCTAGCTCGTCTGGGTGTATTGTTGTGTTTCGGCTTGAAGAGTGAGTCAGTCAGTGTAACTACAGGGTACGCTATAGTTCCCAAATTGTTCGCGCAATGTCGATGTAAGAAATGGTTGATATTTCTTACAATGCCGATGTCTATGGGCGATGGTAACCACTTAGCATTACATATGCCCGTCCACCTACCTATTTAAAAAAAAACATACCTTTAGTTTTTGAAACGATTGTCAATGTCCGATTAACGAGTTGTGCCTAATACTGGACTCTAATTGGTTGTTTATTACGTCATCGGCTGCCACCGACCAATGAGATTTAAGCTCAGCTAATTGAACTTCGAACGGTGTTTCAGAAACCGTCACACACGGGCAAATCCGCGGGCGATAACTATGACACATAGTCAAATGACGTCACACATAATAAAATTATTTACGATTCGAATTTCAATGTTTCCTGTGAAAATTGTTAAATGTTTAGAAGTTACGACGTCAAAGAAAACGGATAGGAAATATCAAACAAACATACAAATGTGAAATGCTAGGTTTCGTACTTAATTATAAACAACTATTTTCAGCTCATAGACCAGTATTGACGCAGTTTGTAAGGCATGCGTCCAGCACAATGGAAAGGCGATAACTACACTTTTATCTACAATATATATAACAATAGCTTTACTTGCGAATATTTCTATAGTAGACTTTTAAATGTAAATACAATTTCGTATAAATGTTTTTTATATAATGTTACAAATTTAATAAAATATATCTGACAGTTATATCTTAAATAGAGAATATTGATCTAATAATAACGTTTTCGATGTTACATGAAGTGGGATATCATCTTTTTTATTTACTAAAATAAGCATGGAGTAAAATCCTGGGACATTATTCACACGCGGCCATCTGATCCCAAATTAAGCAGAGCTTGTATTATGGAAACCAGACAATTGATATACTACATATACTACATACTTTTGTGATTACATACTTATATAGATACACCCAGACTCAGGACCAACAGACATGTTCGTGCACACAAATGTCTGTCCTGGAATCTAACTTACAACCTTCGGCGTGAAAGGCGAGTAACCAACCACGCCAACCGGTTCCTCGGCTCGTCATAATTCGTTCATAATTAATGAACCCCCTTATTTAAGCCCTAACTCCTAATTACTACATATATATAGGAAGATATCAACATAAATCCAAATTAATTCCCACAAAATAATACTTTTTAAATACAAAATTTATGAACACATATTTGTCTTTACGACTCAGTTTTCTAGCGTAGTATATTAAATCTTCTAATGGATAACGATGAATACGTACAAAGACCTCAAGCATAACCGGGTCAATGGTAAACGATTATTTTAAATCGTACAACAGCTGGCTACGTTAAATTATAAACAAGCAATAATGACCTTTATATCAACGCAACATGTTATATTAAAGCTTGAATCATTTTAACGTTTGAAATCATTTGAATTTTTATAATTTTCAAGGTACCGGATGTATGTGTTGCACTAAATTAATTTGACGTAACATTCTTAAATCACATTTGATAAAGTTTTTTTTTATATTAATAATTAAAAATTGGTTCAACGCTGATGAGTAAATTTTCATGTGATTTTTTTTTTTCAGCCTTTTGCCGTCCACTGCTGGACGAAAGACTCTCCCATAGAAAGCCAACCCCGGTCTTCATGTGATTAATTTGTATTTATAATCCATCTCGTCCTCGGCGGTGAGGGAACACATCGTGACTGCATGTGTCGGATGGATATCTGCCACGTGTATATTCACCAACCCGCATTGGACTAACATAAAGGACATTTACAGGCTGTCACTTTTACTTTATTTATTTGCAAAATTATTTCATAGAAATTGATTTTCAACTTGATATTTCAAATTGATATAATCTGCAATGCAAAATAAGCTCCTGAAACCTTCACAGTGATCCGTAACCGTAACCGTAACAGCCTATGAATGTCCCACTGCTGGGCTTAAGGCCTCCTCTCCCTTTTTGAGGAGAAGGTTTGGAGCTTATTCCACCACGCTGCTCCAATACGGGTTGGTGGAACACACATGTGGCAGAATTTCAGTGAAATTAGACACATGCAGGTTTCCTCACGATGTTTTCCTTCACCGTAAAACACGAGATGAATTATAATCACAAATTTAGCACATGAAAATTCAGTGGTGCTTGCCCGGGTTTGAACCCACGATCATAAAAAAAAAAACAAAAATTGCGTACAACTCGAAGACATGAAAATCGCAATTCACTAAAATGTAATCATTTCGTAAATCTTAAGCTTTAATGGTTATCTATTTTGAAGCTTTCGAAATCGAACAGTTATCTCGGTTTACGGAAGTTTTAGACAAAAAAACTACAATGTAGTTATTTTTATGTCTAAAATGCGAGTCTAAATCCGAAACTTTACGGGTGCGGAATTAGGGTAACCACAGACTGACGATTTAGGAAGATAAAAAAAATAAAATTTAATATACAATAAATTGTTGTGTATTTATTAATTTGTCAACAAAAAAAAAACATAGTTATTAGCAGTTATTTCAAATATTTTTTTCGAAAATTTTTAATTCATGTGGTACCTAAATTTTTTATGAGTTTCAATTTCCGACATTTCACAATTGCGTACAGAATAGCTCTTATAGTACGTACGGATACTTAATGATTAAATGTCAGTGAATTGCGATTTTTTACTGATGGTAGAACTTTGTGCAAGCTCGTCTGGGTAGGTACCACCCACTCATCAGATATTCTACCGCAAAACAGCAGTACTTGGTATTGTTGTGTTCCGGTTTGAAGGGTGAGTGAGCCAGTGTAATTACAGGCACAAGGGATATAAAATCTTAGGTCCCAAGGTTGATGGCGCATTGGCGATATAAGCGATGGTTAACATTTCCTCCAGTGCCAATGTCTAAGGGCGTTTGGTGACCACTTACCATCAGGTGGCCCGTTTGCTCGTCCGATTTCCTTTTCTATAAAAAAATAATAATAATAATCTACGGTTGATCCAACTATCTATGCATCAGCAAAGCATTTGGGTGTATTATTTGCTCTTGTGAAGAATTTAATAAAAATAAAAATTTATATAGACAGACAATAGATTAACACTTAATATATAAGAATTAAAAAGTAAGAACGAAAAACTCGTAAGTGTGCAAGAGCCCTAATTCTCACAGTGAAACAATAAAATTAACGAAAATTCACTTCAACAGTTGTTCGTTTCACTATAACGACTGTTCTGAACATATTACAGACGTGTCGTACTTATTTTGACGTTAAATTTTGATAAAGCTTAGCAATACTGGATTTTTATTGTACTTTTAAAAGCTCTATAAAACTCAAACTCTTAGTTTCTTTATGACTAGTGCGAATAAACACGTTATGTTTCTTGTCTTTCTTTAGATAATTCGATCTTATTTTGGTGCAAAAACGAAACGCAATTATGGCATGAAGTTTTAACGAAATAAGGTTTTAATGGTCGTCTGGCAGTCATCGTTGTTTTGTAACTAGCAGTGCTCGTAAGAGCTCACTTCACTACTCACCCACGAAATGTTGACAATCGACTTATGGTGATACACAATATTAATACGTGTATTCTTGATATGTTATAATATTTTCCTTTCACTTTCCGATATCTCACGACCGTTCTGCGGTGAGTTTTGAGTTTGATCATACAGAATAGCAAATAAAAACTTATAATCTTTGTTTAGCGAGTTAGATAATGCTGCGTCTTCTTCTTTCTAATCAATAATGAAAGAAAGTGACAAATCACTGTTTAACTAAACAGTTATTTAGCAACGCTTACAAGGCCGTTAATTATAATTTAATAAAATTAAGAAATTAGTTTCCAAGGTTTTTGGCGCTTTGGCGATTGATGAAGAGGTCTTCACTAAAAAAAAGTATTTATTTATTCTTCATACATGCTTCTGTTAGTTGTATGAAGTTGTAAATAAAATTACTTTTATTTAGACGGTATATTCTTGTACGCAAAGGTCTTCGTACTACAATTGGGACATTATTTATACGTAGAATTACTACGGTCTGTGACGCACCTGCCAAGTGCCAACGCACTGGCTGCCAATGATCTGATTATATTTGATGGTATTTAGGTTCGAATGTAATAACAGTTTAGTGTTTAATATAAAATGTATGTTAGTATGTCTGTTCGAGATTTGAGATATAATTTATTATGTCAACGTAGTCGAAGAGAATATTGACGGCCCTGGACATTTCTAGCGAACGCTGCCAAAACGAATACAGACAAGACATTTTTGTAGGTTTAAAAAGTTTCTATATATAACTCCGGGATAGCATATGACATAACAGATAAGTCACAATATATATTTTTATATTTAGTAAAAACTTAAAAAGTACAGATATATTTAGAGAGCTCCCAATCAGCTCGGAAGCAAGCCAGATGTCTCTTTCGAAACGTCGGATAAAATAAACCAATATCTAATTGCGGCTAAGAATAAAATAAATAGATAATCATTTTCATTTTCATTCAAACATCACCTTCAAATCGCTGTTGGTGAGCTTGAATTATTTCACACATCGTAAAGATGTTTAGAGGTCATCACTTAAAGCGCTTTATTCACAAAAAATAGTGTTACATACATGACCTGAGATATAAAAAAAAGATAATTTTAAATAAAGAAATGCGCAATTTTTCTCTTCAACGTACATAAACCTCGTTCCGAAAAATAGCAGCGCTTGATAGACATCACATTTCGCTGAAACGCTAAAAATAAACAACCTCACCGAACAACGTTTTGTTTCAATAAGTTTTATAAAATATTATTCCTTCAGTGGATTCTTTAAATAGTTGTGAATACATCTGTTACATTGCAATTGAAGTTTAGTAAACACCAAAGAATACCCAACATTACGTCATATTCTTATAATTAAACAAGCAATACCTGACGCAGTTTCGCCCACGATAATTACTCAAACAAATAACTTTTGTCTTATTCCAAAAAGTATGACTAAATTTATCTTGCTGTTCCAAAAATAATAAAAAAATTAAACGAGTTTTTAATTTTTTGCCTTTGCTTTTAATTAAATTAAAAAATATATGTGAATTGAAGAATTATTCGATAAAAGACTATACAGTATATTATTATTAAATTATGTTTAATTAAAATACATATATAATAATTATATCAGGTAAAGAAGGTTTTCTCAAATTGTCAAAACTATTTCTTATATTATGTTCATAAATAATTGGTGTATCAGTCAATCAGAACATTGCCTTTTTTATGTGGACATCAATTGATAAAATAAATATTAAATTAAACCATTTCATAAATACACAAATAAATTTAAAAAAGACATAAATCCTTACAAAAATGTTCATTAAAAATATTATTCATACGGTCATCATTAAATCCGTAATACACCTAGGGGACTGTATTTAAGAAAATAAAAGAGGCACCGTAAAAGCGATTTTGACGCCTCGGGCGGCCATTATACTTGTGATCCACAAGAAAATTACTCCCGTATCGACGAGTTACATCTTCATATGGGTGCATTTAATACTGTCAGATATTACAAATAACTCTGAACTTGTACGATATTTTAACGTTTCATAAATACAAATAGATTGAAATAATTTTATAACTATACAGTATACAGTTATTTCAGTGTCGATAAATTGCTAAAGAACATATCTGCGTAAATCATATCAGATACTTGTTTACTTTCTTTGAAATCGCAAATTAATAAGAAATGTCGTACGACGTAAAGTCTTCCTAAGTAAATATATTTTCGAACCCTCATTACCGGTCGATCGAGAATCCATGGTAATGAGACGCAACGTGTTGTCAAATGACTGATGCCGATTAATCGATACACCGGGCCTAATAAAATACAGGTATATACCATTAAATCTCTTAACGCCATATATTTAAGGGCTTTATTATCTTGATGTAATATTGCTAATGGTGATGGTAATGACGATACATGTAACACCTACGCTCGGAGATGATTGTAAGATCTGATTGCCGGTAATGAGATTTTAATTATCAAGATTTCGTGTTCATTGAAATAATGAGTTTTTTAATGATAAATATATATATTGAAAGCATATGTCTATACGTTTTACAATCGTTGAGATTACCTTGATAAACGAATAAAGTCTATTCGAGAATATTTTCTAGAAGTAGGGGGGCGCTAGAGTCTAGATAATTGAGCGGCAATTCTACACGCGAGCTTCTAGAGATGAATAGAAAAATAAGTCAATTTAAAATTAAATTTATCTCCTTCCAAACATTTTAACAAGAACGAACCAATTGCTTAAGTGGAACAGATTAAATCCATTCAAGCACCAATGATTTGTCACGTGCTAAATATCTATACTAATATTATAAATCTAAAGTAACTCTGTCTGTCTGTTTCCCTTTCGAGGCTAAACTACTAAGCCGACAAGCGATTACAACTATTTCTAAAATTCATCTCGTATTCGTTGGATACAAAATAAAACATCATGAAAAAATGGGTGTCGAACGAAATTCTGCCCCATATAAACTCACTCGTAGTGGAGCAGTGAAAGAAAAACTTCAAATCATAAATAAACCTGTAACTAGAAAGGAAATACAGGATATTTTTTTTTTATGCAACACTCATCTTTCAAGGTTAAGTAGAATAACTACAGCTGAAGGGACAGGGACAGCTTAAAATCGGTTGGCGGAGCAATCAAAGTGTAAGACGTGCTTTACAGCATCAATATACTATGTGAAGGTGACCAGACGATAACATTAGCTTAACTAATAATGAAAAACTTTATAGTAAATGAACAATTCTTGACTATATCCATATTAATTTATTTCGTGTATCTCGGAAATGGCTCTGGCGATTTGGTTCCAATTTTGTATTTAAATAAGGTTTTACTTTTTAAGATTATCTTATCTTTCCCGAAAAGAAAACGTTGTTTTTTAAGCAATTATTATTAGAGCCTATTTACTAAATATTAAAATAGAAATTGTCAATATAATTAGATCCAATTCTTCTTAAATATCGACAATTTTACTAATTTACTGCCTACTATAAAATAAATGTAGTTGTAAATTATATTCATATATTGAATTTCTTGTTGAAGAATGTTCTATTTAATTGAAAACGCGTAAGGCATGTGAATTACGACCAATATAAGCCGTTAAGTAGAGAATGACCGAAGACTATAACTCTAAATCTATTAGCGTTTATAGCCTAACAATTGAAACAGTTAATTGAAATAAAACTGATGATCATAAAACTATTATACGTTTTAGAAACATCTGCGAAACTTCTCAGGTCTGTCTTTCTCCAACAATGGCATTTATAAGCAAATTTATTTATGTTTTAGGCAATTTCCTGTTTTATTTATGATGAAAAGCTTAAACTTAAGTACATAAATACTAATATTAGGAAATAACTTTAGTTTCTAAATAAACGTGGCTCAAGGCTTATGTGAAAACTTTATTTTAGCATTCCTGATATTCCTTATTTTTATGTATTGCATTGTTTCAATGCAATACATAAAAATAATGTTCTCAGTGGTAGGGCTTTGTGCAAGTACTACCACCTAGTATTTACTCAAATCATACATTCTACCGCCTTGCAGCAATATTTAGCATTTTTGTACTCCGGTTTGAAGGTCCATTGAACCTGTATGTGCAGGCACAAGGGACATAACCTCTTAGTTCTCAAGATTGGTGGCTTATTGGGGATGTAATGTATATTACTCACAGTACCAATGTATTTGGGAGGTGGTAAACACTTACCACCAGGTGGCCTATTCGTAAGTCTGAAAATATGAAATCAAAAATAAAGCACATAAGAAATAAGTATTTCTTGCTCGGATTTGAAGTCGCACTATTCGGATCAGATTCACTCTATTCTATCCTCTATCCTCCAAGCCATATCAGCTCTGATAGATTTTGGATCTAATTCCTTCTTTTAGAAAAGACCTTACATAACTGATAGGAGTCAACAAAACGTCGCATAGACCACCCAAAGGACTAAAGCATATATGAACCAATCACTCCATTAGGACCATCACGTTTACTCACGCACGTGTCCTGGTAACTGCATCCGGAAGGTGTAACTTTATGCAATCGACGATTGTATTTGTGATGCATCCATCACGTGTTTGACATGTATATTAAAACGTGACCCCACTTCTTGATCTATGTTCATTGTATCATACACAATTCCTATTTACTTATTTTCTGGACTTTGATTTACTAATTGTTCGATTTTTATTTTCATTTCATTCGACACATGAAGGTTTTCTCAAGATCATTTCCTTCACCACAGAGCACGAGATGAATGACAAGAATGAATTAAACATATGACGGTTCAGGGGTGTTTGCCTATGATGGAATTCGCTCTTTGATTAAAATTCACATGTTCTGGTAACTAGACCATTTCGATACTTTTATTACTGCTGGTATCAGTACGTATTAGTATTTCAATCTTAATTTTATCATCAATAATTGCAGATGACGCATTGTTCGAGAAATATATTTTTAATGTTTTACTTGATATCAGCGCCATGGTGAACTATTGTTTTTGTTTGTTATGTTATGACATGGAAATTTTATAGTAGCTAAAGGCTAGGGAATAGGAAAAATACCACAGAAATTAATCAACGTAAACAAAACCGCAATTAATAATTTCTTGATTCGTACTAATTAGAGCTGGATGGAACCGAGATGGCCAAGTGGTAAGAACGCGTGAATCTTAACCGATGATCGTAGGTTCAACCCGGGTAAGCACTGGTGGTAGGGCTTTGTACAAGCTCGTCTGGGTAGATACCACCCACTCATCAGATATTCTACCGAAAAGCAGCAGTACTTGGTATTGTTGTGTTCCGGTTTGAAGGGTGAGTGAGCCAGTGTAATTACAGGCACAAGGGACATAAAATCTTAGGTCCCAAGGTTGGTGGCACATTGGTGATGTAAGCGATGGATAACATTTCTTACAATGCCAATTTCTAAGGGCGTTTGGTGAACACTTACCATCAGGTGGCCTATATGCTCGTCCACCTTATTATTCCATAAAAAAAACCACTAAATTTCCATTTGCATTTTATATCAAAGAACTTTTAGTAATTTTTATATCATTTATCTATATATCCGTATATTTATCAGCATCATCATTAAAAATTCAATTTTGTGAGGTATGTTATTAAAGTTTCCTGTGAAACCTTATAAATATATCTATTGAGAGGGTACTCCGATACAGTCCAATTACGTGAATTCCCGCTACACTGTCATAACTGTTTGTATTGTTCGACTGATATATGGTATCTTGAATGTATCGGGAACCATTGCTATATCTTCTTCCTCATATCAATTGCTTAGCTTCGATCTCTTTTCAACCGTTTCAGAATGCGTTCTCGACACTTTTGTAGTTTCTTTGATTTTATTGGTGTTTTTCTTTAAAGTTCCATATTTAAAAAACTAAACAAAATTATTTGTGTGACCTTAAGGCTAATCAGAAATAGATACATGAAGGCGGTATTACGTCTACTGGTCGCATTGGTCTAGTGGCTATATATAAAGCCGCAAATCTCGAGGTCCTGGGCTCAAACCCCAGGTCAGGCTGATAAAAGTTATTGGGGTTTTCTGTCAAAAAATTCTTACAACTATGAACACTACAACACCTTGTAAAGCACGTAAAGCCGATAAAAATGTAATACTTATAGCAACTACTATAAATGCTACATTATCATTAATTTCTTGCAAATTATGTAAAATTTACCGTAAAATCAGAAGACTATACTTTTATACCCAATTATTTGTCACTCACGGATGTGATAATAAAAAATTCTTAAGATAATTATTAAAAACTGGAACGCGGAATACAATTTATTACTTGATATTAAAGTTCAATGCTCTAACGAAAAGTTGTGGTCGCCATTCAACACCACGGGTTAATTCGCACGATATGCCAATAAAATGCCAATGTTGGTAAGGTACACCTTGCGGTTGGTACGCTTGATTTATTCGCGGTTCCTCCTTCCTGGAAAGTCTATGAAGTGAAAAAATTTGATTTCTGGTTCAATGTTTTAGACTTATGGAAAAAATTACTTTATACTCTCAAAACCATGTTAAGCTTTCTTCAATTAATATATTCGTGCAAGAGTTATATAACACGATATATAGTTAGTAGTCACAGCCTGTAAATGCCAGTTGGGCTAAGGCCTCCTCTCTTCTTTGAATATTTGGAGCAGCATGGTGGAGTAATCCAAAACCGACTCCTCAAAAAGAAAAAGATTTCTTACTCCCGAAGAGGAACATTCACAGGCTTTTACTTTAGTTTAAACGATACACACAAACAGCGTATCACCGTAAGTCTGTATTCTCACTCAGTTCTTACAGAGAAGCATTGCAACACTTACGTCTTATATTTATCTATTTACATTTATAAATAGACACAAAGAAAACAATATAAAAAAACTGTTATTCGTATTGTTGATATCAGATGGTCATTGACCTGTCATTATAATTAGAACATAGCTTATGATACAATCTTGGAGTCGATCCAGAGATCTCTCAAAAAGATTGGGACATCAAAAGATTGAAATTATACGAATAATTTAAGATGTAATCGTATCTGTTTCATGTTCGTATTTTAATTCTAACTTCTTTATTGGTTAAATATTTATCTGCAGCAAGGTAAGTCATAGAAAAGCTTTTAAAAACTATTTTTGTCCAAATTTCGTTTAAGGTTTTAGTATGATAACTTTCTTATATCTTATATTTATACATTTTAAAAACAAATAAAAATATCAAAAATAAAATAAACTTACCTCATCTGATTAAGGTTTTAATAAATTCGTTTAAAAAATTTTTGGTGCTAAAGACGCGTCCATAAAAATTCTAATCAAATTTTACTTGCTTTATACAAAACCTGTTACCATGTATCCACATAAAGCATTGCTATTTGGTAGTATATAAATAAAAAAGAAAATTAATTGGAAGTTAAGAAGTTCCCAAGTGAAGACGTTAAGAAGCGTGGGTGGTACCATTTATTCAACGTTTTACAACACTGTTGATGTTTATACACTATCTGTGTCCAAACTTCGCGGCATGGTTCTACTCATTACAATCATCGCAATTTAATTAATTAAACAACTCGCATCTGTTGAAATATGAAAGATTTTTATAAATATTTTCATTCGATTTCGAAATAGCGGAAAATTTACTCTATTATATAACTCTATAAACAATAGCATGTTATGTAATACTAGAATAGTCAATATATACGCCAGGTGGTGCACGAAATGAAACAATATAATAAAAAAAGTGTTATTTTTCGTCTCATATAGCAATAAATCTATTTTACGAGGCTCGTTCGTATGCACTGCAATATGCTATAAAATTTCAAACTGTCGAATATTATATTTTAATGTGATATCGTTTGTATTGCGTGAAATGGTGCTATTTATTTGTATTGGCTTAGTACAAATACTTGGTACCAATGTTTGGTCCAATTAGAATTGCTTTTTTTAAATTTCGTTTATAAAAATATATCTTTCGTTTTAGTTACCTTAATGTGATTCATTTTATATTATATAATAATATAATTAGTTACAAAATATTGCAATACTGAAATTTTAGTTTGATATAAATTAAATGGAGATTTTTTATGTATTTTTTATTAACACGTAAATGTATCATGAACATGGAGTTTATTTCACCACGCTGCTCTAACGTGGGTTGGTGGATACACATATGGCACAATACTATTCCAAATATACAGATTTTGATTGTTTTGTGTTCCTTTACAAGCATGAAATAAATTTTACACACAAATTAATCAAATTCACATTTAGTGATTTGAACCCGTGACATTCGGTTAAGAACCACATGTCCCATTATACCATCTCAGTCTATAATTATTAATTTATTCGTTTTATATTTAAATCATTAATTAATTAAGTAAATGTATAATGTTCTATATACATTTCTATTTTGTAACCTGTACACAATGATTCACACAACTTAAGTTGAAAATTTATTACAAAATCATTATTTTTCTGACTGTACAAGGTTTACTACGTTTGCGTAATATGAACGAGCCTATTTTAACTACATGCATTTTACAATACATATGTGCCAGTCTTTACAATTTTTTTACTTTACTTTCTTAACTGGTAGGGGTTTGATCACCCATTGATCATATATACTTCTGATAAATAGCAATACCTAGTTTTGCTGTATTCTTATTTGAAGGGTGCAGAGCGACACAACATCTTAGTACCCAAGGTCGGTGGTAAATTGACGATGTAAGGTCTTAATATTTCTTTTCCTTTTGTCTCTACTTAAAATTAAAAAAAAAAAATGTTCGCGAATATCCGCATATATGATTGTATAGCGTCGGTGTTAAGTTATCATCACTTCACAGACTAAATCGCTCATCGAAACGGTTATACAACAAAAAAATAAACGCTCGAAGATAAATTTAATGGACTTTCTTCTTGGAAACGATGAAACTAAATATTACCAAGAACGAAGTCGTTTTCTCATTTATTATCTTGATATATTCATTAATTCATCAAATTTTTATAAAAATATGTTTTAAAACAAATCTTTAAATAGTATATGTGTACTTTGCTAAGTTTCTAATTCGATAGACTTGATTGGCGTGCTTGGCGGTGAAGGAAGACATTCTTAAGAAACATGCATGTGACGGGTGAAATTGCCACATGTGTATCCCACCTTATAACAGCATGGTGCACATTTAATGGCTAATAATTTTTACTCTATTCATTTGCAAAATAAACAACATAGTATTTTAAATCATTCTGTATATAAATTGATTTTCAATGTGAATTGACGTATATCGTTTCTCATAATTTCTGACATTATCATGTTTTCAGACGATCAAGTGCTTTCGCGATGCAAAATTAGCTCCTGAAACCTTCACCGGTGCTTGACCGGACTTCGTCTTATTATTTTTAAACTTGTTCCATATGGTTTCAGGATCATCTCGATTCGTCATTCAATTTTCGAACTCGTTCTAATTCAGAATTCAAATTTAAAATTTCTAATTCAATATACGATGGAACTATTTATTACTTTATTGATTAAAAAGTATAATATTAAAAACATTACCTACATTTGACATGTATTTCCAATTTATATTAAAATCTTTTAATCAATGTAAAATTGTGAACTTTTTATTATTCATACAAGTATTGTGGTGTGCAACTAAAAAGAATACATGATTCGTGATAAAGAAAAAAATATAAATAATCTCACTTTTTTTAGTAATTATGTTTGATAAAACAGTTTTTACGATTTTTTTATGTAGTTTTATCTTTCGGTAATAATAATAATCGGCCAAAAATAATAGTTGAATATTTTGTTTATCATTCAATTACTTTGAAATAAATTATTTTAATTTTGAAATAAGCATCTTGTAATAAAGTCGTAAGACACAAACACATAGACAATATATGTATTAGCTTGTATGTAAACGCCCAAAGAAATTGCGTGATTACATTCTTCTTTTTATAAAGCAGACGGGCAGATGAGTATGAAATATTGAACATTCCTTACATCACCAGTTCCCAAGGAACTATATTGTTATGTCCCTTGTGTCTATAGTTACAGTGGCTCACTCACTCTATTGTTGCTTAGCAGAAGAATATGAAACGAGTGGATGGTACCCAGACGGGTTTGCATAAAGCCCTACCACCGAGTAGTTTCAATACATTTCTACGTTCTACATATCATAGGAATTAAGAGAAACCGTGTTAGCTTCCTACGTGACAGACTGCACATAAGACTTATTTTTATCTGCAGCCTAATTCTGTTAACTAATGAGTAATGAGTTTAGTTAGTTACAGTTTTGATGTATGGAATACGAGTTAAATGTCAATTGTATATAAATAAATTGTTAGAACTGCTAGAACCAAACGTTTTAAGTGTAATACGTGATGATGATGATGATGTTCTCCTGACCGATTTCTGCCACGGTGTCTAATCTCAGGAAAGATTAGCTAACTCCGCAAGATATATTAAAGTGCACAAGTGTGTGCAAAACAGGTGCACTCTCTATTCTCTAACTCTAATTATCCGATGAGATGGCAAACCGACACGACTGTAAATAATTCAGGCGTAGGACCAACGGTTTTAGGTGCGTTCCGAGGTACGGGTGTATCCACACTGCCAACTTCAAGACTCCGGGCTGCTACTGAGAAACTTCGATAGAAATGCTCACTAACTTTTTATCGGTCCGACCTGGGGTTTGATCGCAGGAACTCGATATTTGCGGCCATAAACCTAGCCACCAGACGAACGAGGCAGTCAGGTGTACTACATAGTTGAGTATTATAATTATAATTATGCTGTAGGCGCTGCTATTTTCGTGAACTGTAAACTTTATTTTGTCGAAGGGAGAAAAACCTTATCCCAGCAATGAGAGATTCACAAGCTATTACGTTAATTGTTTTTTTTTATATAAGAGGAGGTAAACGAGCAAGAGATGATGTAATGTGACCCATACGCACTTGCAACACCAGAGGGCTTGCAGCCAGATTGCCGGCCTTTAAGGAAAGACTACGCTCTTTTCTTGGAGGTTTCTATGTCATATCCGTTCGGAAAAGTCGCTAGCGAAAGCTGATTCCTCAGAGTGGTTGTGCGAGGCAGGATATGCCTTAAAATCGCGCTGTGGACTTCCATTTTGTGATTATATCAGTAATATTCAACTACCAAATGTAGTCCATAATAATAATCTAAGAAACTCAAAAGAAAATATTTATTCTGTCGCCGAATGTCGTACAAATGTTTATGTTTTATCTTTAAAGATAAATTTGACGTTATCTATGAATAAACATAAATAAAACTTTCGGTCCGTGTAAACTGACAACTTGACTTCTTATAAAATAACAAGAAAATAACTCGATGGTTAATTTAAACGCTTTCGAAAACTTATTCAACTTAACATTTTTATTTTATTTAAATTGAAATTTTAATCGTAGATTTTTATTCTGCTGTAATAAAAATGTAAGCATATTAAAATGATATAAATATTAATTTGGCAAGATATGATAGCCCAAAGGAAAATACGTCTGTGGATATACAGAGAGAAATACAATAAAGAAAAAATAATATTTGTTTACTTAAAACGAATTATCGTTGTGATTGATGGATGTAACCCATAACAAAACTCAGCATCCCAAAAAAATACTGTAAATCCCTAGAGTTATTTTTAATTTATTGATAAGCAATTTATAGACGGGTACATGGGTCATAAATATTGGCGCCGTAAGAAATATTTATTTATTCTTTATATCACCAATGTGACGTCATCATAACTGAACTAAGTTATGGGGACTAAGATTTGATTATGCCTATAGTTACACTGACTCACCCATCCTTTACCTAGTTTAAAGCAACAATAATAAGTATTGCTGGTAAGTAGTAGAATATCTGATGAATAGGTGGTACCTAGACGGACTTGCACAGAGCCATACCACCAAGTAAAGCGGTTAAAGAAAATGGGATACATGACCAGTATTTTGGTCACTTATCCTCGATGATTATTTTATTTTAATTTATTAAGGACCATCAGCAGTCACAACACTTACACATGTAATAATAAAAACACATTCAAACTAATATAAAATGTGCGACTCTTCAAGACGGCCACGACATGCATTCTGAGGTTTTTTTTGTATTACCTATAACAGATTATAACATAAGCAATATTTTTATAATACTAAAATACTAAATTTCTATAAAAAAAGAGAAAAAAGCTATAAATATTATAATTAACAAGAGCACTCATTTCATTTATCACATTATTAACATATAACAAAATAAAAAACAATAAATAGTAATTAATTAAAAAATCATAATAATAACTTTAAATACATTTTTTCATTAACTTCTTAAACTAACAAGCTTACAACATATGTTTTTTTTTTGTAATTAAGACTAATAATAACTCCAGAATATTTTTTGTATTTATTAATGGGGTCCTCAAATATGTCAAGTGACATTCAGTATTTATTATACGTTTTACCTCTCTTAATCTTACAAGAGGTGCATTTTGTCCTAGTTTAGTTTTAGATGGTCTAATATAAAATACACTTATTGGATAACGTGTACATACTTTCCTAGGCACGTTGAAATGTATTCCCTTAATTTGAGGGCAGTCGATTTTATTTTTGAGTATTTTGTACAAGAACAAAATTAGGAGTACAAATACACATATTTTCATTTGTTTACAAATTTTAATTTGTTTTATTTTGCAAAAATTTAAGACAATTTGATACTTTTAATTACTAGTATTAATAAACCGCTTTAATAGCCATCTTTCTCTTGAGTCATCATGAATCATATCAACACATATGTTCACATTATTCATGTCATAAATGTAGTATTTGTTACTCTCAAATAGATTTTGCAATTAAAAGCACAAGGGACATAACACCTTTGATCCTCATAATAACAAACAAATGTAGTGTATTAAAAATGATTACAGCTTTCTCTAAATGTGTCTAGAATCAATAACAACGATTTAACAATTAGCATTTGCAAAGTAAACAATTTGCGCATTAGTGTTTGTCAAATAAAACTTGGACTCATGTTAATTTTTTTTAAATAAATAAGGCCTATTATACTGTAATAATAATATCCTCCAGACTCAAGAGAGATTAGCCAACTACGCAGGAGATATTGTACTACACAAGCGTGTGCGCAAACACAGATGCACTCTCTATTCCCTAACTCATAATCCGATGGGACGGCAATCCGACAAGATCTGAAAGAGTTCAAGCGCAGGACCAACGGCTTTACGTGCTCTCCGAAGCACGGACTTCCAGACTCCGGGTATTATACTGTACAGATTATATAAATGACAGAAGAGCTTGGAAGTTATATTCGTTGATGTTCATACATATAAATATTATTGTATGTGATTGTTACCTGTATTTGTATGGTTGTTATAATGTGTAACTACTGAGTTTCGTGCCGGTTCTTCACGGTAGAATCTACATATAGAACCTTTGATAGCTTTATGTTAAAATCAAAACCTATTTGAAAAAATATATTTCGATGTATCGTTAGAATGTAAATGTCACCAAATATGTCACCGAAATTTGTCTAAAGCATTTTTTTGTAAAAATGATAATTTGTGATTATAATTCATCTCGCGCTTTACGGTGAAGGAAAATATCGTGAGGAAACCTGCATGTATCTAATTTCACTGAAATTCTGACACATATGTATTCCACCATTGGAGCAGCAATGGTGGACTAAGCTCCAAAACCTTCTCCTCAAAAAGGGAGAGGAGGCCTTAGCCCAGTAGTGGGATATTCACAGGCTGTTCTGATACTGATAATTTGTCATAATACATCATGTTTGTTACTTTCGTAATTGAAAACTTACTCTTATTTTCACGAAATAATAAATTTATATTTTACTTCAACTGTCTAGACGTTAACAATGGAGTTCGTCGTGACCGGAGGACCAACCTTTGACCTTGAAATTGGAAACGAGCTCGCTGCCGCAGTTCGTGTTATGTATTTATTAAATAAAATATAAAATTAGAATGAAAAGTCGTTTACCGAGTTATTTTAATAGGAGGCTGTAGGAACACTTGATACCGTTACGAGATCGCCAGTGAATTACCACTGCCACTTGAAATTATGCGCGTTTCCATTGCACTTCATTTGAAGACGTCGTAAATGGAAACAGACTGACATCACACAAATCATGTCTTCTTATAAAATTTCTGCCACGACTACAAATTTCAAGGGCTAGTCTGACTAGACTTGTTACATAATCCAATGGGTCACGAAGTTAAGAGGTAATGCAGCAGTGTATATTTTTACATAATTCAATGTCATAAGATAAATTTATAAGTTTATTATATTTATTTATAAGTTCGAATTAATTTGAATTAACGGACTTTACGTTAATTCAAATGTTACGCATATCCTAAAAATACTTTCCATGTTGCTATATCATGATTTTTAATTTTCAAACCATTTATTCATGATGATTTCACCTTTCTATCGATAAAAATAAAAATCTTGAACTTTCTTTTAAAAACACATGTCATGTACAGACATGACCTTGAAATTTTCAAACAACCCAAGGTCAAGTCGGTGAGGTTTGTCAGAAGTTACACGATCCCTAACAGAGACAACTATTATAATATATATTAATTATACGTCAAAAACATCGTTATATACAATGGAAACGAACCCCGTGTCAAGTGTCAGTAACAAGGCTAGCTTTCTTCTGAACAGACCGCATTATACTGCACATGTGCATACATACGAAATTGGACCTTGTGACCTTACAATAAGATCTACACATAACCCTTCCAACAAAGTCCATTAGAAGGTGAGAATAAATTCAACCTTATTCGCTTGTGATAAAGGTTATTCGATAATTCGTATACCTTTACAGCACTTATATGAATTGTGTACGTTATTTTTAACTTGTTAGTTTATTTTATGGGTGTGTTATAAAGAACGGGACGGTTCTTGAGATTGTTCAATAGATATACGGTAACTTATACTTCAAAACATACATACATACATACACACATACAATAACAGATATATGTATACGCATAATAACAGTATATATACGTACAAAACACATATAAAAGGCACATGAAAGAAACAAATTAATTTTTAATCGAAATAAAAGTATACAGGGAAAACTAAACCGATTTTGATGTGTTTTAATTGATTAGAAAATGACACGAGTAACGTATCATAATTGAAGGTAAATGTAACACGAATAATATTAAAGAGTAAAAGATATTTAAAAAAATCTTAAGATGGACTCTACATATACTATATACATATATATTTATGTAACAGTACACATACAATATATATAAAAGTGTACATAACATTTGGTACATATATTTATATAAAAGTTACAAATATTCAAAACAAAATTACTATTAAGAACAAAAAATATCTGCGCTATTTATATATAAAGACTTGGATGATGACGTCAGGTTTTAAATTTTTAATTGTATACATAAGCTTAAAGCTGGATCGAATAAAGATTGACTTAGATAATAAAAAAAGTTCATACAATAATATTACTAGAGGAATAAATTGAAACAAATCTATTTTTAACTAATAGTGTGTCTATTAGATAACAAATTGAGACAAAATTTATAAAAA
This sequence comes from Nymphalis urticae, assembly GCA_905147175.2. Taxonomy (NCBI): domain Eukaryota; kingdom Metazoa; phylum Arthropoda; class Insecta; order Lepidoptera; family Nymphalidae; genus Nymphalis; species Nymphalis urticae. The sequence continues at coordinate 835,943 of LR990008.1, forward strand.
ACGACAACATAACGTAAAATAATTGACCCTAACCTAACCTAGAACCCTTCACATGTCTTCGCCCTTATCGAATACGAATATCGATTTTTAAACATTCATTTCTAATACAAAAAAAAAACCTCAAAAAAAAATTCAAAAAATATATAAATTCAATAAATATATAAGGAATGTAAGTTAGACCGTCAATACAGGAAGTATTGACGGTCTAACTTACATTCCAATTAATTCGTCATTGAGATTGCGTCCAGCCTCACGTTTAAACTTTAAACGTATCATTCAACAAGGTCGGATGAACTATTTTGTATGGAAAAATTCGCGTTGCAAAGGATGGATTTGCTTTCAAAACGGTTCTTTTATGTACATTTTTTGGATTCCCTGTCGATAGCCAATCATTCATATTTATATAACCAACTAATCATAGTTGGTTATATAAGTTAATGCTTGCAATCAATTGTTTTGAAATTGTTGTGACTAATTAAAAATATCTTTATGATATATTTAGAATTTAGGTTAAACAAGGGTGCGGCCGGATGGGAGAAATTATATCCAGAAGTTAAAACATCATTGACCCTGCATTTAAGGTCTTTTAAAATTAGAGTATTTTTGTCTTGAAAAAATTAAAATTTCAATGAAAAGGTTAAGTATTGGGGACTACATGGTAAAATTATATTACCCGGGAAAGCAGCACTTCTGAAAGAAAACATCTAAAGAAAACCACCACACAATTCCACATTGAAGCACCGTGGTAGATAGTTACAGGCTGTAGGCCGGAGCTAATTACTTTATTAATTTGCAAAATAAATAACGTATTACCGTAATGCCTATTATACAAAAAAGAAATTCAATTTGATTTAATAAAATGAAATTCAAAAGTTCAAACCTTAACATGTTTTCAGACAATTAAGCGCTTTAGCAATGCAAAATTGGCTTCTGAAACCTCTGAAAAAAACAACGTGAGAAAAACCTGCTTGTATTTTGAAAACATCGTGAGGATATCTGCATATATTGAACGAAGCCCGCTATAAAGCATGGTAAAAGCTCTATACATTTGCCTTAAAATGAATAATACTATTTGCATTACGACATTAAGCATGACTTTTTAAGAACTAAATTCTCCACAAAATAATTCAAATATTTTTTTATTGTATTTAACCGTGAAGTTACAATGTTATAAGAGAAAGCTTATTGGTTAACTATAAATACAAAGCTAGCACACTTTCAAGTAACTTTCTGATTGTTCTTAGTATAGTTTAGTATTTCAATGATTATAGCCGCGATGGTTTAGTGGAAAAACGTTATTCGCGTGCGTTCCGGACTTCATTTTAAGTGATTTATTTTGTTACATTTTTTCCTATATCTAATATTAATATACGTGCGTCGTAAATTTGATTTTAACTTATTGAAGTTAATAAAATATATATTTTTTATATCATTTTATCTTACCTCAAAACTCGATCTTTGCCATTATAATTAGTTTTTTTTTTTTATGTAAGAATTTCAGCGGTTTTCTGTACAGATAGAAATGCCTTGCTTTAGTCGACACCGACTCCGAAATTGATTAAATATCGAAAATTTGTAATAAAAGTAAAGTAGGTAATTAAATAAGGCTTTTAGATAAAGCTACAATCAGGAAATTATTTGAAGCCGGAGCTAATTATTTTTGTAAAATTTAATTGGAATAAAAAATATTAAAACGTTATATATTTCGTCGAAATGATCAAGTGTATAATTACCGCATATCTCAACAGGAATACAGGTTCAAATCCGGGCAAGCATTAATGTGTTTTCTGCGCTGATTTTAATTTTAAATGTATAATACACCGAAGAAAAATATACAGTATGAGTTTTGTCGCAAGTCATGCGTAAATGTTCATTTTAAACCTGTTTCGTGTTCACCACTCGACTCGCTCTGTACTTGCCGCCTAGCTTGCACTTAGAACGGTGAAAATAGCAATGGCATAAGACTTTTAAAATAGTATGCAATATAACGACATGCAAATAAGACATTTTTTTGTTTTTTTTTTTAGGAAACAGGATATTTTTAGGAGAGACAAGCAAACAGACCAATTCATGGTTATAGCTACGATTGTATAATGTGTATAAGTATACGTTATACATTATGATTTGTAGCGTATGAGACATTGGATGGTATGGACTTTATATTTTATAATAATATAAAAAATATAAAGGTAAAATCAACATTTATATAACATATGGAATACTGTATATCATTTCTTGACATATTTGACATTAGTTTACCATATATGATTGCTTTATTACGCTTCAACATATCTGATGGTGGGGATGCAGACCGGCTCCCCTCCTTCACCGGCTCACTTAGTAGCTACGGATCCTCCGTATAGCAGAATAGTCACAGATATATACATAAATAATCATTATTATCGTTTTAATATTGGACTGTTTATTTTGTTACTCATTTAGTAAAAATAATTTTAAAAAAACTCGATAGATAAATTGTAATATTTGAATGAAGTTTATTTATTTTTTAACTAATTAAATGTTTTCGATTACTTTTCCAGTGGCCAGTATTACTCTGTGCCATAGAAAGTGTGTGGGAATCCTGTAATGTAACATTGTTAGTGCGTTCCAAAACAATACGAGCTAGGCAACTAACACTTATTAAGGCTATGCCGCTACTACACGTGTTTTGTTCATTGATATCGTAATCGTAAATTCTCTATTGTAGATAAAATCAAATAAAAAAATCTAAATTCTATAGTCGATGATGGTTTATTTACCGTTAGTGTTATTTAAAGCTCTCTAAATGGAATTTACGATGATTATACGCGAAGTTAAGTCGGTATTGAGCTGTCATATCTTAATACATAATATACACAGATCCATAAGGAAGAGTCCCGTGTTCGAATCATCTTTTAATATATAGATATTTTAAGCGGCATTAAAACATATAATAAATATGATAAGCGGTATAAAATATATAATTAAACAAAATATAAATAGGCTCTCTTAAGCGCTTTAAAGTGCTTATTTTACAGTTCAACAGTATTAAGTTAAATGCCAAGTTAGCACTGGTTATATATATATATATATATATATATATATATATATATATATATATATATATATATATATATATATATTCAGAAGAATAAGGAAGTCATAATATTTACAACAAACCGTAAAATGTATATGTTAGTGACTGTTAGTTTAATATATTAATATTGAGAACTTTTGCAGATGAAATTAATTCGGTAACATCAACAGCGTCAAAGCGGCTGAAACTGCGAAGCTTAGCTGCTTTATGTAATATTATTATATACTAAATCAACATCAATATCTTTTTCTTATGTGCATTTAGATAAAACTAATACCAGAAGATGCATGCGTAATCAATTCTTTTAGTTGATTTTTCAATTAGACAAAAAGACTCCTCATTTATAAGTATAGATAGATAGTCATATACATTGACAAAGTATGTATAAATAAATATATAACAGTCGTTATTTGAATGAAATAACGTTATATATAATAGACATAAACTTATTGATGTCTATTGGTCCTAAACCTCTTTCTCTCTCTACTGCCTTCGTTGCTATATATTACAATAATAATAAGAAGAATATTTATTTATTTTCATAAAGAAACTATATTAGTATATATTCATTAGGTGTATTTAATTATAAATTATTTTGTGTGTGTTTTTATAATAGGTAGGCGGACGAGCGTATGGGCCACCTGATGGTAAGTGGTCACCAATGCCCATAGACATTGGTATTGTAAGAAATGTTAACCATCGGTTACATCGTCAATGCGCCACCATCTTGAGAACTAAGATTTTATGTCCCTTGTGACTTTAATTACACTGCCTCGCTCACCCTTCAAACCGTAACACCTAATGTCAAGTACTGTTTTGCAGTAGAATAACTGATGAGTGGGTGGTACCTACCTAGACGAGCTTGTACAAAGCCCTATCAGTAGTTGTGTAGTAACACCCACTTTTGTATTTTTTCATCCTTTCCGCATTCCAATAGTTTCGCAATAGCGCTATTCCAATACATTGCATTTGTAGTAGTTAAATACAAACCCTTTACCTGAGTACGATAATACAATAGAAACTGTTTTATGCCACATAAAACTTAACTAAGAAATTCATACACGCAATTTTAATCCTTAAATATAATTGATCATAAGGAGTAGTTTGCTTTAAGTAATTTTATCGTTAATCTATGTTCGCGGAAATCATTAGTCGAAAAGTATTCAGCAATAGACATTCAGTATTAGAACGTTGTCGTATTTAATATTTAAAACATTTAGACGTGAAAGTGATTATGAAATTGCTCATGAATTAATTTGACATGGTCGTTTAGAAATATTGTGATTTGGAATATTGAAATTGAACATTTGAACCAAACATGGTCTGAATTATCATACAATAGCTTTTGCATTTCTGTACATAAAACCGTCATGTTCTGCCACAGACAAGATCGTGTAATAGAAATGGCATATTTATAAATCAATCTAAAACGTTCTCCGTAAAAGCTAAGACAGGTCTACATGCAACAGAAGCCACTAGTTCCATCCTGGCCCTACCTTTAAATACTTCATTCGGTCACGTCATTCGTTCAGAAACAGCTAAAGCCTACGAACGTTTAGTAAGAATTTTTTAACCGGAAACTATAGAATATTTTAATTGAACTGTCCTGTAACCTGAAACCACGACCTTGAAGTCTCTAGCCTTATAAGCTATTCTCTAGACCAAAGAGGTCATTTCCAATATATTCATAAGATAAAAGTTTAAACGCAGATGCAAAATGATACGTGCTAATAATCGTTATTACACACACATACAAACAAACGCACACATAATTATATCGTTGACGGGAAATTCCAACCGTATATTTTTTTGGAGACTTAATGCAAAGCCGAAGACACAGCCTAATGACGTCATCAATAATTTCGATGTTACATATATTTATGCCAAAGACATTCAAAATAGTTTCTTAATACAGACGAGGCTGAGCCCTTCTTTCCAAGATAATGTGTGGAACATATTCCATCGCGCTACTACAATGCGAGTGGATGGATACACTCGTGATAGGTTATTTATCTGATACATGCTAATCAAGAAATTAATATTAAGACATAATAAACACATAAAAATTCAATGGTCCTTACCTGGGTTTGAACCTGTATTAAGATTGTTAAGATCACGTGTTATAAACTGGGCTATCTAAATAATTTTATAGAAAATTCTGAACTTAGATTATTCAGTGTGACTGTCAAATATTTATATCTGTCAAATAGCAACATGTTGAAAAAGCATCATGTTTTTAGTTTGTATATAAAATCTCGTGTGATTAAGAGATGTATATAACATGTATTATAATAATATATATTATGAAAAAAAAATCTGCTACATATGTGTGCATTAACCCACTCTAAAGCAACAACATCTTGCTGGTATAAGTTTCTCCTTCTCCTTCAAAGATTCCTCTTAAAATAAAATGAGACATTTGATCAGAAGGAAAAATTACAATCATACAATCTCGCGAAACATAGTCGTCTTATAAATAAATATTAATAATCCATGGTGAAAGTTTCAACAACTATCTCTATCTACTTTAATATATGTTACTGTACAAAATATGAAACGGTTGTTCAATAACGTTTACACTTAAAACACTGATATAGATAAAGAAAGTTAGAAAGGCCTATTTTGTAACAACTTAATATCGGCGCTAATCCTAGTTATACGAGCGGAAGTAGCTGAACTAGGCATTGTTTTATAAATATTAATTTATTTAATCGGCCCACTGTTCAATAAAATTAAGTTTTTGAGTAAAGAAATGCGTTTAGAATAAATTTTATAGTAGAATTTCATTAACACGCACTCGTATCGCGTCGAATGCAATTTTGTATATATCGCTTATTTATTATGTACTTAAGTCACGTGTATATAATGGTAATTGGAGTGCAATAAAGAATTAATAAATAAACACCTAAGACCCGACGTTATATAACATTTTTTAGTTATACCTTCTCATTTATATTTATCTATATTGTTTAATAGACTGGTAAATGGTCACCATCGCCAAAAGACATCGGTGCTGTAAGAAATATTAACCATTTCTTAACTCGTCAATGCGCCACCAACCTTGGAAATTAAGATGTAATGTCTATAGTTACACTGGCTCAATCACCCTTCAAACCGGAATACAACAAGTATTGCTGTCTGGTGGTTGGATATGTGATGAGTGGTAACCCAGATGGGCTTGTACAAAGCTCTACCACCAGTCAAAAGTAGAGAATCGCATAAGTGAACGTCATGACGTTTGCTATCTTGGCGCACAGATCGGTCTTACTCCCAAGGTGCACCAAGTTTGCATCAATAAAAATCTTAAATCTAAGCATTATATTTATAAATCTGACTCATAACAAACCTCTCACGTTTGAAATGCAATTATTCGTCTTAATTAACAGTCTAAACTGTTCAAGGTAAGTCGTACGTGATGAACATTTCCTATTGATATCTGGTGTCCTCGTAAATACATTAAATACATTTTTCCTTATATATCAAGCCCTTGATCGGATTCTACCGTTTTGAGATTAACTGTAAATATTTACCGCTGTACAAAACATCATGACATTTCTATAAGATAATAGTTTGACGAGCCATTTGGCATGGGTGGTAGATACCTGCCTTTCACGCCGAAGATCGTGGGTTCGATTCCCACCTAGGACAGATATTTGTGTGCATGAACATGCCTGTTTGTCCCGAGTCTGGGAGTAATTATCTATATAAATACGTATTTACAAAAGAAAAGTAGTATATGTATATCTCAGATATATGATATATATATCATATATCAGATGGCCGAGTGTGAATAATGTCCCAGGATATTATTATTAATATAGTGCAAGTTTGAAACAAGATGATTTTCTTAAAACCTATTGCCACGTACTGAAGTTATTTGCTTATAACGATTGAGTCTAAATAACAGGCAGGAGGGATAACATTGTTGATAAAGGCATCGAGAAGTATAATTAATTCTTATATTTTTCATGAAATTTCTTCCATTATTTTTTTCTTTTTTTCAAAACTTCTAATGCTCAAATCTACAGCTCTATATATACAGAACTTTCAGTCTTACTTCTCTCGTTATATGTTTTTCTTAAATTCAGTACTCTATTCTTTGCGTTCGATTAAGCCCGCCACTGTTTCCTTACTTACTTCCTATTACTAACTACTGAGTTTACCGGTTCTTTTCAGTAGTAGCTTTACAGTTAATTCAATACGATTAAATTACGATACAAAAGTGATTTTATCAGCCTTCTTCAGTAAAGAATGATTTGATTTGATTACAAGAAATCTGTACAAACATCGTCGATACTTTTCAGTAAAATGTTTTCAAGTATATTTAAATAAAAATTTAATTGGTTTTCGATTAACATTTGCTTTTACAAAATTGTACATGTAATTGCTGATGTTTTTCTCATAAATCATTTACCAGCCCTTCAAAGTACACATCAATCAAAAGTTTTGAAACATAATGATCTATGTCTATATATTATTAAACATACCGATCGACGAGTTAAGCTATAATTAGCTAAGCCAGATGCGTATCTGTTGTGTAATGATCGTTTAACAAACTATAATGAAACTACTTTGCAATATTCCGATGTTATTTGAAATTAATAACGGAATATTGCAAAGTTATTTGTAAGTTATGTGAAAGTCAATTTTTTTTTATAATTTAAATATAGAATCAGTAAACTAGACAATAATATTTAATTCAATACGAATCATAAACGATTTTTTTATGTTTTTAAGATGAAATTTATTATATTAAATTTATGACACATTAATTAATGAATTTAAGAATTAACAAGAAAAATAACAATATTTTAATATAAATAAATACTTGCAGTTTTAATCACAGGTTGCCGGAAGGAGAGCAAAATAAAGTCTTGGCTGTGCAACATCCGAAAATGGACGGGAATCGCGAGTGCTGCCGAACTCTTTAGCCTCGCGAAGAACAAGATGGAATATTCAAAGCTGACTGCCAATATTCGCTAGTCAGAGTGGCACTCGAAGAAGAAGAATCACAGGTAATTTCAGCATGCCTTATATTTCATAAAATCAAAACCACAAAAAACAAATAAAACTAAAATAAGTTATAATTATAAATGTCTCATTTATATAGATATATCATTATTAAAGAAAAAAATTAAATATATATTTAACATAATAGAGAATTCACACTTTGAAATTATCATAAAGACAAAAACAAATATTCGAAGCATTAAAAAATAAGCTACCTGTATTTTTTTTAATACAATGCATCCTCTTTACTGCGTACAAGATTTATCAATTCTTTATTCCGTACAAAGAATTTCTTTGCCAAGTAACTGGTCATTCATTTGCAGTTATATAATTTGTATTAATTTTTAATCTGCATTAAATAACTAACACGTTCAGAAATAAATTAAACAGTAAAGTTTGTATAAGAATGTAATAAGTTTTTATTGGGTGTTGATAAATTTACTGAACCGGCGTAGATTAATAAACAAACCGATAATAGCTCGCATTAAGCCGACGGCGGGGAAAAAGGGGACGTTTACTTCCGAAGTAATCGGAGGGACCAAACGATGAACGAAATAATTACTATAACGAAACTTTAATAAATTTGATCAAATATTGTAACATTGACATTACTTATACGTACTATAACAAAAAAACTTAGATAGCGTGATTCAGGAATTTCCAAAAAATGAATCAACGCCATCTAGTAACAAACAATAACAAACATGTTTTATTCTTAAAAGGGGAGGAAGATTTCCTTAAAATTAAGTTTATGTATTTGTTTTACCTAATATATTTCAACTTATTTATATACACATGTGTATTTTTAAAGTGAACATAATCTTAAAATTATGGCCTTAAATTTAGAAAAATCTAATTAACAACTCAAGCCTACTAATCACGAAAACAGTGACGAATAATTTTAATTCTAATCATGAAGGATCGTTTTCTCGTTCGTTTGTTCGCTAAGTTCTCTTAAGCTGGATTGGATTTTATTGCAATTTTTCCCATTACCCATATAAGTTCTCCATGTTATTATATTTAGTTAATTAATACGCGAAATTTAAGGTGATGTAATAAAGTCGTTAAAAGGGGGGGTGTGGTAAGCTAATATTACTATTTAACATACTAATATTAACATTGGCTTTCGGTGACTAAGCTTTCCCTGCTAATATTATGAATACGAATGTCAGCTTATTTATTTATTTATTTGTTCCTTTTTCACTTCTTAACTTCTCAAGCGATCATAATGAAATTTTAAACGTTGTCAGGAGTACAGAAAAGGTCATACTGGTGATAACTCGCAACAAACATTTTTAGGTTTTTTTTTCATAACATAATATTCTAATATTATTATTTTAAATTCAATTATGGAACCCAATCGCAGTGCCACCAACCATATCCAAACCATCTAAGAACCAACTTTCCAAAATCGGTCCAGCGGTTGAAAATGAAATCAGCGACATACACACATACATTAGAATTATACAAATAAAATTGTATGAGTAATTTGAATGATAAATATTTCTAGGCATTTGAATAAACGAATGAAAAAAGTGGATCGGGCAGTAGTTGAAAGCATTACCCTCCTTTCGTTTCGTTTAATCCGGATAAAAATAGCCAGCTTATCTGGCATCCTATCGAATATATGCTCGGTTTCAATCGAGTTCGACTCGTTATAAAAATGTAGTCATTCAAAATACAATTATTTTTTATTAGATTAAAAAAATATTATATGAATAAAACGTTTGTTTTATGGAATTATCAAAAATCAATAAATAATATTCACCATACTTCTTCCTTATCATGGATCCTTCGTTGCTATATATATTGCGATATTAAGAGAAATATATTTATTTTGAAATTTAAACCTTATTTTTATTTTTCCTTAATTATAAATTCTTTCGATGAATGTCATTGCTGAAATTTGTGCAAAGCTTCCAATGTCTAACAAATACCCATTTGTTTCATGTTTTTCTTCCAGCGATTATCATTACAAGAAGAACAACATAGATTCCATGATTGATGGCGCGTTTACATTGTAAGCTTAATATTGCAGTAGTAATGTTTATGTACAAAGGTAAACATCATCAGGTGGCCCATTTGCTGTCCTTTTATAACATAACAATAACAGATAACTATACTAAATAATCAAATATTAAAAAATATAATAATAATAATGTCCTCCAGACCGATTTCGACCGATTTAGTCAACTATGCAGGAGATATTATAGTGCACAAGTGTATGCGCCAACAAAGTTGCATTCTCTATTCCCTAAATCTCATAATCCGATGGGAAGGCAATCCGACACGACCGGAAAGAGTTCAGGAGCAGGACCAATGGCTTTACGTGCTTTCCGAGGCACGGGAGTGTACACACTTCTAACTTCCAGACTCCGAGCTGCTACTGAGAGTTTTCTGAGAGAAAACCCCAATAACTTTTTATTGGCCCGACCTGGGAATTGAACCCAGGACCTCCAACCTGCGGCCTTACATCAAGCCAAGACCAACGAGGTAGTTTAAAAAATATATCTATCATACGAAACATATTTCCAAGCATTTGATAGTTAAAAAAATTAATAGAAATAATAGTATGCGACCTTATCGCTATTGTCTTAAACCATTAAATCCTTTTTAAAAACAAACTCCATTGTTTTAAACTGTCAAAAACATATTCATAGACAATTTCGTAAAAGACCATTTTTTATTTCCAGATGACATATTTTTTGTACATAATGGACCACCATGGTTGACCAAAATCTTTAAAATTTTGACCGGAAAAAAAAACATTTATTGTAAATCAGACCCTAATCCCATGCAATAAAATTGTATATCAAATACCATTCAAATTAAGGGATATAAAGGTGAGTCTATACTAAAGAAAATATAATGTTCAAGTCATTCCCTTGAATAAGAACTTAAATTTTATAGACACAAACATAACAAAATTATATTTACAATTTGAAAACCAATTGATATTTTAATTTTAAGCTTTATTCTTAAGGCAATAAGACCCATGTTAGGATTGGTTGTTTCTTTTGACTTTGGTTATTTAGTCGTGATGATGTGTGGTCCGGAGTAGTTAGAGATAATTGAGTTTTTTTGAATTAGGAGAAATTGAGTTGTGGACAAATTAGGGTTTTTTTAGCTTTCTAAACTATTTCGCTTTTTATAAAGAAGTGTTGAGTGATGAAAACGATGGAATTACATTTTGATAACGGGAAGGGAGAAAATAAGCTACTGTTTAATGGTAACAGTTACTGTATCCAAATGTACACCAGAAATGACCACCAAAAAGATCCTTACAGTATGTTGTGCTCAGAATATTATATAGACATAAACAAAACGGTGCAGTAAATATATTCTTCTGTTTGTCAATTGTTTTGTTTTTTAAAAACATGTTTGAAACCTGAAATTCCAAATTATATGTTTTCCCTAAATTTCTAATCATTATATTCAATGTATAATTTGACATTTCACGATCATGTTCCTCGGCGAGTTTTGATTTATTCATTCAGAATAGTTCTACCTTTCAACAATATTTACGTACCCTACTAAAATAGACAAGCCAAGCAAAATAATATATTTTATTTCACGAAACAAAAATCACGTCGGCTATGTATATTTTTGTTCGTGCATTTCTCGGAAACTAGTCCGTGCTCGTGTTTCATTTTTATTTATTTAAAAGCATCATTTTAAGCCAGGGAGATAGTGAATCGTAAAATTCATTTGTCTATTTTAAATATCTTTTATAAAAGTCTATCGTGTAATTTTTCTTTATTCAACAGCATTGTATTAAATACGTGTGAAATATTTATTTGAAAATTTCATAGGTAAACAATTATGTTTGTCAACCCATATATCATCATCATCGTCATCATTATTTCAGCTGGAAGACATCCACTGCTAGATAAAAGCTTCCAAATAGTTCCAGGACGCCCGATTGCTACTCAAATTCAACGGCTTCCCGCAGCTTTACACTATCAGTCCACTTTGGGGGCCTAATGGTTTGTCATAATCGTAATAAAAATGCCGGTTTTCTCACGATCGTTTCGCCCGCGGTTCACCGTTCATAATGAATAATTAACACAGATTTTGCACGTGATAACTCAGCACTGCCTATCAAAATATAAAACCGCGACGGCTCACGTGAATCTTAACCGAAGATTACTTCAAATATGATATGCAGCTCAAAGTTATAATATGATTAATTTGTATTTATGATTACTCGATTGCGAAGGAAGAGTTATTATAACCCAACTAAAAATTATAAACCGAAAGAAAACTAAATGGGTTCCGCTTACTACTAAACTTAACGCGGGTATTTAACTTAGGCTTTCAGTTCACAATATAGTCTGTTATACCGAAGTAGAGTTTACTTTGTTCACAGTTTATTTTAATTTTGTTTTCTATTCTGAATCTTATTTCGGTGTTTTTGGACACTACTTCTAGATTTACTGTTTTGAAGTCGGATTTCTGATTTATATAATTATTTATTCAATTCATCTCATTCTCAATAGAAGACATTGAGCCTACATGAGTCACGGGAAATTTTACCATACGTGTATACCAACCCGGAACTCCTTGGAGCAGCATTTGAATAAGCCCAAAACTTTCACTTCAGTATCGCCTTTGTCCAGCAGTGGAATATTCACTTTTAATAAAACAGTTATAAATTAAAGTAATTTTACACACATTACATTCACAAACGAATTCATTTCGCCATATCGTTAAATCTTGCAATTTATCTCAAGTTACCCTTATGTCTTTATCTGTCTGTCTGTCACAGATTTCAAGCTTGTCGACTGTAAGCGATCCGTTGCATGACAGATTGTTAACGATATATTTTTTTTGGCTTTGAAAGTCACGAGTTTATTTCCGTTCGAGCGAAGCGCCTTTGAGGTAACTTTAGTATAACGCCTTTTGATTGATAAAAAAAATATTATCAATGTAAACCGTCCCAATATATAAAAACAATGTAAATTACGGCAAGTAATATAATTAGTATGGTCAGCAAAAATATTTTCTTATAACTTATAACTAATATTATGTGGAATTAATAACTGATCTGGATTATTTATATAAGTTATTCAAATGCATTTAATTAATTAATGATTATAATGTCGAATAAGATTATTTTTCTATCCTTAGTGTAAAAAAGATGCGAATAGTGTGTGACTGAGAGGTTAACAGATCAACCATCATTCTTCATCTTTAATTTGTAATTTAATAATAAAATAATGCAAATACTTCCGAGCTAATAAAAAAATATGTTAAGAGAATATAGCTTAACATTGTCAAGCATGCTCATGAGCTGAAAGTCGCAGGTGAGATTTCCTACAATGATTGTCATAAAACAAGGTTACTATATATCTTCTTTGTATACGAAAAATATTTTTTTTTTCTTATTTTTAGATTTCCTAAGTAATTTGTACAAAAATACTAATCGAATTAAACAAAGAAAACCAAGTTTTATAAATTTGTATATTTATAAGAGATAAACTTTTTAATTAGAGTGATTGTAGTTATTTTAAAATGTAATAATGTAATACGACAAAATAGAATAGTTGCTCGTATTGTTTCTTTTTAATATGCATTTCACTGGACTATTTGTTAGAGCTCGCTTCGTAATTTATCATACTGTATTTATTGGTCATTTTGTGTTGTTATTTCTGTCCGTCTGTCGCAGATTTCAAGCTTGACAACTTGGTAACTAATCCAGAACGAGATTTTATTATTTTTTATTTTTATACCAATCTATTTATAGTTTAAAACGATTGAGTTGAAATTTGTAATGCAGTATACATAATGAAACAGTAGAAATCGTGTGTCTGTATTTGGAATAAATTTATCCAAAAACGTGTGTGGTCAATAAAAAAATGGTAACAGAACACGAAAACGTTTTTTTGTCCGTCTGTATGTACACGCTAATATTTTAATATTTACGAGTTTCACGCGGAAGTCGCGCACACCAGCTAGTATTATACTATTTTAATAGTTGTATAAATTCCATCAAAATATGTCCAGTATCGTAATTTGTTAAACACAAAATCCTTTGTTTCTTTTTATAATGATGTATTGTATTTTTAACGTAATTCGTTTGCGATTGTTTGTAAATAAACAAGGAATGTTTTGTAAGGCCAATGAAAAATTCTTACGAGTTCCTAAGTGTGATCCTGGTAATCGTAGGAGATATATTGATTATATACGGCCTCACTGAAAACCTTGTTTAGTTGGTGAACAGTTAAACAATGTTGTGTCTTCTTCTTTCAAATCAATAATGCCAGAGAGGGAGAAATCAGTGTTTAACTGAACAGCTGCTAAGTAACGTTTATAAGTAAGACCGGTATTGCTTAAATTATTAAGATACATTAATCAAAAATAAAATTCGTTCGAGTTAGTTCTAACCAAACTTAGATTACGAGTTTTTTCATCAAATAGGTTTGCGGCGACAAAAAAGTGACAATCACCCATATACATTGGCGTTGTAACAAATATTTAAAAGGAAACACGCAGAGAAAAATGAAACTCCGAAGATGACCAACTAGATATCGGTATGGCCACACTTCTTCGAATAAAAGGTGTCTCCCGACTCTCCCTTCGCAGTACATATCCATCCCGTGTGTTATATCCTATTTTTCTCTAGGTATATTTATAATTCATTAATGTGTAAAAAAACGGTATATAATATACTAATGTATTATCCATGTCTAATTACAATTTAGCAAATAATATATAATATAAACACATTACGAACACCGTAATTATATAAACAATTAACTCATTTAAATAAATATATTTGTTTTAGATTTTTTTTTAACATAACATACATATGAGTTTTCTTATATAAATATATAATGCCTTGTTGGTTTAGTGGTTAGAAGATCCCAGGCTGAGTCATTGACTTTTATCAGTTTTTTAGTCAAGAAATCTGTGAAGCCCGGAGTCAATAAGCCGATCTTTTGTCCTTGCTCTCTTAGGATTGCTATCTCTTACAACTATAAAGTAAACAGCCTCTAAGTATCCCACTGCTGGGTTAAGGTCTCATTTCCTTTTTGAAGAAAAGGCTTAGAGTATATTCAACCACACGTGTAAGATTTTCAATCGACGTTTTAAGATTTGTTAAGGGCCGTTTCGATGTTATGATCTGATCTGCTCTTTGGTATAGTGCAGTTTCAGTCTTACAGATGACTGCTCTCGTCATGTCGGTTTCGTTATTTCAGGAGTCTCTGTACTAAAGATACTTTAGCCTATGATAGATCTGAGATGTTATGACTCTTCTGAAATATCCAGAAATTATCTCAGTCACAATTCAAACCGGAATACAGCACAAAGATACAAGTGATTGCTGTATCAAAATAAACTGGAGAAATATACTGCAAATTACGCCTTGTGACGTAACTGAAATTATATCTATAATTCATTTATATATAGATTTATTCAATACTAAAAATGCGACAAGGAAATAAACATTTATTATAGCAAGCGCCATGTTTCGTAGCTAGCAACAGTAATTAGTGCATCGTCGAATGATTAGTCATTTTGTTGCATTCCACTCTGAACGGACTTTAATCATGAAATGTAGTCGAGTTCGTTGCGATTTATTTATTAAGTGCGCTTTATGGAAATATTTACAATATAACTTTTATTGAAATATCTATGTTGTTGTGCTGGCGCAGCGTGATGGAAAAAAGTCTGTACTATTCTGTCATAAACAGAAATGTGTTTATAGTTCATCTCGTGCTTGACGGTGAGGAAACCTGCATGTGTCTAATTTCATTGAAATTATGCCACATTTTTATTCTACCAACCCGCAATGGAGTAGCGTGGTGGAATAAGCTCCAAACCTTCTTCCCCAAAAGGGAGAAAAGGCTTAGCCCAGCAGTGGGACATTTACAGACTGTTACTGTTCTTTCATGATAGGAGGAGGCCTTTGCCACGATGTGGGACTTTATTTTTTTGTGATAAAAAGAATCGGGTTTCTTCTAGAATTTTTTTTATCAGCTTATATATTGGCATAGCGATGAATGGACCACAAGATATCTAGTGGCCACTTCTAATCATATTACGTCTATGTAGCATTAAAACTTATACAATTTATAGGATTTAAAAAGTTCTATCATGTCAGCTATTAAATAGCTCATTTACTATTCAAACCAAATTACAGTAATATAAAATTTTGATCCTTAACAACAGAATAGCTGATGAATAAATATCTGGGAAAAAAGCCGTGAGATGAATTAGAATATTACGGTTTTGAATTCAGTTACAATGAACTTTTGTAAGATTCCTAAATTTGGTGGATCACAATCATGACCACGTTAAAAATAAAATTTAAAATAAGAATAAAAGCATGGTATATTCAACTATTCGGCAAAGACCTTAATCTCATAAGGAGAATGTGCAGAGCTTATTCAACCACGTAATCACCAATCCAGACAGATCGGTATATATAGTAGGATATCGTCTGACACAGGATGGTACACACATTTTCCGTCTCATCGGTTTCCTGACGATATTTCCCATCGCCTGTGTGAAAGTAAATTGTAAATAAGAATTTTGAAAACAACGTGACTTTTGATAACGATTATTTCCGTCAATGCTTTTTTATTTACCTTTTAAAAGTATCCTTTATTACCAAATTAAGATAATGTTATAGCCTTACATTCTAATTTCGTAGCATAACGTGGGCGATGATAATTTCGGTCTTACAATTCCAAAATTTCCAAATCCTTATTTCCAAATCGGTTCTTAAACCGTATACATGTAATGGATGCCATAGTAATATAGTCTGTATTATATAGATAATAAAAAGGCATACAATTCACAAGTATTCTCTGATTAAAAGTATATGCAAACACAACTACTCTCCCTTTTCACTTTCAAAATCAGATGGGCAAGATCCAACATGATCAAAAGAGTTCAGGCGAGCACGAGCGTGTAAATACTGCCATCAAACTTTGACCTGCTACTGATAATTTCTCAACCTTCCAATACTTTCTTTATTGGCTCGACCCAGAATATGATCCCATGACTTTAGTATATATGGCCGTTTAAGTTAGCCTCTAAGCCAACTACCAATTAATTGCAATATATATTTCATAAAAAAATAATTAATTATAATTATGTTAATTAAGTATTAACGCGTCTTTGTTCGTAATAAATTTGCTAGATATCTCAGGTTTCAACTATTGAGTTGACACATCGTATTTTATTATATAAATTATATATGTGATTCAAAGAATATTGACTCACTTTGTATTTAAACTTGGATTATGAAATAACTTGAATTATGGAATAATTATTAAATATACTTATATAAGAATATTTACATCTTTGAAAGTCTTATTTCGTAGGACAAAATAAATCTATCTTTTATTTTCCTTTGACAAATATGGACATATTAAAGTAACAGACCTTATCCCACTGTTGGGAACAGCTCTCTTTCTAAGGAGCACGTTTGACATGCTAGCATGCGATTGTCAAATGGAAATATATGTTGACAATTATTGTTAATTTTAAACCAAAAATATATTCGTAATATTTTATAAAGGTAGCACTCTACTTGGCTTAGCGTATTTGTAAAATTGCTTTGAATAAATATTTTTTTTATCACACAAATATCACAAATATTTCCAAATTCCTTATCCACAAAACAATAAACGAAAAATGCGATTATCATATCGCTTCATCTTAGTTACTTTTCGAACTTGTGTTAGATTTTAGGCAAACAATAAGCAAATGAAATTCTTTTATGTTGAATAAAAGATTTTCACTATGACTTAACTTCAAATGCCACTCAAAGAACCAATTGCGAATAGTCAGTATAATATAAACCTTATTTGACTTTTTTCTAGTATCGATAAAAAGATAAACGAGCGGAAATACGTACGTTCTATATGCGTTATGTTCTTGTAAATGAAGCAAATATAATCAAAAAGGCGTAAGTGTAAATTACTCAATAAAATGCTAGACATATATCTAAGAGGAAATAAATGCTTCTGTATTTAAAAAAGTATTAATTTCAAATTTCGAACAAACAATTTTAAAGATAGTGTATATCAATATCCGATGCCATTAATACTTTATTAGTTTTATAATCTGTAACTGATAACACTTCCTGGTCCACAGGAACTGGGTGTGGATCATAACAAATTATCTGGACACTTAAAAAACCATTACAGAATTGGTTGAGTAACTAACTATGTGTTTCGTTTATAGCTTTACGTCATTTGAAAATAATAAACCAAAACTTAGATGAAGAATTAAAAATTCAACCAAAACAGTAATACAAACTTTCGCTCATGTTTTTTATGGACTGACAAATGGGCCACCTGATGGTAAGTGAACACCACCTAACACCACCTAAATGCCTATAGGCATTGGCAATTTAAGAAACATAAACTATACCGAAAATCGCCAATGCGCCACCAACCTTGGGTAATAAGATGTTATGTCCCTTGTTCCTGTAATTACACTGATTCATTTGGACAACCGGAACACAACGATACTAAATATTGCTGTTTGGCCGTAGAATATCTGATAAGTGGGTGGTATCAAGACGGGCTTGCACAAAGCTACCTACCTAATCTGTACAAAACTTAATGACCTAAGGTCTTAACATCATGATGTGTAAACGATATTAAACATTATGGCGTCCAATGACCTTTATATACTATATATAGAATAATTTTCGAGTGGGTTCCCTTCCGAAAACCCCCAATTATTCTATTCCCCCCATGTTAAGACAATTACCCAATTCGGTTTATTTTATTAGAATTGAAATGGCTTGGACAATTTTCTTCAATCGAAGACCGGCGCCATAGTAATATATGTCTGTTAGTTATCTAAATGACGCATTAGAATTGCATTAAAGTAAGAGACCAACGCCCTATATGTCTTTCTATCTAACTACGAGGAGGGATGGTTATGCGTTTTATCTGCTTGCAACTAAGTGACCATCCACCACTTTTGAATAACAACAATCACATTGAATTTAATTGAATTAAATAATAACATTGACATATCGTTAGATTCTTATACTGAACTCCATGAAATTTGATAGGTTAGTTACAAAATGGCGTATGTGCACTAGAAGGACAGACAAAATTGAATAATAATATATTAGATAAATATTTTAAAAAACATTTTGTGTCAATTAATATTTGCATTTTAAGGATTAAAGCCGAGATGGCCCAGTGGTAAGACCGCGTGAATCTTAATCGATGATCGTGGGTTCAAACCCGGGCAAGCACCACTGAATTTTCATGTGCTTAATTTGTGATTATAATTCATCTCGTGCTTTACGGTGAAGGAAAACATCGTGAGGAAACCTGCATGTGTCTAATTTCACTGAAATTCTGCCACATGTGTATTCCACCAACCCGCATTGGAGCAGCGTGGTGGAATAAGCTCCAAAGCCTTCTCCTCAAAAAGAGGAGAGGAGGCCTTTAGCCCAGCAGTGGGACATTCACAGGCTGTTACGGTACGGAAGGATTAAATAGGCAAATTGTTTTATCATAATATATAGAAGTATTGTAACTAGATATTCAAGATGGCGGATGACAGCTGATAATATTAAATGCAGGTGTTTGTTTGTCTACGAAATTAGATATTCAGTAGTTACGTGTTCTATTACATTTTATTCTATAATGAACATCTTTGAAATTTCAACGGAGATATTATTTTTATAAGAAATATTATAAACTTTCCTTGTCTGGTAGTATGTCTGCTGATAGTAAAGTTTTGGCACCAAGTCTCTGGTAAAGGTAATAAAAATTGTAGGCGTTGTGTGAAGAAATTCTCAATAAAAGTCGAGAATTAGGATGTTGGCAGTGCTAACTCGGAGAACACGTAAACGATGGTTCTACTCTTGATCTCCCTCCGGTCCATCTGATTCTTGGAGAGAATGGAAATAATTTATAAATAAAAAATAACACATTTTACAATTATATATAAAGCTTAATTCCTTATGCTAATTCTACTTACTGTTAGGCTCTTAAATTGTTTTCCTTTAGCCATATTAAATGTTTAATCGATAGACATATAAAAAAAAACTATAAAATGCTTTGTTATTAAAGACATATAATTTAAATATATTATTTAATTTTACTGTTATTTTTTAGAAATAAAAACGAAATGTTCTCATCTCGTGCCAATTAAATAAAAACGATAATAGCTTGCGTGCTTAAAAAATACCAGAAATTGTGATAAACTTTAGAGAAAAATGCAATAAGTATAATCAAATCAGCCTAAGTGTAAGTTACTCAAAGATATCCTAGAAATATATTTAATAGGAAGAAAACGCTTCTAAATAATTTTAAATTTCGAACAAACAAATATATTTATGGACAATAATAAAAAAAAACACTAATTACTTTAATTTACTTCGTTTAAAAATACACAGAAATTAAAATAACCTTTAGAGAGCAATTTAAAAATTACACTTTTTATCTTAAACGAATATATTCGAATTAAGTAGCTGTATTTGATAGTGACATTTAAAACCTGATTCGTGTTTCATTCCTTCTTGCATGCTATAAAAATCAAAGTTAATGTATATCATATAGATTAACTGGTAGATATAACACGCAAATCTTTAGAGAGATATTCCATAAGAACACTCTAAACTCCTGAGCACGATCGCGAATTGTCATATGATGTGCGATATTGACTCTAATAATTATAATATTTAAAGGATATTAACATCAAAATAGCGTATCAATGTAAAACGTTTTTCCTCGAGATACAAAGTGGATCTCACAGTTATATTTTATGTAATATATTACGATAATTATAAGCGTTGTTTATAAGAATAAAATTCGGTTCATTTAAATAGCTCTCGGAATTACGTCGAGGAAAAATATATGCGATTTGTTTAATCTAAGAATATTTCAGCTTAATTATAAACAAGGAACTCCAGCAGCTGTGTAAACACTATACTTTACGACTTAGCATATCGTAAAGTAGTTAAGTGAAAGTGAAATTTTCACGGTATGTAAAATGAATAAATTTATTTATTTATTGTGTTATAACTATTTTATGTTTTTATATAAATATGTTTTACATTAAGTTTAGACTTTATAGTTCTATTAATGTAAAGGCGCGTGCACACTGTTCTCACTTAGAGAATTCTGCAGAAATTTGATTAAGTTTAAAGCAACTGTAACATCGATTTTTTTAATAGATTATCCTGATAGAGCCTCAACGCCTCAAAACATCGTGATTAAATCTGCATGAACCACATATCATACTCTATTCAAATAGGCTCTTCTCTTAAGAGATTTGTAGTTTGGAGGTCATTTGGTCTTTTGATTACAGCATAATGCTGTAACTCTTAACAATACTTTTTTATCGTCTATACATAATCTTGTATTGGTTTAAAATAGAATGAAATAGAATATGCTTTATTGTACACCATAAATGTTACAGAAACATACAGTTATAAACACAAACAAAAATACTATTAATGAACAAAAGGCAATCTTATCGCGGCTTATTTATTATACAACCAGTATTTATTACATACACTTACTGCACTTAGTGGTAGGACTTTGTACAAGCCCTCTGGATAGGTACCATCCTCGCATCAGATATTCTAAGCGCTAAACAGCAAAACGAAGTACTGTGCTTAGGTTGACCCAGAACAACTACAGGCACGAGGGATAAAACATCTTAGTTCCCAAGGTTGGTGGCGCATTAGTGGTGTAAGAAATGGTTAATATTTCTTACGGTACCAATATCTATGGACGGTGGCCACCAACCACTAACCATTAGGTGGTTCATCTGTTCGTGATGTATGTCGTTCGTGTATGAAATTATTTAAAACATTTATTTCAAATTGACCATTGCATTTCTGATAATATAGTTATATATCATATGTAGTGATTGCACATAGCCTAGTCGAGCAGTGTTCAAACCACTTAAGCCGCTCCTAATAGTATGTTGTATAAATATCCATCTGTGCTACTTTAGAATTTTTTGCTAATCATAAATACATCTTGATGAGTCTTTTATAGTTTCAAAACATCGCAATCATATGAGCAGTGCAGAATACATAGGCTTACGAATTCATCAGATGAGATGAATATATGTTCCATCTCTAAAAACTTAGTGCAAAGATCATGAATACATATCCAAAAATCTCGGCTTCAAATCCGGTTACATCCGGTCAACATTATGCCGCAGAGTAGCGTAGTGGAATAAACCTCTTTAACAGAAGGCTTTTACCTAGCTTTTATATTTACGGGCATGACACGTTCATTATATATTATTATATCGTAAATCCATCTCGAATGAAGTAAATTTTAAATTGATTTCTATAAAATACGACTGTTGCTAATGACAACGCTATTGCTTTTATGATTATCATTAATTTTATCATATAATAACTGTGTGCATTTAATGTGATATACCTATAAATAATAAAATATATTAGAAGTTATTAAGAAATTGTATTTATTGAAATGGCTCTGTAAATATTATGATGTAAAAGAGTGACTACAGAAATTCTTGCCGGTTCTTCTCGATAGAATCTAGATTCCAATTTTGAAACCACAAACTGGTGATAGCTTGACATTTAATTTAATATTATAAATAATATTTTGATTTGAAATAAAATCATATTTCATAAAAACAAAGAATCGAGTAAAATAACATTAAAAAAAATTTAAAACATCGTGGGAATTTATATATTTTAAATCGGTACGAAGACTGACTTCTCGGTAGAACTTTCTACTGATAGGCAGAAAGACCTAACACCAAGCAGAACAATATGACATGATGCAACAGACATTCAAGATGAGTCAAGAAATTGTCTTTTTTTTTATAGAATAGGAAGGCGGACGAGCATATGCCAAACGCCTTTAGACATCGCTTACATCGCCAATGCGACACCAACCTTGGGACCTAAGATTTTATGTCCCTTGTGCCTGTAATTACACTGGCTCACTCAACCTTCAAACAGGAACACAACAATACCAAGTACTGCTGTTTTGCGGTAGAATATCTGATGAGTGGATGGTATCTACCCAAACAAGCTTGCACAAAGCCCTACCACGAATAAAATCAAACAGCACCTCGAAGAAGCTACAATAAGGTACTGCAGAAAACACGTAAAGATGTCCTTTCTATTCTGAACTGTCTCTGATCGTTACCATCTTATTGAATTATTAGAATGGCGGATTAGAGTGTTCCTATGTTGGCGCAAACACTTGAGCACTATCTCGTGCTTACTATACTCGACGATGAATTTCAAGCTGCTTAAGAGCCTTTTTCATTTATAATAGGAAATCATACAAGCAAGAGGCCAATTGTAAGAGGTCGCCTCCGCCCATAGGCATTGGCACTAATAAATACCTTCAACTTACACCGTCAATGCGCCGTAAACCATGGAATGTTATGACCCGTTTGCCTATAATTATCTACTTGATTTATGTTTAATTTAATGTTTTTAACCGCTTCGGCCTATCTATCTCTTCACTACTCTTGACATATCGGGTCATGTTTATTATTTGAGTGACGTCATTTCTATTGGATTATATGAAGTATTACATTAAAGTTTTAAGTCTTAGCTATGTCGGGGACATTAGCCGTAATCAAACCGCTGCCAGCGAAGATAGATGTTCGTTTCATTACGACGGGCATTTATTGAAAGTTATCGGCGCCATGTCGATGTCCAAGTCGCCTGTACAACTTCATTAACTCTTCCTTATGACTTCGTAATGATTTATTACATGATCTAAGTCGTGAGTAAGTGTGGGTTAAGTTTTATAAGTGATTTAATCCCATAAGATATGGAGGATTTGGTTTGTGACATGTTCCGTTTTGAAGATTTAACATCGTCGATGTTTATTATGTACACTTGCAGTTAGAAATGTTTAAGATTGTAACGTTTTAGTGAAACATTCCTGACGCAAAAACATTTAAGTTCAGTAACGTATATAGTTTACTTTTTTAATTTACATTTCAGAGTATTATTTTTTTTTGTTTTTTAGCAAATATTTTATTTTATATTTATATTTTATTTGGTAGTTATTGAAGATGTTAACTGGTATCAATAAAAAAAATTGTTGTTTTTCAAACAGTGTGATATATGAAACCTTATTTCTAAGTAAGTGATATGCTCAACCCTTCTTAGTGTGATTAATATTTATAAATATTTTTTTCTTGTTTTAGAGTATGATCTGTCTTGTTTATTAAATATTTAAAAACAAGAATCAACAATAGCTTCTTATGTTTTTTATAAACAAACAGACTGTACGTAGCTATTGTCTGCAATATTCGATCACAGACTATCTATCTTTCCAAATAATTATATGGCATCAGACTATAATAGACTTCTAAAACTCTAACGAAGGTGGAAAGAGATTAAACGCATCCCTCTTTATGCCATATAACATAGTTGTGTAAAAAAACGGCCTATAAAGTGAAAGCCGCTACTGGTCAAGTACTATTTAAAGTGCTGGTGGTACGCTGCTCAAGAAGTCAGTTGTGTCAGAATTTCGTCCAGCATATACAGTCCCATGACACACGACTGCCGAACACGAGATGTAAACATCAATTAAGCAATTGAAAACTAATTATTTTATGACCTGAGTTGACTCCACGATGTTCGGGTTCGTTCCCGTATTCTATGATTATTTCTATATAAATACTAGCTACCCGTTCCGATATCATACGGCTAAAATTCATACAAAGATACCCCGTCCATTTTACCCCACTTACAGTTGAAAATTCCAAAAACTTTCTTAACCTATGCTTACGTTAAATAAACCTATGTTTCGAATTTTAGCTTTCTAGGGTTAGTAGTTTTGATTGTATATTTAAAGTCAGTCAGGACAAACAACTAATTATAGACATATACATGTTATACATATATATATTATATGTTTCTGTACATATATAAATATCTTAGTTATAGACTAATATCTCGTAAATATCGGAACAACTTTTCTATTTATAAGCATCAATTCTGCTGTAATACAGGTGTATACACTGTGGCAGAATATTATCCAATCCCAGGCT
This sequence comes from Nymphalis urticae, assembly GCA_905147175.2. Taxonomy (NCBI): domain Eukaryota; kingdom Metazoa; phylum Arthropoda; class Insecta; order Lepidoptera; family Nymphalidae; genus Nymphalis; species Nymphalis urticae. Next base: position 861,033 of record LR990008.1, read on the forward strand.
ACTTCTGTTTAGGTCCAGGTGTTGTACTCGCTGAGACATTCAAGTTCTCAATATTCGACTAGACACAAACTGATTATTTCTTAGTTAGATAATACAGGCTGCTCAAAATCGGATTAATTTTGATTAAATCAAAATACCCGATGATTGCGTCAAGGCAACCTTCAAACAATTTATAGAGAGCTATATCAAAGGTGTCGTTGCGTAGATATTGTGTAATTACAAACAGTCATGGTAATTATTGGCAATAGTGAATAAATTAAATACAGTATATACATTGATTTACTTGGCTTTAAAACGCTTCGAATGAAGTGATTTTCGTAAGTGTGATTCGAGACTTATCGTAGGGTGACTAGCAGTTCTATTTGTTCAGGACAAGTCCTTTTTATACATTTTACATATTTAAGTATACTTTGATTGTGTAAAATGCTTTTGTCTGTTTGATAAAACGAGCTGCAGACAAACATTTTATAGTTATGTTACACTCGTTTCTTTATTTCAATTTTATTTTTATTATGATCAAAACATTATTCTCTCTATCTTTATTTAGACTAAATAAAAGGAAGTCGGTATAATATATTTAACGTGTAAAGAAAAAATATTATATTTAATAAAAATATATTTAAATATTTCATAAAAAAATCTATCTTACAGCGAATTAATTATAAGTTATTAGTACAAATACTATTTGCACACTAATTACAAGACAGATGGTAAAGTAAACAGAAGTAATAGAAAAAGTATATCAAAATTATGGATAATAAATACCAAATATTTTAGACTCAAATCAATTACGTTTAGATATTGTGTACAAACGAATAAAAACTCATAGACTGAAACTATATTTAAAATACAGATGTATATCATCACACACACGCACATGCAGACAGATAAAGTCACCTATATGCGCACGCACCCCTACACGATCATACACAAAACGTGTCCAAAGTTACAATTTACTCTATAATGTATTTTTCGTTAACACATCCGTGCCCATTCACACTACTCTACTCTATAAACAATTTGAACAAACTTTGGCCAAATGTTTCCTCAAACATTTCACCAAATGTTCTAATGTCACATGTTTTTTTTTCGTTAGTTTGTCAAGTCGGTATTGTATTGTTTATTTTAAAATACAGACTGAACAAACTCGATTTTAGTTAATGTAAATATATATTTTTCTGACTAAATATAAAATCTGTTTTGTTTGTATTTTTACAATGGACATTCTTAGCTTCAAGGGAATTTATCGGAATCGCGTGAAATGTGTCGCGATCCACATAATAGTAAGAATGAATATACTTCCTTATTTGTTATTCATAACTAAAATGATTGTGTCATTAATACCATGCGCATTTGCATTGCATTTGGTTGGGTAGTAACTAAGAGATCCAAGGGCTCTAGGTACTTTGACACGAGGCCTCCTCATTCCGGCAATTTTTTATTATTTTTGCCCCCCTAGGCCAACGCCTCGTTGGTATCTCCCAAGATGAGCTTGCACAAAGCCCTACCACAAATAAAATGGTTCATTTATTCCCGGCTACTATTAAAATAACCAATCCTTTTGCTTACGAATAATTTTGTATAAGAAACGTAGTTCAGAAGCGATCACTGGATTGCTACTTACGGATCAGCAGGATATATGAAGATAAATATACTAGAGTTTTAATAAAAAATTGTAAGCGTCAAGTAAACACTTCTATTATTCGACAACAATACGATAATAATCTTTTTTTAATATAGCTACCGGTTTTTTAGTAAGTAGTTAACTTTTTATTTCTATTTCAAATCGATGCTGGTTAGCATTATCAAAAAATTTATTAAATAGTAAAAACTCTTTTTTAAACGTAATAACTCAAACTTAACCCGTTCTGTTTTTGAAATATTCATACAACCTTTGTTGTGCATTAACACAATGAATGTTCTTTACGATCGTTTTTATTTTTTATTTTTTTTTATACTGAGTACTCCAAAGTGTGCCAAGTGATATTTTCCGGGTTCACTTGTCTGACGGATTGATTTGGTATTGTTTAAATTATGTAACACTTCCTACCGCCCGCGGCGTTTCTTGTAAAGCTAAATATTTTAATTTAATCTGTGGAACATTGAAGCATATGTTCAATTCATTTATGTCAAAAAAAGAATAATACATATTTTTAAACTCAAGTATTGCCCGAAAAAAGCATCGCCAAAGGTCCAATGGAACCATAAATACAATTATTTTTTTAAGTATAGAAGATCTATTTTACATTTCGGGCCTTATTCAACAAATGAAGGTCAAAGATCAAAATTAAAAATAAGTTAATATTTTTATTAATTTGAACATATTTATTTATACAAATGACTATTGAATCTTACAATTGTAATTAATTTTCGATCATATTAGTATTCTATAACTATTATTATTGTCTGATCATTTATTAGTTTATCTTCTATATTTTTAATTTTAATGTTTAATTTAATTTGTATTGCAGATTATTTGTAATTATTGTTTAATTTTTTTTCTCTGCACCATTCTATTTTTGTATTATTTTTAAGTGGAAACTTTGATGGTTTATTTCCTGGAATTAATTGGTTTATTTATGTATTACTACATTGTTTGTTTCCCTAATAGATATAAAATTAAAAAAATAAGTACTGTAGAAATCGTAATCCAGAAAATAGTTACAATTTTAGCAAAATTCACCCATTGAATCACAATTATAAGTTTTTGACAAAACATGAACCAGCTCCATTAATTTTAAAAGGAGTTGTATATAGGTCAACAAAATAACAACGGGTAATGATTTATATATCTATTCCTGTGCAATGTTTTTCCAGAGCACCAGGATCTAAATGCTTAAATCCAGATCAAACAGGTTATATGTTTTTACAATGTGAGATTGCTATCTGACCTAGCCCCATGGGCGAACTAATAACATAATGGATAAATTTTCCTGCGCAGTGACAGCGATTATTATTAGAATTTCAACAATGTACGACTTAAAATGAATATTTCCTAAAAAGCAATGAATCTAATTAAAAGGGTGAAATATAATTTTAATAAAGTTTCAAAACTTGATACTATTAAATTTCATTGAAGTACCAGCATTACTTTTAATACGCTTAAGTAAGCGAAATTAAATAACTGTTTTGAAATTATTGCTGGTATAAAATTACTAGATGTTATATAATTAATGCGAGCCGTTTTAGTTAGTTTTAGAAAGCCCGATATTGTCTATAATCGTTACAAAATGTAAGTCATGTGTGAGAATTAATTTAATATTTTAAAATGTTTAAGTAAAACTTGAAACAATAATATTGTAATTTATTTTAAGGCATTTTGCGAAGAAAACGTTTTTCATGAATTTGAGAACACTAATATACAGCGCTATGTGTCTGGATAAATTATTAAAAAGTAATTTTAACATTATTTATTAATATTACATTATCATAATAATTATTATACAAATATTATCACTTTCGTAAATCAATCAAAAGCGTTAGATTCTCGATTATAGTCATCTTTATCTTAATTGGAAGATAAAACATGTTTACATTGATAAGATAACATTTTGCAAGGATTATTTAAATTCCAAGGTCTGGGCCGTATAATAAATTATACAACAACAAAATAAAACTTTCGTTTCTATATTAAATATTGTATAATTGCAAATGAGCTTCATAACTATAAATCGATATAAGAATATGTATATAATAGTATTACATATAGTAATTTACAAAAAACAGATAACGGGAGACGAAGTTTAAGAAAACCCTCATCAATCTCACAGTATTAAATCTTCCGTTGCATTAAAATAATGACTCAAGTATAAACTTATCACAGAATTCCCATAATCGTTTAACGAGCCAGATAATAGCAACACAAACAAAACACGATCCGTAGAAGTTCAAGTACAGGCAAACAAACGTTTATTACATGCAGCTAAAATTTACATTTCGAGCTAGAATCGTAAAACTTTACACCCGCTATTAACACGTTTACTGCCCTTTAATTAGAAAATGATAAACTTGTAAATAAAACTGGCCGAGATGAAAGTGCTATTGATGCTAATGCTTTAAAACAAAAAGACGCACCGCCACACAATGGGACCATTCAAACCGATGCAAGAATCGTTTCAAAATCACTTACCATGCATCACAGCATCTGCATAAGCTGGACCGGCGAACAATACACTTCCAGGACACGTAACACAAATTATATGTACGAATTAGAAATGTTCACCGTGCTGAGAATGCACCCTAGTGGGACACCCAAAATTATTTTTATTCGTTATTCGATCGCGTGCGCGTTTCGATCGGCGCGTGGCGCTCAATAGCTGCCTGCTTTCAACTGAACTATCAGTGACTGACTGACGGTGCGCCGGCGTCTCTCCTTGTTGTTTACTATACCCCATGTGCAACGCCGTCAAACGCTTAAACGAAATCCAAACTAACCACCCAATTATTTAGATTCATTTTACATTGCAGGTTGTTTTTATATGCTTATCTGTGTTAGTAAGTCGGACACATGTATTTGTCGTTTAGTATGAATGAAAAATAAACTCTACGCATAGAGCTTTCTGATGGTCGCCGGCCATTTATATTGTAACCTTAATTAATGTTTTCAACCACTTGATATGTTAGCGTCAGTCCTCTTAAATGTTTGTCTCGTTTAACAAATGTGTATCATTGTTTTTATATATATTTCTAATATTAATAATATAACATAATAATATATGTAGTTCATAAAATATATTTATAATTTGCTCAATGTTACGTTCATGATTCAATATAATATGATACTGTTATATTTTTTACGTATTTAGTAAATTTTATATTGTAGCAAATACAGCTTAGTACGTTTTCAATATAATTATTATTGACGCGTCACAGGACATTTTGTAAATAGATTTATGATTGTTGTTTGAAGTTATTATTATACATACCAAATTGATGCTAATTTAATAAACTTTGGGTTTTCCTGCTCGAAAAGAAAGATCATCGTTCGAATAGTCTGTCTCTCTTACATTTCAACATAGTAATATCTCATTGAATATATTTATGTTGTTTTCCAAAAATAAAGTTTTTTTTTTTAAATTAAAAATGTGTTTAAAAATGCATCTTAAAAAAAGCCAGGATTATAAATTTATATATGATGCAAATGAAATTTGTACAAACAAATTCTTGTACAATGTTTCGACTTTTTTTGCAGTCACTTTTTTTTCCTAAAATTTTGCTCCCGTACCGTAAACTCTCATAAAGAAAAAAAAATCGGAATAATAAACTTTTATTAATAAATGCTGACAACTTGGACTTGTTTTGCGAAGATTTAATTTTTATCATTTTCCTTGTAATCTTTTAAAAAGTGATTGACCTTTGATAGAATATAAATTCTTTTTTATTTTTTTATTTAAATTCAAATTGTGTAACGAATAGGAAATAATAACATCACATTACATTCGACCTCAATCGTTTACCGTTTTATGTATGACCTAATCATTAAGAGCTTAGACGAGATGAAATCATGACTCAATGATTTATTGGAATCGAATATCAACTTTAAATTTAACGGAACAGAATCCAAAATTATATGGACTCCTGACCCTTTAACATATGGAAGAATGCACATTGATTTCCATGTATTATATCTGTCGCGTGCGTTTCGTTATACATATCGAAATGATATTTATTGTGTTGGATTAAAGTTTGTTTTTTATTGGCAGATTTGAAGAAGTTAAGTCATATTGTGTTATAATTTTTATTAGGAATGAACTTGTCGCTACACATTGTTCGATTTGAATAGGCATAATGAGAAGCGCCGTATAATTGTTCCTTTCAAGGTTTCCCTTAATATAAATTTAGCTAGGGTTAAAAATATTATCGTTTTGAATAGTACTTGCTAATTTCCCTACCCCCAGATATAACCACGGTGCTATATTGCACACCTCGAACGCAAAGCAGCGTAGTATACCATATTATCGCCAAAAAAAATCATATTTTTTTATTCATACAACAACTATGTTTTCATATACTAAAAAGCTAGTTATAACGACAAAGTTATATAAAAAATAGCTCATTTAGAATAAATTGTCCGATTAAGAAACTATAACAAATTTAATATAGTTACCAACATTCCTCACTTGCAAGCTCGTCTGGGTAGGTACCAACCACTTGTCACATTTTCTACCGACAATACTTCGTATTGTTGTCTTCCGAAGGTTAAATAATCCAGTGTAACTACAGGCACAAAGGGCAAATCTCAAAAGGGCAAAGGGCACATCTTAGTAAGGATGGTGCAATGGTGATATAAGGGATGGTTAATATTTCATACAATACCAATGTCTATGGGCAGTGGTGACCACTTAGCATTACGTGGCCATATTCTATCTACCTTAAAAAAGAAATAAACGTCATAACATTTGAATTCAAAACTAAAGGGTATATAAATGGCATCGTATATGTATAAAGAACGTACGTATCCTTTACAGTTTCCTATGGCGACTACTTACCATCAGGTGGCCCGTTTGTCCGTATATATCCATATATAGTATATTTAAATTATTTTAACTAGATTTCGTTTTATTATATTATGTAATTTCAATAGATTATTACAAAGTATTAAATAATAAGCGTTATACAATGTTTTCTGTTACAAAATCATTTTTCCCTAAAACCATTTCTTTCATCTCATTTCATTTACACGTTGTCCAAAGACGTATTCCCGTGTCTTGGGTTACCAAGAACCATTTATCATCCACTACTTAATAGACCTAATTGCAGTTTAAATTGAACAGGATCTAACAAATTTGATTAAAAGCTTAATGAAATATTTGGGAAAACCGATGAGACATCGATCAAAGTATATTACAGGTAATTATTTCTAGTACCTATATAATTGATTGATGAGTAGTAGATATAGGCATTCTCTAGCTCTAAGCTCGATTCATCTCATCTTAGACTTGGATATTATAGTGAACAAATGTTTGCGCCAACACAGATGCATTTCCTATCCTCTCTTACTCCCATAATCAGATAAAACGGCAACACAGACAAGAGTTCAGGCTCAGGACAGGCTTTACAGCATGAAAACGTTCCATGTTCCGAGAGACGAAGGTGTACATACTTCCAATTTCTAGACCCTGGACTATGATTCTTCTACAGAAAAACCCAATAACGATTTGTTGGCTAGATCTGTGATTTGAACATAGGACTTCGGAATCTGCGGATTTATATCTAGCCAATAGCCCAACCAAGCAGTCGAGAAAAGAATGGAAATAGAGCCATATATATAATTATCTTCGAAATCTTGTCATAGAAGCGAATACCTAAAAAATGTTATTACTGATTGTTAATTACATTACACCTTCCAAAATGTAAATGATCATAGTTCAAAATATTGAAGACGTTAGAATTTTTTTAACAATACAAAGAACCTTTACCCATTCATACAACAACACAAGTTTTTACTAATGTTTAAGCACATGCCGAAACAGCTATTATTTCTAGAGTTTTTTACCATTAAACAGCAGTACTTTCCATTACGGTATTCAATTTTAAAGGGTGTGAAAGCAATTACAAGCACAAGGAGTATTATATTTTTTTTAACTACCTACACGTCCCGATTTTGCACGGATAGAATAAGGGTCAATAAAACGTTGATTTACGGACAATGTTGGCATATGCAGCACTAAGTTAATAATATCACAATTGGATAAACAGTAGGAATACATATAGGACAGACATACACACATTTTTATTTATTAAAATAGGCAGGTAGGCTGGCTAATGGCATATTTGATTGTTTAAAGACAAGTTTATATTGTTTTACAATTGCAAGCTCAATAAACAAGACAACAAGATTCATAATATCCGCAACGATATTCTGTAAGAACTCACTTCATTACTCACCCGTAAAATATTGACATTCGACTTATGGTGGTATACTATTATAGCCACAGCTTTAGGACAACGGGAACTTTAAATATATTTTTTTATAGAATAGAAAGGCGGACGAGCATATGGGCCACCTGATGGTAAGTGGTCACCAACGCCCTTAGACATTGGCATTGTAAGAAATGTCAATCATCGCTTACGTAGCCAATGCGCCACCAACCTTGGGAACTAAGATTTTATGTCCCTTGTGCCTGTAATTACACTGGCTCACTCACCCTTCAAACCGGCACACAACAATATCAAGTACTGCTGTTTTGTGGTAGAATATCTGATGAGTGGATGGTACCTACCCAGACGAGCTGGCACAAAGCCCTACCACCAGTAATTTTCTATAAGAACAGTTTACGATGATTACATTTCTCTTTTTTTAAAACAACAATTACAATAAATATATTATACATAAATATATTACACATGTGATAGAATTTCAGTGAAATTAGACACATGGCAGGCAGGCTTCCTCACGATGTTTTCCTTCACCAAATTAAGCACATGAAAATTCAGTGGTGCTTGCCCGGGTTTGAACCCACGATCATCGGTTAAGATTCACACGTTCTTACCACTGGGCCATCTCGGCTTCAAATAAAAACAACTAAACGTTACTGAATGTCTACCGTTTCTTTATTAAGTTCCGCTTATTATCAGGCAAGAACTTCATTTTCGATACTGAGCTGGACACCTTTATCTGGACAAATCTAATCTTGCCTGATAAATTCATTAACGAGTGACGTAGCTTGCACAAACACGATAGGTATTGCGGTGTTGGTATGTGACAGATTTAATTCTAAAATAAACTTCCATTTACTTCAATATTAGTAAATAAGAGAAAATAGATTTTAATAAAAAAAAGAGTTATGAAATTTATTCGTTCAAATATTGGTGGACTGACTTTTAAGTCTTTATCTTTTCTTCTCTTTTCTTATTTTATCTTATAAACAATCTATGATAAAAAAATTTAACACAAGAAAAGCTTTGCTAACTCCACTTTTAACTTTTGAGTCTTTTTTATTTAAAGGGGGCTGACAAATGGACCACCTGATACTAAGTAGTCAACACCGCTCACACATATTGTAAGTAAAACCATCCCGTACATTGCCAATGCGCGACCAACCTTGGAAGTTAAAATGTCGAGTTCCTTGTGCCTGTACACACATTGACTCCCTCACCCTTCAAATCGGAATACAATAATACTAATTATTGGAGTTGGGCGGTAGAATATATGTGTGTGGTACCCAGGCGGGCTTGCACAAAGTCAAAATCTGTATTCAACATAGAAGTATCAAAATCTGTATTCAACGGTGAAGGAAAACATCGTGAGGAAACCTGCATGTGTCTAATTTCACTGAAATTCTACCACATGTGAATTCCACCAACCCGCATTGGAGCAGCGTGGTGGAATAAGCTCCAAACCTTCTCCTCAAAAAGAGGAGAGGAGGCCTATAGCCCAGCAGTGGGACTTACACAGGCTGTTACATAGAAGTATTAGACTTTACTACTGTCTATTGTATATTAACGATATAAATGTTTATTTAAGTTTGAATTTTCAAATAGTAACCTCAAAACCTTTCCCTTTCAAAACGCAATGCTTCCAATTATAATCGTGAAAGGTTCTTAAACTCAAATTCTGCACCTTACATTAATTTCATATTGAATTTTTATAGTCATAGAAACTCCCATAATAATAACGGTACCCATGTGGAGCGACCCGTATTGCACGGTTTAATCGTAATGTAATTTTTTCATAGCGATGTTGCGGAATAGCAGAATTTTAAAAAAAGAAAAAAAGAGGTTCCGTATCTAAACTTGATGTAACATAATCTAAATTTTTTTCTTTATAAATGTTATTTTGATTATAAAGTTTTTCTGTTAACGTCATATGTTTTTTTATATAGAAATATTCTCTCCTATACTTCCTACAGGTGGCTGTAAGAGAATATTTATAACATTAACCCCGCCTTTTGTACAATACATACTTTACAGAACTTAATGATTTAGAAACAAAAATCGAATATTAAAGTCTACACACACAGTGCATTACAACTGCACGCCAGATGCAAATTTACATTTTTGAAGCAGTTTTAATGTGGTTGACTAACTATTTAGGTACATCGAAACTGAAAAGTACCTCCGCTGTCTGTTTGCAGTTTGGTCTAAGTCGGGCTCTAACATTTTATTATTTCAAGCATAAATTGTTGAATATACACAAAATATAGCAGTTAGAATTTTTAAAAATGGAACCCCAGAAACAGCTAGCGAAGAGAAAATTAAAAGCGATGTTTTCGCTGACTTTGCAAGTCCACCGCCCGAGGCTTGGCAAGGACGTTTCATCCTACAAAGAGTGCTGACGCAAGTGCAGGGACGATCCTTTGAACGAAACCGGTTTTATGTTTTGTTATGATATGACGTACAATGATATGCATCGGTTCAAGAACGTCATAAATGGTCCGAGCATTTCTCGGAAGAATGAAGGACTATCTTAAAAAAATATAGTAGTCTCGTCCTTGTATGGATATTATATTATGCGCGTTGCGTCATTATCAAAACATTATCTACTTATTTATATCATTTACATTTCTTAATTTATACCAGACTTCATATTTTCTCATAACTTGAGGGTTTGTAGTTAAATACTTTAGTTTGTCCAAATTTTTTTATTCCAAGTATAGTGGATACTTTATTTTAAAATGCAATATTTAAATGTATTAACAAAATTAGTCTCAAAAACAGTCTCCTCTCTTTTCTGATGAAGCATCTTCGTGCTTCACCGCAGCGTGACAGACATACATACATATATCACTGAATTTCTTCCAACATAAGCTGGTTTCCTCACGATGTTTTCCTTCATTCCCGAGCATAACATTAATTGTTATGTAAATTAAAATATTAATAAATGAATACTTTTGCACTGTAATATTTCCTGCGTAGTTGGCTAGTCTGCTTTGAGATTAGCCGCCGTGACGGAAATCGGTCAGCAGGACATCACCATAATCATATTATATAAAATATAATGACCACATGAAACAGTGTCGCCCTCAAGTTCTCCTGAATTTAGGAACATGAAAGTTTCGTATGTTATTAATCCTGACTAGTTTACGCAGAACGATTTTTTCGCTGTTAACACGATACACGAAATTCTCAAAATTACAAAACCGAAACTAATTCCCTTTGATAATGTAATCTATTTTAGTCTGTATGTCCATCCGTTTTGCTATTACTCAATATATTTTCGACAATGAATGAAAGTTCTCGGTAGTCTAAAATTATACAGGGCTTAAGCGGACGTTTTACATTAAAACCAAGCATTATTCCATTGACATGTTTCGTTACATATTGTGTACACGAATAGAATAATGCTTCTTACTAACTAACATTTCGGGATATCGTTTACTACCTTTAAATATGTTATCGTTATTTAAATGACGAATTTTAAAATTAAATTCAATATTGATTGATATTGACGTACATACGTATATATATAAATTTCCTCCTGTTTATATGTAATTTAATTAGTTCATTAGTGAAACGAAAAGTTTCTTGTCGGTTCTTCTTCGAATAATCTACATTCCTTTGCAGATTTTGTGCAAGACAGTGAGTATACCACCACGAGTGACCCAGTGTAACTACAGGCACAAAGGACATTGCATCTTAGTTCTCAAGGTGGCGCATTGGCGATGTAAAGAATGGTAATTATTTCTTACCTTGACAATGTCTATGGGCGTCTTACCATCTGGTGGCCCATTAGCTCGTCTGCCTACCTATAACATAAAAAAACTCTTTACCTGCATCATTCGAAATTCTTTTAAAAAAAAACTCATTGCTCAGTCCTTCCGAAAAAAGGTTAGCGTTTCACACTAATGACACATTGGAATAGTTTAAAAAAATTTAGCCATCGTAACGGGATGGTAACTGTTAGTAAAATTGCTTCACTTACCACAGTTGACAGTGAAAGCCGACCTGATTCCTGGCATAATACGTTATGTACTCAGAAAGTTAGGCATTAGCTAAAATGCTCCTTGAACTTGTATTGTTATTGAGTGTTCCGGTAAGGCTCGCCTCATACGGACGGTGTGTGACCATTGACGGCCATATTTATTAGGATTATCGTGTATCCAATTTGAAATCCCTAAAAATAATTGTTATGCTGCCTGGAAATTCTATGCAAGCAGATAAAAAATAACATGTAAAACCAAAAAACTCGCATCAAAGGCAGACAATATCTCTGTCTGTGGAGATATGAATTTATTTAATAAAAAAATTGGTTTGCATTTATATTATATTTCAAATAAAACCAATAAGGTTTTATATTTTTAAATTAATAAAACAAAACAAATGATTTATTCTCACCTTTTGAAAATAGAACAGGGAATCATCAAATTCATTATTTGTACCAATAGTACTTACGAACCAAACACCAATGTACCTAGCATTGAAGTAATTCATCCAATCGGTCCCTTAGCTCTAAGATTGGCTGTTGACATTTATATTTTCTAGTCCATGACATAAGGCAAGTACCCACTTAAGAACATACCAGAAGAAAAACAACTAATATTCTGTACTGTCTGGAGATATACTTCACCTACTTGTTCGTCACAATTTTCGAAGATAATTTCTCATATGTGAAGCGTCAATAGCCCAATGGCTTACAGACCGCCGAGTGATGTAAAAGTCGCAAGTTCAAACTTGACCAGTGGGTCCATTGTCGTCCCCACTTCTGACACAATAGAAATAACTGGATGCTAGCCTGTTACACCCTATCCTACCGTTATATTATTGTTGAAAAAGAGTAATTTTTGAATGTCGGTTCATGTCGGTAGGTATTGTAAGGGCTATTCGTTTATAATAAATTTAGACAAATTTTTACCCGGCGAAAAGTTATGAACGGCGCGTATTGTTCTTCAATACCAATTACGTTTAAACTATAAGCACACTCACCTAACATAAATATTATAAAACATTTTATACGAAATACATATACATATTTATAGAATTTCATGGCTTCTCTTGAACTATTGTTTTCTTTTCTTTTTTTTTTTTTACTTGTGTTTGTCTTTTCTTTTTTTCGTTTTGAGTGTGCAATAAAGTCGTTTAATAATAATAATAATATTTATAGAATTTTTATGTTTAATATTAATTGAACAATCTTTCGACGATTTATATACTAAAAATGCGAAAATTTGCTAATAACATAAGTGCGAAAGTAACGCTGCCTGTCCGTTACACTTTCAAGGCTTCACCACTGTCCCGATTTTGATAAAATTTGGTACGAAGCAAGCTTGATCCCCAGGAGCGGACGTAGCCTACTTTCTTATCTATACGCAGGTATACACGCAGCTCGCGCCTTCCCCTAACACGCAAACAAAGCCACGAGCAAATACTAGTATTATATACTATTTAAAACTAACAGTAATCTTCATGAAGTCTTGCAACATCTCCCCAGATTTAAATTTATAATCTGTAGAGTTTATAATTAGTTAGTGATTATAATATGTCAAATCACTCGCTTCATTCAAGCGTATGACTTCACTCGTCCCTCAAAATAAACTAACGACGACCGATTTATCTCGGTTGACATTTTAAAACCGATCCTGCATCACTATCTGAATAATGTATAAGTGTTAACAGTTATTATATTACTTGTAAATCGGCTGTTCAAAAGTCGCAATCAAAGTCGAAAATCTTAATTCAATATGGAAGCGTTACACTTGCTAATGAACTGTCAAAAATCTGCCACCGTTTCGGAAATACACGCTTCAGAACTGAGAAGTCCCGGAAATGACACACAGCGGACATTTTTAAATATCAATCTAACAATTTTACAGGTCATACAGTTATATTTTTTATTCGAAATGTGCAGATGTCTGTCCTTACATTTTCAAGGTGCGTAATCATATAAAAAGTCATTAGTTTTATAATATCCTATAGCACACAAATGTTCCTAAATGTTTTTTTTTTTTTTAATTTTACAATTTTATATTTATAAGGGTCCTGTTGTAAAAGCGTATTCACAAATGAATTACCCTGTTATTACTTCTGATGTCAGTAAATTCTGTTTTCCGAACCTATGTATTGACTGTCATTAGTCTAATGCAGTTCTACATGGAATAAAGCTTTGATTTTTTTTAAGCAAGAATATCCTCAAACGTCACCAAGGAGCGGTATAAAAATCAGTAATTATTCCTTTTTTTTTTAAATAAATAATACAAATTTCATACAAGTAGTTCATTTCTGGACGAGTTATCGCGATCATTTCATACATTTTTGAGATTACTTTAAAACAACAATTTAAAGTCTGCTTAGCGGAAGCTCAAGCATAATCCGTAAATATCACAATTATATATTTAAAATAATATGATGGTAAACAAATATTAAGCCGAGATGGCCCAGTGGTAAGAACGCGTGAATCTTAACCGATGATCGTGGGTTCAAGCCCGGGCAGGCACCACTGAAGTTTTTCATGTGCTTAATTTGTGATTATAATTCATCCCGTGCTTTTCGGTGAAGGAAAACATCGTTAGGAAACCTGTATGTGTCTAATTTGACTGAAATTCTCCCACATGTGTATTCCACCAATCCGCATTGGAGCACCGTGGTGGAATAAGCTCCAAAGCCTTCTCCTCAAAAAGGGGGAAGAGGTCTTAGCCCAGCAGTGGGACATTTACAGGCTGTTACCGTAAGCAAATATTAATTTGTGAATGTACTACTCTAATATCCATTATATCTTGAGAAGATTGTTTGGAACTTATTCTATCACGATGCCCCAATGCTGATTGCTACACTTGTGCAACGCTCGTGTCACCTCGTAATTTTTTCCTTCACACGATATAAATTTGAATCACAAATTAATCGCACTTGCACGGGTTTGAACCGGCAATGTAAATTAAGATTCACGTTATCTAACCACTGGGCCATCTGGACTCAAATCTACGTGACAAATGTAAAACTATTTGTATGATTTTATTATAGATGTAAATAACTTGACCTAAAAAAGGTACGTTGACTTCATAAGGTATAAACTTGTAACAGGTTTGTCTCCCTTTATTACAATGACACTATTTCTTTTAAAAGGAATATTATCTATACATATAAAGCAGTATACAGGTTGTACATTGAATAAATATTTTTTTTTACACTTAATAGGCAAGCGTTTGACCTTTGACTTGCCTGATCTTAAGCATCGATGCGGTCTAAGATGGATCACGCTTGCCTAAAAGAAACCTGTTCACTCTGGATTTGAAGACCGTTGTACCCATCAGGAAATACGGACTCAGGCAAAGCATTCCACAGTTTCGCAGTGCGAATGATGAATGTGGATTCACAGCGCTTCGTACGTAGGCGGGGAATTTCCACTGTGTACCTATGGCGCTTTGGTCGCGTTTGCCTGGCCGTTCGATAGTAAAAGGGGGTGGAAGGAATTAGTTCATGTAACTCCTGAAACTTGGTGGTGAGTTTGTGCAAGTCTGTATGGTTACCCACTTAACACTTTTTCTACTGTCAAACAGCAATATGTAGAATTGTTGG
The DNA here is from genome assembly GCA_905147175.2 of Nymphalis urticae. Taxonomy (NCBI): domain Eukaryota; kingdom Metazoa; phylum Arthropoda; class Insecta; order Lepidoptera; family Nymphalidae; genus Nymphalis; species Nymphalis urticae. Next base: position 876,483 of record LR990008.1, read on the forward strand.
ATTCCGGTTTGAAGTGATAGTGAGTCAGTAACTATAGGCACACAGTACATAACATATTAGTTCCAAAGGTTGGTGGTGCATTGGTGATGAACGGAATGGTTATTATTCCTTACATCGCCAATGTCAATGACCACATACCATAAGTAAGTTGGCTAATGACGTACCTATTTCATAAAAAAAATATTAAATAAAACGACAGCGGGCGATAAAAAAGGGTACACGAAAATGCACATTTTTAATCGTAGTAGAAACGCTCAATACACGAACGAAGTCGCGCGCACCAGTTAATTTAAAATATTTTTAATTCCAATAAATTCTATAAGCCTTTAACGTACAGATCCCTCGCCGAAGACTTAATAAAAAAAGTAGATTACACATCTAATCTCGTATAAGATTTCATTAATCGTGTTAAGTAAGATGACATCGAATGTATTCGCTATGCCGGATTAAAGTTATGATTGCAAAGTGCTGCCATTGTAAATGTATCGCTAAGCGTTTGACATCATCATGTTCTTTAAATATTATATTTTCTTAAGTCTGGTTTAAATAACAGCTTTGTATCAGCAATTTACTGGTGGTAAGGTTTGTGCGAGCTCGTCTGGGCAGGTACCACCCACTCATCAGATATTCTAACGCAAACAGCAGTATTGTTGTGTTCCGCTTTGAAGTGTGAGTGAGTAGTAATTAAAGGCATAAGGTACATAACATGTTAGTTCCCAAGGTTAGAGGTGCATTGGCGATGTAAGCAATGGCTAAAATTTCTTACAATGCCAATGTCAATGGGCATTAGTGGACCACTAATCATCAGGTGGCCCATATGCTCCTACCTATACTATAAAAAAAATTACAAAGTAATAATTCGGTTTATTCGTTTCATACGTTTCATTCTACTAAGGACTTTGTATTGCACAGATGCACAAGTTTTATAACACATAAAAAAGATTATTAAAAATTAAAATATAAACCGACTTTATAAGTAGCACATATTGAAAATTGGAAACAACTTAATTGGGTGTTAATTTCAATTGGGTGTCATATAATTTTTTAAATGTTTAAGTCAAAGAATACGTGACGAAGTGAACGTCGCTCCTCAGAAAGGTTTCACTTAAATAACCGAAAATAATTTGGCTTTGATTAGTGAAAATGTTTTTTTTGTTTTACTGCAGACGAAGCGTCATCTCAACGGTCGACAGAAATTTTAGACATACAATTTTGTATATAAAAGTTAGTCTATCGAGCTCAGTGGCGTACCATTGGAGAGGCCTATGTCCAGCAGTGGACGACAAAGAGTTGATAATGTATTTATGATATATAAAAAGTTAAAAACAAACAACTTTTATTTTCTTACTTCAAACATGCAAATAAATATATACATGAATACATTACTAGATATTTCATTATATTTCTAAAAATATCTTAAATGGAATATACCCACTTTTCTAAAGTTCAACAATCGGGACTAAATCATAGTATTAATATCTAGATGTAAATTATACTGCAAAAATAAATTGTACAGTTTTATTAAAGGCTATCAATTTATTTCTTAGTATTCATAAAACTCGATACTAAAACGAGCTGGTTATACATTTATAATTCGTATAAGTTCGTATCAAACTAAGTAGGTGAGATTCCGTATTACATTTGCGGCTTAATTTTCTTTCTATTTTAATATAAGCGTAAATGTTGTACTTTTTAACATGCAAACTTAATGAGTTACAAGTACAAGCTAAAAAAATAAAAATGGCTACCGAGCAAATCATGACCGTATTAAATAGTGGCAAGAATGAACCGAATAGTAAATCTGACTTAAAATCTATATCGAATCTATATATTTTACGAAATATTGTTTTCTGGTTTATAACTTGATATATTACAATATATCTGTTATTACACCTCTTTCGTCTTATCCTCCATTCTCTCACTATCTCTCTTTCCAACTTATAATGTGTTGTTTAAAAAAAAAAGACTTATTTAAAAATAGTCATACTTCACCACCGAAAACATTCGCATTACTTTCGTTTATTTACGAATTCGCGACTGAACACAAGAAACACCTATATTAATAATAATGAAGGTAATTAATGAATAATTAATCGAAACACTTATTAATATTGTACAAATATAACGATAAATTGAACAATTAAAGTAAAATTAAACAAAAAAGAAATTAAATAAGGTTGCGAAACTTAAGTCTGTGCCGGAACGATATTAAAAAAAAAAACGCTTGTCCCACTGCAGGTAAAAATATTAAGAATGATTAAAACGTCACATCACATGATTTAAAAACTTACTTTCTTAATAATAATACACGTAGAAACTGTAATAGTTGTCACGTGTTAATGTCAATAGGTCATTGGTCGGTGGCAGCCGATGACGCGATACTCGATCATTGAATGATGATTTTACAAAATATTATTTTCTTGTTTATTTTATATGAATAAACCAGTATGTATACTTTTAACTTATATTATTCGATTGTATATAATAAATTATAAATTTTTAATGTGCATTTGTTTTTTTTTTTATTTTGTATATTATAAAAATGTCTGTGTATAATTTATAATAAATATATAAAATAATTAAATGAATATATATAGTGATCGTTAGTTCATCCCACTTCGAAGTTATTCAATTGATTATATTGATTGCACATTTCGAACTAGAGAACCTTAAAAGCAAGTAATTAAAGAAATCCGTTTCTTTACACAATATTTTATTATCTCGCCTTTTAAGATTATACGACTAAATAAAACGCGCGAACATCTGTTTAAGCTTACAGTAATAAAATGTTTTTACAAAATGGCGCTCCCTAGATTAACTTATGAAGTAAAAAACGTACAATTTTATGGATGATAATAACTACTTTTGCTTAAACTAATTGCGTATTACGACTTTACTTGCATCTAACTTTAGAATATTCTTTACAACACTTTTTATTATTATTTTTATTTCTGGTTTTTTTTCGGTTCCTTAATTGAATATTTTACTCATTTCTCAAGGTTTCTTTTCTCAGATATTTCTATAGTCGTTTTGCAAATAATATATATGTACATATAAGTGGTAGGTGATCATTTATTTATTCACCCAAAAACGTTGGCGCTGTTACCTTGGGAACTAAGATATAATGTCCCTTGCGCCTGTTTTGCTGTTTGGCGGTAGAATATGTATCAAAATATGGTGGTACCCAGACGAGCAGAATAGCACTACCACCAAGAAAAATAATATATTTTAACATAATTATTATTAAATTATAAAGTAAACTTAGTATGTATAAAATATACTCAAGTAGTTCAATTTACATAACAAAACATCAAATAAACTGTTCTGTGTGTATTATTTCCCTACCCACACTACTAAACCGATGGAGTAAAATTGAATATGATAATAACATATAATTTTTGGTAGTCTATTTCCTAAAATGGCGTTAAGTGGTATCCATTTTACATATCAAGTCTAACATAAGTAAATTATGTTATTGATTTTCAATCGAAAGCCTTCCGAGTAGAGCCTTCCTACAAATATTCCGAGTCTTCTCTTCATTGTCATTTCATATTCAATAGATCAATTCCAATCTGGTAATATGTGTGTAAAAGAAGCCACGTACAAATGGAATGATTTCTAAAAAACAAATACATTTTCCCAAGCACCTTAGCAGGTCAATGATAAAAGCACCCGAAGGCAGAATCCTTAGATATTCAGAAATATCTCGCGTTCATACCAACGAGTGTTATCATGGTGACATTATCAGAAACCATAGATCACTGAATAGTCAGAGAGTACGAGAATATATTGTAGAAAAAAATCAGTTAATATTAATTTTTGGTAGCAGTGAACTGTTTAGCCTGTAGTGATAAGCGTTTGAGGCCTTGGTTTTCAATCCCAGGTCTTAATCGTCGTCGCCAACAAAATGTTGGCTATATGTCACTCCCGTGCCGCGGAAAATACGTAGTGCTATTGTTCCTGCGTCTGATCTTTGGCTTCGCTTGGCTAATCCTTCTTCTTCTCCAAACATTCCAGTATGAAGGATCAGCTTGATATAACGGTCGCAAGCAATTTAACATAGTTAATGGCTTCATTAGAAGCACTATGATATTTAAAGGAATGTTTTATGTTACTTCCAAATGCACAGTCTAAAAAAGATTATTCTTTGCCTATTTATAAAAAAATTAAAAAAAAAAAACAAATATGTTGACTTATGACTTTTTATGGATAAGGGTAAATATGTGTTTCGTTTAGATCTAGTTTTTTTTACTTTACCAGGGTAAAAAGCTATTTTATCTGTGCATATTAAATAACTATTTATTTTTAAGGGATATAACCCTTTCAACGTATCCTTGTTATCAGGACTAAGCCGAGATTGGAGAGAGCCTTTGATGACCCATTGCACTGATAGTGTTAGCCAGCTATTAGCTTATCCTTAGCCTCACAATTCATTATTTATATAGCATCATATAGCATGGAATCGCTTTTTATGTTATAGGTAAGTGGATGGACAAATGGGCCACCTATGTTAAGTAGTTACAACTGCCCATAGACATTGGGCGATGTAAGAAATTCCGATTCCTTACATCGCCAATGCGCATCCAACTTTGGGAACGAAGACGTTATAACCCTGGTACCTGTAGTTACTGAATGGGTACCCAGACGGGCTTGCACAAAGCTTTATACATACAAGTCTCGTGAAGATGTTTTATGTATCTATAACTAATATATATATCTCAAATAATATAATGTCAAAGTATTAATTTCGTTAGTACATAGTATAAGCATGAATCTTAATATATCAATCACCAACCAATATACTTAATTTTCTTAAACATATTTGACATAGTTAAATTTTAAAATATAAGCTTCACCATAATACAAAATATAGTTTCGCTTTGTGTGATAAACGACGATTATCTTTAAATGGATAAAGTTAGACGTTTGAGGGTGAGTTCTGGAGCTTATAGGGGTCGTTAGGTAAGCTTTAAAGATAAAGTGAAAATACGGGGTGGCAAGTTGAGACGGGTAGCAAGAGGAAATGTAGATATTTAAGTTATTAATAGATTATATGCTCGAAATAAAAATTGGTGGTAGGGCTTTATGCAAGCCCGCCTGGGCAGGTGTGATCCACTCATCACACAATCCAACTATACAGCAATGCTTAGTATTACTGTGTTCTGGTTTGAAGAGTAATTGAGCCAGTGCAAATACAGGCACATAAGAATTAACAGCTTAGTTCATAAATTTGGTGGAAGAAGAAGAAGTGCCAGTCTATGGGAAACATGCAGGTATCCTCAAGATATTTTCCATCGCTGCCGAGCGCGAGAAGAATAAACAAATCACAAATTAAAAAAGCAGCGGTGCTTTGAAATGCTATAAAAAAATACCTTGTTTTTTTTATTAAATAATAATGTCGAATGGATTTTTGTTGTATTTTATGTCATATCATTTGAACTAATTAATGAAGATCATAAAAACAATTGCATGTTACTAGCAACACAGATATTTTTTATGAAAATCAATTTCAAGTTTATTTCATTCGAATCATCTCGATATACCAAAGTACGATATAAGTAATAACGGTAATTGGCCGTAATTGCACAGGTAAAAAAGGTAAGTAGCCTTTGAGGCCCCCGTTGAAGAGAAGGCTTGGAACTTATTCCACCACGCTACCAATTTATATTCAGGCCCCATGTGTGGGTTGCCAGGTTTTAGGTAATTTTCAAATCATCGACAAAAGTGTTTAAGACGTGAAAGAGTAACAAACAAACGAAGAAACAAACTCGCTTTTGCATTTATGATATTAGTTAAGGTTGCCCGACACACGCTTTTCTCTATAAACACAGCCATTTAAATGTAGGATTAATGAAAAGACCGAACACAAAATTTGACGTCATCTCGCCAAGTCAAGGATCATTAAATTAACGATAGAACATACGTTTAACGTACTGGTTTTATATATTGGCGCGTTAAAATGGCGAACGTCACTTACAAATGCATTTGAACTTGGTTTTAACTGCTGGAGTTAACGCGTCATAAACCCTCGGTACCGTTGCTGCTGGTGCAAGTAAATGCGAAGCCAAAGCGAAGCGAATTAGCGACGATAGCACATACTGCGTTCATATATTATCAGTATATAATAATGATTAAAAACCCTCTAAGAGATACATTGACATATATATCACGTTTTGTACTGAAATTGCGACTTAAGTTTTGTGTTGTGCTATTTTTAGAATTGATTCAACACTTAATATCAAATCAAAGGTTTTTAAATAGTACAATTGATTATCACGCAAAGGATGATTGACAATGAGCGGTACGCTTTGTCTGAGTAGAAACGCCTATCACACTTGCAACTCAAGAGTGTAAGGGTCGTATGCTTAGTAACTGATAAGATAGAAATTCAATCCCTTCGATTTAAGTAACCGCCACACTAACGATAACATACTTCAAAATATATTATTCTACCTGTCTATAGGGTGATAGGTGACAATTATTCAAATTTTATATCTTTTAATTAGCATAGCTCTCGCTTTGCATATACAAAACAACCTTAAATAACCGTACAAACCTAGACGTCTTGTAAGTATTTACGCAAGTAACTGCAAGTTTATTATTTTATTTACAAAAAAAATAATTGTGCAGCGTAAATACTTTATAGGATAATAAAATTTATTACAGTTTTTACTAGCGGCTGTACATTCCTTTAATTATAGGGTTAATAGTCATAACTATGTTATTTATTTAACTTTAACTTAAATAAATTAATAATTTGATTTATTTTTAAACTGGCAATACCCGAGGTTTCGTTAGAGTGGAATACAGTTTGTTACGAAAATCCTTACATGTGCTATTTTAACGTACATTATGCCTACTTGAATTACACAGTCATATAAAATTTTAAATGATTTGAACCGACGAATTTCTAAAAAAAATTAGTTTGATATAACTAAGGCAAATAGCCATATTGAATTAAAAAGAGGCAGTTATTAAAATTAGGCAGACAGACTGACAAATCAGTTTTATTGGTGTTTAAATTACAGAAACGAAGATTTTATAACAAACTTATATGTACTAAATAATTTATTCAAAATACATATAGATTTTAATAATCTCCTTTAGTTTCTTTCTCGGTGCTAATAAAATATTATTTGCACTTTAAATGAATAGCAATTATTGATCTAAAATCAAATGACGGACCTTTTGATTCTAAGCCCTGTGTCAGAAACAGGATCAGAAACAGGATATTTACGAATTGCTTATCTTTGCGAAATGGCTGACTAAGCCTTTAATGGACATATAAATTAAAAATATTGACCATACCTTCCCACAAATGCAAAGGACAGGTGAATATCCCAACACTCCCCCATTTAAAAACAAAACAACTTCCCCAATTCACACGGAAATCAGTCGACGTAACGTTCAACCCTTAAGAAAAGTTCTCACAAAATACACGAAACAAATCATTCGAATATATACTTAATCATGTTAACTATAAGGTTAATATTCAATCATAGTTATATTTGTCTTAAAAGATGATACAATTTCAATTGATTATATAGATAAAATGAACCTTAATACAACGTGATAAGGTTTACATTATAAGATTATTTATTTTTGTCACGTTTCACCGAGTTCTGTGCACCTGTTTATTCAAATTAAAAATACTTTATCCTTATCCGTTTGTAAGACATTATTATTTATATTAAAATAATAACAGAAGTCTTCGAGTTTATTTAATTAATAAAATGTTATATAACTGTTCACACATTCATTAAGCACAAGAAAGGTTTAAATCAAATATGCGGAAAGTAATTATCTTTAAGGACTTGCCCAGATGACTTTTAAGAACAATTAATTATTGACCAACGTGACTTTTGACGTAAATAAAAATGGTTATAATTATATCTATGGTATATTCATTAGCAATTCGTGCTTATTACTAAAACTTGTTAGCAAGAAACTTATATTTACCATACACTTGTTTCATGGTGACCTAAGAGATAATCCTGGGTTATAATGTATTACGTAATGTTACTTAGTTGAGTTTTATCAAATTCCACCTAGAAAATTTAAAACACGACTATTTTTGTTTGATATGCAAAACGCGGATTAAAGTTTTAAATGAATAATATGAAGGCAAAATCTGAAAACTGCACAGCTATTCGGACTGAAACGAGCATATTAGCAAAGCAAATATATCTGTTATGATGCCATCTTGACCGATATATGCGATGGCGGCCATTTTTAAGGAAGACTAACTGGAACTAGACGCCAACGGCATTAGGTGCTTTCTGAGGCACGGGTGTATCAACAATTCTCGACATAAAAACCCAATTTTTATTATTGGGAATTTTCAACATAATATATGCGGCATTACTACTATTTATATAATAATTACTAAAAAAGTGAAACAGCTAATGCGTATAACACTAAAATAAGAGACATATACACACTTCACGTTGACCTATGACCCATGATATACGTTCATTCTAAAAGATTACACTAAAATCTATCGTCAATATATATAAAAACATACATCTAAAAATAACCAATTTTTATTATATAACCCCAAATTATTGACATGGGATTTTTTTCAGAAGTACAATTATAATAATTAAGCAATTAGTTCAATAAAATTTCAAGCATTCATTCTCCAAAGCACCTTCCCAGCACCTTCATTCTCGTCACTCGGTGACGGGAGAGCCATATCATTTTCCGTCCAGAGAAATGGAATTGCAATTCAACGGTGATAATATGTACAGTAACTACTTTAATTTTGATCTGTACATTTGATTTTGAATTTTATATGACGTAAATAAAACGGTTTTTACTAATATTTTGCGTTATCTAAATGTATAATACGTGATTCGGCACTTCGTGGAAGTGATAGTAGATAATATGATTGATATTCGAGATTCGAAATATCTGATTAATTTCGCATTTCCGCACAACGGCGTTGGTGGTGTAATGGTCAGCATAGTTGCCTTCCAAGCAGTTGATCCGGGTTCGATTCCCGGCCAACGCACGTTTATTTTACAATTTTTAAACTTTTATTTGTCGTCTTTATATATTTACAATATTATTTTTTTTAAAACAGAAAACCAAATCAAGTATTTTCTTCATATTATATAGAACAATATATATGCAGTGCAATATATTTGCAATGCCAACCTAAAAATTTCAATAAAATATTTAAAAAAGAAAATAATTGATTAAAAAGCTGCGATTTTTATATGGTTACTATTGTAAAGCTATAATTTATCCTTCACATCAAATGCTTACATACTTATACGTACTAAGTATATAATTATAATATCAACATTAATCAAAGCAATATGATATTTCAATATTTAATTCAACTCATCAAATAAAATGCTAATTTCCCATGTAGGTAGACCTACTTGTTACAATTTTATATTGAAATATACACCTTATGTCTATAACTGTAGAACACAATACAATATTAATCAACTTTCTTGTTTCTCGTGTGTTATATCGCCGCCAGGCTGTCTCCAAGCAGTGATAGCAATCATACGTGACTCGCTAATGCGAATTAAATACCTATTTACTACATAACTAACTTATAATCGTACAATTTATACGTATTTTTTTTTATTAATTACATAAAATATGGAATCAATTTATATAATATTCAATTCATAAACACTTTTTTTTGGAAATTCATTTTTTTTGCACCATTTAGAAATTGAGTAGTTTAAATGTAATGAATACAAAATATAATATCTAATAACAAGCGACATAATATTATTAATAGACAGTTATAATACTTAGGTAAATAAAATATAAAAATATCAGACAATGATTTTCCCACTGCTAGCCTTCTTCACTTCTAAGAAGATCTGGCTTACAACGCAAATTCAATTGGTGATGTTTCATAATTCTGACATAACTTGCCTCATGAGAAATTTCTTTAACATTAATTAATGGTATATTACTAACCCCTAATACATGTTATGTCTTCCTAGTTTAGGGTGCCAGGGTATCTAAGAATGGATGTTCAAAAACGATTTCAATAAAGATTTTTATTATTATATTATAAACGCAGATTAAACATTAGATAATTCAGATGTTTTTGAAATATCGATCATTGATTAAATAAGATCAATATGATCTCAAAATATTATAATATCTACAAACATCCAAGTTAACAAGTTACATCCAAGATAATTAAATAAAGTATATAATGTTTTTTGTATAATTAATTATGAGCATCATATAACGCTTATTTCGTATTTATCTGTAACAGATATACTGTGAGAATAGAAACGAGTCGTAATATGATACGTCAAAATTAATTTACGAAACACGCAGATTTTTTGCCTCGTATATCAGGAACAGCCTGTGAATATTTCACTGTGAAAATTCAGTTGTGCTTGCCCGGATTTGAACCCACGATCATCGGTTAAGATTCACGCGTTTTTATCACTGGGCTATCTTAGCTTCCCAGCCTCATATATAGTAACAGATAAAGTGTAGTAAAAGACGTGTCAATAACCCACTGCTGAGCAGGCCTCGTCTCCTATAGAAGAGGACCTCTTACCACTACGCACAAAATGCATTGTAAACACAAATTATGTTCTTAAAAAAGGATGAAGTTGTGTTGTGTTGAACTCGTGACCTTTTTTATATTATCGGTAGGCGAACGATCAATTGGGCACCTGATGGTAAGGGGTTACAAACGTTCAAAGACAGAATGTTATGTCCCTTGTGCCTGTAATTACACTGGCTCACTCACCCTTCAAACCGGAACACAACAATACCAAGTACTCCTCTTTGCGGTAGAAAATCTAATGAGTGGGTAGTACCTATGCAGACAAAGCCCTGCCACCAATGAAAAAAAAACCTAGGCTTTTTAATATTTCTTCACAGACTTTTGCGTCCGTGCCTTTTTGAGTTGTCTTTTTTATTATCATAGTTATTTATCTTTAATGAATCCGTTAATGCAATCAGTTGTGACCGTGACCTTAGATTAAGATCCACGATGTTTTATCCACTGGCTCATAAAAGCTCGGCTGACTTAGCATAGTTCAGTATAATTTCTAGGTATCCCCTGTTGACAAATAACACCTGTCATAAATTAATTATATCAGTTCCATCATCATAAACGTTCCCGTATCTTAAGAATTGTATCAAGAAAATTCCCAACTAATAAGAACGCACGTAATGCCTGGGAATACACAATCAATTAAGAGGTTACTCATCACTTCAATGAACTGTTATCAACGCCATGTGATGTACTTTGTGATACATTTAACCTCAATAGAGGAGATGCTGTTGACATTGAATCATTTCGCATCATATTTTATGGATATTGCGTTAAACAATGACGAGGCTGAAATACGTGTGATTGTTTAACGAGTGAAGCGGCATTGCTTCTTAATATTTGTACACAGTTACGTAGTATTATATATACATTTTTATATATATAATTTTATGTTAAAGATCAAATACCGGCTTTAGCCTTAATTATCACTGATTTTTATATGCTTATTTGTGTTTATAATTCATCTCGTGCTCGGCGGTGAAAGAAAATTTCTAGATGATGATTATGATGATGAACACTATAATGAATATCTTACATCGTCATTGTCTCCGCCAACAGTATTATGCCTCATCTGCTGAAGTTAACTGACGATTCAAATTGGAACAAAGCAATATAAAAAGGTGTTGTTTGGTAGTAAAATACTAACTATCGTTAGTGATACATGCGAATCATAAAATACATTAAAAAAATCTACAACAGTAAGTATTAAATATCTCTATAATATTTCAAAGATGACGATCTTTTGATTTGATTTAAAAAGCGTATAAAACAATATTATATAGGCATTTTAATGAGCAAAATCGTGCAAACCGCTAATTGTAATACAAATATAGCATTGTAAATATTTTACAAATTAGACTAGAATTGAATAGAATATTTACCAATAAGCGTAACAATTTTATCTCCTTAATCAATTTCCTAATACAATACGTATTAAATATCTCTATAATATTTACATATAAATTATGTTATTTATTAAATTACATAATAATTATGTTAAAATTAATATCAAATAATAATGTAAGGGCTTGAAAAGAAAAGTAACAGTCTGTATATATCCATGTTGGATCTATAATCGTATGTTCCACCATGTTTGTTGGTGCGAACCTGAAATCTCTATTCAACAGTTACAAATATTGTTTTAAGTAATGCTAATAAGACTAGCAAACTGAAAATTGTGGAATTGATTAAACTAATTTGTATTATAAGTTTTGGCATAAAGCTATTGTTTTGATTATCTCTACTGTTGGCCTATACATATCAACACTTTTATTATTCTGCTATATATTCACATTCAAATCTAAGAACAAGGAATTATTCTTCTTAAACAAATAATAAATTAGTTTTTCAAATAAGATCATAAGCACGTATTGTGAATGAAGTAATGATACTTTTCTTAGTGATTCATTTAAGAATTAAAACATCAAAATTGCAAACTCACCGTCGTGCTCTGGTAATAAAAATAACTCACACAAAATTGAAACTGACAGTACATTTAAATTAAGACCACACGTATTGGATCGCATGTCAGGTCCTTTGACGGGTGTAATTTAAAAAAACACCTCGAGGCAAACCTTCACACCGAGCCTAATTTGTGTTAATGCCTTCGAGATTTAGCTGTAAAATGTTTAAGGGGAAACCAAAGTCAATTTCATAATTGGACCACCATGATTTTTTGAGGCTTGTACAAAAGAATGTGATTATATTTATCATTAGGTACTCACGACGTTACTTTTTTGCATTGCTTGCATAAAATTATAAATAAACGTATCACTTGATGGCAAACAGAATTGAGATAAAAAAAAGGTTTATTATCAAATAGTCATCTGTTTTAAGCGCAGTTAGTCTTGAGACTTTTCTTCTTATATCCCTTATGCCTGTAATCACAGTATCCATCCATCTCCTTAGCTTTAACATATCAAGAGTTTATCCGTTTGGTAATATTACTATCAGTCTCTCTTACTCAGATCTGTACGATACGATAAGAACAAATATATTATTATAAAACATTTTCAATCCATACATTCTTAATTTATTGTAGTGTTATATTTTGGTTCCATTATTAAACTTTTTTTACTAATTATTCAGTAAGCGAATAAATTAAAACATTATTATATTAAATGATATAACATTTAAGCTACTACGTGGCTACTTATGAGGATAATAATCTTATTCAGTTTGCATTTACTTAATTTTCAATCATTCATACATAATGTACTAAACTGATACAATATTGATTTTTTAAAATAAATAAATGCTTATATTATATATTTAAAAACTTCATCAGTGTCAGATCTTTCACAACTACATGAAAGTCAATGAAAAATTTTACGGATACCTCAAAGGCCTTCGGTAAACTGAATCATAGAACGTTAATCCATGATTTATTTTTAAGTTTATTACGAAATACCTATTAATACAAAACTTATGTTAAGACAACAACTATAAAAGCACAAATACGCCAAAAACAGGCTAATCCGAGCTCCTAATAGAACATTCTAGCATTCTCCAAGGTCGTAATGTAAGACCTGTTTTGTTTAAGGTCTTTGTCACCATTTCGTTGATATAATTATTTGAAATCACACTACTAACGAAATATGTTTGTATGTAAATCAATAAATTGACACATATATGGTTAATTATGTAATATTAATAATATATAGTTATATACCTATTGATTGATTGATTGATTGATATACCTATTATTATTATTCATTTATTATATACCCAACAAATATAGTTATTTTATACTTTTTTGACTTTATATAACAATTATATATTATTGTTTTAAATATTAAATGCTGTTTTCCAAATTTATAATGTTTTAAAGTATAAGCATTTATTAAGACTTGAGTTTATTGTTTAAAGATTCATAATTAATAAAATTACGCATATTACTCTAACATACTTGTTAACAAATGTCATCAAATTTTATACTGTACTTCTAGTAGTGGCTTTAATTAATAATAATAATAATAATAATATCCTGGGACATTATTCACACACGGCCATCTGATCCCAAACTAAGCAGAGCTTGTACTATGGAAACCAGAAAACTGATATACAACATATACTACTTTTCTTTTGTAAATACATACTTATATAGATAATTACCCAGACTAAGGACAAACAGACATGTTCATGCACACAAATGCCTGTCCTGGGTGGGAATCGAACCCACAACCTTCGGCGTGGAAGGCAGGTATCTACCAACCACGCCAACCGGCTCGTCAATTAATTAGTTGCGCCTTAAACATTGGTTAATTATTATTCTGATACTGAGCGTCAATGATATTTAATTTTCCTCATTTTTTTTAAATTATATTATATTGAAATAATTGTTATTACAAATATTTCAGTTTTATTATATACATAGGGCACGTTCCTTCGCACAGGTAGAACTAAAAACTCGTATCTATGGCTATGACCTTGGTGAACTGCAACATGTTGCGGACTTTTCTTTAGAAGTATTAGAGATATTGAGATTCGATAAGTATTCATAAATTACGAGTGTAATAATTAACGAAAAAAATTAATATTAATAGACTTGAATTAAAAACACAAAACATACACACACGCACTCACACAGACTCATTCATTAGGTTCTCTGTTCTGTTCATCTGTTAATAGTTTTAATTTTTCTGTCTTCTTAGTGATTCATTACATGTTTAAAGTAATTGTGTAATCATATTTTGGTTTTAGTAACATATTATACTTAATATGAATAGGTAATTGTTGAATTACCAATTAAATAAATAAATGAAATGCTAGTATAATTACGGGCAAATACATATAGACAGAAGCGTTGGGTTACTTATTGTTATACTATCACCATCATCATCATCAACCCATGTCAGTCCACCGCTGGACAAAGGCATCTTCCACGCCACACCACAGAGCTCGATCTGCAGCTCTTCTACAACCCCTGTTTGGTGCCTTACGAAGAACATCATCCCAACTAGCTGCACGCCTTACACTTCGTGGTCTTCAAGAATCAATCAGCTACACCGCCATAATCTGAATCAATATATTTATTCAAATTTCGTTCTATATGTGTGTATCACTTTAATAATATAGACTCAAACAATGACTATTATTATCATAATAATAGTCTTCCTCAAGCCCATTCTGTCATATCTTCTTAGAATCATTAATATTATAGCACATCCATATACAATAAGACATATAATTACTATTTATATAATACAATTATATCGTACATATCTTGCCTTGATCTTATATATATTTAAATAGACCAGCAATGGTGAGGAATGGAGCACATTGTGAGGAGAAAAGACATTTTCTCAGAAGTGGGACATTTATGAACTGTTAATTAAAGAGCGTTATTACAAGTAAATAAATGGTAGAAAGAGGATATATATTCGGTTTCAATACAGAACGCGTACATCTCGCTGTCGCAGGTTAGTGGCGCATCAGGTGGGTATCCTAGTAGGTGGGCTGAAGTTAAAAGATACTTGTTCTATTTCATGCATTGACAAGCAATTGTGCTATCAATGATAAAAAGGTATTCAATAGCTCTCCTCGTTAGTTTATGTGATATATTTTAGGAATAATTTTAAAGATAGGTTCACGAGATCTCTTCTAAGAACCTTAGAAAATTTGAGGAATTTGATTCAGGAACAATATCTTGAAAATTTGATTTAAACTATTAAAAAAATAAATCAAAATACAATAAATAAAATGAAGTTATTTACATTCTATTAAATTAAAATTTTAAATATATAACAAAATATAAACACATAAATACCATATCTGATGTATAGCAGTAACGCAATTTCCTTTTCATCTCCTTTTAATATAATGACTTCATCCCATTTCATAGAATTGTTACAATTACAGTGAAAGTCATTTATATATCGTATGTTTGTCGAACCGTTAGTCACTCAAGACATCAGTAAGTCCATCACGTATGTGATACGGCCGAGCGATACTCAAATACATATTTAGAGCTTTGAAAATCCTAACAGTCATCATTCCAATGAAATTTTTCATGTCTTAAGAATTGTACGTGATACACATTCGTATGGATCGCTTATGATACGGAATGAGCAATATACTTGTAAATGATTCTTCAACTAATAATAAAAGAATCGCTAAGAACTTAACCCGCTAAGAACTTAAGCCGAGACGGCCCAGTGGTAAGAACGCGTGAATCTTAACCGATGATCGTGGGTTCAAACCCGGGCAAGCACCACTGAATTTTCATGTGCTTAATTTGTGATTATAATTCATCTCGTGCTTTACGGTGAAGGAAAACATCGTGAGGAAACCTGCATGTGTCTAATTTCACTGAAATTCTGCCACATGTGAATTCCACCAACCCGCATTGGAGCAGCGTGGTGGAATAAGCTCCAAACCTTCTCCTCAAAAAGAGGAGAGGAGGCCTATAGCCCAGCAGTGGGACTTTCACAGGCTGTTACAGATAAGAACTTAACTAGTAAGCTAAATATACCAGTCACAGGTAACCTCTCTCTTCCATAACTTAAGTAGGCAATAAAGGTAAAATTATTATAAAATTAAATAAAAATGACATTGTACGACTGAGTGGGATTCGTATTGAAGCTACATGTTGGAATTCCAAACCTTCTCCTAAAAAGGAGAGGAGGCCTCAGCCCAGCAGTTGGACATTTACTTATCATAGTATTTAATTAAATTATAGGATATACGATTGTGATATCCACCTCAATTTCATGTTTGAAATAGATTTCCTTACGGCTTAAATTAAGTAAGTAGCAGCTCGTAAATGTACCACTGGAAAAATGCATCCCATTCTCTCGATAAGAAGATGTTGAGCTAATCCACAACGCTGCACCAGTGCGAGTTGGTGTATACAAATATATCGATATTTCTTTTGACACGTGCAACCCGTACAGGTTATCTGCTTATCACTATGTTTTCATTCAGCACCAATCAAGGGAAAATATTTTTTTATTAATAAATACAATGACGCACTAAAAATTAAGTGCCAAAGACAAATGTCAAATTACATTCAATATATAAGCGTTAGACTTGATTATATTGATTGTCAACAATCAAATCTATCGCTCGTTCGGAAAATATAAATAATTGAGACCTGACAAGAACCGGCGGAAGAAACAACGGGATATTTGTTTTTATTTCAAATTTAATAGTAATAGGTTTCTTATAATAATAAAATTATATTTGTTTAGTTCTGTAATATCCTTTAGCACACAAACGTTCTTTAACGATTCTTTATAATTTTACATTTGATTTTTTTTTATCGTTTATGTGATCCTGTAAAAGCGTGTACATTCTCTAATACAAGAGTTACTAACCCTGTGGAATTGGTTACTAAAATTAGTTAAAATTATATATTTGTTCCTAGTTCTACTAGTAGATGTATCCTTTTTTGAGGAGAAAGGTTGGAGCCAATTCCACCACGCTGCTTCAATGGTGGAATACACATGTGGGAGAATTTCAGTAAAAATTAGACACATGCAGATTTCCGCACGATGTTTTCCTTCGCCGTAAAGTACGAGATGAATTATTATCCCAAATTAAGCACATGAAAATTCAGTGGTGCTTGCCCAAATTGCCCAGGTTTGAATCCACAATCATCGGTTAAGATTCGCGCATCCTAACCACTGGTTAGAACCATCTCGGAAATAATCAAATTACCTTTCGAAAAAGACTAACAAAATAACAGTATTAGCTCATACAAAATCACCGGTACGTAACTAACCTCCTCAAACCACACATCAAATTCTTCAAACAAACCGCCCGACAATAGAATACAAGATGTGAATATAAACGCATTATTGTTTGGTAAATGTCGTTTAGTATTTGATTCACGAATGGGGCCTGAATGAGAAATAATCGATGTTTTATTGCATGTGACAGCTGTAAACAAATATCTAGGTTAAATTGTTGTATGACAAATTGTAAATTAAAATCATTTGTGAGCTGACCCTTTGATTTGATGTAACACCTTATATTCAATAATAATTGATTGGAAACCTTCAATATATTGTAGTTACTCAGATTCTATTACAGTAACAGCCTGTGAATCTTAAACTGCTGGGCTAAGGCCTCCTCTCCCTTTTTGAGGAGAAGGCTTGGAGCTTATTCCTCCACATTGCTCCAACGCGGGTTGGTGGAATACACATGTGGCAGAATTTCAGTGATATTCGACATATGCAGGTTTCCTCACGATGTTTTATTTCACCGTCAAGCAAGGGATGAATTATAATAAAAAATTAAGCAGATGAAAACAGATTCTATTAAACTATGATAATATTCTTCTCCTGTTTATTCATTTGCTCGCTTTGTAATTAATTATATATGTGGAAACTTTATTTGTCGGTGTCTTAATTTAATGTTTCGTTTTAAAAATTAATTTCCTTGTACTGTTTGTTGCCTAAATACCCGCAATGTTTCAAATCGATACGACATTTAGAAGTAGGTACTTATTGACTTCCTAGATTTATTCTTACAAGTGTATACAGACTATTAGTAACATACAAGATCATCCAAGTAAAACTGAGTTATCCCAGTGCTTATAACAAGTGATTTTTAATAGAAATTTGTGGGCTTAAGACTAGGTGATACCACAAATCACGCTCAGGTAAATTGGTTAAAGGTATTAATGAGGTGCACCCACGTTAAAATCTTTTCTCAAAGTACAGTTCAATTACAAAACAAAATTTAACAATCCAAATCTTCAACTTTAAAGTTTACAGTTTTTAATGCTTTAATAATAAATTACTCATTCACCGCAGAATACGATTGTCAAATATCAAAAAGTGATATGCGAATTTGATTATAATAATTATAACATTTACTGGATATATGCATCAAAATAGCGTATCACCGTGAATCGTTTCTCATCCAGTTGGATACGAAGTGAGATTTTTAAAATGATTTATTATTTACAGCGATTAATCATTTCTCCGGCCAGACCTGTTGCGTAAGCGCATCAAATATAGTCCGATCAAAAATCGTATATTTTGTATTGGAATAACCATAGATCAGAAATTGTTGTAGAAATGGCATGTGTAAATATAGATGATTTTGAAAAAAAAACATCCGTTTGCAAACTTTCTTATATAAGAAAGATAAAATAAAGTTAATAAGATGTAATCTTAAATATTACTAGCGTATTTTTTTTCGTAATATTTTGTTAAAAATTATGTCGAGTTTAACATATGTTTGTAATGCTAGCATTTCATCTTAATTCTATTACGACTTCTTCAAAAATATTCATAGGTATTTGAATTCAATAATATATGATAACAACATTACAAATGTGTGAGTTTTGAGATCAGAATGTGAGAGAAAGAAAGAGAAAAGAAGATTTTAAATTATGATAAAAATTTATAGCTGTTTTGTGGTACCGCCTCATAAATATACGTCGTATTTATAGTTATATCAAGTTACTTTATGTTAGAGATAAATCGCCGCAGAATTTAATCGTTTCATCTTTTTTTGTCGCTGCGAGCATATTTTATAGCCTAGCAAGTCATTATGCAAAATCTTCAATACATAATTTTTAATTTATTATATTAAAGTGACTAAAACAGTTGCTGAACATCTCACTGCTGGGCAAAAGCCTCCTTTACGTTTATGGTGGAGGTTAGGAGTATATACAAAGATTCCATGGTACAGGTTTTTAGAAAAGTATTTGATATACATTTGACCAAATTTTATCTCACAGATAAACGTTTCCTCATGATGACCTTACTGCGCTGAGCACGTATTCATCAGAGCTTGTCCGGATTTGGACTCGCTAACAACTGAGTTAACTTTTAACTAGATATCAAATTACCTATAATTTAATTTAAAGGAAGGAATGGTAATTATTCTTAATTTATTATATTTATTCCATAATTGAAAATCGAATTCCAATTTATTTATGTACATAACACTATTTTAATACTCATTATACAATTATACACTATGATTAGTTTACTAGAGGAATTACTATCAAAACTATTCCCTGCAAGGAATGGCTTGAATGTTGTAATGCTGAATATCTCCCACCGGTATTCCCTGTAACTTGGAGTATATCGGCTACAATAATGCCTCTATATTTGTTCAGTACACATTTACTTAGAACATAAAGTATTATATATTATTAATCAAACATAATCAATTAATAATATAACTTAAAATTAATTTCATTTGAAAAAGACGTCAATGCATTTATAAATTTATACCTTATTTTTATAAATGTTTGATGCCATTTCTATACCTCAGCTCTATGGTTATAGGTACAAGAATAGCACACAATTGTATCCTTAAGCATGTGGTCGTCACGTGGCATTCCTTGAACCGGGAAGCGAATACAGTATGAAAATAAAATATAGTACTTCCTACGACTTGGAATATTTTTTTATCAAGGCGTATTATAATAGTCAAAGTATACTTTATACAAGCAATTTTTTACTTTGCAAGATTATCTGTGTTATAAAGAGGTAAAGTTTGTAAATTTATACGTAGGACGTAATCTCGGAGGCTACTCCCTCGATTCCAAAAATTCTTATATCGTTTAATCTTATTCTTATAAAATATAAGGGCATTTTGTGGAAACAAATTTTTCCCCATAAATCCTTTTATATGAAACATTCGGTCGAACGTTATCTTAACGGTACAGTTACATATAGAAATGCTTTCTTATAACACCGTGAGGAAACCTGCATGATACAGAAACCCCGAATAACTTTTTATCGTACTGGGGTTTGAACCTAGGACCTCAGAACTGGGTCCTCATATCTAGCCACTATACCGACGAGGCAGTCAAATGCAGACAATGTCACATTATTAGCATCTCGGAAATACCAGCTTGGAGTATTTAAAATGAGTACACATGTGTTGTTTTGCTAGTATAGCGATATATAATCGATTCTATATTATCGATATCGATGTTTTAATTTTATGCTATACAGGGTACATGCAAATATATAATATATTCATATTGTTATGATATTTCTTAAGGGAAACTACTTTGGGCGCGATGAAAGTATAATTTCAAGGTCAAATTTGTGATCAACGATTTATACGTAATGTTTCTATATACGATTCTGTCGCAAAAATAACTAATTCACTATGTTATGTGCAATACGCACGCACTATATATAATATATTAATTCATATTTAAAAGTGAAGATATATAACAGCAATACGCACTGTATTGATGTATTTGTGTTTGTAGTATTGCTCTTTGAGTCGTTTCCATACAGACAATCCAGCAAAAAGCACTTATATAATTAATAATTATTTAATAATTTATTTGATAACTTTATGTATTTAATTCATAAAAAATAGCGAATTAAACTCTCATTATAAGCGTCATCGAAATAATAATATTCCAATAGATGAATGCTCTTGTGAAACATCGACACTTTTAACTTAATTTCGATAAATGCAGCCTTGCATAAGTACAACACTATAATACGAACGTCAGAGGGATGTCCGTTTACAAACAAATACAAATATTTAGGATGACAGCGAGCCAACAACATCAATGTCTCCTGTAAACATTACCGCTATAAGAATTTCATTTATATTAGTTTTTTACAGAATTATTTACAATAAAGCCTTCAATATATACAAATAAAATATATTAATAATAACTGTACAAATCGTGACCTGATCGTGATATCGTGATGATGATATTTATGTTAATTTTATTAAAATTCACATTGAATGGTTACTGGATCGCCTGATAAATTTCTTTTCTTCTCAGTACAATCTCCAATACGAACAAGTGGTATTCTTGACTATTCACAAGTACTTGTATAATTCTATTTCAATTACAATACTTTAATTTGATTGATGACATTTTGTTTGTATCTCACAGATTAAAAATAAATCGAAATTAAAATATTCTTTATTCAACATAACCTATGAATCATATACATAATTAAATCGAATATACATTTACCATTGGTTTTTGATTTATAATCAATAACTCTTTAAATGTTTATTTAATCTGTACAATGTGCATATTATTTAATGATAATTATATAGAACTGATAATGACAAGATGTGTTAATTAGAACGTCTCATTATGTAAACGATGATATCAGACACGCAGGTAATCGCACTTGCGATCTTTACCGAGAAATTTATAAGGAAATTAGACGATCAATTTTCTGTACAAGTGTTTTAACTGAAATAACCGCGACATTAATGATATGTTAAATTAATTTATTACGTTATACATTTATCATAATAATAATGTTACTGATTTTTTTTTACAAAAAAACCGAATAACTTTATATAGGCCCGACCTGGGGTTTGAACCCGCGACCTCGGGATCTGCGGCCTTATAACCTCTAGATTAGACAAACAAAAAAATCAAAGTACGTATATACGATACGATTCTATTTTTATTATTTACATTGTATGTAGTTATCGTTAACAATTCGCAACCAGAAATCTCGCAATGTAAACTATGATATCATTCTACAAAACAATATCGTCCTTCCAATACTGAGAAATCGTGGGGAAAACCAAGGGAACGAGGTTTAGTAGTTTTTGGAACAGCAGTGCTATAAACTTCATTACTCAACCGTGAAACGTTGATTGACTTATGGTGATATACTATTTTGATGTTTGTATTCTTGAAATGTTATAATTATTATGATCAATATCGCATATCACTTTTTGAAATTTCACGACCGATTTCTCCAAGTTTAGTTGCCGTCTGTATTATATTCTATTTTTATTTGCAAATTCTTTGTTTTACTTACTTTCAATATAAACTGTTGACATAACTATTGTCTATTTAAAAAAAGCGGATATCTCTCTCAAAATCTCTTTCCTTTATTGGCCTATCAGTTGCTCGTTTTTCTTCCAAAACCTTACAAAGACTTAATAAAAATCCGAGTGGGTTTTGAATGGGAAATCCCTGAGAAAATCATATAACATCTGCTTCACATATTTCGACCTTGTTACATATTTATTTCGTAACAAATGTACGCACAGATGTTCACTAAAACATAAAAACATGTATGACTAAAATCATTTACTTGTTGGTAATGCTTTGTGCATGGTAGGTACCACCTACTCATCATATATCTTACCACCAAACAGCAATACTTAGTATTGTTGCGTTCTGGTTTGAAGAGTGAGCTTGTCAGGAGCTCAGGCACAAGAAACATAACATCATAGTAAGGTATGTGACGCATTGGCGAAGTAAGAAATGCAACGTGGTAGAAACAGCTTGAATAGTTATAAAGTATAATATATATCTCGAATACTAATTATTACTAACTCAATTAACGTTTCTGCCCGCGAAGATTGTAGCTGTTTACATAGTCTATAATCTTTCTCGCTAAAAACTAATTAGCGTTAAATGTTTTTTTTTTTCAAATCGGACAACAGTCCGTTCAAACAAAACGACGTAATTCAGAATCTAAAGTATAAGCTAGCCACTATTCTAAAACTGTCTATAGAACAATAAACCTTGTCTAAATATAGAAATTGTATCATAAAGACAAAGGCAAGCTGCTTCAAAGCCCATGAAAATAAATAGGTCGCCTTGAAAGTCAATGTAAGGATGCAATATAGAAACGGTTATGTAATAGGTATCATACCACCATTGCTTACCTCATAAAAATAAAGTTTTCGTAAAATGGGTGCACAAACAATTAGTGTTTTTGATTTAATTGTAACAAAAAGCAATGAAAACTTCATGTATATATGACGTGATCATATCCTAATAAAAGAAAAGTCCCGATAGATTGTGATAATTGATGAAAAAGGGGTAAACTTTTTCGCTTTTCTAAAAAATATAGAAAAAACTAGTGAAGGAAATACTACTTAAAATCAAATAAAGTTAAATAGTAATTTTCATAAGCCAGGATGAGAGAGCCATTGTAATTCCACACATAATTTCTAAAGTGTTTATAACATTCCCAATAAAGAGTATATTTTTCTTAAATTTCTAATGTATTATATGATAACTCCCAACCACTAAGTATCATCCCATATCATATGTCATATGTCTTCCCATAGCAAATATATAAAAAAAACAATAGTGCAGTTTTAATATATTTTTAATATAATAGCAAAGCTAAGGTTGGCTACAATGCCATCTAGCGGCGAATTGTAAAAATTGAATAGCATAAAAAATCTTCATCATAAAAAATACAATTATGTAAAACTCTAACAGAAACCAACATCCATTTTTATACATATATAAATGATATATAAATTCTACGTAAAATGTACTTAATGAACACATGGACAAATTCTTCCTGTTTGTTTAAAAATAGGTTTATAAATTTCTCAAACAGCGTTAAATAATAAAAACAAAAAGTTAACAAGAATCATATTACTTTACTGAATGAAAAACACCCCTCAGTGGGAGAGCAATTTGTCACTAAGGCCGACACAAACACATGGACAGCTTCAGATAATTCTATTTGTGTTAAATTTATTCAAACATATTCTTTCGATGTTTGTTTAACACCACGATTCCAAACCCTTGTCAATGTTACGGATATTCATTCAAAATATTTGACTAAACGAGTTGATTTTTTCTTGATTAAAATTATTATACAAAGAAACACAGATATATAAATACAATAAAAAATAAACAGATAAAAATATGCAAATTATAAAATTTAAAACTACTAGCATTCTTTCTATTTCAATATTTATTTATTTCTATTTTAAATAGGTAATGAGCAAATGAGCCACCTGAGGGTAAGTGATCACTACCGCCAAGACTGACCAAGGCACTATAAGAAATATTGACCAACCCTTACATTATCACCAAAGAGTAACGAGTCTTGATAACTAAGAAGTTATCCCTAGTGTCTGTAACACTGGCTCACTCTCCTTTCAAACCGGAATATTAGGCGATAGAACCAAGTTAGTGTTTAAATAAATGGGCTTATTCCAAAATACACAATTTTCATTTTTATGTTTATCTAAATATGAATATGTGATACTACTATTATGATGATATATGAGCCGAGATGGGCTAGTGGTTAGAACGCATGAGTCTAAACCGATGATCGTGGGTTCAAACCCGGACAATCACCACTGAATTTTCATGCCTAATTTGTGTTTATAATTCATCTTGTGCTTGACGGTGAAGGAAAACATCGTGAGGAAACCTGCATGTGTCTAATTACATTGAAATTCTGCCACATATGTATTCAATTAACCGGCATTGGAGCAACTTGGTGGAATAAGCTACAAACCTTCTCCTAAAAAAGGAGAGGAGGCCTTAGCCCAGCAGTGAGACATTGAAAGGCTGAATATTATAATTTGATGAAATGTTTCACATAATGAAGTAGCACGTTTTCATCAAAGTATCGCTTGAATGAAAAAAGATTAACAGATTTCCCAATTCAATAATGATTTAAATTTTAATAACGTTATTGAAGTTCGATATATCAATTAATACTTATATAAGAACGATTCAAATCTCTTATTAAATTTTGCTGGTGGGGCTAGGGCTTTGTGCAAGCTCGTTTGGGTACGTACCACCTACTCATCAGATAGTCTACCGCAAAACAGCAGTACTTGGTATTGTTGTGTTCCGATTTGAATGTTGAGTGAGCCAGTGTAATTACAGGCACAAGGGACATACAATCTTAGGTCCCAAGGTTGGTGGCGCATTGGCGATGTAAGCGATTGTTAACATTTCTTACAATGCCAATGTCTAAGGGCGTTGGTGACCAATTACCATCAGGTGGCCCATATGCTTGCCCACCTTCCTATTCTATAAAAAAAAGTATATTGATACGAAAATACAGACATATTCTATTAATAGTTAATGTTATATCACATATAATGAACCGTGTCAAATCGTATCCCGCCAAAAAATATCGGTCAGACGGGCGGGAAATGCAAAATATTATATAATTGCAACGAATTTTACAATCAAAACATTTCACGTATCATATAACTACGGAAATAGTGCCTAATTCTCAACATCGCTGTTCAAATATGAACCTTAATGTTATGTCATTGAATTGAATTTGATTCGTCGATGTCTGACAGGGGTGCGCTCGTTGTTCTGAATGCTCGCGGCCCACTTTCGCCGTATCCGCTCGAAATGGGAGCGATCGCTTGTTATTATTCGCTTAACGGGATTTTCGGCAATAGACAGGAGCTGAAGTCTAACTTTAGAAATTGTCCATTGCTGAAAATCGAAAACGATGAATTAAACAGGTTTACAAGATATCGGTTATATATAAACACACATATTATGTATAAGCTTAAATTCAAGTAAATCGAAAAAAAGTGAAAAAAAATGGTGATGGAAACTCTACCACCACACTGCTCCAAAGCGTGTTGTTGATGTATTTATGTATGTTTGTTGGTGGAATTGGTTCGGAGTACACCCAAACTTTCAAACTACTATAAACTACAAAGAATTTCTCGACAGAAAACCCGAATATTTATTTATAGACCCATAGTTGTATCCCAGGTCTGTAGCCTTACAAAGTAGCCTAGACCAATAAAATTAAGATGAGTCACACATTAACCCAAACACATACATAAATATATAATTTAGTCCTAACATCAAAACAACTATAGTATAAATATGACCTACACCGGTCAAGCCGTTTAAATGTTACGCGAGCACTAACATACGGTTTGTTACGTTTATATATATTATAAACATTAACAATTTAAAATTGACAGCCTTACTTATAAGCGTTGCGGGTGATTAGCTAAACAATGCTGTGTCTTCTTCTTTCGAATGACAAATCAATAATGAGAGAAAGAGACGTTATCAGTGTTTAAGTGTTCAATAATTCAATTTAAAACATTCTGGATATCTCCACTTTTTCATATCGATTCCGAGAATCCTATAACAGGGAGCGCCGAGTTTCAAAGACAAACATACGTGCCGAATTTCATGGAAGCTGTCTTATTCCTGAGATAGATGACTATTGACTGAGGGTGAACATTGGGCCACGATGGCCCAGTGGTTAGAACGCGTAAATCTTGACCAAACGTTGCAGGTACAAACCCGGGCAAGCACCAAGTGCTAGTTTGAATTTGTTATTCATCTCGAACCCAGCGGTCTCAAAGGAAAACAGCGTCACA
Organism: Nymphalis urticae; assembly: GCA_905147175.2. Classification (NCBI taxonomy): domain Eukaryota; kingdom Metazoa; phylum Arthropoda; class Insecta; order Lepidoptera; family Nymphalidae; genus Nymphalis; species Nymphalis urticae. Next base: position 903,595 of record LR990008.1, read on the forward strand.
ACGCCTTCATATTTCGAATGTAATTCTGTGATATATATGTACATCTACTGAAAGAGCTGTCGAACCTCCCCATTAAGGAAGGAAAAGCCTTAGGCCCAAATATAAGATTTTTCTTTTCATGAAATTTATACATAACTTTTTACTAATATCAATAAAATAAACAGATGTACTGTATAATAAAAAGTCATAAGCATTTTATTACTTAAAAGGGTCATAAAATCGCCCTTAAACAAATGATAAATTTTATGCCTTTTTTCCGTCTGACCTCAAAGTGCAATTTTGACCAATATATCAATCTGACATTGACGGTACCTTGCGACGGTCGCGAGTGGCCGTCGTTGAGGCCACGGTATATAGGTCAAGCCCGATAACTGATTGTGGAGAGAGGAGTGCTGAGATTCACTTGTATTATGATATATTGTTTTTAAATAGCCTACGTGTACCGTGTACCGTGTACCGTTAGCCCAGTTCGTGTAATGTAAATCTAAACAACAGTAACACACGTCCAATTAATACTAGAAACAAAAATAAAATCACCGTAATAAAAGTTCTTAAATCGTTTTTAGTGGAAAATATGTACGAAATTTTAATATTTCGCAGTCTATACTTGATCTACCGCTTTAATTAGTTATTAAAGATAATCTTTTTAATAAAGCCAATTACACTGTTTTTGAATATATATCTGACAAAAATGCAAGGATTTAACAATAATAATAATATCTTTATTTTACAGGCAACAGGACCCATATTTTTTGGTACATGATGAACATAACATTAGATAGAATACATTAATAATTAGAATCACAATCACAAAATAATAATAATTAAAATATATAAGAATTAAAAAAGAGCTAATAATATGACATAAAAAAGAGCAATTAATACATATGTTGATATAAATAAAATAGGAAATGAAAACAGGAAATTACATTGAACGTGTATGAGGCACATGAACCAGAATATTACATAGTCTTCTGGATCATCCGCCTCATCATAATTCATAACACTTGCAATCATAACTTAATGATCGTTGTTATTGTTGTTATATATTGAATAAATTATTTTGATCTTGATTGCTGGATCTAATGAAGAAATTAAATTATATTTTGTGATTTATACAGATATTTTTTTTAAATAGTTAAATAGCAATGCTTGACGAAAGTACTTGTAATAGTCTATTTGAATTTGATTTGATTTGAAACATAATGATATACGATAAGTTGACAGTGGGTTAAAATTTATTTTGATTGCTTTGTGTTTCGATTACGCTAAGATTAAATTCCATCTAGTTTTGAGTTTCGCTTAATTTCGCGAAACCAGAAACGGTTATGGGATGGGTTTATTAAGCTTTATCACTTTCATCATCGAAAGTGGGACAAATCTTTAAGTTTGAAATGCTATAGCCATGTTAAGTACGTACTATGTGATTTTGATTATTATTACTGCTATTCGCCCAGTGGGATATCTAAATGTAATGAAATATTATTTTAAATGAATAAATTTAGGATTGTTTATGTATGTATGTATGTTTTTATATTATTCAGCCTTTCTTGTCTCCACAGATGTATTGCCCGTACCTGTTGTATATATTTCTATTATTTCATCGAGTTTGACAGTTTGTGGCTGCATGTTCTATTGCCAGGCAGCATCACAATTAAACTTTTATTAGCACTGTCATATTTTACTTACCTTGACTTGACTTGACTGCGTCGTTGGCCGCTAGCCACTATGAGCATAACCGCAGACCCTGTGTTCAAATCCCGGTTCGGGGCAATGAGGCGATTGCCGGATTTGTTTCTCCAGAAATTCTCGGTTGCACGTAAATTTGCTCTGCTCTTTCCGTCCTTTTCCCGAACCAACGGAAGAAGGGAATAGATGAATTAGAATTTCATATGACATTCCAGATGCCAGAGTAAGCTAGAAGTATTATATTTTATAGAACGTCAGTACTCGATATAAATAGTTGCATAAAGTTTAATAATAACAAAAGGCAAGCGCACTCGACTATTCAACTATACGGATAATAACAATTAGTAGCGCGCCCTTCACCTAACCGCTTTTGCTAAAATAACACCATTGTGGACCTACCCTAACACATATTTAGGGTGACCATTTTAATGATACAAATTGTTCTCTTTAAAAAGTAATCTATGCCTGTTTTAAATATTATTAATTTTCTTTTGCTCCTGTACTTAACCAATTATAGATGAGATGTTTTTAAAAGAGTCTTTTTTAAGGCAATGAAAGCATCGACAGTTACACGTTGTGTGGGATTCTTACGCACTAAAAACACTTCACACTAAAAGCACAACGCTGGCCACCCTCGGCACCAAGGGATCGCATCCAACGCATCCAGCTCAGTTATTCTTTTAGGTATATTTAAAAATCAAAGAAAAAAATTTGTTTCAATTTTCAGTGTAATATCTATATGTACAAAATTATGTTTGAAGCGCATTCATTATTTATTATAATATGCAACATGCATGGTCACCCTTAATAAGGAATATCCTTTATTGTAATAGCCCTTTCCAACAAGGACAGCACCTGGCGCTCGCGTGCCCTTTTTCAATTTTTTTCAATACGGATTTTATAAAATGTATTGTATTAAATATTTTGTTATTTTTTTTTCTGGGTATTAAGATTATTCTGATGACCTATTGTCATTAAATAAACAACATTAATATATACTTTAATTCTATGGCGTAAGACTATAAGTTGTTATTTGTTGGTTTCTAATCGCGAGAACATTGCAATGTTTTGATAAGAGCCGAGATAGGCATGAGGCTAAAGCACGTGATAATTAGACGAAGACTGCGAGTTCAAGGCCGGCCAAATACCGAAGAATTCTTATTATTGTTTAATTTGTGTCTACAATTCATCTCGTGCTTGTATGATTTTTTTATAGTATAGGTATATGGACGGCAAATGGGCCACCAGATGGTAAGTGCTCATTAATGCTCATAGACATTGCCATTGTAAGAAATATTAACCATCACCAATGCGCCACCAACCTTGAGAACCTTGTTATGTCCCTGGTGCCTGTAATTACACTGGCTCACCCACCCTTCAAACCGGAACACAACAATAACAAGTACTGCAGTTTCGCGGTAGAATAGTTTTTAGTTATACTGATTGTTTATTTTTACTTGTTTTTTTTTACTTACACTGATTTAATATTTGATCTTATAATAAAAAAAACCCGAAGACAAATTCATGTTTGCTACTAAGTGAAGTCCATTGATAGTAACAGTAAAAACAATGCACCGCCAACCATGAGATCCTTAATGAATCTTGTCTTGTCTTATTTTAAACTGGTTCACCGTTTAGTCCGGTACATAACAAAATATGACTGCATAGCTTTAGAATAACAAGTAAGTAGTACCCACCCAGGTGGACCTGCTCAAAGCCCTACAACGAATATACAATTCCCGGCTTTAATTAAAACGTGTTCAAATACTATTCTATATTTAAAAGTTTTTGCCTGATTCAAGTTTTCGGCTGATTCAATCACGGCTGAATAGATTTGGATGAAATCTCTCTCATCGGTCGTTCGCTCTTGACAGAGTGGTCGTGGTTGACGATGAAGCATCGTTTTTAGCTAATGTAGCCCCCGCTATGTGTCTCCATTTGATGCGGTCTTCAGCATCACTAGAACATTGGACTATGGAGGTCTTGGATGAAACATGGCACACATATAGTCACATGGATAGAAAACTTTTTATCCCGGAAAATGCCATGGCTTTGTGACCAATTTATGTTAACAAAACTCTTCGTACTATTTAATACACTAATTTTAATTGAATAACAAACGTACCAACATTACGTAATTCTATAATATGTTTCACAAAAGCCAGCGTATGACCGTTGACTTGCCTGATATTGGGCATTGACACGGTCTGGGATGTAGCTTGCCTAGAAGAAACCTGTTTACTCTGGTTTTGAAGACGAATACTCTAAACGAAAGAACGATACTTACGTTTCAAAGTTTATTTGTTTAATCGATTGCGAATCACTACGACAGTGTTTATACAAAAACAATCAAATTTCAAATCTTTCGTTGCCACGAAATTAATACCATCGTTAATTAAACTTTCGCATTTTGTAAATAAACATGTCGAAAGCAACTTGTTTCAATTGGCAATGTTATAAAATTCGAATCGATTTGATTGCCAATATTTTACACGTTTCTTTTAACGCCACAATTCAACAATGAGTAATAATTTTACGGATGAATACATTGAAATACTATATTGGAGAGTTATATGTAAACATTATACATATATATAAATATTAGAATCTTATCTTTTATTAATTTTACATTACTTACCGTAAGAGTTAGTAATTCAATATATGTTTAAGCTAATTCCGTAATCTTATTTCGGTTTTAGTTACATGTCATATAATACTTAATATAATAAGGTATGTATGTTAACTGTCAGGTAAACAAATAAATAAATACACCTATATATAATAAATAGATAAACTTAAAAAGTAAAACCTTATCTATATACGCTACACCGTTATACATAAATAAATTTTATTAACAATATAAGACCTACACTACGAAATAAAACTTTACTCATATATATATTATTACTAGTAATTTCACATACTATTATTTAAAATCGACAATTGCATCAATGTGTTCTAGTTGTTAAGAGGTATGTATGAACTTATACGGTCTGTAAGATGGTATTCGCTCGTTGTAAAAAAAACAAACCCGTCTGTATGTGTGCCGACTTGCCAGAGAGTGGAATGGATCATAGAAACATAGATCACTAGTAGATAGTAGTAGCAAGAAAGTAGTCTACTCGTACTTATATGTATAAACGTGTGTGTTATGCCCATAAGTATTGGCATTGTGAGAAATTATTGAAATTATTTATTGACGAATTGCATTCGCGATTTCTTTCGCACACGCTTTGGTTCTGGTTTGGATTTTGTACAAAATGAAAATAAAATAAAAACAATTGAAGTAGGCTTATAAAGGCACTTTTAAGGTCTTGAGTTAAATGTAAAGTTACCACCAATTCGATATGTAGATTCTACGAGAAGAACCGACAAGAAACTTTATAATTAGTCTTTGACCTCATAGTAACTATCAAGTATAGTTGTTTTTTTTTGTGAAATAGGTAGGCGGGCTTGTAAATTAGTTGGTATCTGGTCGCCACAATAGATATTGGCAATGTAAGAATTATTAACCATTCCTTACATTGCCAATGCGCCACAAACCTTGTGAATAAGATATTATGCCTGTGCTTGTAGTGTCGATGTAAAATATGGAATTTATAATGTGACATTACAACCGATGAAATACCCTACCGTGCAATATAAATATTACAATCACAGTCTTTATTTTATCATAATATCATTATCAAATAAAAACATCTAAAAATAGTTTTTTTATTAACTTAACAAACATCACTTAACTAGTCGTGTAAACTTTTAACTTGAGTGAACGTCAAACAGTATTATTGTATGTTTGCTTGATTAATAATATTTACATATATAATTAACTTCTTACACGATACAAAGTACACAACTATATATAGATAGAAAACTTTTGTTACTCCGTTAATGATTTTATGAAGTAAATGTCATTTGATGTATAGACCCATGTATAGTGGTTATGACATTCAACCAAAGATTGCCGGTTCAAACCCGAATAAGTATATTATCTTAAAGCTTATGCAAATTTTTTTTATTAAAGATTGGTTAGTAAATTAGCTACTTAATGATAAGTGGTCACCACCGCCCATAGACAGTGGCACTGAAATATTAACCTTTTAGAAATATTAACCATCATTTATATCACAAATGTGACACCAACCTTGGAAACAAAGATGTTATATCCCTTATGCCTGTAGTTACATTGGCATAATCAGCCTTCAATCGGGAATATTGCTGTTTGGCCGTAAAATATATAAAGAGTACCTGCGAAGTCGGGCTTTCACAATATGCTACCACTAAATATTCACTTATACAAAAATAATTTCAGATATTAAAATTTTCCAGAGTGTTGGCGTTCTATGGGAGAGGTTTTCGTCCAGCAGTGGACGGCGATAAACTGAGACTATTAAAATATATTATTTCTAAGACAACCATGTGTGGTCGTCCAATCAGCCCCGACTACGTCATAAAGTTGTAAACATAGTGACGTATGAAGCAATTAAACTTCAAACATTACTTTCGAACGAACACTTGGAACTTTCACTGTTTTCGAAGAGGAATCTTAAAAGTAAATTTACAAACGATAACATAAGAGCCAGCTGTTATTGTTATTTCATTGTTAACTAACATCTCAAGTAACAAACGTAAGCCGATACAGTTTTTGTGTCTAAGTGCCAAGATAAAGGAATTCTTTGTTTCAAATGATAAGAATGAACCCGACGGTTTTTTTTACTCGAAATATTATATTTCAGCTCACATCGGAGTCAGTCGAGTGTGGTTTTTATTTAAAAAAATATCAGATAAGATTACGTTAAAATATTTCAAATGTTGTCTTATATAAAAGTTGAAAATTAACCGCGCGTTCCTTAGCCAAATAACGCATATATTACATAATTGCTTGCTGTGGTCTCCTTTAATTGAAGGAGCACACATATTTTAAAACATTATCCCACGATGTAATATGTACTCGTAAGTGTGTATCCTATGTTGGAGATCCTTAATAAATAAATAATGTTATTATATGTATATTATAACATATTAAATAGTTCTGTACATGAAGAGCTATTAAACAAATAATTGTGAACGTCATTTTTTCAATGAATCAATTAATCAACAGTCAATCGTAATCCACAGCTGGACATAGGTCGTACCAACGCGCCAAATTTTCGCCACCTTCTTCACGTCATCATTATTTATTCTATTTATATAGCTTTTAAATACATTTTGTTTACACATCTCTTTCAAAGTAGAATATAATATTTTTTTTTGTCTTTTACTTACTGCCTGAACACGGTTGGCTTAATTAACAGTCCGTAAATAACCCATTGCCACTCAAAGACTTCCTTTCCTCGTTGAAGATGTTTGCTTATTGCTTATTCCATCACACTGCTCCAGTGCGATTTGGTGGATACACATGTGGTAGAATATCTTTCGACTATTGATGTTAACCTTCACCTGAGCATAAGATTTTACTTACATGTATAAATAATCACGGATGAGTTATCAGTTATTTCGCGCAGTCATTTGTTTCATAAAAAAACGTTAAAAAAAAATCGAATACGTAAAATATTGAAACGTGTCGATGGACACGTAGGCCTTTGTCAAATACGAAGATATTTTGAATTTCGATCGCTTTGCGTAGAAAAAAGGTAAAGAGAGACCGCGTTCATCATACACGGGCAGAAACTATTCAACCGCATAGAAAAGGTTTAATGCGGCTACCGTTTGATATCGGACCGCTTATAACTACATAGTTGAAATGGGTTTACCTATTGGTTACATTTTAAAATCTTAATTATTTTGTTTTACAAAATTGAAAGACCTTGAAATGAAATTTTGTAATATTGGCCGCCAATGACGTTGGCTTTAATGTTCACCTTTAACCGTGCTTTAATTCAAGTCAGTAATATCGGTATTACAAATTAAATAATACATATTATATTTTATATCAGCTCGCTATGCGCACACACCGTCTTCACTTCGCGCCAAAACCAATATATATATATTCTATTTTCCCGCGATGTGTGTCATCCGAGATGACAGATGGATAGATATACAGATAATATATATTCATATTATAAAATACTAATTAATACATTATTGTAGATGTGTGTATACTACAGTGGCCATCGATAGATATTAGCACTGTAATGTTTTGTCCCTTATTGCCTACTTATACTGGTTCACTCAATACTGAGTATAATTGAATATTTTATATATATGATGAGTAACACGATCACCCATCACCTACTCTACAAGACAAAACTACTCAGACATACTTGCACAAAGCTGTACCACCAAGTGAATAATTATCAAGTGATGGCTTCTTGACCAATTTCAGCCATTCTCAGATTAGGCCCACCATACAAATGAAATTAAAAAAACACAAATAGGTTTTCACAGACACAATATCTATTCCGGCAGAGTTCAGGGCCAGCTTTACGAGCTTTTCAAGGCAGGAAAGTAAACATCAATTTCAAAGCTTTGGGCAGCTGTTTTATAATAACTCTACGCACTTAGGTAGCCTTTCTCGAGAATTGTCGTCTTGACTGAAATCGACCAGAATGTAGACCATAAAAAATGCTTTAATTTTGCTTGTTAACTGTACAGAATTTAAATACCAAATCAGATTTTTATATACGAATATTTTTAATTAACGATAATCACAGAACCATTACATTTATTTAAATTGATCATACCGATGCTGTATTTTAATGAATTTGTTTTAGAACATGATTACAAGTAATTTTATTTTTATTGCATAGTCTATACGCCTGATTCTAACATTTTTTTTATCTTCAATGTATTTGCCATCTTATTATTATTACCAGCTACCCGTTACGGCTTCGCATGAACAGAATAATGACCTAAAATAAATTATATGGTAATATATATAACTAATGGTTTACATGGCACACGTCAGTAAAGCTCCTAGTCGACTTGATTTTTTTTAGACATCTTCGACGTATATTGTCATATTTTAGCCAATTTTGATAAAACATTAATGAACACACACCTGATCCGTCCTCATAAATCATTTATGCATCCATAGGCGAAAACCATATGTAAATCGAAATTGGTAGCTTTCAACGTTCAGACAAACCGAAAGTCGCCGCGGGGGACTTTGTTAAAAAAATTATAAACGAATTAAACATATGAGAATTCTGTGATGCTGGTATTTGAACTTGTAATCGTCAATTAAGATTCAAATGCTACTACTGGGCTGTTTCGGCTCTTTACGTTGTTAACATTGTTTTAAATATATGTATAAAAATAACAGCCTTTGAATGATCACTCCCAATCACGAGATGAATTATAAACACAAATAAAGCACACGATCAGTGGTGCTTGCCTGGGTCTGAACTCTTGATCATCGGTTAAGATTCACGTATTTTAATCAATGGACTATCTCGACTTTCAAATATATATTAAATTTAAAACAATGTTAACAATATATTACATATACATATTAATGATTATATTCTAAATGTATATTAAACTATGTTGTCTTGTATTTTAATTGACTTGTACACCTGATTTTAATGTAAACTTCATGGAGTGTAAACACGTCCATTTAAATATCGTATTAACTGCTCTCGGAGCAACAAACTCGCCATTACTCACTGTTCAACCATAATATAATCAACCAACCTAACATAATCCACGCAATTTTAATTCTAAATCACATAGTTATTAGATTTAGAATAGCATAAGTTAAATATTCACGAAGTCCTTTTGAAGAGATGTACATGAACAGTATACCAAAATTTGTCACCGAATAATTTTTTATTAGTACAAGCAAATTACGATTCTCTTTCTTAACAAATAAAAGCTATAATTGCGCACGGATATCTTAAAAACGTTCTCGGCCAAACTGTACGATGCAATCCATGATAAATGAATTGCTATCTTTGGATACTTGCATTTCCCTTAAAAGTACAGTCAGGAACTTCTGCATTATCATTTTTTTTATCATTATTTATTGTAAGCATAATTAAAATTTTAACTAGTTTTACTTTCAATATTAATTAAAATTGATCTGTTTTAAAAGTCAAGATGAATTTTAATTGATTTCTTATAATTTATTCGATATCTATATTTAGTTAATTAAAATAAATACTTTAGCTAACCTTACTTGGTGGTAAGGCCTTGTGCAAGCCTGTCTGGGTAGGTACCACCCACTCGTATATTCTACTGCTAAAGAGCAATACTTAGTATTGTTGTATGCTTATGTCTATAGGCGGTGGTGACCACTAATCAACAGGTGGTCCATTTGCCAGTGTCTACCTAATAACGGTGCCCGACGAATTAACACCTTCCTGATGTTCCGTGGAAAGGCTAAAAAGATTGAATACATATATATTCCTAAGCGGATATGAATAGTAAAACTATGTGCTTTAAATGGAAAATGTAATACCAGCTTACAGTTCGTAAATATTCAACTCCATTGCTGTTAAGAATAAGATTTATAGCTTATTCAGTTAAGCTCCTACACTCCTGATTGATCAGGTGTTCTGACCATGAAAGTAAAAAAATAAGTTTAACAACTTATTAAAATACCACTATTGGGCAAAGACTTTTGGAGGTCCAACGGTGGACACACGTGGCTCGTCACACCTGAGCGTGAATTGAATAATTATAAGCACAAATTAAATTTAAACGGATTTGAACTCAGTATCACGGGTTAAGATTCTCGTCATCTTCACTACGGCATTATCATCACTTACGATGAAAGATTTTCAAATTATCAACGTACTATTTATTTATTTAATTATATAATTTTTTTTATTAATATTTTACACTCGCCTGTACCGTCATAACACTTACAACATTCGTATCATTCCGCTTATCAAAACAACTTTATATCTTAATTTGATGTTAGAATCATGCGATTCACCTTTTGCTTCTTATTGTATAAATAGCAAACGTAATAGTACCGATGACAAAAAAATATATTTAAATTATTTTTTTATGTAAAAAATAAAATCTACTTATATTGTTACTTATAAAATTTGGCTTGGTTTACCTGACTTACTTAGCGATGCGTGTTCTAAAAACCGTGATATACTTTTCGCTCTGCTCAGATGAGGAGAACTAATGAATACTACTGATAACTAATATATAAAAGCCAATTTCTAGGCATTTATTAGATGGGGCAACCTAAATTGTAGTGGAAAGTCTAAATTTATTATATAAACGGAAAGATTTTTTGTATGCACCGTATTCTATGTTATAAAATATTATATACCCTTGCATGACAAGGAAATAGAGTAATTTATTTAATGATTTTGTCGTGTTTCGTAATTGAATACGGAATTAATCTTATTTCGTCTTATGTCTTATACTATTTTTCTGATAAATGGATCACAATACCTTATTACAATTTTTTGATTTTTTTTCAACCTTTTCCCGTCCACTGCTGGACGAATGCCTCCCCCATAGAACGCTAATTACAATAGTATTATTAATTGCAAATTCACTTACGTTATTTATCAAACAAACCACGACATGTTTCCTAAAGACTACAATTACTATCGTCATACGTCACAATGTAAGTGAAACCTTGAGAAGGTTCGTCATAATCATCTACAACCTTCCTTATTCCACTAATGGGAATTGGCCTTTCTCTATCTCTGTCTAAAAGCCACCTCGGTCCTGTGCCAATCATCAGCGGTCCAGATTCGACCTGCGACTTTGAAACCAGGCTAAATAGTAACAATAATATATGTGACATTATAAAGGTGTATGATAATAATTAATACATTAAAGATAAAAAGTATCATACCATTTTTTTCCAACCCTACCCCATACTCTAAGAGCTAGTTAGCAAAACGATTTATTAGACACGCCCTACAGATTAATCGATAGTATCGTAGGAATCGTGATCTATATGTGTGTATGTTTATACGTCTTTATTTATTATTATTACTTGCTTCTGGCTGCAACGATGTGTGCAATAAAGTTTATAACAAACGTTAAACTTAGTTGAGGTGTACAGATGTCAATATATCGAATACAACGTATACCCGTCTGCTCAAATAATATGTATTAATTTGTGTTAATTAAGGTAATACTGTAATAATTTGACTGCTTCGTTGGTTTAGTGGCTAGATGTAAAGCTGCAGACCTGGAAGTAATGAGTTCAAATCCCAGGCCGGGCCAATAAAATGTTATTGGGTTTTTCTGTCGAAAATTCTCAATAGCAGCTCGAAGTCTGTAAGTTGGTAGTGTGTACACTCCCGTGTCTTGAAAAGCACGTAAAGCCGTCGGTTCTGCGCCTGAACTCTTTCCGGTCGTGTCGGATTGCCGTCCCATCGTGGATTATGAGAGTTAGGGAATAGAGAGTGCACCTATATTTACGCACACACTTTTGTACTATAATATCTCCTGCGCAGTTGGCTAATCTCTCTTTAGATTGGCCGCCATGGCCGAAATCGGTCTGGAGGACATTATTATACTTTATGAATAATAAATTTGGTGTTAATTATGCAAGCCTGTCTGGGTAGGAACCACCCGCTTATCACTTATTCTACTGCCAAACACCAATGTTTAGTATTGGTGTATTCCGATTTGAGTGCTGAGTAAGCATGATGAGTGAGTATAATGGTGATGGAAACACACATGGACTATTTGACACATGCTCACGATGTTTTTCTTTACCAATTCGATTTTACAATAAAATTCCAATGACCATTTTAAAAAACCACTAATAAAAAAAAATAAGGCTTACAAATAAGCAGGATTATATAAATTATAGAAGAGTTTGGATTCGATGATGTACGTACAGAATATGTTAACGTAATTTTGTATATCATCATTACACATTACATCATGAATAGTAATTGGATTCATAAAAAAACGTAGCTATTGAGTTTTTTGCCGTTTATTCTAGGAAAAATCCACATTCCGAATCGTTGGTAGCTCTCTGTCATAACTGAAATTGTAAAACAATAAAATTTAAATAAAGTATATTTTGACTTTAACTTTGGTCGCCGAGCGTAATATGAATTATGAAAACAAATTAAGCGCACGAAAACTCCGAAACGCTTGTCCCGGTTCGAACCCACGATCTTCGGTTAAAATTTACGTGTCCTGGCCACTACACTATATAAGCTCTCGTAAGTTATCGTTTTCATATATATAAATAAAAATTAATGTCTGTACCTTTATTGTCTACGCGTTTCTAATATTGGTCTGATTGCGATGAAAATTTGATGGGTTTTTCTGTGTACGAAAAGAATCCTGTAAAAAAACTATACTGTGTCTTTATGGAAAGTCTTGACGGGTATCCAGTTAGTAATAACAACAACATTGTATTCGTGTTTCAATTTTATTACAAATGAACCAGTATCTCCCTTATCCTTACCCTCCCTAACGACCGGCAGCCTCATCCGAAGTACTTTCCATTGAAGATGACTCCGATGAAGACTCCGATTCAGTAGTATTGTACGCCCAAGCTTCTACTTGGAACTTGTAGAGGTGAGAAAATGTCACGAGAGGTACTCTAACCTGAAATATAACGTAGTTCTCGTATTGCTATTTGGTCATGTATTAAATTCCTTCTTTCATTATTTCATTCGTTCGTTCATTCATTCTACAGACATTCAGCTAATAATGGACACACTAAATTTTATATATGAAAATAAATGTTGTTATATTTGTTTGAGATTAATATATGTCGACGTCGTTTGTTGATTGCTTGAGTAGTTAAATCACAAACGTAACAAACAAACGAACACACATTTTTTTTTAATATTAGAATATTAATATTATTTAATATCAATATATTCAGTCACAGTTATATCTGTATTCTGTATAAGAAAATTGTAATCGAAAGCATATTTAAACATTCAACGGAAAACCGTTTAATAATCATTTTATTTTCATCTGCTTTTAACATTGAGTAAATTTTTGCGTTGCTTTTAAAAATATTAAAATTTTAAAGTGAAAATCTTAATTTCCATCATACTCAAATTCCGTTATATTTAACACAATATATTTACTTTTAACCGACCAATGGTTTTAATGTATTTACATGATTTATTTTGATAAAAAGTAAACCTGTAATTGTGGGCACATTACGTAACTTCTCCTACCGAGCTAAAGGTATCGACGTTGCACCAACCTGCTTATGTTACAACCATATAATATAAATAGAACCGATTCACGTTAAATTAGTACTTTTAGTTCGGATTTAAGGCTGCAATCTTCGGCAAGATTCTTAAAACATATAAAAAATTATCAAACCTTTGCACGGGTCAAATAAGTGTCTAAATAAAAATTTTATATTTTAATACATAATAATACTATTGGACTAAGCGCACGTGGGCCACCCAAAGGTAAGTGATCACCTCCGCCCATAGACGTTGGCATTGAGAAATGTTAACCATCGCTTACATCGCCAATGCGCCACCAAACTTGGCAACTAAGATGTGATTGTCCCTTGTACCTGTAATTACACTGGCACACTCACAACATACGGCATACCACCAGTAAAATAATTATCGTTATATTTCAGCCAATTTACACCAAACCATAATTAATTATACATGCATTGGAGCAGCGTGGTGGAATAAGCTCCAAACCTTCTCCTCAAAAAGGGAGAGGAGGCCTTTAGCCCAGCAGTGGGACGTTCACAGGCTGTTACGGTTAATTAATTATACATCAAAACCTTCCTCATTAATCATTCTATCCATTGATGAAAACCGTCTTGATCAGACAGAAGCGGTGGGGACTTGGTTTTTTATTATATAGTAATTATATTATTAGCGATAACGTAAAATTTGCTAATAATAACATTTAACCGAATTTAAATTACTTAATTATTATTAAATGACGACAATTCCATTTTTATACTTACCTTCACTTCCGGACTATCTAGTTGCCAAACCTTAGGCTGACCCAGTTGATATGGCATTCCAACTTTTACGCAGATTATCATCGTTTCATGAGCAGCAGAAATCTAATACATACATTTTTCAAGCGTTTTTATTTATAAATAACAACAATATAAATAAGCAGTGAAGCAAACAATGTTTTAGGGATAACACAAAGAACAAAGACGATCGCCACGACGAACACCATTTTGACACATATTTCACAGAAAAGATTAAATGTGTGTAAAAGTTCCCAAAAATAAAATATATAAGTTAAACTTAAACTACAGGACAAAGAGATTTGAAATTTGGAGAAGATCTACATTTTGTAATATAAAGTCACAAAAAGTAAATATTCTGCGACACTTTTAAGAAAATGTTGCCTTCAGGCCTTCAAATTTCAAACTAATTCAATCGAACCATTTCCGTCATTCATATGTGGTAAATACATATGTTTTTATATTTTTCTCATATATGCAAATTACCGTTAGTGCTAATTTAATTACAAAAACTCACGAGTAAGTCACAAAACGTAACGATTTTCTTAATAAAAGTGTAATCGATTGATATCTTGTATTTGAATTGTAAGTAAATACAACAAGTTGTATGTACCTCCAAATAGTACGTAAGGTAGGTCCTTGTCACAGGTTTCACTTGGAATACTTCGTGGTAAAATCTAAATATGTCTAGGGCGGAGTCTCCTCTATCGTAGCAGCGAAGACCACCCATCCACCAATGACCGACCCAGCGATGTCCGATTACGTCGTATAAAGAGGAACGGGGCATCACGTAACCTATTAAGTGGATATAAAAATTAAAAGTTTAAAAGGTCTTTGCGGAAGTCCGTCTGGGAAGGTACAACTCACTCTTCACTTATTCTTCGGCCAAACAGCAATACTTAGTATTGCTTATCTAACTACTGATTAGTTAACTTTAACACATTTATCTGTAATTAATCACAAAACAATTCCTACCAAATGGGTCGTCTTTCGCAAAAGCACCAACAGCCTTCCCAGTAATCGCAGCAGTGATCCAAGGAACATACGGATGTATAAGTGTATGACGAGGCGGTGATGGCGGGCGACGGGTACGTAGCGGATCTGGACATGGGGAACCACCTAAACAGCAAACTTTTCTCAATAAACACATGACGTGACGTGATCATATAACCAGGAACCAAAGTGTCTCAGTTCCTGTCATATGTAAATCTTAACCGAAAGACCAAAATTCAAATCCAGGCACTACTTTTACTTGCTTAACTGTAAAACATATCGTATTCGGTGGTAGTGAAGAAACCAGAATTTACTGGAGGGGGAATGAAGCTACCGTTTCTTATATACCATTGAATATAAGACTGAAATATTTGAATGCCACGTGATCTTAGTTTGAAGTGAATATGTTCCATATTATGGTCTTTGTTGATTATGTTGTTTATACCCTCAATCAACTATATCCACCAACCCGCATTGGAGCAGCGTGCTGGAATAAGCTCTGAGCCTTCTCCTCAAAAATGAGAGGAAGACTTAGCTCAGCAGTGGTATATAGTGTAGAATGTAGGTTGTTACTTATATATCTTCAATCATTTACGTATATATGTAAATGCGAGCTTAGTGAGAACAGAATAAAATCGTGAAATATTGTTGTAGAAAATGATATGCGACATTGTCTATTATAATGAGAAATTTTAACAAATAAATCTAAATAACCGAATGAAATGTGAGTGAGTTCTTACATAATACCACAGTTTTAAATTAAAAAAAAATACCTTGGGATAACGAGACGATAGACCAATGACCAGTATGTTCGTGTACTAAACTTGGTGATCCTGAATGGAACCCGCAACCAGTGGTGCACGCCATACGATCCTTAGGTCCATGGGTTATATTCTGATTACAAAGAAAACACATAATTACAGAGTGCATGTGCATCTAGACACATACTTGTGCGTAATATTATGTCCTGCGCAGTTGGCTAATCTCTCTTGAGATTGACTGCCTTAGCCGAAATCGATCAGGAGGACATCGATCAATCAACAAAACCTCAGCAGGGAGCTTAAGTACGGGATGACTTACCGCGAGATCTTTGTATTCGATAGGAACATACCTAATTATTTTCGAAGAATATTCTTATAAAATTTTAATGTGTAGCCTAAGAAAAATGGCTTACCGGGGGATTTTCGTACAAGTAGCACAGTTCCCGTGGCAGTAAATTTAAACGGGATACTTCCTTTTCTTCTTCCAGGAAATCTCTTGGAACATCTAAAATCAATCATTTACGAAGCTCATATATTCTTTTCAATACTAAAACTCCACAGATCTTTTTAACATTTCCAATAAATAGATTTCAATATTATTTTAAAACAAAACTAATAAATGATGGTTGAATAGCTTTACATTCAATTTAAACCTATAACAACACGATTCAAGAATGCTTCTAAGAACATACTTGAATAAAGTAAATTTTGATTGATCTCAAGTTGGCTAGTAAGCAAATCTACACTAGCCAGTATTTGGTATATCGTTAACGCTTTTTTATTATATTGTGGTGTAGTGTGTGGTCCCTACCTTTGGTATATTTTTTTATAAGAGTTTGGTAGTTTGATTTGCACTCCTAGATATTTGTTTTTTTTTTTAGTTTTGCCTTCATCTTGTTGTATATGCCTACTTATTTAAAAATGTGCAATATTAATCATTTTATTTTAAAAAAAATACATCTACTCTTGATTTGCTTATAGGACTATTAATTAATTAATTATATTATTAATTATATAAGTAATAGGATAGGTACCACATATTCCACAGCCAAACAGATGTACCCAGTATTGTTGTATTCCTTTTGGGAGGGTGAGTTAGTCAGTGTAACTACAGGCACAAGGGACATAATATCTTACTTCCCATGTTTGGTGTATTGACGATGTAAGGGATTAATATTTCTTACAGTGCCCAAATATATGGGCATTAATGACCGCTTACCATCAGATGGCCCAATAGCCAGTCTGACTAACTATTTGAAACAGAAAACGTATATACCGACCGCTTACAAAGTCGACATGATAAATCTTTTCCTTCGTCTGCTTTCCATTTTTTTGAATCAAAAAATTCTTGAAAGGTAGACAAGCTGGTACCATATACTCTAAAAATTTTGTTAAAATTATCAAAATATGATATTATTATACTTAAAAAAATACGTTTATATACGTGTGTATCAATTTAAAACACATGACACACATGAAATATAATGAAATATATTATATACAATAAGCACTTACTGGATTTTACAGGTGTGATAAGTTTTAACAAAGCGATGCTTGTTTTTGTTCCAAAATGTTTGTACTCAGGGTGCAATAGAACATCAGCTATGGGCATTAATAGTACTGCCGGCTCGCACTCCATACCCGCTGCTAAATCTTCTATGGACATCTTACACTCACCTTCATCACGTTCGTAATCTCCAAAGACAATATTGCCCCTATAATCAAAAGTTATATAAGTAATATAAAGTTATTACCTATAATAAAGATTTTCATTTATAATACTAGTTTTCGCTGAAGTCTTCGACCGCGTGTTGGGGAGATCAGGATCAAGTGTTGAGTATACAAACGCCACCTATATCCTTAGTATAAACTATGTTGCTTGTTCAGGTTTTTGCGGCAAAAAATCAAATCTTCTATTGGTCTACTCTGTTTATTACAAGTAAAGGTATTCTGGGTCACTAAAATATAAATTATCAATTGAAATTATTCTTATGGTAAAGAACATATTTTACAAATATGTATTTATTACATCGCTAATGTGTATGAGCGGTGATGACCACTTACCATATAGTAGCCCGTCCACCTACCTATAACATAAAAAAAGTAAAATAGTTCGTACTAACAAAGCATATCCATCAGGTATATGTGCTGCGTCCACAGCAGTTGAGAGAACGAATTGCCGACTAATGAGAACCACCCTTGGAACTCTAAAGTAATGTGGTGTACCATTTTTAACTGTGAACAAAACATAGGGATTAAGTATTATCTCATCACCAGTTGGCTCATTTGTCCTTCCACATTTCTGACACAAATACATAAAATAATCAAGTGATATTCTTACCATGTATGTACTGCAAAGCTCCTAGCCACGTGAACTGGAGCTCAGTAAGAGGTCCCTCGTCTGGCTCGAAGTTTGGGTCATCATGGCAGTCGAAAAACTGACTGACTATTGATCCTTTATAAAAAGCACGATAAAATAAGATAAAGTAATAATATAAACTGACAATTTGTTGTATAAAAGCAAGAAAGAAATTTTTCAGATTACTGAATTTCTTAACAATTTCTATCCATCGAATTCAAACCTTGCGATCTTTGTGCCTAATGTGTATATTTGAACTAAAATGGTCACATATCCAAAGGCAGAAAAATGAGACGTATACATATATCTTCTTTTCTAACGTTTTGTTTTTAAATAAGTTTTTTGTCATTACAATTTTACTCAAAGTTATGCATCTCTAGCTGTTTTTAGTTCAAAAGTTTATTACCAAACGCAGCTTCGTAGTAAATTACATAAATATAAATGTCAAGTCAAAAATATATCAAACTACCATTCAAATAAATTATCCACAGTACATTGACATCGTTTCTCATTCTACTGTCGGCAAATTGTTTGGACTAATTAAGTACAAAACTAATTAGTACTCACCGCTAAATATCACCAAGAACACGACGCGCCACATTCGTAACGTGAATGGTCAATAAATGCCCGGGAATTTTGTTTATTTACTCTTGTTTGGTTAAAGGAATGTTGGTTTAAGCTGCTCACAGACGCACTTACTAAGTACATTACATATAATTTACTTAAACATTAAGGCCTTAAATATTTACACATAAAAAATAGCTACTGTAAAAATATGACCGCGTGGAATGCCAGCAGTATTTCCCCTTTGATTCGCAAATCCGATCCTTCGCAGTTAAATAATATCTTGTATATCTTGCACCGCAGGATTGTAATAAGTAAACTTTTATTTATTATATTGATTTTATGTGCCTTTTATAAATAAAGTGTGTACGTTTAGGTGAACATTCCAATGCCAATAATTTTTGTTCATCATTGTAGTATTCCGTAGCGTTTGGATAAATCTAGCTCTTCCTATATTTTGCTGATTATGATCTCCAGCCCAAACCTCGAATCTATGTGGATATTTATTTATTTACTTATTAATGAATACCACCATGACATGCAGTAACATAAAATAAATATAGTGTAGTGTAGCTCATCACCGTTAATTTTTACAATATAATTTTAGTAAATAATACTGTTAATATTTGTGATTATAATTCATCTCGTGCTCGGTGAAGGAAAAAATCGTGACGAAACCTGCATGTGTCTAATTTCACTGAAATTCTGCCACGTGTATTCCGCCAACCCGCTTTGGAGCAGCGTGGTGGATTAAGCTCCAAACCTTCTCCTCAAAAAGGGAGAGGAGGCTTTTAGCCCAGCAGTGAGACATTCATAGGCTGTTACGAAATACTACTGCTATTTTAAAATTACACGTCTATTTGTTATTTATCCACAGATTAGATAAATATTTATGTTTAATTTTTTTTAATGTTTTTATTATTTCAAATATATATACTTTTTCGAGGCTCGAAAAATTAACCAGCTTACTAAGTCCAGACTGCAACCAGGACTCCAAACACCGCAAATCCATCGCTTTATTAGCCAGGAACTAGGCCAAGGTAGAACAAACTAGTATATAAATTAGATAATATTTTAAACCACGTATAAAGTACTAAATCACTTTCCATTTAAACAGCTTTATCCCAATACGAATATCACATCTATAAATCGAAGTAACAATATAGTTAAGATGACCGATAACAAATACGCGTCAGTTAAACATAAAACGTGTTTCGGTTTAGGGCCTTATCGATCGACATATACAATATCAATGAGATAAACTGAACCAGTTATAACGAAACTCTTGACTAGCTGACTCTTCGACTATTGTCAATAGTCTTTTAACTTCGCCGATTAATAATTAAAAACAACATTCATATATAATTTAGATGAAATAAAGCTTGTAGTTAGTACCCGTGTCCTTTAATTTGAACAGGATATAAAAACTCTTTTCAATTGGTCGGATTTGCCGTAACATAGTATTTTTTTATATATAGAATACGTAGGCGGACGAGCATATAGGCTACCTAATGCCACACACCAACGCCCATAGGCATTGGCATTTACCAACAACCTTAGGAACAAAGATGTTAATGACCCTTGTGCTTGTAATTACACTGGCACACTCACCCTTCAAACCGGAACATAACAATACCAAGTACTGCTGTTTTGCGCTAGAATATCTGATGAGTGGAGGTACCTACCCAGACGAGTATGCAAAAAGCCCTACCACACTGAGTGAGGAAATATTGAAAAACACATATGTTTGTTCACAAAATATTAAAGAAATGAATGAATGAATGTAATCAGTTGATCAATTGACTACAATATTAAGTATATTAAGCTCATAAATTACATAATGACGGATATAATATTTTTAACAAACATTGTGTATTTTTATTATTTTATAGAATAGAATAGGTAGGCGGAAGAGCATATGGGCCACCTGATGGTAAGTGGTCACCAACGCCCATATACATTGGCATTATGAGAAATGTTAACCATCTCTTACATCGCTAATGCGCCACCAACCTTGGGAACTAAGATGTTATGTGCCTTGTGCATGTAATTACAATGTCTTCAAACATGCATGTTTCCTTATATTTTCCACTAGCATACAACTATTTTTTTTAAATTTAAATGGGTGATTGATATACTTGAAATTAAAAAATCAATATTTAAAAATAATTTCGAATGATTTACGTACGTAAAATTTTCATGCAAATAGGTAATACGCAATTTCATTGCAACAAGGTTTCATCTTGCATCTAAAATCTATAACTTAATTAATTATTGGAACCTTATCTTAGTTATCTCTAATATGATTTAGACAATTTATAAATTATAGAAATATCGTTTCGTATGTAGCCGGATTTATATGCGACTGTGCTTCTTCGAAATACAAGCGGTATGAGACGCGAACAAGTTAAATTTGCTACAAGATTTAAATAAAAGAATTCTAAGACACATCATATTTTATGGAGACATTTGGTCTTACGACGACTTACCAGAGTTGTTTATGTCTCTTATCCAGATAAAAATTTATTTTTACACTAATGTATGTAAATAAGAAATTACGCAAATAAATGACTTTTTTTTCTTTGTATTAACAAATCTCCTATCACTAAAAGCGGACGGAAAGCTTTATTGCTCTTAAATATTCATATATTATTTTCTTGATATTGATATTGGCTAGTTGGACAATTATTTTAAATTAATTATTTATAAGTTCTTTTAAATTGTAGAATAATGTTTAAGAGTTGGTATACACTATATATATTACATTAACTGGCCGATCGCCAAAGCAAAATACTTTGCATCTATCTATCAATGTTGCATGAGTGAGCTAGTGTAATTACATACTCAAAAATATATATTCTAAAATAACAAATACATAAATCTTTACTGAGCAAAATTAATATATTTTTAGCAAAAGTAAAACTTCCTGCAATGACAGTTTAACAAAGGATGTAGTCATTATGGTTACCAACATTTTTTACATAAAATTGGCAGACGAAAAGCAAATTGGTCACCTGATGGTAAGTGGTCACCTCCGCCGATAGACACAAAAACAACGCTAATCGCGGATAGAAAAGTTTTATTTATAATCAAAATAAACTTTATTTTTTTATATGTTTATACATAGATTTAACCGAGAAGAAACGACAAGAAACTTTTTAGTAATTCTTGTCTTACAATCACAATACATAAAATGTTAAATCATATACATAAGTACATTACTTAAATAAAATTTTTTTATCCTGCATCAAAATCAACGAATTCTTGAATGAAACAGCAAGATTTTTATTATATATCGAGTAACATGCCTTATTAATCAAAACGTTTAACATGCGATTGAAATCAAGAATTGTTAGAGCTAAACAAAAATAACGGACGAAAAATCGCTATTATTTAATCTGTGGACTATTCGGTAAGAACAAACTCGAAAAACATCGTAGAAAACGGTCGTAAAATGTCAGAAAGTGATATGCGACATTGACCTTAATAATTATAACATTTCAAGAATATACGCATCAAAATGGTATATAACCGTAAGTCCGTTGTGAACATTTCGAGGGTAATGAAGTGAGCTCTTCAGCACTGCTATTAAATCCGAATCATTCACTTCAAATAGGCTGTCACTTTACTGACCTATATCAAAAACAATTGACATACCGACACATCGTGAGGAAGTCGGTGATTGCTTTCTCGAATATCATTGCGCTCGTGTGTTATACATTATGTAGGATATAATATACATATATATGTGTATGGAGATACTGTCTGTACGAACGTTTTGATTTATTTATTTATACTTTATTGTATGCCAGGAAGTAAACAGCACAAAGCTTAGAACTAATTAATGGACCTTTTATAAAAAGAAAAAAATGACCTAATTAAAAGAGAAACCGAGTTGGTGGTACAGTAATAGACGTACATACACATACACATCATTACTAGGTGGTAGGGCTTTGACAAAACTGGTCTGGATCGGTACCTCCTACTTATCAGATATTCTACCGCAAGCTAGTAGTACTTTGTATTGTTGTGTTCCGGTTTGAAAGTTGAGTTAGCCAGTGTAATTATGGGCACGAGGGTCATAAAAATTTAATTCCCAAGGTTAGAGGCACATTGCTGATATAAGAGATGGCCGACATCAGTGTTTTAAAGAGACCACAACACTACATTTCTATAGAACGCGACTCGGCTTACGATTTGACGCTGTATGCGGCCGACGGCGACCACAGGCTTAAAGCATGTTGTATGTCAAGTGTAAACTCAACACTGGTAAAAATTATAAAGCCAACAATTAATATAATTTATTAAATATATAAAAAAATCTATCGAATGGAGTATAATCATTGTTATAAAAATTCTTGTTTAAAATGTTGTATTATATAATAAATCGATTAGTAATACTAAATCTCATAAAAGGTCGATAAATATAATCTCAATTGCATATGGAGCAACTTTAAATTATCTATCGACCTTATTTTTCATAATGAAGAACACAAAATCTACCTTAATTTCCTTTTTTTTGATAGTATAGTTGCCAACGACCATACCACGTTGAAAACACCGGTTCTCGTCCGATCACCGAAGTTAAGCAACGTCGGGCGCGTTCAGTACTTGGATGGGTGACCGCCTGGGAACACCGCGTGTCGTTGGCTTTTTATCACTTGAATTTAACAACATAAGAAAACCTTTTTTATTTGATATTCGATTATTCCCCTCTAGTTAGCGCTTAAAGCGCTTTAAATAATATAATAATATCGGTACACCATGTACTTTTTCATAGTGATATTTATTATCTATACAAGTGGAGCCAGTTGCAATTTATGCTAGACGATTATAATATTACGTGCGTTATTTCACGCACGATGCTTTGGCGCCGCTGTCGCTGAGCAAAGCTGATGTAGACTCGTAAGATATGGATGAGGCAATTGATTGTGTTAGTTCAGTTCTATTTTATGAGTTTAAAAAATAACCTAATTCTAGAAACATTTCTTGGGGTGTCCTTTTTTTTATTTTATTCGCTTTATTGTGGGAGAAAAAGTGATTGATTTCTTGATCTTTATTTTTAATATAAATCTTGTATTTCACGTCTCTCGTGCGTCATGCGCCATCTTTTTATAATTACATGATCCTTATTTATAGTTTAACAATTGGTTAAAATATCTTCGTAATTAAAACTCATATAGTCATTGATAATACTTGAAGTATATCTAGTGTAATAATATAGAGCGAAATTTATATTCATTATTCTGTAAAAAATACGATAAAATTTTCCACAACGCTTAACTATATTTCATACCTTATATGTTTGGATGTTTATCATACATACATATATTGGTTATGGACTTAAAATATATTAATGGACAATTAATGAATTAAGACTGTAACAGAACCGGTCATTTTAAAACGTTACGTACATAGCCCTTATCGCTCAGAGAATCCATACAATCCACGACTATGTATAACTATCCTTGCATGTTCTCTGCCTTATAAGGTCAGGTTTATATATAAATTGATAAAATTATAATATTTTATGTGACATAAACAACGCCTGAGTTACCCATAATATAAGCAATGACTGTAAATAATCCGCAATAATGTCCAGGAGATGCAACAGCTTTACCTGTCTTTCGAGAGCGTTAAAAATGGGAATTTCAAATTTGGAATGCTACCGAAAATTTCGCGAAAGAAAATTTTAATTACTTTTTACTGCCCCGGAGCTTAAGCTAAGGAGACTTTTTTGTAGACAAACGATGCAGTCACGTTGAGTAATCATATATGGATAAAAATATTTTTTGAGATGACAGACAAGTCAGTATTATTCGTAGCTCCGATTTATAACAAAATCACCTAACACCGCTATAGTAATCTGCATAGCGCACGTCACATCGAAGTATACGCCAAATTGCCGACATCCGCCATCAGACATTGTCACCGTACCGTAACATTTGCATTTCTGTCGGTTATTCTAACGGAAGACTCATTACCTGTGACTCTTGAATGTACGTTGTAAGCATAGACAAAGAGAAGAGCAGCATAGACAATGTCGACTTGTTGTTCGAAATTTCTAAACTTAATTTGTCAGGACTTATGCTCGCTATCCTTGTTTAACGCCATACGTAAGTTAGAGATCGAATGCGAAACGAGAGTCAGCATCAATGGCTACACAAAATTAGCCACTCTCTAAAAAGAAACAAAGCGATTGTTCAGTCAATATTTGTCTCATTGTCAGGTGTAATGGCAAGATACTTACTGGCCTCACGATCGTTTTGTCCCTCTTACACTTTTCATTCGAAGCTGGATAGTCGACGCTCAGTCCATTTTGTATCTCTAAGCTTGTAAATAATTGACAAGCCGCCATATTTAATTTTTGATAACGTCTTACAGTCTGTAAAACGTGTTTAACCTAAGGATGCCTCTCTCTAATCTTTATTTATGAAATTTGAGATAATATACATACAAACAGAGTTTTAAAAAGAGCTTGTACGGTTCAGTGGATAGAACGAGTAGAAGTCAAGTGAAGATAATGAGTTCAAATCCAGGAAAGTGCCACTTAGTTGATGTCAATTGCTTGGTGGTAAACGAAAATGTCTTTAGGAAATCTAAGTTATGTTGAAAGAAATACTATGCTTACATTGCGTGTACATCTACCAAACCTTACTTACATGGAGGCTTACGCTTCAAGCGCTTCAAAATGGCTTTACAGTAATAGAAATTGAATAGTTCATTATGAATCTAGTAAATACTATACCATTTTCAAAATTAAGAAAAAAAATAGTTATTTTTTTAAGGCAGATTATTATTTCAATTGACATGACGATAGATCATATTCGCCTAGAACTTTCTTTTTATGCAACAGGTAGGTGGACTAACAATTGGGCCACCTGATGGTAATTGGTCACCACCGCCTATAGGCAAAATATAAACCACTCCGTACATCGCCAATTGGCTTCTCATCATTTGGGCCACCACGCTACTACAACGAGGTTTGGTGAATTCACATCTAGATTTTCAACAGACTTCCAAACGATGTTTATTAGCCGATGATATGATTTCGCAGCCGAGAGAATGAACGAACGACGAGATATATATATATATATATACATATATATATATATACAAAACAAGCACATGGAACTTTCTTGTCTGAGTTTGAACCCGCAACCTTCGATTATAATTCACGTGTTCTAGCCACTGAGTCATCTCGGCTCACTCATCATTCAAATCACGTACGATATAAATTTATGTTCAAACATAGGGGTGTTATCAAAGGTATTTAGAGCAATTTGCAAAGAATTCTAAAGTAAATTAACTTTTAAATTGTTCTCGCTACTAAAAATGTATATATGACTATTTTTTTTTTAAATACTGAGTCTGTTAAAGATGTTTAGAATAGTGCTTTGTGTCATACTCGTAGGAATATTTCCTATTTACGGTAAATAATAATTTAATTTTATATATTATTTTTTCTTTTATATAAGTCACGGTAAATTATGAATATTATCGTTATGCTTAGTATTAATATACTCCAAATATTAGTCAAAAATTGACCGTTAACATTATTGAAAATGTTATAGACCTTTTTTTACCACTAAAGCTAACGAAACCAAGCAAAAACTTCTTTTCATTGCTTATCATATTAAGATATATTTATTATTTGGCTTTGTAGTTTATCGTCAAATTGTAAAAGTTCTTATTTTTTTATAAAACTTAATCAATTGTATATACCAATGAGGCTTATAATAAAATTATTTGTTCAACAAAATGTGCATAAGTTAGATATATGTTTAATAATATTGTTTTCATGATACAGTAGAGTTAAACAACTATTCTTTAAGCATTCCCTATTAAATATCTAAAAAAAAATTTTACTAGATTCAATTTGCTTATTTTAATTACGTACGTTATAGCAAAATATATATTAAGAAGTAAGAACGATCTCGAAATAACTTTTAATAACTATATATATGTTACTGTTTTGTGTGATATCGTAATTTAATGAGACGTAATTGTGACAAGGTCCTGAAAATATTCCAGATTTAATTACTCAGTAACTGCAGAATATTATTTTAAATGCGAAAATGAAGCTTTATTTTGATACGTATTGACACGTCAGGATGGCCGAGCGGTCTAAGGCGCTGCGTTCAGGTCGCAGTCCACTTCTGTGGGCGTGGGTTCGAATCCCACTTCTGACAAACTTTTTTTGTCATTTTTTTTTCTTGTTTATTAAATTTATTTATTATAATTATATTTATAATACATATATAAACAATTTTGTGATTATTATTTTTTTACGTAATATAACAGCTATAAAATGTTTAATTTTTTAAGTTAGCATTATTTAAAAAAAACTTGTATACTTTTTTAATAAATATAATTTATTTATTATGTAACAAGCTTTCCTTGATGTTTCTTAGTCACGCCTGAGCTGTACTCGTCAGAAGATGCTCGTGAAGATTGGGAGAGGATAGTGGGGGGTACAAAAGCACCGAATGGCTCAGTGCCCTACCAGGTGTCTCTACGCATATATGGTTCTAGACATTTCTGTGGAGCATCGATAATTACACCAAAAGTCATTCTAACCGCTGCTCATTGCGTCGATAGGTAACTCGTCTTTCTCAATAAATAACATAGAAGGGTCGAAATGCCTTAGTGGCTAAATCGTGAAACTTAATCGATGAGATTTTAAAGTTCAAGCCCGAACGAGCACTCGTTAAAGAAAATATTTGACCGTGAGGATATTTGCATATAAAAAATTAAATTTGCATCGTGATTAAATCCTCCTGACCGATTTCGCTGACCTCAAGGGAGACTAGCCAATTGCGCAGGACATATTCCGACTTTCCGGGCTCGTACTGAGAATTTTTTGACAGAAAAACCCAATATTTTTTTATTATAATTTTTTAATGGTAGTTGCCGAAACCCTGGTCGGTAGTTAAGAAGAAAATAAAACAATGAAATGTCAAAAAAATGTTCGACAACGAACGATAGACTTGATATTGGCAGTATAAATAAACGTAAACTAAATATTTTATTTTATTTTATATAATGTTTTTATAACACAGATATTCATAAATATTAGATCTCTACACTTCTTATCAATATTTACTTTAACCAAGACAAATCTCGCAACTCTCGTGCGCGCAATATACTTAAATAGGGATACAAATGTTTTCTCTCCACGTATTAATATACCAGACCCACATGGGCGCACGTACGTTTAACACAATTGAAACCGCGCGATGCAGCTAGTATATGATATACTCTATTATTTAAAACTTAAAGCTTAATCATATCAAATTAATTATACCAGTGTTGAAAACTCTTTAATACGAGATATATAGAAGACAACAAGTCATACGCTTACACATTACGCATTCATTAACGCCTAAATGATAACGTGCCTAACTTTTTTTTAAATTATTAGGAATTGATGTCTATTTTAAGGATAAACAACACTTCAGTATAATGTAAACGTTAATGAGATGAATAATTAAAACTTAATTCAAATCAAAACAAATTAAAATAGACGTTAAAAGTACTTAGAATCATTAAGCGTTAAGGCATTATGTCATTATCTTTTAAAAAATCACGTTGATTTTTTAATTTAATATTAAGTAATTACAGGTTGACAGGTTAGTTGAAATATTGATTTCAATTAAAAAATTTTAAAGACTTTTCATTTCACTCTATATAAACTCATATTTTTTTTTAATAATCAAATACATATCAGATAAATTCCAGATTAAAACCTCAATACTTCAAAGCAATAGTCGGAACCAATCAGCTTCGTTCTGGTGGCACAGCATATGCGATCCGCAAAGTTGTACAACATGAGAATTACGATGATGATATAATCAAAAACGATATAGCTATTATTTTTACGGAGAAAGAGATAGAGTTTAGTAGTACAATCAATGCTGTAGAGTTAAATGATGAGCCTGTGGAGAAGGGAGAAGATTTACTTCTCACAGGGTGGGGAGCTACTGCTGTAAGTACCGATTTATAAGAGCTATTCCGTATAATTTTTGAAATTAAATAGTTTTCATGATTAAAATAAGCAAATTTTCAAACAAATGTTTTTGCTATTAAAATATTGGAAGGAGTTTTGTTTTTAACATTAACGCTCAGTACGTAACTATATTACGGCTTGTTTACTAGGCACTATTCAGAAGCTACCATTGGCTACTACTTGCGCACCAGACGTCTATGAATAATTAATAGTAGGGATGACAGGTTTCAAAAAATAATAATAGTAAAAGTAATTGTGAAAAATCCTATTATTTGGAAACTAAAGGAATTCTTTTTTGAAAATAGTAATCGCGCAATATTATCTTTTACAGTATCCAGGTCGCCTACCCAATGACTTGATGCAGCTGGAACTGAAGGCAGTCAGCTACGAAGATTGCAAGGAAGCTCACAAAAGCGTCAACGCCGTTTTCGAGACTCAGATTTGTGCGATGACGAAGGCTGGGGAAGGGGCTTGTCATGTGAATAGATAATCATTATATATACATATATATTATGAATATTTTTAAACTTAAACCTAACTAATCTTATAAATGCAAATGTGAGTTTATTAATTTCTTTGTTACGCTTTCATGTAACGTTGACAGGGGTACAAAAAAGGAAATGGGGTTGTTAACACTCCTGATCCCCTCGACGCGGGTGGGTCTGGGCAGGAACTTTTTCTTAATATTCGTTAAATTATTCTATAACTTGACGCCCTTTTGAAATATTATAGTGCAAAGTGAACTACTTTCTATCACCTCATATAATGGAAGGACATTCAGACATGACTGGGGACAGTTCAGGCGTAGACGAATTTACATACTTCCAAATGCTACTTACAAAAGTTACACAATTACACATTAGAAAGTACATTATGACAATTGTATAAACTGGTTTATATCGTCACTTAATTATTTAAAATATTTTAGCACCAACTTATATATTAACTCTCAGAGATTTTAAATATCGAATTCTTAACTTTTTAATTTATCTTGCAGGGTGATTCAGGTGGACCATTGGTGAGAGAAGGTCGCCAGGTGGGCGTTGTATCGTGGGGTATTCCGTGTGCTAGAGGCAAACCGGATGTCTATACAAAAGTAATATAAGTCAGAAGTTATTTTAAGTTAACCTAATACTGGTGTAGTGACTTGTGACGGAACCAGAAGCTCCTTGGTTGAGGCCAATATCCAGAAATGGATGACGATTACTGACGATAAGTGATGTACAGTTTTATGCAGGCTTTATATCCTACCATGTAATAGTAATACTTTATAGATTCCAGTTTGAACGATGAAGCCAATAATTTCATGCAAAAAGGATGTAATGCCTAAGATCCCATGGTTGGTGACGCACTGACGTTGCGTTTTAGAAGTACTGGTACTTCTTCCAGATTTCATGCATAGTTTGGCTCACTTTCTGAAATTAAAAATAAATAAAACGAAACTGAGTCAATCATTACTTCTAAAAAACTATTTTTTTTTTCGAAATCCTAATTTTGTTTTATACTATATATTTAATAAATATATTCTGGCAATATTTATAATTTTTAAGACCTAAGATTCTAAAGTTAATATTAACAACTGTTTCACTTCTAGGTGGAAGCCTACATGAGTTGGATAGAGAAGACATTATATGATGACGATGAGGACCACATACTGTTCCTTCATAAAAGGAGAAAAACAAACAAACACTGGATCTAAATTAGCTATGACAACTTTTAAAGCATAGAAATATAATATGTTTAATTAATAGAATTTGTACAAAAAACATACAAAAATATACTACTGAGAGTGATCTATTTATGTCAGTTAAAATAAAAATGCTTTGAAAAATAAATATAATTAAATGCAAATTTCAAATTTCAAATTGCAGTTTCAGTATTTAGTTAGTATGTTTTCTTAAAAGCAAATTTTGCGTATATTGAAATGGTTTTCAATATTTGCTTAAGACCTTTCTTATATCCTTGTTTAGTTAGTGTTTTAAACATTATCTTTCTCTCATTCTGGCATAATTGAATTGACATTCGAAAGAATACGACAGAATTTTATAACTTATCACCATATACACAATTTTCATTTTGATTTTGAGTTTTGATTTTTAAGTGAAATTATTAATTGTTAACAATAACTAAAACATTTAGATTTATTTATTAGTGAATATAGTCCCTTTTTAGTTGGTGTTGAAATTATAAATAAATTTAGATAAGATTTGAAAATATTAAATATGTATGTTTAAGATTGTAACATAATAAATAAATGCAATAAAATGTATAAAATTCATAAAGTTCAATAATTGATAACGCATTTTATTGTTTTAATAATTTGTTGCTAGCGACCATTAGCGAAAATTTCCTATAAATATTTTGTTAACAGGCAACACCAAGGAAAGCAAAACCTTCTTATTTTGGTCTCAAAATAAAATAACAGAAATATTTAAAAAGTTTTTATTATCACTCATCCACGCTTATCTAATATCACAGAGATCAGTCATATGCCTGCTATAGTATCCAGAAACAGTGCCAACTTTCGAAGGTAACAAAAAATTACATTAAGAAACACACTAATTGTTCGGAAACTTGACATTTTAGTTTTGACGTACTTGTATATAATATACAATAAATATAATTTAAAAAAAAGTTAAGTATTTATTTAATAAGAAACACAAAGTAAATACACATTTAATTCCCGAAAAAAAAATATTATGAATCGCATTTTAAACACTATCTATTACAATTTTTTTAATTGTAAAAAACAAATTTAAAATTAAAATAAAAATTTATTTTAGGAATAACAGCTACTAGGTAATAAAATATCCTTATTAAATGCTTAGAAATCGACTTAATATTAAACATAAAAAAGTTCATTATATCATAATTATTACTTCAACGAGTTAAATTAAATTAAGATATATACTTTAAAAAAAAATTCAATAAACGGGCAATTTATTAAAAATATTTAAAAAAATACCAAGCAACTTATCACTCTTAAAGCACAGGAATATACAGGCTGAGTAACGAAAGAGTCCCCCAAACATAACCTTGATTGGACCAATTGGGTGATTAGACTAGAGGCCTTGATTATTAATACAAAACTTATCAAGCAGCCATG
Organism: Nymphalis urticae; assembly: GCA_905147175.2. NCBI lineage: Eukaryota > Metazoa > Arthropoda > Insecta > Lepidoptera > Nymphalidae > Nymphalis > Nymphalis urticae. Next base: position 935,932 of record LR990008.1, read on the forward strand.
GAATAGCTCTGGTAGCTCTGAATAGTGAATTGCCAGTTATAAAAAAGAAAATTAGTGTTTCAATTTATAATCATGTTGTCTATCGACAAATCATATCATGCTATTAAAAATATTCTTATGTAAGAACCAAGTTATTGATTAATTATTATTTAAAATAACATTTTTACATACTTTGTACGTAGCCTGTATATTATCATAGCCTGCATATATTTCATTATCACATACAAAAAACAGTAATTAATAAGTTATCTATATAAGAACTTATTTTCTCCATTAAACAATTACCATATATGTATATATTGTAATAATTACATCATTTCCAAAACATAAATAGACACAACGAAAATTAAAACTCTCAATCTTATCCATAGATAATCAAAGAATTCTTGAACATTATCACTTAAAATGTAATCAGACAAATCGTTAATAACACTTGTATTGTTAACACTCCCAAATTCAGAAGTCTCATAATCTTTGGAGTAATCTCTACCAAAGATACCGAAAGATAATACATTTCCTGTATTATACAATTCGGCTGTGACATATTTTGAATTCTTATTTAGAGGAGTAAATCTAAAGTTTTCTTTATTCATTACACTTTGAGCTGTTGTTAAAATTGTAGGGAAATGAGCGGTGTTGCCATTCGAGAAATTACCCTTGATCAAAACATTGTCAAATACGATGTTAGTGCTGTTCTTTTCGGATCTGTAAGGAAAATAAATATTTACATAAATAATTGAATATGCTTTGATATATTTATATTTTTAAATAGTCATTAAGAAAAAAAATCTATTTTATAAAAAGATTGCGCATGACATATTTTCTAAAAGATCTTTCAAATACGTATCTGTAAATTATGACCGTTTGAAACAAATTATTATTAAAAGGACCAATGGAAACAAAAAAAAATTACCCAACAAAACACGATCGTTTGTATAACCCAGCGCACGCCAAAATTGAACAAGTTTGTAAACCAATGTTGATGTTGCCCAAATTTTGAACACCGTCGAATACAACCAGACCGTACGTGACGTCTTGCTGTTTAGATCCTGAAAATTATTTAAAAAAATAACCACGTGCCTACTTATTCAATAAATGTCAATTATCTATAAAAAACAATGGACATTTATTTAAAAGAATATGTAACGTAATCCATATGGGATTAAAGGCATATTACAAGAATAGTATTAAGTATAATTGGATAGAGTGTGAAGGCACACTCACAAAGGTGATAGGGCAAACAGAACAGAACCCTATGGTTTCATGACTAAGTCAATACGCGAATCAGTGGCATTTACATATTACAAGTGTCCGCGCGCAACTTTACCCTTGTGTAAAAGGGAATTTATTTGTTAAGGATTCTTTTGTGTACCCCTGACAACGTGTATGCAAAATTTCACGATGATCAGTTGAATAGTTAAGATGTTAAAATAACAAAAAAAATACTCACTTTAGTATTTAAAGAGATGAATGGATTATAATTAAAACTAAATAAAGTGAACATGGATTAAACGCAGTGATTGGTTGTAAATTATAACCAAAAAAATACATCAGTGCAGAATAGTGACTCAATGCTTCAATTACCACTTACCAATTAAACTCGTCTTCACATAAAACTGACAGCAAAAGCTGCCCTGACAAACGGTTTCAGTGTGACCCTGGGAACTGGCCTCTAAGTTCAATGGTTTGATGATGTACTGACTCATGTCTCCAATGAAGTAAGTGGTGGGTGGAGTGACCGTTAGAGTTTTTGAGATATCTGCAATATATATTAATACTTTAAATATAATAATTGTGTTTGTTTATATAATACTAACTAACCAGTGCCCACTTCGTTGGGCGGTAAGCATTTATACCGTAACAGCCTGTGAATGTCCCAATGCTGGGCTAAAGGCCTCCTCTCCCTTTTTGAGGAGAAGGTTTGGAGCTTATTCCACCACACTGCTCTAGTGCAGTGGTGGAATACACATTTGGCAGAATTTCAGTGAAATTAGACACATGCAGGTTTCCTCACGATGTTTTCTTTCACCGTAAAGTACGAGATGAATTATTATCCCAAATTAGGCACATGGAAATTCAGTTGTGCTTGCCCGGGTTTGAACCCACGATCATCGGTTAAGATTCACGCGTTCTTACCACTGGGCCATCTCGGCTTCAAGCATTTTTACTTGTGATGAAATTATGATTGTGTTTCGATTAGTACTGGGTGCTATGATTTATTTTCTGACAACAGTCGCGTTGGCCATGACATCCGACTACCACGAAAAGTCTTTTCATTTTTCGAGTTAATATGTAGCCTATGACACTCACAAATGATGCGGCTTTCTATTGGTAAAAGAAATTTTCAAAATCGGTTCATTAGATCCAGAGATTACCCCTACAACCTCACAAACTTTACCTCTTTATAATATTAGTATAGATCAAGCTAGAAAAAATATAAAGTTAATGCAATTAAATTTTCCATTGCTAGGCAGTCTCTTTTCTTATTAAGGTAAGGATTGAAATTGCTGCTGCACCAAGCTGTTCATGCTGCTGCTCGTTGGATATAAAGGACATAATTCTACATATGCGACTTTCTTACGATTTTCACATTATTTAAATTTGAGATAAATTTTAACACAAATTAGGCACTTGGGACTTGAACGGATTTGGACGTACGATTCTCGAAGACTCTCGTGTCTTGTTTACATAATTGTCTAGACTCTAAAAATATTGTAAATAAAAGACCATAAAACATACCGCTTGCTCCATGGTTTTCGAATTCCGCCACAATTAAATTATTGGGTGTCCTCATCATGTTAATGTTTCCACTGAATTTCCCGTCGTCAGTGATAACGTTGATGCTATTTGTATACGCCCAAAATTTGGAAAACTGTTTAGCTGTAAAAGAAAATTATATAGACAACTAATAAGAAACTCTAAATCCTAACACAAGTTTATGTTAAAATATTGTTGAGTTATGTGTTACTTGTATTCACTTGGTATGATATAAAAAAATCGAAGACGGAACTATACGTCTAAACCATGTTAAAATAAGTAATGAATACAATTTAAGAGGAAACGACTCCGTTGTGTCTACGAGTATTTACTGATCAGATTGTCATTAATGGCTTAAAAGCGCTTCAACAAGGCTGTTTAAAAAACTCGCATGGTATTATCACCAGTAGTTTGTTTACAGACACAAAGAAAAAGTTATAAAACCTTACCAAATAAGAATGCCGTCTCCGAAGATGTAGATACAATGAAGTTTTTAATTCCATTAATATCTTTTGCATTCGTTAGTATAATATCATCTTCCATGAGAACGCCAAATGTTACTCCGAAGTCAGTTGTAAAATGACCCATTTTTGAAACTGTCGTATTACACTTCGATCGACTGTTAACGGGTTTTCTGTAACTAAAGCAATATATTCTTATGAAGATGTACTCGTTAGATCCATGGAACCAGTTAGAAAATAATAATGTCCTCCAGACCGATTTCGGCCACGGCGGCCAATCTCAAGAGAGATTAGCCAACTACGCAGGAGATGTTATAGTGCACAAGTGTGTGCGCAAACACAGGTGCACTCTCTCTTCCCTAACTCTCATAATCCGATGGGACGGCATTCCGACACGACCGGAAAGAGTTCAGGCGCAGGACCAACGGCTTTACGTGCTTTCCGAGGCACGGGAGTGAACACACTTCCAACTTCCAGACTCCGGGCTGCTACTGAGAATTTTCTGAGAGAAAAACCCAATAACATTTTATTGGCCCGACCTGGGATTTGAACCCAGGACCTCCGGGTCTGCGGCCTTACATCAAGCCACTAGACCAACGAGGCAGTTAGAAAATACCGAACATATGAATATCAAAATTTATTAATTACATGATAATTTAGATTGTTCATTGTTCATTATTTAAAAAAAAATTTCTTCTGTTTCTGTCCCTTTATTTTATTTTTGATTTGTATGTTTTGTAATTGTGTTTGTGAATGGTGTGTTCTCCTATAATAGGTTGTGCATAGTTAGTTTTAAGTTAATATAAAGTGTTTTGAATATGTGTTATGTACAACTGTTGGGGATCCAAATAAATAAATACGCGTAATAAAACTTGGATAGCTTGAAGTTATATTAAATGTTAAGTTCGATTTTTATTGTACAACTGTACTGTTACAACTCTTTGTTGGTAGTTCAAATATATAATAGCATTGAAACTAGTTTTATCGACCACCATATCAATACACTTTCATTTACATTTAAATTACTTGCGTAACTCAAAGTTGGTAATATTATTTTTGCAAGTAACGATGAATAAACCAAACGCTAGGAAACAATATATTTACGTGCATTTATCCTTCCTTATTTGATTGAAACAGCTTCGCTCTGAATAAAACTCTGATAGGAAATTATGAAAACTAAGGCAAAACCTATATGACGAATTCAGTTTTGGCAATATTGCTGGAACAGGTGTTGCATTGAATGAAAATATATCGCATCAAAAAAAAAAGACACAATGTTACTTCTTAAATCAGGAAAACCGGAAAATACTTATCAGAATTACTGAATATAATATATATGTACATATATACGTTATTTATTTTATGGAGGAAAATGATTTAAAAGACAAGGCAAGGTTTTTTCCTTTCGTATTTTCTTTCACCGCAAATGTTAATGTTTGTTTAAAATTATTTCAATAGTACATTAATATGAGATATGTAAAAATACGTAATCTTGTGTTTGCCTCATTTTGTCTGATCAGCTGACAAGCTTATACAATTACAGATCTTCAAGTCCTGGGTCCAAACCTCAGGGCCTTTAAAAAGTTATTGGGTTTTTCTATCGAGAATTTTGTTGCCAGAAGTTTAAAGTTACTATTTTTTTACACTCCCATGCCTAAGAAAGCACGTAAAGCCGTTGCTCCTGAACTTTCTCCGATCGTGTCAGATTGCCTCCCCTTTGGATTATTAGAGTAAGGAAAGATAGCGCACCTGAATTTGTGCACAAGCTAGTGAACTATAATAATTGCTACGTAATTATCTAGCCTATTTTAGTCAAGACAAAATCACTAATATATTTCTTATAACAAATAAACTTACACAGAGATGACAGCTCCATTCCTATCGAAGACAACATTACTTCTTATAAGCTCTTCCCGGTTTTGACAACTATATCTCTCAACCAATTGCGCCAGAACGTAAACACGCGCGTCCTTCGCAGCACTTGAAACCGACTTAATTATCTGTGGATAAATTCAATCATTCATCTTTATTTTTATAATAAAAATACATGTTATGCTTTATTTTGATTATATAACTATATGTCTAAAGAAATTTTGTAGAAAGACAGACAAGCAAAAGGGCTAGCTGATCATAATTGATTACATTTGTGAATATAGATATAAACTATAATAAATGCGAAACACGTAGAAGAGTTGTGTGTGTACCGTCAATGCCTCATCAACCACGATATAACAAGGTCCCTTGAAAACGCAACAACATGAAATATTGGCGTTTATAGTTAAAATAACTTATGACTGGGTTCCCGTCCAAAAACAATTCTATTTTTAAAACAAGAGATAATGTCCAAACAACATATCATAATATAATAAAAAACATATTATATCATTTATTATTGTTCAAATAAATATTGTAACGTCACTTATACCATAGATTAGTTATATCTTGAACGAAATCCTTAAAGACGCTCATAAACAAATATAGTCGGTATTAATATTATCTTGTTCTAATGCGCAATATTTTTTTAGAGAAACGTAAATACTTTTTACGGTATAATTAGCATTACAGCTCCATTCGTTGACTAATTAAAAAAAAGCATATAATTTTATCGAATAATTGTATAATTGTAAACGGAACTTAGCATCCTAATATTGTGAATGCGAAATTGATTTATTGCGAACATAAAAAATATCTTCTTATTTTCGTCTTTTATGTTATTCTTGGTAAGCATTCTATAATCATTTCATGGGTACATTTAATGAAAGGACAATAGTATTTAATATGTATTACTGTTTTGATCATAAATATATAAAATAATACACAATTATCGGACATATATTTGGGTATTTTATATTTGTGTCAAATAGTAACTGAACTCACCTCATCATAATTATCTAATCCATTTATGCAATCAAAATCGGTTTCAGAAAGAACATTTCTTGGAGTCGGTAGCACCAATAAGTCAACGTCCTGGAAGATAAATTTTCGCATATTAGTTATATTTGTTTTTTGTAGATAATTATCTGTATATCTAACAGAATAATTATTATGGGGACGCATCGTGTACAAAAATATTTGTTCGTGCACATCAGTGGAGGAAGTCATCGTGTTCCTGCTTGTTAGTATAATTTCTGAACCTTTTTACGTTCGTTTCCCAGAAGTAAAGTAAAGAATAGTAACATCCCAAAACGTCCTGCTGTGTTTTTTTTTTTTTTTTTTTATATTTGCCGGGAGGGCAAATGACTCTACTCCACCTGATGTTAAGTGGTAGTAGAGTCCAAACGCGAGGACGGCCAGTACAGTCGGGAAGAAGGTTCTGCACTAGCCGCCCTCGCCTTGCCGCCCGCAAGATGCCTCTTCACGCCTCGTTTGAAGGAACCCGGGTCGTAAGAGGAGGGGAATACGCGAGCTGGTAAGGAATTCCATTTCTTGGAAGTGCGACAAAGAAAGGAGTTGCCAAATTTCTTTGTGCGCGATGGAATTGATGTCACAGTTAGTCGGTGACATCGAGAGCCAGCACGCGTAGACTTGTGAAGGAAGGGGGAAGCAGGAATGTTTAAAGGCTTTCTCCTCTATCAAGGAGAACTCTGTTCCGCTATAGGTTAGTGGCTTTACAATTTCATTCTACATCATCAACGCATTAGCTAGTACTGAACATAAGCTTATATTTCCAATACGATTGAATACAGGAAACGGCTGATGAATACAAGTGCTTTCCTCTGAGCAATAATGAAGATTAAATAATGATTGTTTAGGCATAGGGGCCAGTCCGACCCACTTTCTATTATCATCAATAATCTAAAACAATTGACTCTATAATACACAATAGTATTTTATTTATATATTATTTATTGAAAATCGTCAAACTTTTTCACAATTCCAAACAATGAATTATGTAAAACGAATATTATAATAAAACGTTGATGGCGTTGAAATTACATTTTGAAACTTGGCGAAGTTGATATCGGTATTTTGGAAGTAAAATAATGTATTCTGGATTTAAATAGTTAATAGGAATAGCGGTGTATAAAAATAAAGCCATATTTGTGAAGAACTCTTTGTAGTATGTAATACAGCTATTAACATCGCATGAAATGTGTAGATCTAAGGTTCTTTTTTATTTACCCTTTTTTCCATTAGAATATATATTGTAAATGATAATTTACATTATGCGGTGTCATACAACACCAGTCCGAATGGAGCACTCGCTCTAGGCGTCGATTGGTAAAGCGCGCCAAAATTATATTACCTACTAATTTCAAGTGAAAAATGTTGGAGATTTATACAAATAGCTTGTGAACTTACCGCATCACCAGCTTCACGTACCAACGACGCATATTTACCGCTGCTTATATCTGTGTCCGATACATCCACGATGGCTGCCTTGTATGTATTCTGTAAATAAAATGTTTTTCGTTAACATTTGAATTTTGTAATATTTTAAACGTCGACTTCGTCTGTCTATCCGTCTATCTGTTACGCTACAACTCAACCGATTATGATGAAATTTTGTATGAATCAAGCTTGGAAGCGAAGTTTGTATCTAGCACCTGATCAAACAAGCTGGCGAAGTCGCGTGCGAAAACTAGTAACATATTATATACTTAAATAGAGATACTTCTTAAGGCAGTATGTATTATATAGATATTTATTAAAAATTAATAGATAATCTTTAAAGTTGCATATAAAGATCGTGTAAAGTTAATATATTTATCTTGGGTCTGATATCGTGTTGTAAAAAAAGTATTTTATATATAATAACAGTATCATGTGATGTTTTATTGATAAGCAACATCGTGTAAGCGTGTAACGATCGCATTCCTTAGTTACTTGTCGATCGACTATACGCAGATAATACTAAAAATTATATAGAATATTTGTTAAACTTCTAATGGAAAGACATTCCCTAGCAGTCTGGTATGATTATTATATGGATATTATTTTGTATCTGGAACCATTATCAATGGTACCGAAGTCAGGGTAGGTACCCATCAGATATCCTAACGCCAACAGCAATACTTAGTATTGTCGTGTTCCGGTTTGAGGGGTCAGTGAGAGGTGTCACTTAAGGCACAAGGGACATAACATCTTAGTTACTTATTATATATACTTATTACTATCTCTTACAGCGGCAATGTCTTAATGCAATGGAACCGATTTGCTCGTCCGCCTATCTAGTTCATAAATATTATTAATGCACCTTAAAGGCTTGAAACTTAAGCCCTAAAGTTAATGGGGTGTATCTCATATTGCCTTTCTAACATTTTACAATCTTCGTCGTTCTATTTGGTTTGTTTTTACAGATTACCTCTACAGACAATATCTCCTATTAAAAAAAAAAAAAACATAGATTTTATAGTAAATAAAATCAAATTTGTGAATAAATACGTTTGTGCCCACGATAGTGGAAACCCGTTTACGTTTAACAAACTAGGTATTAGTCTACACTGTCTATATAAAATAGTGTATATAAAATATATGAATATTAATATTTGTTTTCGTTTTATATTAATATCTAATATGAACCTAGCATAATACTGAGATAACAAAAATTAACGTTCTTATTTATGAACAAATCCCTTACAAGTATAAATTATTAATGTTGTTTTATGTTAACGATGATGTCCTGTATGTATCATTAATTTCAGAATTAGTTTCGGTGAAATTTTCATCAAATCATTTTTAAACAAGATAAAGAATTATGATAAGTCTGCTATGTCGAGCATTAATTGATTGTGCAGAGATGCAGACACAAGGAGCAGTTCTTTATGACAACGAAAGTAAATCACCCTATATAGAGAGACTTTGTTGATAAACAAAGATGACCTAGAGGGATTTCCTTATCCCAAATGATCGTGCATTAACCCGACACACAGACGCAGCGTGATATCATCCATCCCTTTCACATACATGACGAATTACATTCGACGACTCTTTCTTCATTTATAACACAAGGGCTTCCCTAAAAATGCATTCAATGTGCGCGTGATACCTTTCATTCCTCTCATAATAAGTTCGGCGGCGGCTTTTTGTCTCGCTCTAACAATGCGCTCAGAAATCCCTTTAGAAGTCTACGTGATGTTAAGTCACGTATACACGTCACAGTTCTTTATGCGTTTTGCTTTTGTTTTACTTCCCTTTAAATGGGCTTTTCCATTGTCTTTTGTTTCAGATTAAAAACATAATCTTAAATGTACTTTTATGATTAAGTACATTTCTTTTCAGACATTTTATTTTTTTAAATATATTATGTTATGAAAAGTAGCAATGCCCATTAAGGATATTACTAATACTACTCTCTAAATAAACGTAAAGCTTGTGCTAGTGTGGACGACAATAGCTCAAGGATCGAACCTGCGATTTCTTACATCGATAGGCGACCTGTTAACCATTACGCTATTGGCGCTTATCTTGTGCATTCTTTGTGAACTGATTTGTAAATTTTAAAATTATAACTGTGATGTGTGTGTGATGTGATTATAACTGTGATGTGACTCTGAGACTTATAGAGTCATATATTATTATTTACAATATTCGTACAAACTACATTCAACCGTATATCATTCAAACAGATTCACGAAACATAAACAAATACGTCATAATGACGTCACTTTATTAAACATCCTTAGATGATTTTTTTTTATAATAAAAGCCATAAACATGTTAAAACATGACAGAAGTGATACCTTTTTGCGTCAGAAGCATTACACATAGATATTGCATAGAATTTCAATATTGAAATAAATATATTATCTGTTAATATCTTTGGATGTTAAAACTGTTTCCTTGTTCGGCTTTTGTAAAGATTAAACGTTATAAAAGAAATACGAGAGGAAATTGTTGATATCAATTCTTTATCCTTTTATGTGAAATTATTTATAGCGAATGAATAATAATTGTGCGTACGTGAGATTGACACGTCCGTAAATGTTTGTGGTGATGTTTTTTTTTTAATAATAAAACGGTTAAGCGCGTTATCTAAGCAAAATAATTTAAAAAAAAACTAGGGCGATTTAAAAATTATATTGTCCTTGTTCTCAAAACATGTGCGTAATTTAACATTAAATTATTCACTTGTACTTGCATGATATAAATAATGAAAGTAAGTCAAGTTAGATAATAAAAGTATGTTAAAAAGTAACCTTCGACATCTTGGTTAAAAAAAATGACATCGCTTCACATTTTCATAATGATGTATTGCGTGTAGTAAGGCAAGCCGCAGCATTATACTGTTAACTTTTTTTTAATATTATTTGAAATGTTACTTAATTAAACTGTGAAAATACATGTTAATATTTATAATATATAAATAATATCATTAATAAGTAAAATCGATTCCATTACGATATTTCATTAAATAAATTTGAAGTAAACAAGTTCATTTGTTTTATAGTATATTTTTGTTATAAAAATACCGAATATATGTTTTTTCACCTACCCCCAACATTACTTATTAATTAATAAACAAATATTAAATAATTTACGCAATTATATAAAATGGATATAAAAAAAAACATTGAAAACAAAGCTAGAATAATAATATTAATAAGTATATACCTGTATATAATGTAAATAATAAAAATATAACATTTTTAATTTATTTTAAAATATTTAATATTTATTTAATAACTATAAATACAATAAAAAAATTAAAACTTACCGCTGTCCACACTAAGTTACAACACAAGAAGAGCAGCACTATTTTTAAAAAACTCATTTTTCAAAACACGCACAAAAAAAAAACAGAATGCAAGATTGCGTCGTCAGACGACGTTCTACATCGAAGGCGAACCCGCGAATGCAGTGAAACTGAGTCAATATCTTCCAGTACCACGACACCCGTCCGTGCTTTGATAAAAGGGCTTTTGAAAACATTTCGTTCCTACCCATTATAAATCCTATACGACGGGCTTATATATTTTTCATAGAATTGGAAGGCGAACGAGCATATGGGTAACCCGATGGTAAGTGGTCACCAACGCCCATAGACATTGACATTGTAAGAAATGTTGACCATCGCCAATGCGTCACCAATCTTGGGAACTAAGACGTTTTGTCCCTTGTGCCTGTAATTACACTGGATCACTTACCCTTCACGCCGGAACACAACTATACCAAGTACTGCTGTTTTGCGGTAGAATATCTGATGAGTGGGTGGTACCTTCCCAGACAAGCTTGCACAAAGTCCAACCAACAATAAATTACATATATTTTTGTGCCATTTTACAAATCTGTCTACTAAAACTGCTTAATGCATATGTACTTGTTCATGCCTACATTTTTATTTACTAATGATGTCGTTTATAATATATAATGAGGTTATGTAAACAAATACTGTAGCAATACTTTCTTATAATCTAAATCTTTATTTATATAACTGGAAGAGTTTGAATGCGCTAAACTCAGGATTTACAAGTCCTGATAATCATCTTGCGTTAAATAGTCCATTTACGGAGATAGGTATTAGACTAGTAGTATTTGCCTGCAGCTTACCCCTCGTGTAAGGAGGAGTGTGGCGGGTAAAAGCCAATGTCCATCCTTGGGGTTAAAGCTTTCTTCATGCCAAATTTTATCAAAATCGGTTCAGTGGTTTAGCCTTGACAACTTAACAGTCAGACAGAGATATTTTCGCATTTAAAATATAAATAAAGATAGCCTTTTTCAATAGAAGAAGAAGTATACACTCTAGATATATACCATGCAATTTGCTAATAACTGTGTTATAATAGCACTACAAACAGTTCTTGTTTAATATATCTTTTTTTATATAGAAGGGGGCAAACGAGCATGAGTCTAATCTTTATTTATAAAACAACACTATAACTTAACTATCTTATATCCATTTTAATTTTAATTACAAAATATCCATAACGTTTTCGTCCGACATTCAAGATGCCATTTCTTTGCGAATACTTTATGAAAATTATAGATTGTTCAAGATCTTAACCAATGATATCGCTTCCACTTAATGTCAAAATTGTTTATTTATCTTTACACATCTTGTGGTTGAAATAGGCTACATTTACATACAAGAACATATACAAGTACATACACACACCTACATACATACTTGGTGGCAATGTACTTTTGTTTTTCATGTTATGTTATGTATACAGAGATATTAGTTATTTATCTCAAAATTTTGCTTAAAACAATTGTGCTCTCTTAAATAAGTTTGGAAGATGCTGTCGACTGTGACACAGTTTACACAAGTCAGTCGTCCACATAATCTCTCTTACAATGTACATGTACTCTAATTAAATGTATTCATTGCGATTGTCTCATTTAGATTAAGACATATATTTTGTAAAGTATATACATATGTTACAATTTAATCATATTACAATGAATTATAAAAATATTTAATTGTGTTTATAAAATATTCTATCAGAAATATCTTCAAAAGGAACTTATTGACTTTATATTGCAATTCTTAGGTGCTTAGATTCTATATACTATGAGAGCGCAATGACAGAATTTCCTTTTAATTTTTCCTTCTTTATGTCTTGAAATTCTTTGTGTTGCCAGAATAAATATTTAAGCTGAAAAACAAACTGCATTAAATAAATGCGTTAGTATGTAATAGTAAAGTATGGTAGTATATTATTAATAATAAAAGGCGAGTTAGGAGCGACAAACACTATTTGACTAGATTTTTAGTGGAAAATATTCCACAGTTCAAGTCTGATAAAGAAGAAACGACATTATTTTTATTATATTAATATACAATTATAATAATATAAGTGTTTTAAGGATTTTAGTCTTTATTGTCTAGTCGATAGTATTTAATATAGAAAGCAATATTGATACCTCAAAAAACAGTAATCCTATTATTTTATGACTTGTCGAATAATGATAAAAGTCAATTTATATATATCATTAAATTAATATGAGTGCCGAAAATAAAAATTATCTCATACCTTGGTTTACAATATCAAAGGGGATTAATTCGCAGCTCTTCTTGTAAATTAAATAAAAATAAACCTAGATTGATAATAAATGACAATTACAATAATAAAAACAACTTGCACACCGATACTCTCTATATAATGTCAGGTTATCACTAACCGTTCAATGTATTAATTAACGAAGCGTTATTGCAGATCAGTAACCGATCGTTTTCGAGTAACGAGTAACGGGCCGTTAAAGCCGTTCCTATACGTTACACACATGAGACATCGAAGCTTATTAAGCTTTTTTATAGCAACGCTTTTGATTTATGTTTTGTAGACGGTACTTTTTGGCTGCCTCGGTTTATTGGCTAGGTATGAGGCCACAGACCCCGAGATCCTGTCTTCAAATCCAGGCCAATAAATTTGAGTTTTTCTGTAGAAAATTCTCAGTAGCAGCCCGGAGTTCGGAAGTTGAAAATGTATTTCACTTTTTGAAATCCTATCTAAAAATCTACTTTTTAGTACAATTCATATTTATGAAATAATACAGCTTAACACAAATGACTTCTATGCGAATTTGCGACAAATCGTTCGTCCAATTGTTGGTGTTTGCACAATCACTTATCACTAAATTGTCACAAATTAATTGCATTCTTAGAGACACTTGACCCTATTATTGCATAATCGTTATATATAATATTTTATTTATTTACAGATAGTATTGACTATATATAGACAATAATTACGTTATAAAAATGTATATAATTCAATTATTAATCATTTTATAAACAAGAAGGTAAAGGTCAACTAAATATAAGACTAATTTTCCGATTCCGCAATGTCAATAAAGTATCTTTCCTGGCGCAAGGTTGCACAGATATTTTCAACTTAGTCTATTTATTACTCGCCTTACTTGTTGGCTTTTTTGCACTCATCAAATATTCTACTGCCAAATAGCTACACTTAGTATTTTTGTTTCGGTTTTCAGGGTGAGTGAGCAAGCGTAACGGCAGGCATGTATATCATCTTAGTTCCCAAGGTTGATGGCGCATCGGTAATGTAATGTAAGGAACATATTAGTTCCCTAGGTAGGTAATGTATAAAAATATTAGTATTTTACCAGCACCAATATAGCAGTGACCACCTACCGCCCATTTTCTAGTCCACTTATATATTTATTAAATAAAGTCAAAAATAAAAAAAAACAAACACAAAAGTAGGTACCTAACTATTTATATATACATATACAAAAGTCAATAAAGAAATCCTTTTACAATATTAGCTAATTAATTTATCAACAAAAATCTATCCAAAGGGTTATTGTCAATCTTGTAATCATTTAAGTATTTAATTTATATTTCATAATAGCATGTCGAATTAAAAATATTACCATTTTTTACGATTATAAGTTTTCCATTACACGTTGACGTCACGTGATAGTCTCACGATGCGACCACGATTTAGGGTTGTGACGACCACGTGTTGTCACTACGTGACCGATAACCGGTCGACTGTTATCAATGAGAGAAAGTAATTGGTTTCTAATTGATGGATTATTGTATCCAAGCTATTCTTCTATCTTATTATTTGTATATCTGTAACAATCACTATAAAAAAAAATATAGTAACATACGTGGCACTTTGTTTTAATGTGTGTTTGTGTGTAATAATTAAATATTTTTTCTTTAATAAACTAAATAGATCGTTATGATATTTTGCATACGATTCGACAGGGCAACAGAAAAAGAAATAGGGTACCTAACACTTCCCCCTCCCCTCAGATGCGGGTATAGCCGCGTGCAGAAACTAGTTAAGTAATAGAAACAGCTAGCTATTAACAAACAAAATAAGCAATGATAGAACTGGTACGAGTCTGGATTCGCGACGTGAGAGTCCAGGTTACGAAAATGTTCCAAGCGTCGTTGGTTGCCTGGAAGAAATTACTATGTATCGATATGCTAATTATAGGGTTGTATCCATGTGTTATGTATTTATCTTTGAACAAGAATATTCTATCTATTATCTATCTATCTGGCAACTGGTACCCAATACCTAATTGCATGCTAACCTCAACAAAATATCGTAGTTATTGTATGTTTTTTTTATTGAAGTGTTTCCGAGACTTTAGTCTCTTATTAATGTACGACATTTTGTATCGATAAAGATTAAACTACTAATTATTAGCATTGCCCTTGACAGTATTCAAGGACAGATTAGATTATTCGAGAAAGCACATGACAGTACATAATTTTTATCATCAAATAAAGGCTAATTACTTACATTTTTTTAACTGTTCACATGTGAACAAATAAAAGCAATTAAGAAGTATCTCTTTAAATAATTAATTCTTCACTCACCGTCCCAGCTTCGTACCCCTTAAAGTAAGAGTCTACATGAAATGTTTATGTCATAATGCAACTATTAGCTTGCGCGGTGCACGCCAATAAGTCTCCCAGACGACATGATTCTATCCGACATCTTTTTTTCAGACTACTTACACAAAACCATATACGATTTATACATCTTAACCATACTTAGGAATACCTCTGTCCATTGGTGTAATCCGTATGAAAATCCGTTCTCTAGGTTTCGAGTTTATCACGGTCAAACAGACGGACAGATACGGCAGGTGAACTTTTTTTATATAGTATGTCTAACTAATTAAAAGTAGTAGTAATTGTCTATGGGATTTGATTAGATCATTGACAGTACACCAAAGGCTATAGTGTAAGAGTAGGGTTTAGGCCAGTTATTCTTATAGTAATTAAAACGTAATTAATTAAAATATATGCAAAACTTTAGAATTATTGTGATAATAATACATATATGTTAGAAAACAACATCATTAGCCTTTGGTCTAGAGAGCTTAATTACCAATTACGAACTCCAAATCCGTACTCGACCGAGACTTGCCTCTATTTGTCCCATCGCTGGACTTAGACCTCGTTTTAACGCGCGTTGGCCAATACATTTGTGATAGAATTTCATCCAACATATGCCGATTTCGTTATGATATTTTCCTATACCACTAAGTAACGAAATGAATTTTGAGGACATGAAAAAACAATGTTGTCCGGCGTGTTCTAACTACTAAGCCATCGACTAGTTTCATCTGTCTGTATCTGTAACAGCCTGTGAAAGTCCCACTGCTGGGCTATAGGCCTCCTCTCCTCTTTTTGAGGAGAAGGTTTGGAGCTTATTCCACCACGCTGCTTCAATGCGGGTTGGTGGAATTCACATGTGGCAGAATTTCATTGAAATTAGACACATGCAGGTTTCCTCACGATGTTTTTCTTCACCGTAAAGCACGAGATGAATTATAATCACAAATTAAGCACATGAAAATTCAGTGGTGCTTGCCCGGGTTTGAACCCACGATCATCGGTTAAGATTCACGCGTTCTTACCACTGGACCATCTCGGCTTAAGTTCTTAGCGGGTTAAGTTCTTAGCGATTCTTTTATTATTAGTTGAAGAATCATTTACAAGTATATTGTAAATGATGTATCATAAGCGATCCATACAAATGTGTATCACGTACAATTCTTAAGACATGAAAAATTTCATTGGAATTATGACTGTTAGACTATGTATATATAGTATAGTTTCATATATATACATACATTTCGTAGTTTGTTTGTCCTGACTACGCACAGCCACTGAGTCTATAAAGAATTTCTGACCTTAGAATATTTTATAATGTAAACAATCCTTTTATAAAATGTATTTGGATATATCAACTTTAAAGAAGTCAATGGTTAACCGTTCGAAGTCGCAACAGAAAAATAATTATAATTATAGTACCTATATATATATATTCAAAAAATGTTTGCGGGTAATTTGAAATTCAAATATTATACGAGACTCACGTCAATTTTATACAAACAAACATTTAAATTAATAAAAGACTGCAATACAAAATAACCTTATCTCCTTGAATACAAAATTCATTTCATTTTACAGATTAAATATTCAGAGAATTTGTTCAATTTAATTTGAGCTCTAAAACTCTAATGTTAAAGTTGTTTTTATTATAAGTATTTTATTGGACAGTTATCAATGCAACGCGTAAGGAAGTGCAGTGATAAAATATTCACGCACATTGCAAATGAATTAGAGGTCATACATCAATGCTTTTGATATTTTACTAAATAACAACTAATGAAATATTCCAATGGCAGAAGGAGTAGATATAAACAAGATTTAGATTTACATATTCCATTCAATTTACTAATAGTTTTTTTTTTATAGAATAGGAAGGCGGACGAGAATATGGGCCACCTGATGGTAAGTGGTCACCAAACGCCCTTAGACATTGGCACTGTAAGAAATTTTAACAATCGCTTATATCGCAATGCGCCACCAACCTTGGGACCTAAGATTTTATGTCCCTTGTGCCTGTAATTACACTGGCTCACTCACCCTTCAAACCGGAACACAGCAATACCAAGTACTGCTATTTTGCGGTAGAATATCTGATGAGTGGGTGGTACCTACCCAGACGAGCTTGCACAAAGCCCTACCACCATTCAAGGTCAAAGTGGTTTATTTACATTAACTTCTACTATTTCAATGGACTATACGTCGCTATGGTATATGAGAAGCCGTTTATTCGTATTGAGCTACTGAATTCAGTACAACTATTCATTAAGAACAAACTCGAAACTCAGAGCAGAAGATGGTTATGAACCATGAAAAAGTTTCTTGTGACTGCAAGCGATACCTTCACAGGATTTACATTTTAGTTTTAAAAGGACACAATTTCCTTTATAAAAAATTAAAACGTAAATCTGTTTTTTTTTAATAAGTACTTATTATCAACTAACCAACTCGTTCATTTTTTGCCCAGAGAATCGGAATTGTGATTCATAGGGGCAATGCTGCTAGCATTCTTGCCACCATAACGAACGAGTTGGTTAGTTGATTAGTTTTAAAAGGAAATATATATATATATATATATATATATATATATATATATATATATACTATATATATATATATATAAATAAATATAAATATATATATATACATATGCGACAACGAAACGAAATACCTAGCCTATAAACTTCTTACAAAGTTATTTACAATCCGAAAATAAATACATATTTATTACACAGTTATTTTATAGCAATTGTATCTAATAAACGTTCGACGTGATTCTTACATTGTTTTGGGTTCTATTGCGTTGATAAATGCCCCCGATAATAGTTATACTCAAATATCTTCCATGTACAGACACCGATCAGTTACAGATATATTATATTTATATATATAAGGTTACATATCAACATTTTACGGGTGCGTTCTTACACTACTAAAAAGATCGCCTCGGCTCTGGTATGGTAATACCACAGGGATCAATTCTTGATCCGTATCAGTTTGATACAATTGCGTCATAAAATATTTACAACAATATTATGTTCAGCACAATAACGTTGATTGTTTTGATAGAATTAGTGACGACTATTATATAAACACGAGTAAGTAAATATAAACTTGTAACATCAAGTTTTCGACTTGTACAAGTAAATAAATGCTTTCTTGGAATTATTTTACTAATATATATATTAATTTTTAAAGTTACCAATTAATATTGTTAACAAATTATTAATAAAAAGTCATGTTACTCAATTTTGTCTACAAATTAACAAGTAAGAAAGAAATAAAGTGCATGTAAGGATTACAGGATGAGTAAGACATTGTTAGATAGAAATCCCCATACAAAGCCTCAACTAAGAATAATAATTAGTAACGAGATAACAAAAACTAGAGAAAGCTTACATTTACAACTATCATCATACATTTGGGGGTCTATCTCTCCCTTGTAAGTATGTATCTAAGTAAAGCATAAACTCTTACAAAATCGTTGTTAAATAATCATAAATTATATTATAAGTGATTTTTAATTCTTTATAGATATTCACAAAGTCATCGCCCTGAACAAAAGAAATAATCATCAATCATTATTTTTAGCATGTATTTTGTATTTATATTATATACTGTTTATATACGAAAGTGCCCCCCGCGACCTGTTATCATAATCTTATAATAACTATCTTATCTGTTATTGTTAACTCCTACTTCAAAACACATTATTTATGTTTTCAAAGCAATGCGATTATATCATATAATAGAGTATCCATTTTAAAGTAAATATTCGAATTAAAATATATAATTATTTATATAATTTAAAAACAAATATACTTATATTAAGATTTTAAATATAGAATGAGAGAGTCATTCGCTATGCCCTAAATTAGTAACATTATATTTTTCATACAATTATAACTTCAAACAGCAGTACTTAGTATTGTTACCACGAAACGTGGTCCTTACTCTGACCTTTTAGTGAAAAGTTCTCGACAGGAAAACCTTCGATATTGCAACGATCTAGGATTCATATCATCCCTCATATTGGGATAATATTCGGACCTCACAATCTGCAAAATCAAAACCCTTTACTAAATATGGTTATAAAAAGGGAAGAGCTTGGTCTACACCATAATTATTTAAAAAAAACGGTGTTTTACCCGTACCACTACGTACGTACATAAGGTACGATAGTTGGGCTGATGAGTGAGCCCTCCATCTACATTACTCGTGTTATCTCTATATACCTCTTGTGCTGTAGCTGTAGTGCGTCATGCCCCTTCGGCCAAAATGATTTCGGCTTTTAAGCTGAGTTGCCAATTGATTGGGATATATGGCCGTTACTGCTACTTGGCCGAGCTGTTGTTGGTAAACTTATTTAAGGCAGCTCTGATTTATTCCTTCAATGTGGTCAAATGTAAGTTGCATGAATTTTGTGCTTGTAATGAACTAAGGAACATTGTTAATGATGCGCAAAATGATATTTTGTGATTTTGTGATATTTCTATAATGACAATATTATAGTTACGCCTTTCCCAGAGCTGCATCCCACACTGGAAACCCAGACATTGAAAATCCAAATTATTATCAATCCATAATATCAAGTATGTATGCAAAGAGAGAGTTAATTTAACATTCCAGCCACCTGAATTTAGGCAGACTGGATGGGAACGATCCCTTGTTTATAGCATTGTTAAAGAAATTAACTATGCTTAAATAATTATTGATTTTTGTGATTAATAAAACTAATTATTAAAGTTAAAACATAATATCAAAATACTAAAACTATATCCTACACTTGCATAACAAAGATATTTCGATAACATAATGAACTTAAAGAGATGCTAGAAGACATTCTAAGAATATTACTAAATCATTGTAAATAGAACAATATATATAGATGACGTTGATTAATTATTTCCTTTAATACATTTTTATCTATCTGTATTAAAAATAGCCAAACCACATATTATACCCACAATGTTTCGATTACTTTAAAGCAGTGATTCCCAAAGTGGTCTACATCAACCCCTAGGGGTTTATGACAAATTGCAAGGGGTCTAGGTCAGCGAAAAAAAATTTGGGGGTCCATGAAATGAAAATGGGGGTCCACGATAGTGGATCTCAACACATACACTGATTGTACCTATTTACTTACATCATATACAATTTATATATACAATTTATTATTAAAGCATCAGGTTCATCCTTCTCACTAAAAATATTGACTTATTGCTTATGTTATTTTATTTATAGTTTATTTAATGTTACGTATATTTTACATAACAGATACAAAATTTTATTTTGAGTAGTTTTAATTTAAATTCAATTAATAAATGTATAAATTAACATGTGTTTTTACTTTAAGTTTTTAACACTAAACTTCACTACAGTTAGAAATTTACAGGAAATCAATATCAGGTAATTAGGGGGTCTACCCAACACGGAAAAACATGGCAAGGGGTCACAAAAAAGTTTGGGCAACTCTGCTTTAAAGCTTTATGATACGATCAGCTACCAACACTATCAAACGGTTATTACAATTTACAAGGTCGCAACGACAACTATACTGTCAATTCAGAAAATATACAGAACCAAAGCTAATAGAGATTGATTAAAAAACACCAGCAACAAAAATGGTGCTACGACTTTGTCCAATTCGTCTTGATAAGTTCAATTCATTCATCAGCTATACTACAGCCAAATACTTTTATGTATTTGAAGGGTATGTGGGGGATATAACATTCTAGTTCCCTTGATTAGCGATCCCCATATGCTCGTCCGCCTTTCATGTTATAAATTGATATAACTCGAGTTAACTATCGTTAAAAAATATATGACACTAAATACTAATGGTAATCAAGCGCTTTGGCTCTTAGTTCTTTTGCCAGACTTTTCTAAAATGTAATGCTGCACTTTATGAAGCAATAGTACCTATACTCATACTCAAGATCGCACACTCATAACAAACATCAATAAGTTATACAAGACATGGAAATTTGATATTCGGGTGCATTCGAAAATACAAAGATTTTTGAAAGCCATTACTAAATTAGTACCTAACACTACAGCGTAATTCTTAATCGTGAAGCATTACTACATCTTGAATCGGGTATTATTCTGCCACAAATATTCACGAACCATTATAATATATTATAAGCATTAGAGTAGCATGGAAAGCTACAAACTTCCCACTCCGGACCGGACTTCTCCACAAGGGAGACTAGCCCAAGTTGACAATTCCTTTTTGGTAATAATTTGTTCTAAAAATATTCGTCATCATATTTATTCACATCCATCCTTCAAAATATTATGAGTTAATTGCTTACATAGTATTTCTTTGTAATATATTTTTTATGAATCTGTTAGAAGTATAAAGTTTTCATTACACACATAACGAGACAGCTTTAATGTGTATTTAATTGGACGATTAAATAATATTTCAGTTTAGGAAAACTGGGTTATTCCGCCTATGTAAAGAAAGGCACTATCAATACTAATATGTATTATAAATGTTAAATTAAATCTGTCCGTCTGTTACGCATTCACGGCAAAACCACTAAGCCGGTTTTAATGAAATTTGATAGGTAAAGCTTGAACCCCAAGGAAACCCTCCGGCTACTATTTATCTACTACCTGCCTTCCTGCCCCTATCACGCGAACCAGGCTGCGAAAAAACTGGTGCTAAATTAAATGTAATTAATTTATTTAATTTTCAATTAGGCTCTTACAAGTACTTTTGAATCATCATTTTACAAGATAAAAATGTTGTAGTAATTTAGATTTTATTACAGTAATAATATTATGGTAAAAATATCTCCGAGATCAGGACTGCTCGTAGAAATTATATTTGATACATAAAAGGCAGTATTATGACTCATTATTTTGAAACTATACGAATGTGTTCTATTTTTTAAACATATTGTATACATTTCAATCCATAAATACCTGCATAGATTATATAAACAGATTAAAAAGTAATGTCATATTTTTTTTAAGTATCTACTTTTTATATCAGTTATGCTAAATATATATTGAATAATACAAAGATGTGGAATTATTATTCATCGATTTGCATGCAGGATAAACAATAACTCAATTGTATATAATTACTTATATAACCTTTACCTAAAATATGTAATTAATTATCAGTATTAGTAACTGTGTAACTGACTTTCTTGTTGGTTTTTCTCGCTAGAATCTACATTCTAAACTGGTGATAAATTTAAATTAGTCTTGTTTTTAAAATAATGATTCAATATTGCTCATAAGAGCCTTCTTAAGTAAACTATATTTTTGTTTTAATATTAATCCTTATTGATTGAGTTTATTTATGACCAATTATTTTATCTACAAAAACAAAACACATTTTTCAGTAAGATATATTTTTTATTTAACACATTAACATATCAACTATTAATTATATATTAATTATCTACGACTCTAATACCAGTACGACTTGGCCGGCACTCTGTCTTCTTTAATGCCCATCGATTCCATTATATCCATTTCAAAGGTGCATAGTTTTGGTTGAAATGTAATCTGAAAGAAATATACATATATAAAACTTAATAACTTCATCATTCTGACTTGGATTGCTAACCAGGAAATCATGTGCAAGCTCGTCCTATACACACAAAAATATACATTTAATACAGATAATACAGAATTAATACATTTAATACAGAAAATTTACAAAAATTTAAAGTTTCATCTATTCTAATATATCAGTTGGCAAGAATAAAATTATATATCTTTACAAATATATAAAACTTTAAATTCAACTTTAATTTAAATAATGACTTTGTATGTTATGTGATTGAAGTGTTAGTGTCTAAAAACTGCAAACATTTCAATTAACATACAATATATTTATATCTCAAGTCTTAAAAATTCTAGTTTATTTTTATTAGTTCAGAATACAACATGCATGAATATTGGAATACCCAAACCCATTCAATATAAAAACATAATGAAGAATAATCCCAATGCTACCAACATTATAAAACAATAGTTTGACAGTATTACACTGTATTGAATATTTTACTTTTTAGAGCATACCTTTGTAGCCTCTGCAGCTACTGTGTCCTTTGCTGGGTTTTCCACATACAGTTCCTTGCTCTTATAGTCAATGGTTTCCTCGGCGGCTTTTGGTAAGGGTATTATGCGACTACTACTTAAAGAAACACGAACCTATGAAAATAAAAATAATTTAATTACAATAGCGGACATGAACAATGACAATATTTCATAAGAGATGTAGAGAAGTAGATGTAGAGCTCTAATAATTTTACAAACATTGATAATTGCTATTTACAAATATGTCAAATTCCATAACTTCATTTTTTCAATTATATTGTTATACAATATCAGCAATGCAAGATAAATAAACGTCAATATATATTACCTTCTCTCCTTCTTCTGTATACCTCCATTCCACTTCTGTTGGCTTCAAGGTTTCAGGATCTACGAGCTTAACTCCTGTTGTGACCAGCAACGGTGCTTCTGATTGTATTGTTATCCCTGGAAAATCCTTATCCTTGCCCACCTATAATTTATAACATTAAATAAGGTTTTTATTTGTTTTGTGCCAACGACTATGGGTAGTGGTGATCATTTACCATCAGGATGCCTAAAAAATAATTAATAAATATATATATTTGAATCAAGTCTACAAAAAAAGAGTTATTGCCCTCGATCTTGGCCAATAGACCAAAAACTATTTTCTTTATTTCACTAAAATTTAATGAACTGGTTTACACCAGGTTTCTTTGACTTCATGAGTTATTTTTTAATTGTGTGAATTTAATTAATCTTTGAATAACTTCAAACTTATGAGATCAAGAAAATAAAATTGATAATGGACTGGAATGGAGAAAATATTACTAAGCTGTATAATCTTTACCTATTTACATATTAATTTTCTAATCATAAAAGATCTTTGCACGAAACTGGTCCACACTTCTGGTGACCCAAGAGCTGACGCTTATTTAGCCAAAGGCTGAGTCTAGCAGTGCAGAAAGGCAATAGTGCCAGCGTCTTGGGTACAAAGCAACAGGAAAATCTTTTAGATAGCATGTTTTTGCTTTAAATTTGTAATGTGTATTTTGTTCTTTCTTTTTTATTTTAATTTAATATATTATAAAAATGTCTGTACATAAACGCATCTTCGGTCAATATTATATGTTAAAAAAAATTCTAACCATGTTTTTATATGAATTTGTTTATGTGAGATCATTCTATTCACCTTGTAAAAAAATTGTTTTTACAAAAGAAAAATACCATCTTACCACTCTCAAGTGTGTGTTCAGCCCTTCCACTATAACCCAGTTCCGTTCTTGTATGACCTGGCTTACAATGCCCTGTTTTCCCTTGTCCTTACCGACCATTATTTCTACTCTATCCCCTCTGTAATAGAAAATATTTTGATATTTATTAAAACATTTCATTTTCATTTATTTATAAACATTTCTTTACGTTTTTAAATGAAGAAAGATTTTCAATAATAAATAAATATAAATGGATAGAAATCTTGTTTTAATAATATATTAATCAATTTTGCTTACTTGAAAAAGCTCCATTCTCCCACAGGCTCCAAAAATACTTTTTTACTTAGTTTAGTGCGTTCATTCTGCCTGGCAAATTGCATAGTCCATGGCCTATTTGTTGTGAAACGGAACTTTTTACGGGCTACTTGGGCAGCGGGATATTGAGGATAACCCTTCGGATTTTTCCAATATACCTTTGAAAAAAAATATAATAATTGTAGGTTATGTTTTATTGTATTCTTAAAATGAAATAAACACTGCACCCACCTGCTCATAACTGCGTTTGATATACGATTCAGGTAAATTAGAATATTTAACAGTTAAATCGCCTACTTTTTTGCATAAAAAGTTGTATAATCGCATTTTTATTTACTATTGAACTAAACTTCGCAGAAACTTCAAAATAATTACAAAGGTATTACGAAAAAAATGACATACAATCAAGTTGACAACCTGAAAAATAAAACGTAATGTTTGTCTACTCTGTGAAATGAGAAGAAAGACACAGATGACATAAGTCTAATAAAACCATATTTTTTTAAGATAATATTTAATGAAATAGAATTATAAATAAATTTTAATGAAATATTTAACTACTTTCGAAATATTTAAAAATATGACTTAAATTTTAATATTATAAAAGCATTGCAACTGGCCTTCATATAAATCTTGACACAAAAGAAAGTCATTAATTTTCATTTTTGATTAGCTTCAATGAAAGATTATCTTTCGTAAAGTAAATATTGTAAAAATAAAATTTGGTAATGTATACACAAGTATCATGAGGATTTCTCTATTTAATTCAGTTTTAATTAACTGAATAATATCAATAAATTGAATACCATGTTCTTATAAAAGTTACCATTTCAAAACGCCATAGACAATTGACGTAAATCAGCTGTCCGTGTTCAATATTATTTGTTGTAGATGGCAGCACAGCATCAACCATCACGTGAATTTTCATGGCGGTGTTGTAGGGCTAGTCCCGTTTCGTCTTGTGATTTCACCAAAAAATTGCTGTTTCGAATATTTATTGTTAAACAGCATTAAATTTTAAATACCGGGTAAGCATTATGACTTATTATGGCTATATACGAGCCCCGTTATTGTGAAAGATGCTTTTGCGCGCGATTGTAAATTGTCAAAATTATTGGTAAGGGTGCATTAGGGTGAATAGGGGTGTATTTTTGGGTGAGACGAATCGGGCGCCAGGATGTCTGACGTCCGAGCGAGCGCTGTTGACCTGGACTCGATATTGATTCACTGCATCGTACTTATAGTGGGAAAATAGCGTTAAAAATATCATACAGCGTCTTGCATCCATGGATGAAGGACTCGCAAAATCGATTATTCGAACAAGACATAGTTTTATTATTTTAATAGATATGTAAAGAACGTGGTAGATACTTTAATTAGTCATAATGAGGACAAATATTTTTGATTAGTGGTTTTCTAATTATGAAATTATGATATTTTAGTGATCAAGATGAGTGAATATTGGCTGATAAGTGCCCCTGGCGACAAGACCTGCCAGCAGACCTGGGACACCTTGAACAATGCCACCAAATCAGGCAACCTTAGTGCCAACTATAAATTTCCAATACCTGACCTAAAGGTAAGTAATTTAATTAAACTTTTAAAGTTTTAAGTATTTAAAAAATACACTAGATGTTTTTTCCAATTGGAGACAAAAAAAATCCTAAACATGAGAAAAAAAAATGGATCAATGACCTGTTCACACATTAGAATTTATATTTTTAATAACTTAATTGTTCAATTTTATACAAAAAATAATTTATATTGCTTTTGTTGAATAATTATAATGCAATTTTTTCCTAGCTTAGTCTTTGGATTATTCAATTACATATAAATAATCTTCAGTTTTTTTTCTTGAAACTTCAGTTTGGACAAAATGTAATTAAAATACCTACAATTAGTGAATGACTTATTGCTATGATGTAAAAAAAAGTACTACAATTTATTGCTAAATGTGTATTGAACTAAATCTTCACTCTATGATATATGGGGGTACATAAAATAAAAAATATTAAGTGAATAAACATGCTCTATCAACTCTCGATTAAAATTTATCATCAATAATAATTTCTTTTGGCAACAAATATCCATTTGGCAGTTAAAATTTAAGAAAACTACATATATTTATGCCAACCCATTGAAGTACTAGATTATTAACCTACACTACAATAATTTGGCACAAATATATGGCCAGAGAACTGGTCTCTTCATTATAAATATTTGGAATTTATTTTGTTAAAGAATAAAGCCTTTTATATTTCATTTTGTCATATAAATGTCTCCTATTATGTTTTCATTTAACTCTGAGCGTGAAATGAATTCTAAAAACAAATTAAATGCATGAAATTTCTCACAAAAATTTCTATTTCAACCCTGAATCCTCCCTTAAGGTTCACATTTCATATTTATGAAGACTGGAATTTTAAGACTTTTTATTGATTGTCTAATAAATAAATGTCCATAGTATTCCAAATAAAAATGTAACTTAATAGTTTTTCCGTAAAATATATTATATTTTAATATATGAATCGAGACATCATATTAATTTGCACTTTTACATACACTAATGGGAGGTGAATGAGTCTGTTGTGAATTGGTTTGACGTCTATATGTTAAATGTATGGATTTTAAATGTACTGTAGTGTAAAAAGTTCTTTAAACATTTTTACATACACATTATGTAATATTGATCAATCAATTTTATTTTCATAATTCATAACTAGCATTTGTTGTTACGCATACTTCAAATGAAAATGTCATTTAAAGCCGAATTTCATAAATCAATGACATAATATTATGACCTAGAAAAAAAGATTGGCTCATCTTTTAAAACTATATTGGAATCTGAAAATTAATGTACTTTGGTTTCCAGCTATGAAGGTTAAGATGATCTAATGCATCACCTGCCCTTATTTTTAAGATTGCTGAAGTGGTTTGTGGGACTCGCTGGTGTTCAAGACGCCTAATGCGCCCCGAACATCGGAATACACACATGAATCACCTACCCTGCCTAAGCCATTGACAAAACTTATTTTTGATTTACAGTTCAAATGTAGAATGTTATTTTTATATATTCATCATAACTTTCTGTCCTTCAGGTTGGTACACTGGATCAGTTGGTTGGGTTGTCAGATGACCTTGGCAAGCTCGACACCTTCGTCGAGGGTGTTACTAGGAAAGTCGCTCAGTACCTTGGCGAGGTGAGTTTTTGTGAATTATGCAACTTTTTTCTAGATTAGTCCTTTGTTTATTCAATTACATATAAATAATGTCCATAGTGTTTACGATCAAGTCATTGTGAACTATAATTCTTTTTGAAGAAACTTTTGGGATTTAAATAATCGTTTAAACATTTTCAATTGATGTTATATTCTCGGAATCGCATTTACAAGTATTAATAATTTTAGGCATAACAGGAAACTGATTAATTATAAACTTATTTAATCTGTAATTAATGTAATATAAAAAAGTTTTACTAATAAATTTATTTCACCTTTAAAAATAATTGTTTAAAACTGTACAAACACTTGGTGATCTGTGATTTAATACTGCCCACCATAAATACCGAATTTATTTTATTCATTATAAATTTTTAAGCATCAATTTTAGTTTCGGTATTCAGTTAATTTACGGTTCAATTTTCAACAACTTTAGAATTTACGATCGTAATAATAAGCTGTAAATTTCAAACACTTAAACAACTGATTGTAAATAGATGTTATTTAAAATTAAATCCTGTCCAGGAAGTCTTTAAACAAATAAATTTTCACTAATAAATTTAACCTTATTTGTTTTTTTTTTTTTACCAGGTACTCGAAGACCAACGCGACAAACTGCACGAAAATCTAATGGCAAACAACAGTAAGTCAATTTTTTTTTTTTTGAGTTTATAAACTTGTGGCACTAAACATTTTCATCATTTAATTATTTTTTTTCATTCACGTTCTCTCAAATATTTTGTTTAGTGCCATTTACGTCATGTTTGATGAAATAGATAAATAAAATATATCATAGAGTTTAGTGTTAAAACTATTTTGAGAATTTTAAAATGCATGAGATTATTACAAATTATATACAGAATATAATCAGAAGCATGTTTGGGGAGATTAGAAAAAATATATATAAAACAATGGTTCATTACACGAAATGATGTTGCCAGCATGAAAACTAAATTAATATAGAGATATGATGGATTTAAGGTAGAGGAATAATTCTTAAAAGCACAGAGTAGTGCGAAAAATATTAGCATGACGCTGAATTTCGGTGGTCGTTTTTATTTTTTTTCTTATTTTTATTTCATTTTTTTTTATTTTAATTTATTTTATTATATACTTTGCATGTTTTATTAATTACTTTAAAAAATATTTATGAATTTATCAAAATATTTTTTATAAAATTCCCGTTTTATATTTATATATATCTGTAAATTTATTTGCAATTACACAAATTGCACTGTATCGAATTAAATCTTTTAAGTTTGTATGTACATACATATACTTTTAATTTAATGTCAAGCATCACACATTAACACATAACATTTTACTATTAGACCTGATCACGTAATTAATTATCAGCACTAATTATGTAATCAAACAATTGTAAAAAAAAAATCAGCGAATCCGGAAAAAAAACCAATGAGGTAAATGTACTGTTTCAATATATTTTTTTACTGGACTATTTTAACTTTGAAAAAAGGTTTTAATATTAATGATTGTAAACAGGAAAATAATAAAGATTCGTTGATTTGAATTCGAGTTTAAGCTAAGAATGTTTAGTGGACAGTGTTCGTTTTTTTTTTTTTTTAATTATTTGGTAACTGAAATTATTTTCAATATCGTGTGGTATGTAATATTCATCTTAATGTTCGACTATAGTTTATTTACGGCAGCACACATTATACGTCCATTAATTCCTTGAAATATTAGTCGTATCACGATAGTTAGTATTGAATTTATAATAATTTAATATATAATGCAATTTGATAGCACTTTGTATTGCATTTTACTAAATGATTACTATGTAGTTCTCTCGAAATTTTACTGTACATAATTATATTATTAAAGATATATGTAATATATATTTTATATATATTTTTTTTATTTTCATAGCTTTTTATGCATTTCACGGGCTGTTCTTATCACGTGTATTTTAGATGATATGATTATTTACACTTAGAATTTGTGAATGTTAGTTTTTGGAATTGCATTTCAGTGTCTGAAAAATGGAAAAAAGTTTGCGGAAGTGAGTAATTATTTGTATTGTATGTATTGGAGTGTATTATGTAATTTGCTTTTACGTAATAGAGCTTTGAAGATAAGTTCTTATTGATATATTATTTGTTTTATATTATAAAACATGCTATTCAGCCAGATATGTTAATTAAAAAAAATATATTTAAAATAATTATTATTATATTGCTTCAGCTTTTTATTTTAGTATTATTATAATTTGTCTCATTTTACGCTAAATAATATTTTAATTATCTAGCTGTTATAATGGGGCAATGTCATAGAGTTTACAAATTAGCTTATATATAAGGTAATTCTCATTTTATATTCATATCGAATTGAGTGTAAAATTTATATCAAGGACAGCGAAAGGACAGCAATTTGAATGTGTAAAAAAAATCCTGTGTCACAGATTATTTCCAGCCTAAGATAACAGATCAACAGATCAAAGTAATCTTTTATCTGACATTGTATTGCGTAATTTAGTTACCGAATGTATGAACGTTGTTACAAAGAAATGTTTAATGTGTTACTATATATTACTATGTTATAATGACCACACACGATATGCGTCAATATTAATTTATAAGCTCGTCGAACGAAACACCCATATGTTTATCGTTATAAATAGTATTGTAAGCTATGTACAGGTTACTGGAATTGGAATTTCATAATCATAATGTAAAACAATGTGGAAATATCGACGGTGGCAACATTCTCTCATAGTTTCCATGTTGTTTTAATTTTGAACACTTAGGTCCGGTTACTGTATTTTTGGAAAACGATTCGTCTTGCCATAGGGTAATAATTCAGATGTCACTTACGGATCCGAAGGCTACGTATAACGGAGATTTGGGTAAATTTATGAATATGACAAAATGACAATTAGGCAATTTGTAAGCGATACGAATCGTTTTCTTTTATTATTAATATAGTAACAGGGCTTAATGGATTATACGTTGCAATTGTTTATTGATTATTGTATAATGTTAAACTTTTGCAAGTATTGAATGAAGATTTATACTCGTACGATAGATCATCGCAATCACTGCCTCACATACATTCGTAGCTTAGTCATACGAAGCTTACATATTGTCCATGCTTTTCGCTTTTTATCTTTTTTTTATTTTTGTAATTAAGATTTAGTTTATATTTATTTATTTTTTATTATTTTATTTTCTTCGCTCCTTTCCTTTACTAATATCCTATATATATTTTTGGTTTAATCCTAAGTTAATAAAAGCGAGAGGCGTTAACGATAGGGAAGCGTAAAGATTTAACATTTTGATGGATCATTTCGTGAATTACGATTCTAAATACGATACTTACGCGCAAGGATGGGCGTTTGAAATAACTTTATGGCCGATATTAAAACGGGATTTCGTGACGTGTAAGTTTAAATACGAACGTAATATTTTGCAGAGTTGGTAGAGAACTCGCAAAATCGAAGTTCGAAACGGCACGATCAATACAAAGTCGGCCAGATTTTTAATATCACTAAGTCAAAAATAAAGGAGGCTGCTCGATCAGCCTGTATGCCAACACCAACTCTGCCGAATCCAGGCATCGACTCTTACGCGGACCCCGGCGGGGGCGAGCCTCCCCCCACGCCGACGTCACCGGTCTGCGACTCCGCTTACTCGGAACACCACGGCTGTTGGCCTTGCGAACATCGAGAACACTCCGATTGCGAGGCGTCTCACCCCTCGCAACCTTCCAGCGGGCGCAGCTCGCCGCGATGGGACGATGACGAGGAAGAAGACCGTCCGCATCACATCCTGACGCAAGGTTCAGGATCGAAAATCCACCCCTAACCCGTAATCCCTTGTCCTATTTGACCGGGATTTGAGGCTTTGCTTTAATCGAGCTTGAAGTTAACACTAACGCTACTATACAATTGGTACATACATAAATCATTTGAGTCTCAAATACTGTTCAAAACGCTTATTAGATAATCGGTAGGTCGTATTCTGGCTAGATGTAAAGAGGATTTGAGAATTAGCGCTAGCGCTACCTGTCTAGTATGTTTAATAGATCGAAATATATATTTCTTTGGTATATAAGAATCGTGAGAGCAGTGGTTGCGAATTTGATAATTTTAATAGACAAACATTTAATATTTTTTTTACATTCCTACAGGTGGCGCTGGACGTTGTTCGTTTTGAAAGCGCCATCCTGAATTTTATTTTCTCATACACTTGTACGTTTTGAGAATTCATTAATTTGTTTTAAAAATTGGAGAAACCGATGAACTAAACTATGTCTAAAGTTTAGGGTGACGCTGTGACGCAAATATTTAGGAAATATTAATAAACAAAGAAATTTTGTGACGCACATCACTTTGTGAATGTTGCTTTTAACGGCTATCAAATTATAATATCGTTTATAAATACAAGAGTTTAGAAAAATTATGCGACTGTTGGACTGTTTAAATGTTTAAAAAGTCGCGAAACGTGAATACGTTCATGCAAATTGTCACTTGCAAGTACATTGAATCGTCATTTTACAAGATAATATTATAAATGGAGAGACCTATGTCCACTGCTGGACATAGGTCTCTCCAATGACACGCCACTTAGCTCGATCCTCAGCTCTCAATCTCCAACTGCTACCAGCCACCTTGCGTATATCGCCACTCCACCTAGCTGGAGGGATAAATGATAAGTTACCACCACAATTTAAAACAACTGACAAAAACCGCCCTGGTTCACTCTCTTTATCTACTCTATCTATATATCAAACATATTTTTGTTAATCAGATACAATTGAATTAATGTATCCCGTCTAAAAATTTCGGGTTAAGTGCGCGTGATAAATGGTATTTCAATAATAAATGCTTGTTTGAGTTCGAAGATATCAAACGAAATATTTTTCGTATTGTTCTTATGACCAAACGTATTCACGTCGAATAATATGTTTTGTATTTATAAACTATTATATAAATATGATGGTAATATCATTTATAACTTTGTGATTATTTACTTTGTCAGTATCTGTGTTATAACTGTTAGGTTGACGCGTGTAAATATATCTTCTTTTTTTTTTGGCTGTAATATCCGTTTTAATTTTCAGTTGCAATGTTTGTACTATATTTTCGTTGCGTTTTATTTTTTATAACACTTTTGATTGAAATAAAAAAAAATATGTCTTATACCACTTTGCCGTATGCAGTGACCTCGATAATGTTCGCGTGTTTTGTTTCCGATGTTTTATTTATTACATTTCGTTCTCTCGCGAGCGTTTACATTTATCATATTTACACAAAACTACCTCACATTTTGGAGTAATTTTTTTTGTTCTCACTATTACGTAAATAATTACGAATTTTCTTAAGATCATATCAGTTATGTCACGTGACCACATCTCCGTCACCTGATAAAGTGCAATCTATTTAAAAAAAAAAAACTTGTCATTTTTTTACAACTTTTCTATAATTATTTATCGAAACAAATGTTGCGAGTTTTTAGTGTTTTATATATAATTATTATTATTAATGAATTAATATTGATGTATGTCGTTATGAGCTTAGCGTACGTTAGATTATGTTATTGATTTAATTTACTTATAAAGTTTTATATGTATGTATGTGTGCATGACTTATTAATGTATTATATGCATGCTTATATAATATATAAACATCATCTGTCAAATTTATAAATCGTAGTACCCTACACATTCTTCGAAATAAACGTGTAATTTTATGGATAGTGCAATCGGAACCTAAATCTGAGTCTCCACTGAATTTAGCAACTTTTATGATCTCTCTCGTTTTTCTTTTTAATTACCTCAAGTTGTTGACGAAAGTTACGTTTTAATCGGTCTTCTGTTCAGATAAAAATATCGGATAGAACACACGTGTTGCAGGTATTTAGCGCTCCCGTGTCATAATCACATTGAAATGGAAAATCAACTTTTTTCCGAAACCGCCAAGGCTTATTTTCAATTGGACAAATCGATAACAAAGGTTACTTTCTAGAGTTGAAAGGTTGGAAATACGGAAGTTGCCAACTATTAAAAACGCAACTTCAGCTCGCAGACTATGGAATGCCATGTTATAATACATTTGACGGATGGTGTACATGTAGTGTAATGATAGTTCGAGGTGTCGTTATAAAATGTATGATGTGTAACTTGCATGCGTGTGCGCATAGGATTAGTTACGTTAAGGTTATATTTAATCGTATGAATATTTGTTGGCTTCTTTTATTTTTCGTCAATTTTTGTTTCAGCACTTGTACAACAGAAAAATAAAATTACTTTATGGTTAGATTAAAAAGTTAAGAAAATGTTTTTTTTTAAATGTTTTTTATGTAAAATGTTTTCGCGACAACAGATTTTATCACATCTCATAGATTTTTTTACTGACAAAATTTTAAAATTTGTTAAGAATTAAAAAAAATATATTTTTATCATTGTTTATGAGATGGAATAAAATTACTATGATTTTTACTTTGTTGTTAATTCATGTCATCTGTACACAGTGAGACCAACATTAATACAAAATAATATATTTTTTTACCGGTAAAAGAACGCAATGTCGGTCTTCACAACGAATAACTATATAATAAAAAATATTAATAAAATATCGGTGTAACTTCGCAGGTGACCTGCCCACCTATTTGACTCGGTTCCAATGGGACATGGCGAAGTATCCCATCAAGCAGAGCCTCCGCAACATCGCCGATATCATCAGTAAACAGGTACATTAAAATAATTACGTTTCTGTTGTAATTAATTTTTCGAATGACGATTATGACTGTCTTCGAAATTCAATTATTTTTGTTATAAAACCCGATACTTTTTCGAGTAAGAAAATGTTGCCATGTAAACAACAGATAAAAAATATTTTATTAATCTTGACAGCACCGATCAATAACCTACATGTCTTCTCTATCCTTCGTGGAATTGACGATATAATCTGTGCTTAATCTGTATTAATTGATTATTTATCGCATGTTATAAAATGCTTTATAGAAGATGGTCAGCGAAATTGTCCATGTAGGTACAGCATCCACGTGTACGATAGCGGATCCAGATCATTGTAATGATAAATAATATAATAATTTGATTATATATGTTTAGCAGTCTTGCATATACATTGGCACCAAGAAATATATTTTTCTTTTGTCACGCTGAAAGCAAAAAAATACCAATGACTAGAAACCGAGAGGATCACAACTTTCTTTTTAGGCGTTAATTACTTATCTGCCTCGTTCGTCTAGTGGCTTAATGTAAGGCCGCTGACCCGGAGGTCCTGGTTTCAATTCCCAGGTCGGGCCAATAAAAAGTTATTGGGTTTTTCTGTCAGAAAATTCTCAGTAGCAGCCCGGAATCTGGAAGTTGAAAGTGTGTACACTCCCGTGCCTCGGAAAGCACGTAAAGCCGTTGGTCTTGCGCCTGAACTCTTTCCGGTCGTGTCGGTTTGCCGTCCCATCCCATATGAGAGTTAGGGAATAGAGAGTGCACCTGTGCTTGCGCACACTCTTGTGAACTATAATATTTCCTGCGTAGTTGGCTAATCTCTCTTGAGATTGGCCGCCGTGGCCGAAATCGGTCTGGAGGACATTATTATTATTAATTTCTAGTCAAGCTTGCCAGTTTTATTTATACTTTATATATATTATCTATATGTATTTTAATGTTGTAAACTGCATAGCGTTTTCGTTATCGCTCAGGTGGGCCAGATCGACGCGGACCTGAAGGTGAAATCGTCAGCTTACAATGCTCTCAAGGGTAACCTACAGAACTTGGAGAAGAAACAGACGTGAGTATGATCTTAACTCAACTAACTTCATTTGCATTCATTGATTAGTAGATGTGTCCCACGCAGTTGTCAAGGGTAGCCGAGATCTATACTAATAATATTTTTGGTATAAAATAATAGTAGTTATATGGTTTATTTGGTGGTAGGGCTTTGTACAAGCCCGTCTGAGTATTTACCACCCACTCATCAGATATTCTACCGCTAAACAGCAATACTTACAATTGTTGTGTTCGGGTTTGAAAGGTGAGTGTACCACTGTAACTACAGGCAAAAGGGATTTTACATTTTCATTCCCAAGATTGGTGGCGCAACGGCGATGTAAGAAATGGATAATATGTCTTACATCGCCAACGTTTATAGGCGTTGGTGACCATTTAACCACAGGTGGGCCATTTGCCCGTCCGCCTACCTATTGTATAAATTTGTATATAATTGAAACGAAAAGTGACTTGAAATTAAAGATAAATTGTTCTTTCAGCGGAAGTCTCTTGACACGAAACTTGGCCGATTTGGTCAAGAAGGAGCATTTCATTTTGGACAGCGAATACTTAACGACGCTGCTCGTCATTGTACCAAAGTGAGTTTTGTTACATACTTACAAACAGACGGTACATAAACATGACCGGGTTAGAACATTCTCGAACACTTAAATGCTTTCCTGTTTAACCTGTTTTTTATGACAATCAATAAGTAAGTGTAACGTTTCTATATTGAATAAAGATGTTTGATTTTGAACCTCCATACATAAGAATAAGAATAAGATTTACTGGTGGTAGAGCTTTGTGCAAGCTCGTCTGGGTAGGTACCACCCATTCATCAGATATTCTACCGCAAAACAGCAGTACTTGGTATTGTTGTGTTCCGGTTTGAAGGGTGAGTGAGCCAGTGTAATTACAGGCACAAGGGACATAAGATCTTAGTTCCCAAGGTTGGTGGCGCGTTGGCTATGTAAGCGATGGTTAACATTTCTTACAATGCCAATGTCTAAGGGCGTTGATGACCACTTACCATCAGGTGGCCCACATGCTCGTCCGCCTTCCTATTCTATAAAAAAAAAAATTTAGAACATAAAAGGTATATAAATAAATCATGAACACTACATTAATTAAATGCAAGAAATATCTGTATTTTTTTGGGTACTTAGTATCAAATGGACTCCAATCTACTAACAAAACATGATAGAACTTGTGAAGACATTTTTACATCTAGAACGTTCTCAATAGGTCGATGTTCAACGATTGGAACGCAAATTACGAGAAGATCACGAACATGATCGTGCCTCGTTCAACTCAGCTGATCCACCAGGACAGCGACTACGGTCTCTTCAGCGTAACTCTCTTCAAGAAGGTAACGTTAGACCATTGATAATGTTAAGATATTTGTAACAGTGTCCTATACTATGGGCAAGTATGGATGGAGTCTACTGAAATAGATGAAATAGGTCTAACTTTCTTTGTCTAATTCTGTTCTACTCCACCATGTGTCAGCGCGTTCTTTCAAGTTTCACCCTCTAGATCCAGCGATGTCACCTATATAGCATACATTTTGATGAACACTTTTTATACTTCTTTTTATCTTCTTCTTGTGAAAATGAAAATATGTTTATTACCAAAAAAAAACATTTACATATTTGTGATGCTACCGATGGTACCCACACTGGATATTCCCGCCGCAGGTGGTGGACGAGTTCAAGCTGCACGCTCGCGAGCGCAAGTTCATCGTGCGCGAGTTCTCCTACAACGAGGCCGACCTCGCCGCCGGCAAGAACGAGATCACCAAGCTCGTCACCGACAAGAAGAAGCAGTTCGTGAGTACACTGCACGCGCGCACACACACACACACACACACACACACACACACACACACACACAAACACACATCCCATGCTACAAGGACACCACCGACCATAGACATCGACACTGTCAATGTCAGATATATTAACGTCGCCAATGCGCCACCAACCTTGGGCACAAAGATGTTATGTCCCTTGTGCCTGTAGTTACACTGATTCACTCCCCCTTTCTGATATAATATATGAATATCTTATGAGTGGGTGATACCTACCCATACAGGCTTGCACAAAGCACTTAAGGATTTGTAGTGATAGTTCTCTTTTTTGGCGGATTTGTATAGTTCTATTTTTTTTTATTCAGTCTATTTTGTGTCGAGACAGATTTTAATTTATAAGTTATTGAATATATAAAAATATTTATATCGTATTTTATCTCATTCCAGGGTCCCTTGGTGCGATGGTTAAAAGTGAACTTCTCCGAATGTTTCTGCGCCTGGATACACGTTAAGGCTTTAAGAGTATTCGTCGAATCAGTTCTTAGGTAAGGCCGGCTTATTAACTATGCAATATTTAATATAAAACATACTTTTAACATGTTAATTTGATATCCCTTACATTTGTAATTGCTAAGTATTGAATGGAATAAAAAATCGAATTATAATATATTAACGATACGAAATGTACATTTCGAAATGATAATTTCGTGCAGAACTCGAACGCTTTCTAAAATTATTTAATTTAAACACTAATAAAAATATTTTTATTAGTCATGTGTTAATTTCTATGACAATATTATATGAAAAGTTAATAAAACAGCATTTTATAATGTATTGTATTGAATTGTACTGCTATGTTTCCAGATACGGTCTGCCGGTGAACTTCCAGGCCGTGGTCATGGTCCCCACGCGCAAGAGCATGAAGAAGCTGCGCGACGTGCTGCAGCAGCTCTACGCGCACCTCGACCACTCCGCGCAGACGCACGGCCAGAACGCGCAGGACGTGCGTACACACACGCACACACACACACATACGCGCACGCACGCACACACACAACAACACACTCATAATACACGCTGGCGCACCCACATACACACATATACACGATTTGCACGAACTTAAACAAAATTACGCGATTTCACTGACACGCACACTGAAGAAATGATTCATCATGTCCAGTTACTCATTTGAATGATTCACGTTTCAAATTTGCTTTAATTATTACTTAGCCACGTGAACTATAATATGTACTCGTATAGTGTATGTATACTTGCGTTAAACAAGAGTTGAATTACTGCCAATTATTTCATAAAGCTAACACGGTAATCATTTAATACATTGTACATCAAGACATCGTTTCATTATTCTGTCATATGAAAATGTGTTCTATGTTAACGGCCTTATGACTTAAATTATGTATTTATATTCTGACAGACTGCGGAGTTAGCGGGTCTCGGGTTCGGTCAGTCCGAATACTTCCCGTACGTGTTCTATAAGATCAACATCGACATGGTGGAGAAAGCCTAAGATACCGTCAGCATTACAATTATTTATAGGTAATTTTTTTAAATCATTTTAAATTAATGTTATTTTATACACTATTTATTATCTATTAATGTCCAACCGCTAAGAGAATTCGTACAAAAATAAACAGTTCACAGAACCAGCACAGTGTAAAATTCAAAATATATACTGCAAAGTGTAAGCCTGTGAGTAACATATGCAATACTTATATTTTAGATTATGCTCTACAATAAGATACAAAATTTTATATTTTTGCTCATACTTATAATTTTAAAATGATATTTTTATCATAAATTCTTTACTACTTCAAAGTAACATTGTACATTCAATTATGGAATGGAACTCGAATCAATTTTCACAACGGTTGGAATGTGCCTTTTAACGACCCTTTACATATTTTTGTATACAATAACACGATACTTTATAATTGAAAGACACCTTTGAGCAAGTGCCAATATCAGTGATTTAGATGTAAGACTGCTTTCGAAGAGAAAACTATTATTACTAATAGTATTATTATTTTTTTCCAGGTAATGTTACCAGGCGCTGCTGTATGTTTGTCCGAATAAGAGCTAGCAAGCAATAGTTACAATTATTCTTTAAAAATTTTAATAAACCTCTTTGGTTCTATATATAAAATCAAGACGATAAATATTTCTACAATTTTATTTTTCTGTGTACAGATTATTAATGAATTTTTGTGTGTTATAATAGATGCATGTTGATGCTGTACTATTTATATATGTAATTAATACTAAATATAACTATTTATGATGCCATTATAGAAGAAAAAAAAATAAGAGCTTTGCCGCGTATTCCGTGTGACGGATGGGAATATATTTTCGTAAACGCAACAATTTTATTTTCAGTATTAAAGTTGCGTTGTTATAGAGTAGCCTTATCTTTTTGCGACACTATAAAATAAATTGTTCAATAAATTATATTGGAGTTTATGAAAATGCTATGTAAATAAGAACATTCCTCATTATAACTTGTGTAGTACATAATAAAATATTATTCAAGTTACTGTTTCTGCTTGTTTTATTCAACCAAAATGTTTTATTTATTTAGTTTCAATTAAATATTAACTATCGACTTTTTGTTTTTTTTTTCTAGTTTTTTTTTTTTTTTGTTTCCTATAAGACAAAAGTCTCACACTCAACTGACTCCATATTCCTGTATTTTGATTATGGTGTCTGGAGACAATGTATATCCAATATACAATCATTCCAGAAATTTATGGTTAAAACTTCATAAATTTAAACTAGATATATTTTTTTTCTAGCAAAGCAGGAACTATAACGGTAAGGGTCTTACAAGGTTTTGTAGTTATGGTTATAAAGACAGAACATGACCTGCAAGATTCTATAATACTAATCTCTACCATAAGAGTTACCATATTGCCACCAATATTAATGGTAAGGAATTAATAGGCACTTTTAGATAAATGCTGTCTACCCTGGTAAAGGTTTTTCTTTTTATAGAATAGGAAGGCGGGCGAGCATATGGGCCACCTGATAGTAAGTGGTCACCAAACACCCTTAGACATTGGCACTGTAAGAAATGTTAACCATCGCTTATATCGTTAATGCGCCACCAACCCTGGGACCTAAGATTTTATGTCCCTTGTGCCTGTAATTACACTGGCTCACTCACCCTTTAAACCGGAACAACAATACCAAGTAAATATTTTGCGGTAGAATATCTGATGAGTGGGTGGTACCTACCCAGATGAGCTTGCACAAAGCCCTACAACCAGTGTTATATATGTATATATATAGTATTAACCTTAATACCAGATAACGAATGTTCCAATTTATTAATACTCATGAGCCATAATAATATCCATGACAACATTGCTATCGACCTTTGTTCACAATGAACTTCATGGGCTTCAGGAAGTCCTTGAAGCTTTAATTGATGACTGAAGTATGACTGAAGAGGGAGATGATGTGGAATTAGATATAGTACTCCCACTTCCTCCCTAATCAAGTCTGCTTTCTAATAAAGTAGATAAAGAGATGATGTTATCAATCAAAGCCAAATATCCAAGAGATATGGAACAATGAAAGTATTTCGTGGATCGAGTTGAAAAAGAATGGGATCGTTTTATATATATTTGTCGGGAAGGCAAATGACTCCACTCCACCTAATGTAAAGTTGTA
Source organism: Nymphalis urticae (assembly GCA_905147175.2). Classification (NCBI taxonomy): domain Eukaryota; kingdom Metazoa; phylum Arthropoda; class Insecta; order Lepidoptera; family Nymphalidae; genus Nymphalis; species Nymphalis urticae. The sequence goes on from LR990008.1 coordinate 977,463, forward strand.
TTAGAGTCCGAACGCGACGACGGCCAGTACAGTCGAGAAGCTGCACTAGCTCGCCTTTCTGGCCCTCACTATAGAAGTAACTCTATAGAATCATTATATGTTCTTACAAGAAGCACCCAGCTTGAGTAAATGTGAACCTAAGTATGAGCTTATTGTTTACTGAGTTAATTATAGAAACTAGATAATGACACATATTTAAAAAGTATCTAAGTGGAAAACTTACGTATGATAAACTATGTGTGGGTCAAACTTTTATTAGACAAACACAGATTATTAGAAACAAAAACCATGAAGTAGTTATTGTTACAAGTACTTTATTATAATATAGTATAAAAAGTCAGTAAATTTTGTAGTATTATTTAATCTTTCCACTCGTCACTGTCTTCTTCGTTACTATCCGGTTCTAACATTTTCTCCAGCACAGAATTACCGCCTTCATTCATCCTGTTTAGAAGCGATGTTAATAACTTCTTATTTAAGTGATCAGTCTGACTTATTTCTCTCGTTGTTTGTTCCTGTATCTGTTCTGGTTTATTATCAACGATTTCCTCTGGAGCAGGCATGGTTTATATATCTAGATATTATAGTAAATCTATTTCCTTTGTTAGATATTTTAATGAATACAATCGACGTAGGTATCAATAAAAACATAAGTTGTGAATCAGTTTTAAAATATAATCTGACCAAATGAAATAGCGGCTTTAATACTGTCAATGGTATATATGATTATTATGTCGTTATTACAGATACCTAACTACTTTTTACTTTCGTCGTACTAACAAACCATCAAATTTTGACGTTGTCATTTTTATGACAATAATCAGCTGTTACTAAACAGATTGTTATATGGTTTTAATCGATTAGAAGTAGGTAAACCATTGCATGTTATTATAACTCTTATAAAAATAATTATCGATAATGGTAACAAAAATAAATTACTAATTGTTCAGTAGTTTGTTTACACATGATCTAACGTAAGAAACATTAGTGCAAAATATAATTAAAACTATTTACCTTCGTGTAGTAGAGCTTAAATATATATTACAGAAAATTGTACCATTTAATTGGCTTATATTTTCTAAAAAAATATAATAGAATTGTATACTGTAATTAAATAATTATAAGTAGAGGTACGTCTAATTTTTACAGAAACAAAAAGAAAATTAAATCTATAATTAAAGTAATATATTTAATAAGAACACAATGCAATATTTTTATTAAAGAATTTTATCTAATTTTATTTTTCAATTAAATTTTTTTACTGCTGACCTCCCCGTAAGAACGAACGTCGTCGTCCTTCTGACCAGCGACATTATCATCGGCTGGTATACATAATTCGATCAAAAAAGTCCAATAAAAGTTAGTATTTGAGCTTGTTTAATAATTAATTTTAATATAACGTTACAATTATCACAGCTTACATTTGTAAGAAAAATTTATTGTTCATTATAAAGTGTCGGTCAAGATTGGAGTCTTACATAACTTAGCTACTTGATACATAACCTGTATTTTTTTAATTTGATTTTGTATTTAATTATCAATTATAGAGCCGTGAAAATGTTGGGCCGTTTTGCACCGGGTGTCTGCACCCAGGTGACCATGGGGGTCAACCAGCAGCAGAACCGTAACATGGCCACATTGAAAGCCATTTCTATGCGATTGAAGTCGGTAAAGAATATCCAGAAAATTACCCAGTCCATGAAGATGGTGTCAGCTGCCAAGTAAGTTTCGGTCTACTACATTATAAAAAAAAATAGATATGTCAAATAATTGAATTTAGTATTAGTGCATGTTAATTTATAGTTCATTCTTATTTTCAACAAGTTGATGAAAATCATTTGTAACTTTGAACCACACAATTACTACTTTAAGTTTTTAACTTAAAATTAATAAAAAATGTAGTCCCATCCCATGTAAATTAATATTTTATATTAACAAATTTATGAATTCTTCTAAAATGTTCATTGCTGTGTTACCTGAAAACATATGTATAAATAAATATAATTGTAAAGAAATATGAATATAGAACAAGATAACTCTACTGATTGCCATGAATGTAATATAAAATTTATATAAAGGTGTTTTAATTTCACCTTTTATATTATGTATTAAAAGCAAGTCTCTATCTCATAAGTCTAATCTAAGAGTAATTCTACTTTTTTTCTAGATATACTCGGGCTGAGCGTGAATTGAAAGCTGCCCGTCCTTACGGTGAAGGCGCAGTGCAGTTCTATGAAAAAGCTGAGGTAATTTGTTTAAATAATATCTTAAACCATAAACATTCGTCATTGGTATTGTTTATCTCAAATTCCAATTGTTGCATTTTAAAACTTGTAATTGAACATTTATATATTGCCTGTTTGAAGAATTTTGTTAGTATCAAAGAATTATGTAATTTTTTCAGGTTGCCGCCCCCGAGGATGAGCCCAAGCAACTTTATATTGCCATGACATCTGACAGAGGTATAATAAATGTTTATCTAAAAGAAATAATTATTTTCATTCAAGAACTGAATATGTATTTGCTAAAATAATTTAAACTTAATATTAAATTATCTGCTAATTACGTTGTGGCTCAGTTTGCAATTTTATTAGGTTGTAAGATATACAATGTTATAATTATGTTATAATGGTTATGCTATTGATCTAAGTCTTTTAAACATTTGTATTAAACACACCACTGGTACGTAAGGCACTCTGAGCTAACTTTTGTGGTTCTATCATAGGTCTCTGTGGAGCTGTCCACACTGGTGTCTCAAAGGTTATCCGTGGTCGTCTCAGTGAGCCAGGAGCAGAGAACATCAAAGTTATCTGCGTTGGTGACAAGTCTCGCAATATCCTGCAGAGATTGTACGGGAAGCATATCATTGGTGTTGCTAATGAGGTGAGAGGAAAATATTTCTATACATTTTCTAGACCAATTATTATAATTGTGTTTAGTTCTTGTTTTGAAGAAAACATTTTAATCTTATTCCAGTCTATTATCAATGTGATTTTCTACTGTAACCACTTAGATCATTAATAGTTTAAGCATTGGCCTGATATTTTAAATATCTCTTGTATTCATTAGTGAAATAAAATACATTCGTGATAATCACATTGTAATATATAATAATTGTAAGTATTAATATCCTTGTAATGCACAAGGGACAAAACTTCTTTAATTTCTGTGGTTAGTGACCATTGGTGTAGGAAAAAATAATAAATATTTCTTAAAGCGCCTAGGTCTATGGGTTTTAGTGATCACTTACCACAGGTGCCATATATGCCAGTCTGTTACTTATAATATAAAAAAATCGCATTTCCTTTGTGTTTAAAAATATGCAGTGGACTTTTTCTTTTAATAAAGTATATAAAAATATAGTTTAATTTTATTTTAAGAAAATGGTGGCTCAGACTTGTGTTAATATAATTATAAATGACAATTTGCCATTTAACTGAGGTCTGTTTAAATGACATGTTTTAAAGATAATGTAGTAATTTTAACTGTTATACTATAACTTTCAGATTGGTCGTCTTCCCCCTACATTCCTGGACGCGGCTAAGATTGCCAATGCTATCATGACTTCCGGATATGACTTTGGTTCCGGCAAGATCATCTACAACAAGTTCAAGTCTGTGGTCTCTTACTCGCAGGCTGACTTGCCGATGTTCAGCCAGAAGGCTATTGAGGTATGATGTAATTATGAAGCAATATACATCCGCAATAAGCTGAGATGGCCTAGTGGTTAGAACGCGTTAATCTTAACTGATAATCGTGGGTTAAAACCCGGGCAAGCACCACTGAATTTTCATGTGCTTAATTTGTATTTATAATTCATCTCATGCTTGACGGTGAAGGAAAACATCGTGAGAAAAACTGCATGTGTCTAATTTCATTGAAATTCTGCTACATGTGTATTCTACATGCTGCTCCAATATGGGTTGCATTGGAGCAGCTTGGTGGAATAAGCTCCATAACCTTCTCCTCAAAAGGGAAAAGAGGCCTTAGCCCAGCAATGGGACATTAACAGGCTGTTACTGTATTATATCCTTATTACATACTGAGTAAATGGGATGTGACAAAATATGAATTATAAAATACAAAAATCAAGCACATACAACACTTAATAGGGTCAGTTCTATCTGCTAAATGTTTTGATTGTATGTCGATAGCAATAGCACAAATGTATTAAACAAAAATTAAAGAATTTTCATCAATGTTAAGAAAACTTGTGCCAACTCATTTCACGATATTTGCATCTCTGTTGCTTTGCAGATTAGAGAAAGAGTTAATTTCTTTATTAAGGCACACAAGAAAAAATATTTCATTTGTTATAGAAGAAAGAACAGGCCTTAACTTTTTATTGTACATTCATTGTTTAACCTATCAATATAATTATATCATTTAAAATAATCAATTTTTATAATATATCACAAAAAGTATTGTACATTGGTAATCCAAAAGCAGGCAAAAAATTAGTTGCAATAAATAAAGATTATAACAGTGATGTCAAAAGACGATCATACTATATCATAATTAGAATAACAGAAGTACAATTTAACACAAGAAGTATAATAAATATTACATATCTGGACTTTATCCAAAAATTATGAAGAATTAAATAAGGTGGTCTAAAATGAATGTTGATTGCGAGGGTCTTTAAAAATCAGAGCAAAGATAATAATTTATGTATATTATTGAGTAATTGTAGATAGCAGTAATGTATATCTACCGCTAATTGTTAAATGGGGCGTTGCTACCCCATTGTATGACCATCTTTATAATATTTTATATATATGGATTTCTGATATAAGTTTGTTTTTTTTTTTTCAGAGCGCCCCGAAACTGTCTGTTTACGATTCACTGGACTCTGACGTCCTTCAGTCATACATGGAGTTTTCCCTCGCTTCTATGCTCTTCTACGCGATGAAGGAAGGCGCCTGCTCCGAACAGTCGGCCCGTATGACGGCCATGGACAACGCCTCCAAGAACGCCGGCGAGATGATCGACAAACTGACCCTGACCTTCAACAGAACCCGCCAAGCCGTCATCACCAGGGAACTTATCGAAATTATCTCTGGTGCTGCCGCTCTGGAATAAAAACATTATAGTTGAAGCGGTTGGCGACCGATCTGTCAAAATAATTTATTTATAAAATTTAAAATGTACACGGAAATATTTATTATTTCGAATAGATTATTTTAAGTGTAATATGTTATCATTGATCAAAATGTAGAATGCTTTTTATATCTCATGGATGGAATCGGATTATAAATTACGCCATTTTGTCAACCGTTTTCGATATCGTCTTTAACCCGTTACTGCCGTGTTTTCAATAGCGAAATGTACGTTGCTGACATTCCCGAACGAGTGTTTTGGTTGGTTGTAAATTCACACGCAAATACATAACTGGCTTTTCTACCTTTACAAGTGGTCAAACACTCGTTCGATTCCTTGGCTGAATGTTTATGAAATACTTATAAGGATCAAGTGGTGGTTAGCATTAAAGTATTGTTTAGATACCAAATTAGTTTTATTTACACCTATAACCTAACAAAAATTATACGGATATGTCTATATGAGGGGATTTTAAACTATAAGAGGTAGGGAAATCTGTTGATGATTGCTGAATTAAGAGTGCATTAAAAAATAATTACATTCGAATTTTGTAGCAGTTGTCGGTTCGAGTATAGGCGCTCCAACACAGCAGTTATATAACGTTTTAAACATTGTGTAGCAAGATAAATTTTATAATAAAAAGATAACATAAGTGTGTAACATTTTGCTACATGTTAAGAATGTTATTTACTCCCCACTCCATACACACACTGCTTCAACTAGAGTAACATCGTAACATTCTGTAGACTGTTTGGGCCTGCCTTTCGCAAAAGCTGGTAGTGGCTCTAAATGGTGGAAGTACTTATTGGTTTGGCTTTGATTTTTTGTTTGAAAAAACAAGAAGGCCCCACCCCCCATATTGTAATTACTTGTTATACATTTTGTTACATGAAGTTGTATACATCACTAAAAATCTATAACTATTGTTGTTATTTGTTAAAAAAATTAGACAACAAATGTTATGCAACATTCTCTAACGTTATATAACTGCTGTGTGGGAGGAGCACCATATGAATTATTATTTGTATAATATTGTGATTTCATATGGTTCATCACATTAAACTACCTACCACATAGCATTAAAAAAATTACGGGGCTCGAAAGATTATGATAATTTCAGCAGGTATTTGACTAGATTCTGCATGTGAGAGGGGTGCAGGCTCTTAAGCCAAAATTATATATGAAAGCCTTAAAATATATATATGAAAATAATACCTACTTCTTAAATACACTATCTCTTTCATTATAAGCTAGAATTAAACTTCTTGTTACTTTATCTTTTTGTAAAAAACATCAAGGAGAAATGAAAATCAACAAATTACTAAGTGTAATTTTTTATTTCTATGATACTCTCAAATACATAGCAGTCTTAATTTAAAAAATATATAGGTTTGGCACGTGACATACACGCAAACATTTATACAAATCAATATAATAATTCGAAATTTTGTTCGTCACATTGGTATTAAAATATCCTTAGCTATAAACTTAGTATTTTTTTTTAATTATAATCATGACGAAAGGAGTGTATAACTATTTTAACATGTTCCATATTTAAAATTCAAAATAATCAAAATATGTGTTAATTTAATTGTTCCCGTGTTTGTTTTGTTAATCAACATCCTCAACCGTCACCCTGCGTTTACGATTGCGTAAGTTACTTTACAGATTATAAACAATATAATGTTTAAATCACGTAAATCATTTGTCGAACTGTGTTATAGTGCGTCTTCTTCAAATCATGACCATCATTGACTATTATCAACAATAGATGGCGTTAGAGATGCATGTTCTTACTAAATTTGTTATGTTATTCGTACAGCAGGGCGAAGGTATATTTAACCTTTACAACGTTGTATCTACGAGATATGCATATTATACAAAAGTTTATAACTCCTTATAAATTTTAATAACTTAAAATTAACTTTGTCAAACACTAAATATCTTATCGAGAACTAAAATTACTTTTATAAACTAACATAAATCTATTTGTCTATATATTAATGTTCTATGTCAAAAACTATTGCTCAAGTTTTCGTGTGTAGTGCATTATACGTTGTCTAATTCAAAGCTACATTGTTATAAGAGTTATAAAGACAAATAAAAATAATCTTGACACCTTTTAGTTCGTGTGTAAATTATTTTGCCATAGTATTTACCTAGTAAAATGGATTTAGTTAATTCGATAAACATTTAGTCTCAATTTTAGTGCAATGTTTGAGTGAAACAGTTCTAACGCAAGTTTCACTTCTTGTCACGTGTTTATATTTGTGTATATATTTTAATCAAGAAAGCCCTCGTATGTTACTATAATTGTAGACCAACACTAAAAATGATAAAACTTAATATGGTGAAGGTAACGATTTTATTTTTATTTTTTTTGATTAGGCAATCTGCTCGTTAGCCTACGAGATATTTTCTTAAAAGTAATTCATATTCGTATACAAAAAACAAAATTCACTTGACATGAAAGGCACACAGTACAATTATATATATATTTTCCTCAGCTATTTCTTCTAGTTTACTACATCATAAAGTTGATAATAACAAATAAATGTAAACAATAAAAATAAAACCAATATTAAATACGTTTATTGGGTGCAATAGTCAAGTCGAGTTCATGATCGCACTTATAACATAACACAGTAACACTGTTAATAAACATTACATTAGTATATTTACAGTTCGCCGCCAGCGACTCGTGTAGATATGTCTATGTATCTGAAACAAAAAAGAAACACTAAGACGGCGATATTTATCACACGTTTATATTTTAACAACATAGCTATTTCAATTTATTACTACGTTTTATGTTCACCACAATTCAGTAATTGCTAGAGAAACAGAGGCAAGCACTCCTGCACAATGCCCATGTGCCCCCCCTCCACGGACAGTGCCCATGTGTTCCCCTCTTCCCGAACGGTGTCTTGTGCTCACCTTCACTCCCACACGGCTGGCAACGGTCGCACGGGGCTGCGCCAGACGGCAGAGGAGGTTCGCTTGAGGCGGGCGCGCTCAATGTCCGGGAAGATTTCGCGCAGGTCTGGCGTGTGCGCGCGGACAGAGAACAGCCTGTCGACGTGCCGGCTGGCTATGCGCGCCTGGATTATCAGTTGTTGACGACGGGCCTGTATCGTAGAGAAGTTTTGAATTTTAGCTTTTGTAATATTTCATGAAATTAAATGACAAATCATTAATGGAAGTCTATTTAATATAATAAAAATTCTCGATTAAAATAATGAATGTACCTTTGATGTAGACCAGGCGGGAGCAGGTCGTTCTGGGGGCTCTTCATCCTCATCAGAGTTCAGGTATTGGAAACCATCTGCCATGTATACAGGATCCAGAGCAGGCGCGCTTTTTAATGGTGTCAGCACTGCGGAGATTATTTTAGTTATTACATAAACCATTTTTTTAGAACTATAATTATATATGTAAATTGTAACCATATAATATCTTACATAGAATTAAAAATATATAGCGTATTTTGTATCTTCGTAGCTTTGGTATTATCAGTCAACAAGACAATAGTCATTTTATTTATATGATAATATAAATAGCTTACAAAGTTTTATTCAATATCAGACATGATAAAAGATCATGTGATGGAATAATCTCTATCTACCCTTACGCATTACCACTATGGGAAGTAATAGCATTTGTTATTCGTTACAAACTTTAAAGTTACTATTTAAAGGAAATAAAATGTTCCTTGTGTTTGTTACAACGACTTATTTAATCTTCAAATAAAAATCAGTGTAGAGGAAACTATCCAACCTGCCTAAAAATGATTAAAAAATTAAAAATTACATTATACATTAAAGAATTATTTAAATTATTATAGTTTACACTCACTTTTATCTCCGTCCATTCTCTGTTTCATCTTTTGTCTCTCCATGAACTCCTTTTGTCTCCTCTCGATTTCCTTAGCCATTATTGCGGCCTCTTTTTTCATTCTAAAATATTTACATTTCACTTTTTATGTTGTTGAAGTTGAAAAAAATTTATAACTCTTGTAAAAGATATGGTATCAAAATATTTAAATAATAAGGTACAGTGAAGTCTAATTACTGTAAATTATCGGGCTCATTATTTAAAAAGTGCATACGACAGTTGTTCGCGTATGAACAGTAACGTTATGCATAGAGCTCTTTGTTTTATTTCGTAAATACTACACCAATTAATAATTTTTTTAATATGTGAAGATCTCGCGTAATATAAACACACTGCACTTAAATTGAATATTTTAAATGTTTATATACTTACGCTTCTGCCTCTTCCAATTGTTTTTTTCTCGCAGCTTCCGCTCGCCTCTGTTCATCAGCGAGCCGCTGCTGTCTCGCTTGCTCCTCGGCTTTCCGTCTCTCCTCTGTCTCTGCTACCTTACGTGCTAGTTCATGTTTTTTCTATAAATAAGGTGAAAGAAGTTTTTTCAAAAGATAAATTCGTCGAAGAAATGAGAAACATATAATATACATTTCTCCAAAGACACGTGGTTTGCATTCAAAGTGTATATTTTCTATTAATTGGATTAAAGAATGTATGTTTGTTTAAATATTTAAACAGTGCAGCTGTAGTATTTAAGCCTGAGCCTAAGCCTCCGAGCAAGCCCACTTTGGTAGATACCACCCACTCATATACATATTCTACCGCCAATTACCAATACATAGTATTATTATGTACCGGTTTGAACGGGTCAGTGAAACTACAGGCACAAGGTACTTAACATCTTTGTGCCCAAGGTTGCTGGCGCATTGGGGATGTAAGCAATAGTTAATATTTTTTTACAGCGCCGCTGAGTATGTGTGTGTATATCAGTAAGCGGCCGTACCCGCTCGGCCTCGCGCTGGCGCTCCAGCTTGCCGAGGTCGGCGTGCGCCTGCTTCTCCTGGCGCTCCCGCGCGGCGGCCTGCAGCAGCGCGCGCCGCTCGCGCTCGGCCGCGCCGCGCGCCGCCGCCGCCGCCGCCATCTTCTCCTCGCGCCGCCTGGGGGGGGGGGGGGGGGGGTAGGGTTACTTTACCGAGGTAACATTTCAAATTTTACTATCTCTACTTATTTCCATGCCATTGCAATATAATTTCCGGACCAATTGCGGCCACGGCGGCCAATCTCAAGAGAGATTAGCCAACTGCGCAGTACTTATTATACTGGTTGTGGTTGTGCTGGGTACTACAAACACAGGTTCACTCTCATAATCCGATGGGACGACAAACTGACACGACCGGCGGGTAAAAATGTAATAAATAATAATTTATGTAACTTACATCTATTTAAGGGTTTTACTTTCAATAATAAAGGGTTTTACTTTAATTAATATATAAAAATATATCACAGTATGACTTGATACTAAAAAAATACTCACTTCTTCTGCAACTCTCTCTTTGCTTCCAGAAGTGCTTCCTTTTTACTTCTGGCATCTTCCTTTTCCTTTTTCTGGGTCTCTTCTGCTTCTCTGGCTTTATTGATAGCACTTAGTTTCGAAGTCGACGAAGGAATTTTGGTTGACGGCAAAGCGTTTGCACGTGGCTTTGTGGCAGAACTTGACATCTATAATGTTTTTATATGCGATATAGTACTAAAATATACATTGCGCTTATGTAAAAATTTACTATAATCCAGCTATTGAATTGCAGTTAACTCACAATTCATCAAAATCAATTAGTCTGGAAAACCTTTAATTATAGATATATCTTACAAGTTAAATACACAATCATACTGTATATTTATTTAACTTATTTTGCCAATAAAGTTGTCACACAATTAAGGTACTTGACATGGGAATACAAATAAATTTTAAATAAATATAAGTAAGATGGCTTACTTGTGGTACTTTCCCGTTGAAGATCATACTGTTCATCTTAGTTAATGTCTCAGTGGAGAGAATAACTTTGGATACTTTGTCTGGAGGCGTGTGCTCTGTATTTTCCTCCTGGTAAAAAAAATTAAAAACATTAAAATTAGTACGTATAAATAGGAAAAACATCTGCTGGGTTTGTCTATATAACTTAAAAACATCTATCTATGCATTCAATTATTTGATATCCATTTTATATTTAAGTAAATGTTCTTGGCAGCCTATGTATAAAATGATTTATAACTTTTCAAAGCATATTCCATACCTTTTTAGCCATCGCTCTAGTCTTCGTTCTGGTCACTCTGGTAGCCATTTCTTCGAATTGTTGCACTTTTTCTTTAACAGCTGACCTGATATTTGTTAAACAAACTTAATTGATAATAATCGCCAGATATTATTGAATATTGAGAAACATTAATTAATTATTACTTATACATAAAGTAATATCTTCTAAAGTCCCAATTACTGGGCAAAAGTTAAACAAAAATTCATCACATTTCATTCCAACGCTTTTCAGATTTGATTCCACAGTCCTCCGTTCAGACGGACTTACTTTAGCCACCGGACCATTTCAACAATTACTTTTGGTGTCCGTAATACTTACGTTGGTTGCGGTAACGGCGGTATCTTAGGGGGTGTCTGGACTTCTGTACTATCACTGTCATCCGTCAATAAAGAGTTATCTTCTGTTACATTTGTTACTTTCGGATCTGAAAATATTGTAATTATATTCAAATTTGAAATAGGTTGTCTATAAAATAATAATAAAAATATATATTAGAAAATGTAATTATTTTATTCGTTGCCCATTTTAGTTTATATTATGAGAAATGTTATATTCATCGATATTGCTAAATGCCTCCAAACTTCCATGAACAAACTGGGTACCACTATCTGTGAAGATATAGTCTTTAGAAACAAATGCTTTTGCAGGGAATGTTAACTTCGGCTATTTTTTTTTTTATATAATTAATCAACTATCAAAACTTTTTTATTGTGTTACAAGCTAAAAAACTTCTCGGAAAGCCTTAACAGGGCGGCCAACTTAGATTGCGCGAAATTTAAACATTTTATTGCTCACCTTTATCAAGGACAACTGTGGCATCCATTATGGCATTTGTTTGTGGTTTGTCCAAAACTACCGTCTGATTACACGTCTCCAACACTACTGTCTCGTTCATTTGACGCTGGAATAAAAATATTTGAATAACATATCATATTTTTATATCATCGGTGAGAAATTACTATATAAACATACAAAGAAAAATTGTTCTGTTAGAGTGATAAAATCCATCTCGGATCTACGTAGAACAACTAACAAAAGTTTTATCATAATTGGATAAATGGTTTAGGAATGCATAGATGTGTTCGTCCACACAAACATTTACTTTAGTTTATATAGGTAAATAGATTACTCACCACATTTTTGGGTGTAACCGGGGCATGGTTATACACACCATTGGGAAGAACAACAGTTTTATCCATATCATTGGATATCACAACGGTTGCATTCATCGCTACACTTATCACTTTCGTTTTATCCAAGTTTATGTTATCTGTTTCATCATTGACTGCTTCTGTATCATTTTTATTTATTTCATTTATATTCCTCTGTGTGGTTTCAATGTCTAATTTTTTTATTAGGGTGTCTTGTAATTTATGTTTCGTGTCGTTGGTCTTTTTGATCATTGGAAGTACGGGCGAATGGATTTCCTCAGGCTGTGATATCCTTTCTTCCTTTGGAGATATAATGTCTGGTGTTTGTTGCGGTTGAGCTTCTTCAACCTTTTCAGGTTCTTTTTCCCTGAAAGTATTATTAACAGTTATTGATATTTTTATTCTTACTTATAAAGAGCACCAATTTTCATCAACAAGAAAAAATTTGCATGTGTCGGGTAAACTTTGGGCATGTCTACAAACCTATGAGGAGCAGAGTGGTGGAATAAGCTTCAAAACTTCTCCTCAAGAGGAGAGAAAGCATTTGTGCATTTATGAAATATTTAAAGGCTGTTACTATGTAATTCCACATTCCACCAACCCGCGCTGGAGCAGCGTGGTGGAATAAGCTCCAAACCTTCTCATCAAAAAGGGAGAGGAGGCCTTTAGCCCAGCAGTGGGACATTCACAGGCTGTTACGGTACTATGTAATTAAAATATGAAACATTAACACAACTGCGTGTATAGTTAATTTTCTAAATGACAATTAAAACAGTGAAAATTCCGTTTAATCACCCATGAGATTCACATGCAACAATAGAGACTGAAATGAATATGTGTTTGTCTTTGTGTGTGTGTTTTACACTTAAATTGACGATATTGAACTGAATAAACGAAGAGCACGAAAATGTCAAACGAACAGACCTAGGGGCCATAGAATGTATGAATATACTTACGCTGCCTTTTGGATTCGTCGTGTGCGTTTCGTTCTCGGTTTTTCAGCTGGTGACGCTGAAACTGAATTTTATTGAATAAAGTAGTTGCTATTATTTTCGCTATTTGTACAATAATATGTATTTTACAATTTAATTATATACATACCTGTCTCGCTTTGTATTGGAGTTTCACTTTCTTTTTCAGTGTCAGCTACTGTGGGCTCGGCGACCTTAGAAAATAAGAATTTAAAATAACAAGTTTTATAAGCATAAAGTACATATTATATGATGATGTTCACAAATCAATATTAAACAATAAGTTTATATTATTAAGGTTTCTTTTTATGTATTTTTTGTGTACACTTTTCCTTGTTGTTGTTCTAACTGCACAATTTGCCTGGTCAATAGATTTTAATATATTTTATTTCTGTGATTTCAAAATAACTGCCTCTTTTTGATTTCAAATGGCTATTTGCGAGTTACAAACATAATTAAAATAACATAATTTAATTTAAAAAAACAAATGTGATATTTGCAATTCAATAATGTATGATATATAATTAAAATTGAATCGTATTTTACCAAAAAAAATAAATAAATAAGTAATAATTACTTTTTTAGCTCGAGTGCGTTTCGGTCTGATCTCCGCAGGCTGAGTCTCTTCGGTGTCCGTTTGTTTAGTAGACCTGGAGCTGGCTCGCGTTGATCTATTTGATGCTAGACAATAAATAACACATTGATTAAACATTATAAAAACAAACGCATCCGAAACATTATTTATGCTACTAGCGAAACAAATAGCTGTTGGATTTAAAAATCTGTATTCAATGTATGTAATTTAAAAAATATATATTTTCATTCTGAATAGATGCTAGCCATTGATGATGCAAAAATATTTGTTTATTTTTAATCTATTTTCAAAAATATATACTCAACAAACGAAACTATTTCATCTTTTTTAAAGATAATTTGAAACGTAGAAAAAATAAATAAGAGTGCTATATAGACCAATATCACAGAGTTACAATGTTTGTCCAAATCAAAGCTCATAATAGCGGCCACGCCTACCTGAATCTAACTATTCCATTTCAAAAGGAGTTTTTAATTAAATATGTATATTTCATACCAGGTGGTGGAGGCAGTGTGTCAGTCTGTTTCCGTGTCCGTGTGGTTCTTCGTCTCCCTGAAGTTTCTTCTTCTGGGACCTCCTCTGGTTTCTCTTTAGGTACAGCTTTACGTGGTTCTAGAAAATTTTATTACTTGAAATAATTCAGTTATCAGTTATAAAGATAAATTCCATAGCCTATCCTTATACAGAAATTACTTATAAATCTCTCAAAATCACTCATTACAATTTCGAAAACAATCTTGTTAAAACTTTAGTATTGATATTGTGATTTTTTAAACATTTTTAATTTTTTTGTTGGATTTGAAGTTGCTCCCAAACAATGTTTTGCTCAGTAGACATGAAATTATTTTATAACACTATGAAAGCGCATGAAATTCAGTAGTGCTTGTCCAGAATAGAATTATTTCCCAGCACTGGCATACATTGTTTAGTTATTCCTAACACAATAGCTTCACATCTCATCTATAACTAGGCTGTGGTTCCACTAACTGGGCACAGGCGCGACGGGCGGCGGCATGGCCATCTCGTCCTTATCAACTTCTTGCTTGACTTCTACATTCAGCGGCAAACATTCCAGGTCCATCGGCTCGGGTGGCAGGGATATCTTCTCTTGTTTAACTGGAATTTTTACAATGACATGAGATTATTTAATTCTGTATCTATTCAAAATGTAGAAATCGGTCAGGAGGACTACATTTTACATGATGTATAATTTATAGGAGAGAGACGAGAGCATAGGAGATATTATAAAGCTGGTGTGTGTGAAAAATATATAAGTGCACTTACTACCATACTAAAAAAAACAAGTCCGACATAACGGCAAAGTTTAGGAGACCAATGGCCTTCCATGCTTTTTATATACGTACATAAGAAGATACAAATGTACATTTAGTTACGAAAATTAAATAAATGGGCTCTTTTTTATACAAACGATAACAAATTTTATAATATAAACGATAAGTATATTATGAAGTAAAAACTTTTACGAGTACATGTGAAATTTGCTTATAAATAAAAATAAGAGAAGCTAGATATAGTAAAAACCTCTTTTCATGTTAAGATACAATAAAATTAAGTAGCCATCAAATACTCACAGTCAATTTGATAATGAAATGTTTCAAGTTAAATGTATACAAAAGGCTTATCATACTTTATGAATTATAAAGGATACATAAAATAAATTGTATATATCTTTTACACATGTAACTGTTGATGATTAAAAAAGAATAACTACAGAGTTTTGTTCTTCATGGTAGAATTTACATTACAAACTCACTTGCTTTACAAAAAGCTAAACTTTGTAAATTGTTTGCTTGATTAAAAAGTTCTTGTAACCAACCAACCACCAACCATTAGATGTGAACCAACTTGAATGAAGTATGTTTTGATTATTACCTTGTACAATTGGAAGGGGTTCTGCATTCTCCTTGTCATCCTCTTTCCCCCGACGACGGCTTCTACCAGGCTTATCTATCGAGTCCTCTCGACGAAGTTTCTGAGTTAAGTTTACATTCACCTATACAAACATTTAAATACATTTTAGAAGAAAATAAGATTTATTAAATTTAAATTATTATATAATGATATTCAAACCATTATAGTGAGTAATTGATTTTCCTAAATTGAGACATAGTTACGACAATATATTTATTATGAATATGAATAATAAAAGTATATGGCTAATTCTGCGATAAATAATTTTGAGCTATGATTGAATAAAGGTAATACTTAATTATATACTATAAGATAATAATAATAATGTCCTCGATCGATTTTGGCCACGGTGGCCAATCTCAAGAGAGATTAGCCAACTACGCAGCAGATATTATAGTGCACAAGTGTGTGCGCAAACACAGGTGCACTCTCTATTCCTTATCTCTCATAATCCGATAGGACAGCAATCCGACACGACCGGAAAGAGTTCAGGCGCAGGACCAACGGCTTTACGTGGTTTCCGAGGCACGGGAGTGAACACACTTCCAACTTCCAGACTCCGGGCTGCTACTGAGTATTTTCTGACAGAAAAACTCAGTAACTTTTTATTTGCCCAACCTGGGGATTGAACCCAGGACCTCCGAGTCTGCGGCCTTACATCAAGCCACTAGACCAACGAGGCAGTCCCAACTATAAGATAATACAGTTATCATATACCCACATATTTAACATACCTTTAATTATTTTGCAGAAGTTCTCACTGTATTTATATAAAGTATACAATCTTTATTATTGTGTTGAATATTAAAAAGCATAAAAAGTAAAATTTCTACTTTGAATAGTAGAAAACAAACTGACATTGGATAGAAGTAGACAGTCAGTGTAAAACCATGTTTTCAACTCTACAAAGTCAATAGATCCTTTCTGGGGTAAGATTTTCCTTTTCCCATAAAAATATATTAGCGTATTTAACACTTCCAACAAAAGACAAAAATAGTGAGGAATTAGTATTCCTTGATTTCCAATTTAAATTTATCCTGTATACATAATTGACTTAGTAATAATTTTTAACGAATAATCGACTTTCCAAAACTACCATAGCTTTACACTCGATTCAATTTGGTAACATGACAGTTCTGAAATGCCTTTTAGAGCCCATTTGAATAAACACCTCTGATTAATTTTACAAATTGCTTAATAAAATTTATTTCAAACCTGTTTACTAATAATGCTCTGTGCTTTGACTGAAGCATTCCTCTTCTGTCTTTTATCTTGTTCAGGGCTCTCCATACCATCCACTTCATTTTTGCTACGTTTCTTGGAGCCTCTACGTTCATTGCTTTCGGTTGATGTACGATCATCGTTAGATTTCGAGCTGGATCTTTTTGATTTTTCTTCTGGTGCCTTTACTGTATCGTCTAAACAAATATTTATACAATAAATGCATTATAATTGCAAAAGTATTTTTTTTTAAATGGCTGAATAAATCAGATGCCTTTCTGATAATTGTTTTAATTTAAAAAAAAAAGAAAACTTGATGAAACTGATAAAAGGTACTTTTGCAGTACAAGGTACAGTTGTTGTGGTTGTTTTTTGTTTGAAATATTAAAAAATTATTTATTAATAAACTAAACATGAAATAACTTTAACCACTGGTGGTAGAGCTTTGTGCAAGCTCGTCTGGGTAGGTACCACCCACTCATCAGATATTCTACCGCAAAACAGCAGTACTTGGTATTGTTGTGTTCCGGTTTGAAGGGTGAGTGAGCCAGTGTAATTACAGGCACAAGGGACATAAGATCGTAGTTCCCAAGGTTGGTGGCGCATTGGCGATTAAAGCAATGGGCAACATTTCTTACAATGCCAATGTCTAAGGGCGTTGGTGATCACTTACCATCAGGTGGCCCATATGCTCGTCCACCTTCCTATTCTATAAAAAAAAAAAAAAAACCAATGCTGCTAATGTTATCATATCGTGGGACATTATTTACACACAGCCATCTGATCGCAAACTAATAAGAGCTTGTATTTTGGAAACCAGACAACTGATATACTACACATACTACTTTTCTTTTGTAAATACATACTTATATAGATAATTACACCCAGACTCAGGACAAACAGACATGTTCATGCACACAAATGTTTGTCTTGGGTGGAAATCGAACCCACAACCTTCGGCGTGAAAGGCAAGTATCTATCATCTACGTCAACCGGCCCGTCAAGCAGTTATTCATACATGATAACAATTTACAACATACAATTATTCAGTTTTTTATTTGTTTATTTTTTTATAAGATGTATTCTTCGATTAGTAGTCCTAATATTAATATTTTTTTAATAAAAGTATTTATATATTTTTAAATCACATATGTAGAAACTTTAACAGACGAAGACTTTTTAGAAAGAACATATGTTATTTTATAAATATTACAATTTCAAATATGTATGTGTATATTTAAGTATATAAATAGAATACAGAAATATAATACATACCATCGTCTTCATTAATGCTCTGAAGGGTTGTTAAAACGTTTTTATCCTTTTGAGTCTTGTCCCGCGTTCTACTTTTGCCATTTTGAAATTCCTCTTCAAACTTATCAAAACACAGGAACGCCGCCTGAAAACGAATTTAGAGCACGCACTTTATCACTAATCACTCTTTTAAAAACACTTATGCACTTTATATCTAAATTAATTGACGAAATATCACGCGGAATTAAATTCCAAACTGTAGGATATTTGTATTTATAATTAAAATTAATCATTGAAACTACATTACCTTAAGGTCATCATTAAAGTTCTTTGTAAAAGCATTCGATATTTCACAGATTTTGGGAAGCAATTCATTAAAAATTGACATAATTGGAAAAAGAACTTCACTTTCATAAAAGTTTCATAAATTTGACAAACGCTCTAAAACACTACACAATCGAAAACCGTTTGAAATTGAAAAACATTTGTACCAACACAACCAAAACCAATACAATGTTAATGTTGGTTTTGGTTGCGTTCAGTGAAAGTACAGATAAAATATTGTTGAAGTTAATAATATCGTAACTTTAAATTTTTTAATAAATGTAATAGAAAAAAATGAAATATATGAAAATAATATTCTTATTAAAAGAACAAATAATAAAATATAATAATAAGTATATGACTATATCATAATTTTTTTTTGCTTTCATATTCAATACGAAATTCGTTTAAAGGCTATCCGATAGATGTCACCTTACAAGACAAGTAAATTTATTTTAATTGTATTTTGTCTTATAATTTCAGTTTTGTTTAATTTATTAAATTATACAGGTATATTTATATATATACTTCAGACAAGATTAAGTACAATAATATATAGATAATAAAAAGAGTTATTAAAGGGGTTACTGTTTGTTATGAGGTGCGTTAATTAGGATTTATTGATATATACGTGTATATATTTATTTCGTTGTATTCAATTAACTTTTGTACCTATTTAATTTAATTACTGGCAATGAATGAATGAATGAAACTACACAACCCTAACTCTAATTTTATAATTTGAACACATTATAAATAAACATCGATATCCGCCTTGAAATCAAAAAGTTTTCGTTTTTTTTAGTATTGGTAAGCGGACGGGCAAATGGGCCACCCCATGTTAAGTGTTCACCATCGCCAATAGACATTAGCGAAACCATTTCTTACATCGCCAATGCGCCACCAACATTGAGATCGAAAGGACTGGAATGGACCTACCTAGACGGATTTGCACAAAGCTCTAACGTCTAAAGTAGTAATCAAGTAACAATAATTACCGTAACCGTAACAGCCTATGAATGTCCCACTGCTGGGCTAAAGGCCTCCTCTCCCTTTTTGAGGAGAAGGTTTGGAGCTTATTCCACCACACTGCTCCAATTCGGATTGGTGGAATACACATGTGGCAGAATTTCAGTGAAATTAGACACATGCAGGTTTCCTCACGATGTTTTCCTTCACCGTAAAGCACGAGATGAATTATAATCACAAATTAAGCACATGAAAATTCAGTGGTGCTTGCCCGGGTTTGAACCCACGATAATCGGTTAAGATTCACGCGTTCTTACCACTTAGCCATCTCGGCTTAACTTAACCTTAAGACCTTACTTCATAGAAAACAATAATTACTGAAACTATAATATGTAAAGCGTGAAACGATCTTTCGTTTTTACTGTCATAACATTCTATTGAATCGTAAAACTTTATGAAAATTTTATTACATCTCTTAAAATTGCTTTGCCGTCGAAGAAATTACGATTGACGACGCATCCTAAGTAAGCGAAAATGAAAACATTTACAGTGTAAATCGAAACGTCCCGACTCTCGCGTAGCGTGGCGCCATCTTGAAATTTTTATACAATTTAAAATGGCGCGACATAAATTGCTCGCATGACGTTATAAAAGCAATCGTGAGTGTTTACTACGACAAGGTTTTATCGTGGCTGTAGTTGCAAGGGTGTGGGACTGTTGACAGTTTGGTATGAGAGGTCGTCGTCCCTAAATAGAATGCAAAAAAAACCTGATTCAGACGAAAAATCTATCAGGAAATAAGTACAGTTAGCAAATTCATGTTCATATAATATAATACTGAAATTTAAAATTATTATTTAATTACTTCATTTTTTTTTATTTATATTTGATAATGAAACAGAAAAATTACAAAAAAAAATATTATCTGTGTGAGGTAGGTATTATTATTTTAATTTGGAAACCCTACATCAAAGTACGAAAGAGTACTAACTCGGTCCGTTTGCATATTTATACATAAGTCAATAACTGTAATAGAGTATTAAAAATGTAAATGTCAAATAAAATTAAAACATAGTTTTTTTAAATCTTTGCTTAATATTAAGCTGACTGTACGAAGGCGTCACGGGGTCGTCCAAATATCGAACGTAACCACCCCATAACGCCAAGATGCCAAACTGTCACTTGAATTGTAAATTGTAAATCCTTGTTTTGTAGTTAAATATTATCACCTAGTTGATATAAATCGTAATAATAAAATATATCCATGCTTATGACTATTTTAATACTCGTCGTAATCGTTAAACTATGTTGAATCAAAACTTTATAGCACGACATCTTGAAGCGCCTTTAAAGTGCTATACGGAATATTTTGAATATGGTCTTTGAATAAAAATACAAAATGATTACATAATAAAGAGTTTATACGTCGTTAAATGAGAATTTTTTGTGTTAGAATAAAAGAAAACAGTTCAACTTTAGTTTTATATGAAATCAGTCAAGGGACTGGACTGTTTTATTGGCCGTCAGCCAATATGCTAACTAGAGGTCATATCTGCTCATAAACAATGCCATCTAAGACCCACAGATAAAGTTAAACTTCACTTTTTCTTTGTCAAAATAATTTAGATTTAAATACATCGTTGTATTTGTTCTTTTTTTATTGTATAGGTAGGCGGATATGGGTCACTTTATGGTGAGTGGTCACCAACGTCCATAGACATGGGCTTTGTAAGACATGTTAAACCATCGCTTACATCGCCGATGCGCCACCAACCTTGGGAACTAAGATGTTATGTCCGTTGTTCCTGTAATTTCACTGGCCCACTCATCCTTCAAACCAGAACAAAACAATACCAAGTACTGCTGTTAGAATATATGATGAATGGGTGGTATGTACCTAGATGAGCTTGCACAAAGCTCTACCACCAGTAACCAACTCCCATTGGGTAACAGCTATCCTTAGGAATCTGTTATACATGTGTGTGTGTTACATCTAATAAGGATTCATTCACATAATTATCTCATACCTTAAAAACCTTATAAAAAGAAGTAATAAGTGGTAAGTATTATGAAGTTATCTTGACTTAATTTCCTTTGTGCCAAGATTCCTTAGTATACACCATCGCGATCGATCGTGACCTTCATGCTAAGAGTAAGAGTGTTCTGTGTTCATGTATTATATCGTTCCACCGCTTTCCAGACCTCGTTACCTCTGCCAACAGGGTGAAACACGCCAAATTTAGTAGGGACGACCCCGTTTTTTTTGTCTAAGGGTAACTCTTGGTCATCGCTTCTACTACAGTAACAGCCTGTGAATGTCCCACTGCTGGCTTAAGGCCTCCTCTCCTTTTTTCTAGGAGAAGGTTTGAAGCTTATTCCACCACGCTGCTCCAATGCGGGTTTCTACTAACTAACATGTAATGTCCCTTGTGCCTGAAGTTACACTGGCTCACTCACCCTTCAAACCGGAACACAATAATAATAAGTATAGCTGCTTGGCAGAATATATTATGTGTTTGTGTGTTACCCATACGGGCGCGCACAATTTCCTATCACAAAGTAAAGGCTTTTAAAAAGTATTAAAAAGGGTAAGTTAATTGAAAGGGTTGATATCCACAATTAGGCTATGATATAAATGATACATATAATCGCTTCCGACTATACGTAGGCGTCACGCGGTCGCCTGTTTATTGAACGAGTTTTGGGAGCGATGCCAAGCGTTTGACTGAGATTCTAAGGAGAAAGAACGTATTTAAATGGATTTCTGACTTGAATTTTAAAAAGAGTAAAAAAAAAATGTATTTACCTTCGCCATTTTGAATTTATGATGATGTCACAACCCACGATTTCCAATTTTAAGTTACTTCAGCCAAATATAAAAGTCAAATCGATTTATCGAATGTGAAATTTGAACATCGAACAATCTAATAACTTTCATATTTCAAATATAACCGTCGAAAGAATAAGATTTCTGAGCGAATACCAATAGTAAGTTGGTACACTGTACAATTTAGGCGGGTATGCATAAAGCCCTTCGATTGGTTAATGATTGAAATCTAGCAGTTGACTCTTCGTAACTATTTATATAAATACTTATAATCTTTCGAGACCATTATGTTATGAATATTTATTATTAAATATAAAAATTCTTGACTATTTCAATGTTGACATATAAAGTAATAATTTGAAAAAGAAACTGCGAATATTTTTTTTATTAAAAATAAAAATGTAATGTAGTCTTAACTCCATCTCCTGTATGAGCGCAACGAAACGCTGGAATTTCTTCATAAAGGGTTCCACTACAAGTGCAGTAGTGATGTCATTAAAAATATCGATAGATGTTATTTTTAATCTGTGTATCTGTCTATTGTTAATTGTATATTTATGAAAGTGGACTAGCAAATGGGCCATCTGACGGTATGTGAACACCACTTTATTTATTAACAGTTGTTTATAACTCCATACACAATGTGCACTTAAATAGCTGTTTTTTTGTTACATGAATAATAAAAAAAAAAACTTTACAATAATTGGGGAACTCCGAATGTAAAATGCTGTATTTTATGGAAAGTTATCTTACGAGATAAAACTTATTATCTTGGGTACTGAGATTTGAGCTTTATCGTATTTTATCGCATTAAAAATTCTTATCTAATATTAGTATTTTGTGCACAGTTAACAGATTTATATTTTCATATTTCTTTCCAGCCATGTGCATCGGTGGAAGACGGTGATGGGACTTGATGCTGTGTGTAACGCAGCTTGGTAAGGCCACTCCGCAGTGGACTGCGATTGGCTAAGTGATGATGACGATAATGACAATTTTCTGTTTTGTTTTGTGTTTTAGGACCTATGACGTGTTACTTATAAATGTTGCTTAGCGGGTATTTAGTTAAATTGGGATTTTTCTCTTTCAGACATCGATATTTGAAGAAGACAGTATTGTCATATTGTTTTTGTTTTGTATTGTATTGACAGTATTGTTATAATCACCCGCCAATAAATAAGTACATACTATAGTTGTAGGTTTCCACATGTTTTATTTTTTAACAATTTTTTTTTATAAATTTAATTTAAAATAGTTTAAGCATTCACCGACACTGCAAAATACACCCCAAACAAGTTACGTTACAACATATTTTAATGTTATCACGTAAAACGTTTAAAAAGTTTCAAAATTATGAGATGTATTTTAATTCTAGGTGGGTTTCTAGGTGGTTTTGTGCAAGCCCGACTGGGTAGGTACCGACCACTCATCAGATATTCTACCGCAAAACACCGCCGTAGTATTTTTCTGTTCCGCTTTGAAAGTAGAGTGATCTATTGTAACTACAGGCAGGAGGGACATAACATAACATAATCTTCTCTTCATCTTCATTCTCAAGGTTGGTAGCGCATTTTCGATGTAAGGAATGGTTAATATTTCTTACAGTGCTAATGTCTAGCAGTGGTGACCGCTTAGCATTAGGTGGCCTAATAAAAAATAAACAGTTAATTAATAATATTTATTATAAGTACAGTGTATACAAACATTAATGTTGAATGAAATTATATGATTTTTATTATGTTTGTTTTTAAAAATAATATATATATATATAAACTATATATATAAACTTTAATTGTATCGATAAAGGTGAATCAAAACACATCGCACATCACTAGAAAAGCACAGGAATGGGTCTCATAAATAAAATATAGGTCGTGACACCTGACTGTTCTCAGGATGTGTATAGCGGACCAAATATACATTCACGTTATTTTTAAACTATATCCTGTCTGGCATTAGACTAAAAGTTGGTAATATCGTTGGATACTAATTGGTAAGCATTGGCTGTGTTGGAGCCAATGTGATGTTGGATTAAAAACGCCGCCTTGTTGTGCAGTAAATTTTAAATTCCTTTCATTGTAGGAGATTTTCATGTTAACTAATTGGGAGAGATAGGTTCTGTTTATAATTCGTATATATTCTGCGTAAGATTGAAGACAAATTCTACGATAATTTGCAGAGAAATAGCCTAATACTCGCCAACTTTTGATATTATTGTAAAATTTATAGGTTGCATTTTTTTACATTTAAACTAAAGCAAGTTTAAAAAATCTTCTTATATAACCTAGTTATAAAATAATAAGTGGGTTCTTATATCGCGAGGTGGTAGGGCTTTGTGCAAACCAATTGTGTAGGTATCATTCACTCATCAGATACCGCTAAACAGACTGACTTTGACTTTGTTGCCGAAAGAAGGACAAATCAATAAACAGACTGTCGTGCTTACAATATTAACATTGGTATTAGATATAGAACTTGATGCTTACATCGCCAATGCGCCACCAACCTTGGAAACTAAGATGTTATGTCCCTTGTGCCTATACTGTAGTTACACTTAGGGCCGGATTACCCATTAGGTGTTATAGGTAGCCTAGGGCCCCGCATCGGCTCGGGGCCTAGACAAAAATTGGGGAAAAATGTTTTAAAAATCCTTGCTTATGAAATTATTGAATCAAATATTTCTCATATTCGAAAAGGATGATGATCTTCCTAATATACTATTAAAACCTCTTAATTATTAATAAAATAGCTTTGTGTTGTAAATATATTTTAGAAGATATAAAAGGGTAAAGAGAACTGAGACGGCTAGGCAATATAGGGACCTAGGGGTCCCAATATAGTCAATCCGGCTCTGGCTTACACTGGCTTATTCACCGTTCATTTTTAAAAACAACAATACTAAGTATTGCTGTTTGACTTTAGTAATAATGAAATAAAGTTTCACAACAAATAAATGTATACTATACAAATACAATGTTTCATTGACGAGTATATATTGTATAGAGAAAGTATTTTTAAGAAACGAAAAGGTCGACTTACATAAATTCTTCGAGAAACTTCGTCAGGATCTCGTCGGGACACGCGATACTTTCTTGTTCCGGCCCTTTAAATCCGGATTGTATCAGCACTAACTTTAAGATAACCTTTTTAGCGTAAAGAAGACTTAGTTCCACTTACATTCGTAACACGAGTTACTTAAGTCCAAGTATCAAAACTACTCAGATCCTGTTCACAGTTATTTGCTACGACACACTATTGTTATAGTGAAAATATCTCGACCGGTCTTATGGTTAGTAAAGTAGCTGTAAAAGTCCCTGTGTTGTGCTGACGCTTATACTAATTTTCGAGGTTTGGAGATTATCCCAACACGCCATGGGTCATATATGTAGATCATTTGGATCCAACGCATACAGGTTTCTTCACGATGTTTTCCTTAAACGCCGAACGCGAGATGGATTATAAACACAAATTAAGCACATGAAAATTTAGTGGTGTAAGGGTAAACCGCAATCTTCAATTTTTCTTAATATATTTTTATTCATAAATTCATTTTATTTATTACAAGCTAATCCCGGTTTCGCACGGTTAGTAGAGAAGAGAAATGTATTTTGGACAGGATTTGCGTAAAATCCATTCTTAGTGAACGTCGGGGAAGGAGTAACTGTGACATATTTCAAGTCAATCGAACTGATAGTTTAGGAGATCTATATCTATAAGATTAAGAAGATATAGAAGATCTATAAGTACTTCACTTATATATACGTACCAACATAAGAACGATATATTTATATGATATAATTTAAAACCTTGTTTTAGCAATGTTACCAACCAAATTACAAATATAAACAAAAATGGTCGTGTAATTTCTTAGTACACAAATACAAAGTAATTCAAATTTATTTATATGTAAAAGGATTTTTTTAAGTCCTATAACATAAAAAACCATAATCAATATATAGTATGTATTACATTATATATATATTACTTAAAAAAATATTTTCTGAAGCTACAAATCATATTACAGATATAAAAATTATAACATATTTTAATACTTTAACCATAAACAAAAAATATGTAACCTTTTTGTTTAATTTTTAGAAAAGGAGGAATGTTGTATTTTTAGATAAGCCGGACCCCGGTTCCGAACAATTAAATCCAACCGCTTATAGCTCTGACATCTGTACCGTCAGCAAAAACTTAGTATAACTCATTGTTTTAAATCATAAAATTATTTTTAGACGTAAATGTTAAGCTTATAACAAGTTTAATAATTTGTACAATTATTATCATATTTATTGTCTTACACATACTATATTGTTATATATAAAGTATACTTCTATCTATTTACAAACTCTGATGATGTGGCATGCAAACTATGTTAAAATTATATAAGAAAGATGATGTTAATAAAATATTTAATGCTAAGGATTATGAAAATAACAAGAGGTCGTCCCTCCTGACCAATTTCGAGGGAGTCAAAAACATGAGTGCATTCGATATTTAATTATTAAATTGTTACTAAAGCCTTAAGTTATAATTTTACGATTACAGTCTTACTAAAACCTTTTACTAAAATCATATTTCAAACAACTAAAATAAGTACTTTGTATTTTTATATTATTTCTAAATAAAATAGTTCTAATTGAAAATTGTTCAGATTGATTTTTTATGTTGTCAGTACTGTATGAAGAATTAAATTCATATGTAAAAAGTAAAACATCCAAGGATTAAGCAGCTGATTTAAGTAGGCGTTAAAAATCTACCTTCCTAAAAGATTTAAGTGACAGACTTTGTAAAAGCTCTCGCCTTTGTTCGGTATAAACATTTAATTACTTAATAATCTCAAAAAATACCAGCAGTGCTATTCTGTAAGAACTTCATCATTACACACACGTGAAATATTGTCAACCAACATATGTTGATATACAATTTTGATGCGTGTATTCTTGATATGTTATGATTATTAGGGTCAATGTTGCATGTCACTATTTGACATTTCACGGACGTTTTCAACGGCGAGTTTCGACAAGTTTCGAATTTGTTCTTAAAGAAAAGCCCTTAAGTGATTTTCCAAATTTAATTCAGTTACATTACAGGAGGGCGATGAGAATTTTAAATTAATATTATAATTTTAGGAATAGCCTTAATAGGGAGGAAAGATTGTTGAGTTAGAAGTTTAATTACGATTGAGAGCAACTCATGTTACAGGAGTAAAACCTTTTTGCGTCTAAGCTATTCGATGATCATTAATATTCATCAACGCTTAAGCTTAGCTATAAGTCATCAATATTCGATAAAAAATCATTGGTTATCTAATCAACCTTTAAACAAAATTTATAGGTAACTCCGTTAGTAATAAAAGTTATCACAGTAAACTCCTTAATATAGAATAAAAATAATTCACAAAACAAAGCAAGTTTTAAAGTCTAACGCATAGATAGCGTAGAGGTTAAATTCTCTTTGGTCTATGTTTTACATTCATGTTGTGTTGTGTGTTGATTCTCAGTCAGTCATTGCCTTTATATCCATAAACATAAACGCGATTATGCCATAAAATAAGCTTTTAACATTACAATTTTTGTAATAGAATATAAATTGCTTATATAATTATAAAAAACAATTTAAAGATATTTAGTCTGTTTAAACAGTGACAAAAAAAAAACGTTACGTTTTTGAATTCGGAACGTGTCATTAAACTTTAAACTTTTTTTTTAATAATTATTATTGTTTAAAAATACATAGACAGTTTTAAAAAAAGACTCGACTCGAACAGTACACATCCTCGCCTGTGACATTTAGACATTCGAGACATTGCCAATACGCTGCCAGCTGTGAAGTTTAAGTTGTTCTCTCTTCTGTAATTATACTGGCTTACTCACTCTTCACAGAGCTCTTCTGTAATAAATTCGAAACTCGACGGTGTAATTGAAAGTGAAATCTCATAAAACAACTTATGTAGATAGAGTTGGTATGAGTGAAATAATGCTATGCTACATTCTCGGATTTGTTGGTCAACTTGTCAAAAGTTTGATAGCGGCGAAGGTTTTTTTTCATAGTTTTAGAAGACACATACATATAAGTTCACGGATAAGTTAAGCAACTCATCGAAAATTTGTTAATTTTAGTTAAATATACAAAAAGATACCGTTGTTTCACTATTTTAGAATGCTCTCATGCTTAAGCTATTTTTTTTATTATTATCAGCATAAATAATTAGATTTAAGTAATGTTTTTTTTAAATAATAAGTAAAATAATACAAAGTGTAGTACGACAGTCGTTATAAACATCTATGTATTTTTTTTTTTATATAACCGTACCAGTTGTGTGATCAAGATTAAAGAACAAACATCGACTACAGCAGCCAAACTCAAGAGAGATTACCCAAAAGCGCAGTACATATTAAAATGCCCAAGTGTCTGCGCAAACACAGGCGCACTCTCTATTCCCTTACTCTCATAATCCGATGGGACGGCAATTCGACACGACTGGAGAGAGTTCAGATCCAGGATCAATTTCAAACTTTCATTGTGTATGGCATAAGAGTGTACACATTTCCAACCTCCATACAGATTTTTTTTAATTGTTCCGTTCTGGAATTTGAACCCAGGACCTCGGCATTAAATCTAGAAACTAGACCGACGAAGCATTTATGTAGCATATAGTAGTAATATCAAGTAATTTTAGTTAATTCTGTCCTAAAAAAACATTTCTTCTGAAAATAGATAACGCTTGTACTGTTTAAAATTAATTAAATGTTCTTTTTGTGGCCTAATATTTTTTTATTAATATTAAACCCTACATAAACGTTGGGCGTTTTATTAAAATTTTCTCATCAAACCTGTAACGAGAAATTCAATTACCTATAATCTGTGTTATTAAGGAAATTGAGGCTCCTTCGTCATTGATTTTAATAGTTAAAAAAAAAAAAACAACCTTAACATCTTTAACAAAAGATTATAGCGCTTTCCAACGAGCAGCAATTCGAGACTTACAAAAGAACATGATCTTTAAACGTCAGAAAGTGATATGCGATGTTGATTAGAATAATTATAACATTTGTAGTATAAACGTATCAAAATAGCGTAGCACTGTATAAAGGTTTTTTTTTAACGAATTGAGTTCTAACAGAATAAGACTGTTGTATATATACTCTATTTAAATCAAAGAAGAAGTAAACATAAACAAACCTTAGTTAGATTTACACATGGCATGCGAAAAAGTTCTTAATTAACATATGTAATAATATATTTATATATAATACAATATAATTCCACTTAACTACTTATACCTTCTTTAATTTGACTTTTAAGGCCTAACTTTTTCCGACATCACAGCCGCCATTTTTTCGTGAATCCATAATAAATACCACAGATTATTTAAGATCTCGATTAATGATATCGCCTCAATCCAATGTCAAAGTCTTTACTCCTTCTGTAGTTGGAATAAGCGTCAAATCAGGCGTCCAGCAAAGCTATGTACTCTATGATTCGAGAACGAGTATCGTAACATAGAGATAGAAAGCATTCTTTTTTATAGAATAGGAAGGCGGACGAGCATATGGGCCACCTGGTGGTAAGTGGTCACCAAACGCCCTTAGACATTGGCACTGTACGAAATATTAGCCATCGCTTACATCGCCAATGCGCCACCAACCTTAGAATCTAAGATTTTATGTCCCTTGTGCCTGTAATTAGACTGGCTTACTCACCCTTCAAACCGGAACACAGCAATACCAAGTACTGCTGTTTTGCTGTAGAATATCTGATGAGTGAGTGGTACCTACTCAGACGAGCTTGCACAAAGCCCTGCCAACAGTAAAATTTAGCATAATTAAAAAGTAATATTAACTTTACACTATGCAACGGTTCTTGAGTATAGCAATACAAGATTTAATTATAAGTTTAATTGAAAATTAATTCGAAAACATAAAAAAATTTAATATTAATTGAAATAAACGCTTATTAAAGTAAAAGAAAAAGTAAATATTTATCATAAGCAAGGGTTCCAAAAACACTGGCTGTATATATAAATAAACAGAATAAAAAAATCTTCTTAAATTTGTCGTGCAGTATTTGCTTACAAATTGCCATAATGAATATTTTGTAGCTGTCTCTTCAAAATATTTACTACACTTAGTATAGAAACTTGAAATTCAAATATAATACAAAGTAATGTTATGGATATAAAAATAAAATGTATAATTTGTTTGGTCTTTTAATCCTTCATCCGCTTTATAGAGACGTTATTCGGACAGCTGCGGGGATTGACATATTTCTCACACAACAAATACCTGGTTCCATTATAACAAATGGTCATTTTTAACGTTACGGATACATTTTTGTAACGTACGTAATTTATGTCAAATAGTACTAGATAACGATTGCTAAAAAAAACGCAACGTTAGCATATTATTATAAATAACCGCAAAAGATATTTTATTTTAGTTTATTGACAATACTTATTGAGTTCTTGACTTCCTTGTAATAAGCGTTCTATTTTTAAAATTCAATTACATTACATTTCGTTTTGATGTGAATTGTTTTGGTAAATGGACCGGAATTAACAACTGCCTTCCGCTTCGGGGTCGCGGGTTCGATTCCCGCCCATATTCTGGATGTATTTATAAATTTATTTAAAGTTATATTATACAATCAGTCGGCTGTTACCTATAAGACAGGTAATAATTTATATACATTAGAAATACTCGACCGTGTGTAAAATATATATAATTATTATAAATATATTCATCGAAGTTAAAGTGATGTGGACAACCGTCTATAAATTCCTTAATATTAATGTTTAATATTTTCACATTGTAGTATTAAAATATCTTAACAATAATTATAGTGTTAAATACGTATATGTGCCTACATATAATATATAGACGGTTTTCATATTACATAAACATATTAAAGTTGGAAATAAATAGATAGTACAAGTGTATATGCTTTACGTGCTTTCCGAGGATGTCCAAACTTCGGTCTGCAACTGAGATCTGTTCACTGACCTGAACCGGGGTTTGAAACCCAGGATCTCAAATGACCACCTTATAAGCTAGCGACTAGATTGTTAGTTGCTCTGTGTCCTTTTTTACTACCCTGACAAAGTCTATGCAATGTGTACGCATGAATTAGGACGTGAAAGCGGAGCAATGAAACTCACTTTCGCGTTTATAATATTAAGTAAAGACTAGGAAAATCCGGCAATAATTGTATATCTTATTTCAATCGTAGTAAAGATAAATAAAACTTAGATTTACATATTCCATGCGATTTGCTATTAACTCTGTTGTATTATGCACTACAAACAGTTCTTGATTCATTTACTTTTATTTATAATACAACACTATTCCATTTAACTAGTTTTAACCACTTTAAATTAACTTCCAAAGACACTAAAAACACAATTTTCTCGCGAATGTCACAGAATATTCAAGATCTCGACCAATGATATGGCGTCAATTTAATGTCAAAAATATTTATTTGTCTTTACCCATCTTCGTAATTGGAATAGGCTATATATGTTAATGTGGAGCAGCGCCATCTAGCGGCGCGTTACAACAAAGTAGATTGTACAAAAACATCCGTGAAACATACCCATATGTACCAAGTATTGACAATCGGTCAAATAATGTCAAAATGTATTAGTAGCGGTGAGGGACTTTGTTTTATAATATGTATTACTTATGTAGTAATAGATTTAATAGTTTTAGAGTTTATCGATTAAAAATAATCAAATATTATTCTGTGTATTTTGAAATGTCTTGTCAAATGAATTTTCAAATATTATCAACGTGAACAAACACTGATGCCTCATTATCCCGACGCATTGAACACAATGTTACAAAAAGAGAAATCAATTGCATAAATCCGATTAGTATGTTACGTCATCGGTTTATATCGATTTAACGTAAATCTATATTATATTCTCAGCTATTGATACATATTCTAAATTGTAGAAACGTATTCCATTGTCGGCATTTCAGTGATAAGTTATATTCAAAAGCGAAGCGAATAAGTAAAATAGATATTACGAAAATAAAATTAATAGTATGTTGGTAATATATACAAATTCTGTGTTGATTTTTTTCCTTTCTTATTAATTTTTCATTATCCTTTTAAATATCACAGAATCCAATACTCCCAATGTTGTAAAACAAACATACGTTGTAAGTTCTATAAGTAATCAATCAGTTTGTATGTCTCACTGCTGGGCTAATGAGATAAAATTCACGTGTGAAAATCTGCCACTTAAACGAATGGAATTCGTATTTATACATAATAAAATATTCAAATTATTAGGTAGTAGCGGTCTATAAAAGCGGTAGTCTATAAAAGCGGTAGGCTCATATTAACATCGAAAGGGGCAGTTATTTTGCAGTCACAGACATACACTTAAATTTTATTTATTTGTAAAGATTGTATTTATTTATAACCTATAACCTACAAATACATAAAGATATATTTAAACAATTTAATTTGTCTCCTTATATATATATATATATATATATATATATATATATATATATATATATATATATATATATATATATATATATATATATATATATATATATATATAGTGAATATGTACCTACGTTTTATCCGTGTGAATATATCTTCATGTTATTAAAAAAGTTCGTCACGTACGGCGGCCGAAATCCGGCTTACAACTGTCAAACTTAAATTGACTGTGTGAAAAGTTTGTTGTACTTTGATGCGATTGTGTATTAATTATTTTACTCTATGATTATAATCGTATGTGTGATTAAATTTAAAATAAGAACTCGTGGGGGGTTCCTTTTTAATTTGCAGCTTAATCGAATATACTTTTAAATTTAATTTTTTGACGGCAATAGAAAAAATTAAGGAGTTTAATTATCTGTGGTGTACAGATAGTCAAACTCCTTAATTCTATTTCTTTTTAATGTGTGTGGCAATAATAATAAAAAAAGAACTTATAATTTATATATGTGTGCATAATAAATAATATTTGAAATGTTTCTATCCTTACCTACGTAAACAATAAACGTGACTTGGAAGCTGAAAGATATCGAGACACGTCAGAGAAGTCAGTGGGATGAAATCCTCTTATGATTTTCTAACATAAATGAACTATGTGGGAAAAGCTTCTACTTTAAAGAAATCTGCGATTAAAAAAATGTATGTAAAAAAAGTATTTATTCAATTGTAACTAGTATTGCACGTGGTTTTGTTTGCTTAGAACCGGCTGTCTCGTTGGTATTTAACTTAGAATATAAGACCGCATATCCCAAAGCCTCGACTGCAACCTCGAATCAGCCACTAAAAAGTTATTAATAGATTTTTGAGTTTAGAACGTAACGTAACGTTTTCGGTTAACGAGAATCCAATCTTAAATAAATATATAAATATTTTACGCACATTGCGTTTCCACGAAGTTTATTATTCGTAAAAGAAATATCATCAACAAAAAATTATTATACATAACAAAAATAGTCCCGAATACTCTAGAAACAATAAAACATATATTTCAAAAACAATATTTACTTTCATTTATTCTAATTTGAATCATGAACTATGATAAATAACAAAACAAATTCCGACATATTACAGTATCAAATAAGCCTATGTCAGAAAATAACCCAAAAACATGTCATAACCGTAAATAAATATCGTTTTATCTGGGTCGCTCGTTACGGCCGCCCGATCAGAATCTTCAACTTATAATGATAGGGGAAACTTTGTGTTTGTCGTTGAACGAAAATCGAAAGTATAATATATACATGTTTTTATGTCATTTATAGATATTGGTAGGTATGCATTGACCGAGTTGGTAAGTCAGTTACAGTTACAGTAACAGCCTGTTAATGTTTGCACTGCTGGGCTAAGGCCTCCTCTCCCTTTTTGAGGAGAAGGTTTGGAGCTTATTCCACCACGCTGCTCCAGTGCGGGTTGTTAGAATACACATGTGACAGAATTTCAATCAAGCACGAGATGAATTATAAACACAAATTAAGCACATGAAAATTCAGTGGTGCTTGCTCGGATTTGAACCCACAATCATCAATAAAGATTCACTCGTTCTAACCACTAGGCTATCTTGGCCATCTTGGCTTAGTCACTGCTCATAGATATTGGTACTAAGAACGTAATATGGACTATCACTTACATCGCCAATGCGCCACAAACCTTGGAAACCAAGTTCTGTTTCTATGCTTTTAGTTAAAATGGCTCAGTCAGCCTTCAAACCGAAACACAACAATACTGATTACTATTTGCGTTTGGTGGTAGATTATGTGATGAGAGGTACCTAGCCAGTTGGGCTTGCACAAAACCTTACCAACAGACACCAAAGTACATAAAGATAAACTGTAATAGGCCTGTAATAGGTTGAATGTGTTTAACTGTTTTATTTTGATTTTTGAGGTGTTCTATTTCTAAAAGACCAAGTCGAAGTAAATAAATAAGATTAACTTCTGGATATTAATATATATAATATTATTTAAAATAATATCCGGTGTTTAATAAAGGCAATATTTGTGGCCAGCAAATCCTAGCAGGAATTAACTTCGAGGAATTGGCTGCTTCTGAATATGTATTCCCTTGGGACAGTCGCGGTAATGTAGTTTGTCGTTAACTCTATCACTACTTTTATGGTTCTGTATAAATGTTCCAATTTTAAACTGCACGAGAATCGTATGTTATTTTTTTTATTATACGCATAAATTGTTTACCATGACAATCGTTGAAAAAATAGCCATAATAGGCCCGACAAAGGGTGGTTATTGTAACATCCAACGTTTAAATCAAAAGGGATTCATCAAACTAATTATATCATAACTCCGTTCTCGAAAAGGGCCTGATTCAGTCGTAACGGACAGCTATCAAGATACCAGATCAAGGGTTAAGCCCTAGGAACTGTCATTCTCAAACCCTATCACAACGTGTGAGTCAGAGGCGCATGCGTAAAATTACAATTTATCTAATTTATATGTTTTATATTATAATATTACAAATGCCTTAATAACTCTGTCTGTCTGTTACGCTAGCAAGGCTGAACCGATTTTGATGAAATTTTGTATGATGAAAGCTTGAAACAATAATCCTTCACAGGCTTTTTATACCTCAACCCTAACACACGGACTAAGCTACGGGTGAAACTAGTATATAATTGAGTTTCCTGTTCATTGGCCAAGATTTTTGAACTTATAAAAGATTCATTGTGTGATACAATTGGTTTTTACCCTTAATCAGATACATGTAATAAATGTCGAAAGCTAAGGACCTACTAGAGACCTATCCCTTTAATGAAGCCGGGTTCAAGTATAAATTAAGATGCATCTTTATCTTGAGACGTAACTGGATGACGTTGAACTACTAAATTTGTACGTTCGAGATACATAGTCGTAAAATGCATCCAAATGTAAATATTTTAAGTAAAATTTTACTGAAGTGACCGCGTTGCTCAAAGCCTTTAATGGTGTGTGGTTCAATATAAGATAGTTTAGCGTTTGTGTTTAGTTGTACCAATTGTTGTGTGCACACATCGACAGTAATGTATTAATTTGTATTTTATAATATGAATATATATATATATATATATATATATATAATATATATATATATAATATTTATTATTTAATTTGTAATACCGATATTACGACTTGAGTTAAAGCATTGTTAAAGGGTGAACATTACACCATTACACAAGATATTTTATAATAATAATATTTGTATGTCCTGCGTAACTAGTCTTAGATTTTTTTCAATATATAACATTATTATTAGTTTAACAAAACCATATGCACACATATATAATAAACTAGTTTCCAGCCAAGGTCTCATACACGTGTGAGTGTGAGCTGGTCTGGTGTTATGTACCCTATGTCATTAATGTACCCGTGAATGCAAATCGCTGATCAGTTTAGCGGTTATGACGCGAAAGCGTAACCAACAAACAAAAAAACTAAAAATCAATGTCCATAAAATAAATAAAATTTAAATAAATTATATTAAAAACAATCTCTCATCGCTTAGACTACACACTCTAAGGTGAGCCGAGTGATCGTTCTGGCGGTATAAATAAAAAAAAAAGACCGATCCAATTTCATTACCGGACTATTTTACGGCTCGAGGGTCCTTTTGATTATACGGAATGATTTTCAATATTACTTTTATGTTTAAAGTAAACTTTGATATACATTCGATTTTTAAATTTTAAAAGATCGCATTGGTTTGAATTTTTTTTTAAATTTGTTCATGCTCTTCAGTATTAATAAATAATTTAATATATCATTAAACAAATTAAATATTGAAACATAAAAATTATAATAAATTAAATAACTTTTTAACTTAATTTTTTTAGGCAAACCGTTTTATCTACGTTGTTATATCCATTTTTGCGTGTAATTTTGTCTCATTCATACTTATATAGGAACATAGCAATACAGTTGTTGTGTAAAGATTATTACCAACGTCATAGGAATCGTATACCAAGTAGAAACGAGTTAGAATCCCTTTAATTTTCAATAAGATAATCAAAATTTAGTATCCATTATTTTATCAAATGATCAAATTACAAAATTGATTGTTTTAAGCAATTTTTCATAATTATTTTGTATTTTATCTTAATTATTTTATATTTGTTTTTTTATTGTGTTAGGTTGGTAGGCATGTGGGCCGCCTTTTGATAACCGATACGCGTAAGAAACGTGTAAGAAATTTTAACCACTCAATACATCGCCAATGCGCCACCAACTACAGAAACTAAGACTCTTGTGTCTGTAGTTATACTAATTAACTCACCCTTCTTACAATAACAAAACAATACTAAGTACTTCTGTTTGACGGGAGAATATACTATTGATTTGTACTTTTTCGTGTAATCGTCATATGCATCGCTCTGTGGCTTATAAGTTACAGATCTCCATGTCCTATATCCGTGCCCGAGGTTCGAATCAAAGTGAAAGTCAAAGTCAAAAATCTTTATTCAATATAGAAGCGTTACACTTGCCTATTGAGTATCATAAATCTACCACCGGTTCAGAAATAAACACCTCAGACCTGAGAAGAATCTCTGGTGAGCCTAAATTTTTCTATCAAGGAATTTTTAAAAGCATCATATATATATATATATATAGGAACATATATACACAAATATATATATTTGTGTATTTTATTAATTATATAATTATAACTTGAGTCTCGAGTATTTTAATTTGAAGTTTTCTTGAGGATAAAACCAATTATGTCAGTTACATTCATAAATTCTCGTTTGAGGTTTAATAACTTCTTGAAATTTTGTAATAGGCTTAATAAACAAAGGTCTATTGAATTTCAATTCGGTAATTCAATTTAATAAGTGCTTTCAGCTATGGTCGAAATGTACTCGAAGTTTTGTTGAAGATCTTAATGTAAAACACATTTTACCTACTCTTTATAATTAGTTAATTTATACAAAAATAGGTTGAAGGTAACTCAACGCGGTTATAGCTTGTTTAATTTGGTTCCCCGCCACCTTTTTACCACAGAACTGCGAGGCGTTGAAAAGATCTGCACCCGTACGTAGTTGACGTATTTAAGACACTTACGAAACAATTTGCTTCCTCGTTTCTGATACGCACCACCAAGGTCTGGAATACCCTTCCGACCTCCGTTTGCTCCACCACCTACAATATGGGTACCTTCAAGACTAGAGTGAATAGGTATCTTCTAGGCAAGCGCGCTCCATCTTAGACTGTCTCACTTTCCATCAGGTGTGATAACATTCAAGCGCTAGACTATACATTAAAAAAAAAAAAAACTATGGATTTCTTTTATATATACATGTTATAAGAAGCCGAGATGGCCCAGTGGTAAGAACGCGTGAATCTTAGCCGATGATCGTGGGTTCAAACCCAGGCAAGCACCACTGAATTTTCATGTGCTTAATTTGGGATAATAATTCATCTCGTGCTTTACGGTGAAGGAAAACATCGTGAGGAAACCTGCATGTGTCTAATTTCTCTGAAATTCTGCCACATGTGTATTCTACCAACCCGCACTGGAGAAGCGTGGTGGAATAAGCTCCAAACCTTCTCCTCAAAAAGGGAGAGGAGGCCTTTAGCCCAGCAGTGGGACATTCACAGGCTGTTACGGACGGACGGACGGATACATGTTATTGGTTGCACAAAGCTTTACCAGCTTTGTGCAAGCTCGCCTGGGTAGGTACCCACCACTCTATTCTACCGCAAAACAGCAGTACTTCGTTTTGTTGACTTTCGGTTTGAAAGGTGAGTGAGCTAGTGTAATTACAGGCACAAGGGACATAACATCTTAGTTTCCAAGGATGGTGGCGCAATAATGATGTAAGCGATGGTTAACATTTCTTCCAATGTCAATGTCTATGGGCGTTGGTGACCACTTACCATCAGGTGGCCCATATGCTCGTCCTATTCTAGATGAAAAAAAATGTTATATTTTTTAAATAATTTTATATGAATGTAGCTTAAAGAGTTGATGAATATTACTCTTATTTACTTTGACTTTTGCATTATTATTTTTGTTTCTACCAATCGTCCTTTGAATTTTACTTTTTTCTCTAAAGAAGAATTTCACAAAAAATTTAGCGAAAAATTAAAAATTCCGATAAATAATGTCGAGCCAGTATATCGGATAGACGAGAGACAAGAGCAATCTTAGATGGTATCGACTAATCCATGTCATTGCCAATGTCATAACCCGCACGGTGTGTGAGTGTGATGCGCATGCGTAAAACAATAATATGACATTATTGCTTCACTGAATCTTCAAAAGCCTTCTGAAAAGACGTGGCTATGCTATGTATTTATCTGTAATACTAATATTATAAATTCGAAAGTGGGTTTGTCTGTTTCACTTCTTAACTAATTAATTAATCATCATGAAATTTTACACACACGACGTCCGAAAAGGACATAATGCATATAAAACCTTCTCCCTCACACGCGGGCGAAGCCGTGGTCGTAAAATAGTAAACAATAAAGTCAACAATAAAAACACGATAAAGCAGTCAGATAATATAAGTTGGTATCGACCAATCTGTAAAATCTTAAACGGTAACAAACGGAACATCCTGTATATTCGCTATACATGCAGAAGTTGTTACAATTTTATTGTATCATCATGATATAGGATCCATTGCTCGCATTCAGTATGTTGCAAAGTCACTTCTCATTAACGTTTATGGAAAACCAAATTTCAATTACTATTAAAAGTTATAACCAAGGTAAAATAATAGCTAACATTCATTTTAATACTTAAATTTGGAGCGTCAATAGCGCAATGGTTTTATCCAGCGATATAAAAAGTCGTAGGTTCTGAAACTCACCCTTCTCCCCTCCTCACACGAGGATGGTAACTAGTCTCCATCATACGAGTACATTCCAAGCGTTCCACTGCAAGTTGGTGTATAATCATGTGGAAGAATTTAATTCGACACATGAAGTTAATTATGAAAAATGTTATGAGGAATAACATTTTTCATAATTGACAAACACGAGATGGGAAATAATGGTTGGTTAATTAATGGTTAATTACTTGATGGTAGGGCCTTGTGCAAGCCCGGAGTTACCATCTATTTATTCTACCGCTATAGAAAATTGTTGTGTTATGGTATGAAAGGTGAGTGTATACTACACCTATCTAGTGCACATATTTTTACACACAAACTCGTGCATTATAATATGCCCTTGAAGTCAGGATAACATCTTCAAACGCTGCGTGCACCACTCAGCGTGTTGGTAGGGTTTCGTGTAATCGCGTCTAGGTAGGTACCACACACATTATAATTATTCTACCGCCAA
The DNA here is from genome assembly GCA_905147175.2 of Nymphalis urticae. Lineage (NCBI taxonomy): Eukaryota > Metazoa > Arthropoda > Insecta > Lepidoptera > Nymphalidae > Nymphalis > Nymphalis urticae. The sequence continues at coordinate 1,017,751 of LR990008.1, forward strand.
TAACAGTATTCAGTATTGTTGTGTTCCGGCTTAAAGGGCGAATGAACCGGTGTTATGACACATGTAAGAGCCTTCTTCAACTAAGAAGTTGGCGCAATGGCCATTTAAGGTATGGTATATTAATATTTCTCACATCGACATTGTTCATGATAAAGACCACTTACCAACAGGTGGCTCATTTGCCAGTCTGCCTATCTATTACAAATGAGAATATACAATACATTTTAATGGTGAGCATCTGTATTCAAAACCGTGATATTCTATTAAGCACTTGTATCGCACTGCGCAATTTTTGGCATCAAGATTTAGAAACCGGATTTAACAATTATTCAAGCAAAGTCAGCGAATACTCTTTCTTACAGCCAATATTATTTCAAGGTCGTATGCGACTTGAATAAAACGTCCATGCAGCTCCACGTGCAAACCAAGGCTACATATAAAACATACCGCAAAGCTACGTGCATGAAATAATCTTTATAAACTATCTTTAATTCAAACTTTGAAATTAGGAAGAAAAACTCCAGGCTCATCGTCAAATACAGTCATTAATCGTAATCGTGTTAAAACTGAAAGCGATATTTTACTGGTGGTAGAGCTTTGTGCAAGCTCGTCTGGGTAGGTACCACCCACTCATCAGATATTCTGCCGCAAAACAGCAGTACTTGGTATCGTTGTGTTCCGGTTTGAAGGGTGAGTGAGCCAGTGTAATTACAGGCACAAGGGACATAAGATCGTAGTTCCCAAGGCTGGTGGCGCATTGGCGATTTAAGCGATGGGCAACATTTCTTAAATTCCAATGTCTAAGGGCGTTGGTGACCACTTAACATCAGGTGGCCCATATGCTCGTCTACCTTCCTTTTCAATAAATTAAAAAAAAAAAATTCAGTTCAATCTATCTCTCCGAATGCTCGACGCATTGATATAACGTCGCTGACATTTGCTGACATTTAATAATAATAATATATCAAAAAATTGATCCGCGATTGTCGTTAGGTTAGAAGACGAGAATCGTAACCGATACGAACCAAGCTTCACCGAAGTTTAATGTGCTTAATTTATGTTTATAATTCGTCTTATGGATGAAAACATACTTCGTATCATCCCGTATTGGAGCAGCGTGGCGGAATAAACTCGAATAAAAAATAGGAGTGGAGACCTTAGCTCAGCAGTGTGATATCTAGAGGCACAGTACTTAAAATAGCGGTTCTGATTGCAAGAATAATTAAACTTTAACTTTTACTTTTTAAGTTTACTATTGGTTATGGCCTTAATACAAGCTCGTCGAGGTACCATCAACACAAACGTTCTATCAAAAAACGTTAATGTCAAAGTTTAGGTTAGAATAGTGAGATAGTTCTTCCTTTAAGCTTCATTTTTATTGCGCCATATCTCACAGTCCAGTGCCAAACGAAATTTTCACGATGTCATCATTATGTACAATACATATCACTTTCACATTATTATTTTTTTTATCAGACATATCGTACATATATTTATTTTTATTTATCTTATTAGTCAATTAAGTTAAATAGATGAATGTCTATAAATATTTTTTGTAATTTAGATTATTATATAAAGAGCAACTGACGGTATTCATATTATTTTAATGAGCATGCCGTGTATACAAGTTTAAGAATGTAATCTAGCTTAAAATTGTATTAAGTTCGTAATTTTAATGTATTTCCTGATTTTGTTCTTTTTTTTCTTTTTTTTTTATATTTACCGGGAGGGCAAATGACTCTACTTCACCTGATGTTAAGTGGTAGTAGAGTCCAAACGCGACGACGGTCAGTACAGACGGGAAGAAGGTTCTGCACTAGCCGCCCTCGCCTTGCCGGCCCGCAAGATGCCTCTTCATGCCTCGTTTGAAGGAACCCGGTTTGTAAAAGGAGGGGAATACGTGAGCTGGTAAGGAATTCCATTTTTTGGAAGTGCGACAAAGAAAGGAATTGCCAAATTTCTTTGTGTGCGATGGAATTGATGTCACTGTTAGGCGGTGACATCGAGAGCCAGCACACGTAGACTTTGTTTGTGTACCTATATAAAGAAATCCTGTTCATGTCACTTTAAGTATACACACTTTCTTATATCAAGTATAACAATAAATCTAAATTATTGTTACTTATCAATAACCCAACGCTCTTAAGTACAGGCGTTCGGGTCGCGTTATAATAAATAAAAACTCATAAAAGTCCATTTGACCGGTTTCACCTGTCGGAATATGTATATATTTTTGATGGTGGTTTGGACAACGGTTTCGTAGCGGTCATTTCCTAAGAGTTTTACCGCGTCTATATAGAACAATATTAAAATGATTTTAATCAGTGTTAAATGTAATAAATTCAAGTCTACAGTTAATAACAATAGTTTAATTCAACAAACTTGTTGTAGGTCTTTGTACAAAACCGTCTCGGTAGGTACCACCCACTTATCAGATATTCTACCGCCAAACAGCAATATCTATATATATTTAAAAGCAATAGTATTGTTGTGTTCCAGTTTGAAGGATGAGTGAGTTAGGCCAGTGTATTTTCCAAGGCAACTACAGGCACAAGGAACTTAGTTCCCAAGGTTGGTGGCGCATTGGCGATGTACGAAATGGTTAATAATTCTTACATTGCCAATATCTATTGTGGCGATCAGATACCATCTAATTTACAAGCCCGCCTACCTATTTCACAAAAGAACAACTATACTTGATAGTTACTATGTGGTTAAAGATTAACTATAAAGTTTCTTGTCGGTTCGTCTCGTAGAATTTACATCTCGAATTGGTGGTAACTTTACATTTATTTCAACACTTTAAAAGTGCCTTTATAGGCCTACATATATTGAGTTTTTTTTTATTTTGATTTTGTACAAAATCCAAACAATAACCAAAGCGTGTGTAAAAGAAATCGCGATTCGCCAATAAATAAGTCAGATAAATCGTACCGAAAGTATCGAGAAAAACAATAAGGAAGTGATGTCGCTCGTACACGTATGAACGAAATTCGTTTGTATGATGATTTGTAGGAATTAATAAAAACAGTTTGATTCTCATATCGAAAATTTATTGTCAAGCTTCATCTGGGCTTATGCGGAGATGGTTAAATTAATCCTACCTAATATTATGAACGCAAGTGTGTGTTTGTTAATTACGCGTAATGTCTACTCTACTACTCAATCATGCATTTTCAATTAACCAATTATCATGCAATTTTATATACGTTTTCAGGGTTACAGAAAGACAAATAGTACTTAGTAGTTATATATTATTACAGCGTAGACGCAGTGTAATTAATTAAGAAATGACGTGAATATTTTGTAGTACATTAAATAACTTTCTAATTAAAAACTAAATTAAAATTTCAAATTATTAATTTTCATGAGCAACTGACGCTTGACCAAAATAATTAGTATTTCGAAACATCTTACATAAAAAATACCTAATAATATAATCTTATCTGTGTATGCTTAGGGCTGTCTCTTATTAAAATAGAAGTGTGTGTGTGTGTGTGTGTGTGTGTGTGAGTAGACCAAAAAAACAACCAGTACATGCCTAACCGAATATTATACGCATAACTGACTGATGACCGCAGAACTGCGTGCTATGGCAACTGTCAAACCGCGGAAGTAGTGGATATCGTGGTTAATTGTTAAAGGATTCATAATTTTAATACAATATTAGTTTTGTATGCGGTTTGATACGCTTTAAAATTGCGTTTATTCGAGTATCTATTACAGCTGGTTCATAATTAATTTCGGCTAACCAATATTTAATTTTGGACTGAATTAGTAAATACGGTAATATTTTATTGAAAGTTTTTTTTTTAATTAGATCAAGAATATGTTTCTGCAGTTCGAATCGCTTGCGATTTATGAGTTAATCGTGAGTAACTGACTCGTGTAAAATGTTGTTATCAATTAAAAATAAATGTATTTGTTGTGCTTTTAGAATTATGTATATCTGATACAAAAGTGGAAACGCTATATAATAGTATCACCATTGTGTCTGTCGAATTTTTAAAAAACTAAAATTGAACGGCTATTTTTTTCCTCCTAATCTTGGATAGATTAACAAAAGTGAAGAAACCAATTGAATGAATCGTGTAATATATCAAAAAAATCGTAATGATAAACTGAATTATATTTTTTTATAATTTTAAAATGAATAATTATAGCAGCTTTAAAAACAAAAATCGACCTTGTGGTGAAACGACTAAGCCTAAAATATTGTAAATAAATAGACAATATTACACCTTATAGTTTACAAGAACACCTTAACGAAAATTCGAATACTGTAAATTGGCAAGACTGCCGTTTTTCCCATGCAGTTCTTGCAGAAACGCATCATAGCAAAAGCTAAACTTACTACTTAGACGCGTTGGACGACACGGCCGCCCTTTTCACAGAAGGCGGACACAGCTTCATCGAGCGAGACAAGGCGATAAAATATTTAATGGCGATAGTAATAGAGACATATAGACAACCGAGGCGCTTTCATCTGAAGGAACAACAATGACATTGCAAAACATATGTTGCTTAGTATCCACAGCTGCACAATATCGATTGATCGCTCAATTGTTGAAATAGGAATTTGGCATGTTGTGTAGTTGTAGTTTTCTAGTTAGCTATAATAAAAATAAATATGACCGGCAAAAGTCGATATATATAAGCCGACAAATATGACCGACAATCAGGAGCCCCTACAGGAATGAAGGAACGACTTGAGAGTTTTGTCATAAGCCCCTTAGTTATAATTTATCTCTTTACCTAAAATTGGTTCGCTTGTTTTATTTTGTACAACTATATATATATATACATGGTGTTTACACATCAGTAGTGACATACAAACAGCGTTGACTACGTCAGACGAAAATATAAATTCATCCGAATCCCGCAGGTCATAAAACCTGAGTCCTGGAATGTGGGATTATATGAGAGCTATTGTGTACATTTGACATCTAGAATATTCTATTCCGGCTGACCTGATGTTTGAATAGCAAGATTTAGAGACATAACGAAATGAAATTAATTCGTCTATTTAATTTGGAAGCTCGAGCTTTGTACAAAGTACATTGAGATAATTTATATAAAGATTGCTTCCAGTATTGGTATGCGATAACAAAGCTATATATATTGATAAACAAAATATATATTGCGCCATTGAATTACCCTTCTTTGGTAATATTAGTCATTCATTAAAATTTTTCTTTTACGTAACCTCAATATTTTTTATTCAAAATACCGTAGTGTAATCGTAATGTTGAATATATCGAGAAAAACCGGCTATCCTTTTTATATATATGATAGAATTTAATATATTTGTCAAATTCGCCGCTATGGCCTAGTGGTTGGAACGCGTGAATCTTAATCCGATCTTAATCCGATGATCGTAGGTTTAAACCCGGGCAAGCACCACTGAATTTTCATGTGAATTAATTTGTGTTTATAATTCATCTCGTGCTTTGACGGCGAAGGAAAACATTGTGAGGAAACCTGCATGTGTCAAATTTTATTGAAATTCTGCCACGTGTATTCTACCAACCCGCATTGGAGCAGCGTAGTGGAATAAGCTCCAAACCTTCTCCTCAACAGGGAGAGGAGGCATTAGCCCAGCAGTGGGACATTAACAGGCTGTTACTGTTATATTTGTCAAATATATATTATGACACGGGTTAATAATTATAATACATGCGAGATTATATTAAATTTTGATTGTAGGTTGATTCATCATAATAATTATTATATCCTTTGACATTATTCACACACGGCCATCAGATCCCTAACTAAGCAGATCTTGTTCTATGGAAACCAGATAACTGATATACTATTTTCTTTTGTAAATACATACTTATATAGATAATTACACCCAGACTCAGGACAAACAGACATGTTAATGCACACAAATGTCTGTCCTGGGTGGGCAACGCAAGTATCTACCAACCACGCCAACCAGCCCATTAATAGCAGTAGCTATTCGTGATATGTCAGAAAGTAATACGCATTGACTATAATAATAATAAAATTTCAAGAATAAACACATTAAAATCGTTTAAAATATAAGTCGGTTGTCAATATTTCACAAGTGATTATTTTAAAAGTGAGTTCTTATAGAATAGTACTGCAGTTCAAGTGTTGCACAATTTTGCCATTAAATTTAAATTTAGAATCAACCTTATCATTTTCTATACGATTCAATTCCATATTCAAATAAGCACGTGGTAATTTAAATGCTTCCCCGGCTTCAAACCCTCTATCTGTAGATAATATTAACGTCTTCTAGCCACTAGGCCATATTGATGTGAACTTAGAACATAAATTGAAAGGTAATTAATTGAGTAAAATAATAATATTAATACATTACCATTGTTAGGGTTGATGTAAATATCGTTTATAACAAATTCACAACAATATATCATTCTTTATATTCGTTGCCGGATGTTTTTTTTTTATATATAATAGGATAGGAGTTATAGGAGGACGAGCAAATGGGCCACCTAATGTTAAGTGAACAGTGGTCACTACCGCCCATAGACATTGGCGATGTAAGAAATCGCCAATTCCTTACATCGCCAATGCGCCACCAACCTTGGCAACGAAGATGTTATGTCCCTTGTGCCTGTAGTAACACTGGCTTATTCGCCCTTCAAACCGGAACGCAACAATACAAAGTCTTGTTGTTTAGCGGTTGAATATCTGATGAGTGGGTGGTATCTACTCAGACGCGCTTGCACAAATCCATACCATCAAGTAAATGTATTAATGATAACATTAACGACCACTCAATAAGATCTTTTAAGTTAAGATTTTATTTTCAATGTGCAAACTTTGGCAAAAGCACAAATACGCTTATAAATTTAAGTAACTATACATATAATAAAGTAATAGAAAATCATGGGTCTGTATTGAATAAAATTTGAAAAACGGTCGTGGTCTGAAAAAAAAGAATTAGAAAAAGTGCTGTGTGGTTATCCCAGAATCCCTGTTCATAGTCCTAGTACCAGTAGTACCGGGTAAATGACGTACTTATACGTAGATTTGAATCGTGGTAGGGCTTTGTGCAAGCTCGTCTGGGTAGGTACCACCCACTTAACAGATATTCTACAGTTAAATAGCAGTACTTGGTATTATTGTGTTTCGGTTTGAAGGGTGAGTGAGCCAGTGTAATTACAGGCACAAGGGATATAACATCTTAGTTCCCAGAGTTGGTGGCGCATTGGCGAAGTAAGCGATTGTTAACATTTCTTACAATGCTAATGTCTATGTACGTTGGTGACTTCTTACTATCAGGTGGCCCATATGCTCGTCCGCCTACCTATAGAATAAAAAAAGATACGTAGCCGCGGCATATTTAATTTGTAATTACATAACAAATGAGTCGTTAACCGAATCACTATAAAAAACAATTTGAACAATAAACAAATGTGGTAGCTAAAAACTCGTTGCGCGCCCGACCGCAGTGAAGCGAATAATTTAAATTTTTATTAAAAACAAATTAAACTTTCGCGAATACAATTTTAAAGAAAGACCGACAGATTTAATTACTTTTTTATAACTCGACTACGTCAAAGCCAAAAGAAGGGTTATGACTTTAGCCAGAAATGTTGAATAGTTAGTAAGAATGTCAGAAAATAATATTTTCTTGTAGTTTTTAAAGCGAGATCGTTTCCATAGTGGGGTTTAAGTTTTTTAATGCATGTTTTTTTAAAGGTGCCTACCTTGAATGCGACGCGATGGACGTGAATATGAGACATCTGATGGTAAGTGGTCACCACCGCCCATAGACTGTGGCGCTGTAAGAAATATCAACCATTCCTTAAATGACTATGCGCATCCAACCTTGGGAACTAAGATGTAATATCCCTTATGCCTGTAGATACACTGGCTCACTCACTCTTCAACCCGGATAGCAACAATACTAAGTATCGCTTGTTTAAGTAAAAGCGCAACCTAATTCCAGGCTCCGAGACTTGCGAATTTATCGACAAAAAACCCAATAACTTTTCACTGGCCCGACATTTTGAAGCCAGGATCTCGCGATCTGCTGAATTATAAGCTAGCGATTAGATCAACCGATTATATCACACACGTAAAACGTTTCTAGTAGAAAAGTCAGTGATTCCTATTAACCTTTGCACTGCATTAACTACAGCGTAGTACATTTCTGTTTGTCAGTCTGTCAGAGGTGCGATAACTAGTGCACACAATGCCATTATAAAATACGTAATTCTCGATCTACGTCCATTTTAAAAACATTTACTGTTATATTTTTTTATTATATATAATTTCATAGGACATATGCTACTGTATATGGTTTTCTAAAATGTATAATCTTTATGTGTCAATGTTGCAACCAAAAACGTAATTAAAATTAAACTCACATCGCACTATAAAAATTAAAAAAACAATAAATTAAACTATTTTTAAAATCTATTAACTTAACTTGAAATATATATATATATATATATATATAATTCGTATAAGGTATGTATGAGAAAAATAAACTGAATGTTATAAAATTATATAATAAGAAGAATAATGGCAATACCCGTTTTTAAGTAATTACAATTAGAGCGTGTGTAAGGAGTCACATTAGCCCAAGGGATCAGTATCGACAACTTTTTACACCGCTAAGCGATCCGTGAACTATTAAACCATTGGCGCTTTATACGGTTGTAATGGATTTTAAAGAAGTAACTTATTTTGGTTCTTATGACGTCACTAATCACTATTGTTATGTCATACTATAATGAAAGATTTCTTCTAGTCAAAAAAAATGGTCTAGGTATAAGATAAAGCCTTTATTTATATAATATTGATAATTATATTATGTTAAAGTTACTCTCTCTGTCTGTTGCCATGGCTATACCACTAAACCGATTTTGATAAAATTTGGTATGATGTAAGTTTGAACTCTAAGGAAGGACATCCATTACTTTATACCTAACACCTGACCCAACATGTGGAATCTAACATGTTGGGTCCAACACCGCGGGCGAATTCTAGTTTTAATTATTTATTCTGAAGCCTAATGAAAAAAGTTTATTTTAATATTGATATTATTATTTATTTTATAGGAAACAGAGAATTATTATTTTACAGGAAACAGTTATTTAAATAAGCTTAGAGATAATTATGTAAGCTTCATTATTAAGCTACCGAAATGGAAATGTGGAAGTCCGTAACTTATGTACTGGAATTCAGTAAATACTGCAGTAGTATATATTAATTATAATACATACACATTTCGGTACATTCCTCTAGATATTTATTAAGTAGTAATAATAAGCTTACCTTTGTTTTGTCTTTGTAATAGAAAATTTGGTACTAACGAAGCCGATGAATTAGAGAAAATTTAAGGTATTTTCACTATTTGATAGAGATAATAAGCGTCGATCGGTTTATGGTATATATTGAGAGAAATTTCAGGATTTCCATTTCGAGGTTCCATAAATAAACGGTATGTTCGTAATTTTCACATCTATCTCTCTGTACTTTTACTTTTTAGACGGTATACATTGGGAGAAGTTAAAGTTACAAAAGTTATTTAGCATAGAAGCGTTATACCTAGTCGCTTATTGACTATCGACGATCTGTCGTCGGTTCGGTAAGACGACGACCTGAATGAAATTCAGTGAACTTTTATCTATATACGTATATATTTCACATCTACCTCAGATTTTTTTTTTTTTTTTTTTTTTTTTTACCGTTAATAGGCAAGCGCTTGACCGTTGACTTGCCTGATCTTAAGCATAGTCACGGTCTAGGATGGAGCGCGCCTGCCCAGAAGGAACCCGTTTACTCTGGATTTGAACACACCTACATTGTAGTCTTCTGGAAATATGGACTCAGGCAAAGCATTCCACAGTTTCGCAGTGCGAATAATAAATGTGGATTCAAAGCGCTTCGTACGTAGGCGGGGAAGTTCCACTGTGTACCTATGGCGCTTTGGTCGCGTTTGCCTGGCCGTCCGATAGTAGAAGGGGGTGGAAGGAATCAGATCATGTAATTCCTGCGCACATTCTCCGAAATGTATCCGATAGAAGACAGAAAGCGAAGCAACCACACGTCGATGTTCAAGACTTTGGAGTCTTGACTCGACCAATGTGTCGTCTCCTATCAGCCTCCTAGCACGTTTCTCAATCAACTCTAGAGCCCGAAGGTGGTGCTTAGCAGAGCCGTCCCAAAGGTGAGAGCAGTACTCCATACAAGACCTCACTTGTGCTTTGTATAAGCTGAGCAGTTGTTCTGAAGTAAAGTAACGTCTCACCTTGGCGAGGATACCAAGCTTTCGGGCGGCTATTTGGGCTTTGGACTCAATAAAAGAGCCGAAATTTAGAGTCGACGTGAGAGTAACGCCAAGAAGGTCAAGGTGGTCAGTTATAGGTACGGACACATCTCGGAAAGAGGGAGGTAGCTGGAATTCCCTCTTTTTGGCGGAAAATAGACACGCCTGCGTCTTGGTTGCATTGAACATGACCAAGTTGGCATCGCCCCAATCGGACACTGCCTTAAGGGTCATGCTCAGTCGCTCAACCATAGCTTCTCTCTGAGCCTGAATTAGGGCCTCACTAGCTCCTGCGTTGGACCTGTAGCTCTCGACAACTGTGCAGTCATCTGCGTACCCATGGATACCGGGCATCAGCAGATCATTAATGTGCATCAGAAATAGTGTCGCCGAGAGCACTGACCCCTGGGGAACACCGGCATTTATAGCCATTTGATCCGACGAGTGGCCATCAACCACCACTCGTAACGATCGGTTCCTCAGGAAGTCTGAAATCCATGCACAAAGGCTAGCAGGCAGGCCATATGCAGGAAGCTTGCTGATAAGGCCATCATGCCAAACCCTGTCAAAGGCTTTCGAGATATCCAAAGAGACAGCAAGTGCCTCTCCGTGTTTCTCGATGGCCTCACTCCAGATGTGTGTGACGTATACCAGAAGATCACCAGTGGACCGATTTCGGCGGAATCCGTATTGTCGGTCACTGAGAAGGTCATTGGCTTCCAGGTACGTCAGGAGCCTAGTATTTAGGATACGTTCCATTGTCTTGCACAGAATGGACGTAACCGAGATGGGCCTGTAATTGGCAGGGTCAGCACGACTACCCTTCTTAGGCACGGGCTGCACGTTAGCTAGCTTCCAGGACTTAGGCACTTTACCTGTCTCAAGAGAGAGGCGGAACAGACGTGTCAGGATAGGAGACAGTTCAGGCGCACAGTTCCTAAGGACAATTGCTGGAATGCCATCAGGTCCGCTAGCCTTGTTCACGTCCAGACTGCGTAGCATTTTGCGAACTTCCTTTTGCCGAATGTGTATATCACTCATATGAGTATCGGCGCTAGGTGTTGCTCTAGGTGTCGCGCTACCAGCGTCAAGACGAGAAGATTCCGCAAATAAAGATGCAAACAGATTTGCCTTCTCTTCAGCGGTGTGTGCTAGCGTTCCGTCAGGCTTCTGAAGGGGAGGCAGTGAGGGGCGACAAAAGTTCGCTTCGACCGATTTAGCTAGGGACCAATACGCTTTGCTACCCGGTGGGTATGAAGCCAGTTTTTTCCCTATTCGACTAATGTGATCGAAGCGTGACTTTTGCATAGCTTTCCTGCATGACTTGGCGGCTTTATTAAAGGCTCTCTTTTTTCGGCGTATGTCCCTCGCTTTGCGGTTACGAGCATCAACCCAGGCCAGGTACGCTTGATGCTTCAACGCTTCTGCGCGTCTGCATTCAGGCCCAAACCAAGGCTGAGCTAGGGTGGACAGTGGCTGGTCTGAAAACGGAATAAAATATTCCATAGCCAGAAGTAGCAAATCTGTCACACTTTGCGCGCTAATCGAGGAATCACCAGAAGAGAAGCACACGCGCTGCCAAGGATAGCATGCAAGGAAAGAGCGCATTCCTTCCCAATCTGCTGACTTGTATCGCCACACCCGCCGAGTTCCAGTGGGACTGGCGTTGGGCGGGGAGTAGACAGATACAGATTTCACCAGACAGTGGTCGGACTTACCTAACGGTGAAGAGATCGTTACTGAGTAACGGTCTGGATCAGTTGTCAGCAGAAGGTCCAAGCAATAGGCTTTATGCGAGTCAACGTCGGGTACCCGTGTAGCACCACGGACCAGCTGGGTAAGATCTAACGCTAAAGCTAGCTTTCGTATCTCTAACCCAGCATGGTCAGTGTCCTGGTATGGATATAGCCACTCTTTGTGGTGGGCATTAAAATCCCCCAGAAACACTAATTGGGCAGTGGGGTACAACTGTTGAGCCGCGTCAGCTGCCTCACTGAGGTATTCTGTGAGCCTTGTTGTCTCCTGATTCCCGCTGTGCGAACGGAGATTTTATTGTATAATTACCAAAAAAGCTATAATTATTTAATATTGCAACTCATGTTAAAATGTACGGTTAACAAGTCTTTCATTTGGAGTATTTCTTCGGTTATTAGCTTTCTAAAAGACAATTAGGCTGATTTTCTTTTGTTTTTTGGAGGTCATCAATTCGGCTGATTTTCTTTTGTTTTTTGGAGGTCATCAATTCGGCTGATTTTCTTTTATTTTGTGTGTTACACAATATCTTTGTGAATCGAAAGATATCGAGAAAATACATTTAATTTTGAAGAATAAATTCCGTCTTCTAAAATTTAAAATGGATGATAACTAGATACCTACTTTAGAGGTCCCTTTTGAATTTTTGATGTTGCTGAATTAACATTTGATGCATGAAAAATTACTTTTAATTTTTTTTAATTGATATTGCAATATACGTAGTATTATATAGTTTAAGATATTTTTTTTTCATTATAAATATACAATTTTTTCTAACTCGAGAATTATTTAAGAAACATAAAAATAAAACAAAGGAACTTTGATTTGAAATTAAAACACGTAAGTATTATGTCCATGAATAGACCTTATAAGTTCTAAATCAATACACGAATTAATATTCAATTAGCTTCAAGGCCAGGTTCAAATTAAAATATAATCGTTCTTTTCATCTACCTTTTAATGCTCTTTCCCAAAATTAATGTATCAGAATATCTTTCGAAAATATAATATAAAATGTTAATAGGTAACTAAATGGTTTTCATTATAAGAATATTTCCAAAATCTTTCAAACCTTTAAATGTATATCTATATACTAAAGTTTTTGCGATATCTTCAAGATTTATCCTTCTTCATGAATCATTCCGCCCATTGGCGAAAACCGTATGAAAATCCGTTCAGAGGGACAGACAACCAGACATTGTTATATGTAGTGATATTATGAATTACTTTCCATGTACTTGTAAATAACACGAACACAATCATAGGATCTTGTTACATCACTCCTGCCGTTTATTGCGTAGCAGTGCTATTCTGCAAGGACTCACCCGTGAAATGTTGTCCACTGACTTATAGTGTTATACTATTTGATTCTTTTTTTTTGTATAGAACAGGAAGGCGGACGAGCATATGGGCCACCTGATGGTAAATGGTCACCAAACGCCCTTGGACATTGGTACTGTAAGAAATGTTAACCATCGATTACATCGCCAATGCGCCACCAACCTTGGGACCTAAGATTTTATGTCCCTTGTGCCTGTTATTACACTGGCTCACTCACCCTTCAAACCGGAACACAACAATACTAAGTACTGCTGTTTTGCGGTAGAATATCTGATGAGTGGGTGGTACCTACCCAGACGAGCTTGCACAAAGCTCTACCACCAGTAAATATTAGTGTATTATTGAAATGTTATGATTATTATGTTCAATTTCACAAAACCCTTTTTGACATTTCACGAACGACATTTTCTTCCAAAACACTTATCCATAGAAAGTATTATTGTTTATTAGGTAAGCCTCCTGTCCCTTTTGAGGAGAAGGTTTGGAGCTTATTCCACGCTGCTCCAATGCGGGTTGGTGGAATACACGTGTGGCAGAATTTCAGTGAAATTAGACACATGCAGGTTTCCCCACGATGTTTTTCTTCACCGTTTTTTATTGATTATTTGTATTGTTTATTACTAACAAGTATTCATTATACTACTACCACTTAAGTAGCGTAAAGACTGATACTAATAGTATGCGAGTTGTGTATCCCTTAATAATTATAATATTGCAGTAAATATCGCGTAACACGCTCCCACTTTAAACAACTCAAGATCAAGTATATATCCGAGTTGAATTTGTTCTAAAATCCTTCGTTTATCTCCGCTTTCAGTTAAATAATTTGGAATTAAGATACATTCAAAATTATGTTTGTAAATAAGTTTAATTTATAAAGTAAAATGATTCTGAAGTAATCGAGTCACAAATGAGGCCCTGTATAAATAAACAAGGGCGCAATCAACGCTTCGCAGTAAACCTACCGGTCCTTAGGGAAATATTGCATTTTCGCAACGAGCTAATAAGAGAGAAATTAGAAAAAAACGAATTTACGAAGGAAGATAAGTGACTAACACACTGATGTGTAAACGGCTTTATGTACGATTGTATGTTGTTATAAATAAAATAATACGATTTGTTCAATAATTCATAAAACTGGAAAAACTTTTATTTATTAAAATTAACATTAATTTGATAACAATATTACGTCATGTAAGATTTCTTTATTATTATTTTTCTTATTACTGATGTTAAATTCTATAAAATAAATTACTAAAAAATAAGAACCCAATGCCAAGTTCACCATTAGTGCAAACATTACAATCCAAATCTTGATTTCCAAAAATTGATACGTATATAAATATTATTGGAAAAAGTTCCAAATCTTCTTGAAATGAGAGAAGGCCAATTCCTAGCAGTGCTACCTGATGGAATGGCAAGTGTAGTGATCAGATGCACGGCAAGGGCAATTTTCTCCTCTTTCTGGCTGCGACTGAGAATTCCTAGACAGAAAAATAAGTAAGTATATTAAATTAAGGATCTTCAGCCTCTTAAGCTAGTTACTTGAGAAACGATGCGGTAAATTGTAAACGAAACAATTAGCAGATATAAAGATGACGATTGTCAAACAGTCTAGAAACGTCCCAAAATGGCGACCAATATGTTGATGCCAATAGTATAGTTATGTTTATTAAACTTCATCCTTGTGACATTTATCTATTAAATAAATAATAAATTACAAACACATAACTAACAATGAATTATACAAACATTGTTTATTATAATCTTATTTTTTATTATTATCTATGCCATGTAATCACAAATGTGATACGAGCTTTATATTAAAACAATATGGCCGACTGTGCTCATCCTATTTTGACGGATGAGCTAATTTGTATGCAGGAATTATTATGCTTTCTATAGTACTTTTATATTATAGAAGCAACAGACTTAGCCTAGGTCTCAATTATTCATTCCACGATCTAGATACTAACGGCAAATCCTGCTCTGTTTAGAGGACTTTTTTTATTAATATCATGAAGTTTTTACACATAAAACATTAACATATATTTACTAATTATTTATATAATACATTTGAAACATTTTACTGGTGGTAGAGCTTTGTGCAAGCTCGTCTGGGTATGTACCACGCACTCATCAGATATTCTACCGCAAAACAGCAAGTGTATTGTTGTGTTCCGGTTTGAAGGGTGAGTGAGTCAGTGTAATTACAGGCACAAGGGACATAAAATCTTAGGTCCCAAGGTTGGTGGCGCATTGGCTATGTAAGCGATGGTTAACATTTACAGTACCAATTTCAAAGGGCGTTTGGTTACCACTTACCATAAGTTGTCAATATGCTCGTCCGCCTTCCTGTTCTATATAAAAAAAAATTAATACTAATGTCAAATATTGGTGGACGAATTAACTTGTTGTTATGGCTTTGTGAGAATTCATCAGGGATCTCTATCTCATCAATTATTCTATCGCTAAATATTATTCCTTAGTGTCGTGCTTCGATTTGAAGGGCGGATCGTGTTACACACGCCGTACCGTAACCGTAACAGCCTGTGAATGTCCCACTGCTGGGCTAAAGGCCTCCTCTCCCTTTTTGAGGAGAGGATTTGGAGTTTATTCCACTACGCTGCTCCAATGCGAGTTGGTGGAATACACATGTGGCAGAATTTCAGTGAAATTAGACACATGCAGGTTTCCTCACGATGTTTTCTTTCACCGTAAAGCACGAGATGAATTATTATCCCAAATTAAGCACATGATAATTCAGTGGTGCTTGCCCGGGCTTGAACCCACGATCATCGGCTAGGATTCACGCGTTCTTACATACGCGCAAAGGACATATTAGTTCCCAAGGTTGGTGGCGCATGTTTGGTGACCACTTACCATACAGTGGCCCATTTATCAGTCCACCAACCTGTTATAGATAGAAAAAATATCAATTGCATTCACTTAATATGTTATATAAATACGAATGGATGTTTTTTGCATTATATGCGTTTACGCATCATTTGTTCGATTGAGTTGATTATTCGTGTCGTTGTTGTTAGGTAAAGTTTCAAAAATAGTACCATAAACGTACCATAGATGGCGCGCGTCGTATCGTATTTATGACATTGCAAAGTTTGTCAAGTATTTTAAAAATATATTGCAATATATAAATGTTTATTTCAAAGGAAATACAATTATATAACTCGCACTAACATTGCACATCTCTGATTACGCGTCACATTAACACGTGTAAACAAAGCAATTAAACTAATCGATTGTAATAAAATTTATACTTTATGCGCAAACTGGTTTTAAAGGAAATTGAATTTCTATAAGGTCACCCGTAACTTCATAATGTTATGTTATAAATTGATTGAGCAAGAAAAATATTCTATGTTATGATGTTTTTAGATGATCTGTGGCCATTTGACAAAATTAAAATCAATAAATTGAATTAAAATAGCTTTTTGTACACTTAAACTCAATACTTAGAAACAAATACATTAAGAAAGTACTTTTAATAAGGATCTATATTATAGTTATAATACGTAATTATTTTATTAGCACTGACTCAAATCTCAGACTTAAAAAATCAGTTGGCGTCTAAGATCAATTATTGTAAGTAAATTCTATTCTTAGAAACATCGCAATTTTTTTCCTATAATCAGGCGGATTTACACATTTTCCATGTACAGGCTGTTATCTATTTAAGACATAACAACAACAATTAATAATAAAGGAAATAAGTTTTTAAGACTTATTTTTTTATTGAAAAAAAAAACCAGATAAGCTGTCCCAGGCTCAAGCTTATTCAGCCGGCTAGTAATACCGCCACTGAATATAAGTTTGAAATGTTTCAGTAGATCTTTCCGCTTCCGTCCTTCTAATCATTTGTTTTTCTTGTGTATGTGAAATGAAATATGTTGACGTCGCCCCCAGATACCAAGACGATTTAATGAATTCGTCAAGGATGGGTTTTACCTTGTTTTTAGGGGTGTTCGACATATAAAACCTGTTTATTTTACTCACATCACTCACATATTCCTTTTTATTCCGGTCTTTATGACACCATAATTTAACTACAAAACTAAATATTTAATTATAAGTCAATACAAATAATTTGTTATAAAAATATTTAAATCTATGTTCAGCCTTGTTCCGGTTTGATACAGCGTGCACTAGAGACATAACATCTTGGCGATGTAAGGGATGGGTAATATTTATTAAAATAAATATAAAAGTTGATTAGTTGAAGTAAATATTTTTTTTATTACTTAAAGTTTCTTAAGCTAGATCGTTTCCATATGCAGTTAAAACTTTTTTATCATACTTAATACAAAGTTAACTTCTTAAAGCTTTACTTACTAAATTTAACCTTTACTTTTTATACAAGTGTCATTAAAAATTTTACAACAAAGTTTGTTAATTTATAAATAACGGCAAACGAAGTGGTAAAGAAAATAAATTTACAGCCTAAAAATAATTTAAAAAAATATATGTTTCTTTCTATTTGATAAAATGTAACATTACAAATCTTTTCGTTCTAAAACGAATAAAAATTTTGAATTTTACATAAGAACAGATAACGCAATGCGACGTATGTCATTTCGTAGTACTACTACCATGCGCAAACGGCAATCGGCGGAGAGACGTCTTCGCGTTCGGTTGTGTCGTGAGCGTGACTTGATATCGTAATATTCCGTAACGTAATATTGTGACTTCGTTTACGTGACAAAATAAAGTGATAAAGTATTTAAAAGTGATGTGTTTTATTTAGTGTTTGTGAATTAAAAAGGAT
Source organism: Nymphalis urticae (assembly GCA_905147175.2). Taxonomy (NCBI): domain Eukaryota; kingdom Metazoa; phylum Arthropoda; class Insecta; order Lepidoptera; family Nymphalidae; genus Nymphalis; species Nymphalis urticae. The sequence continues at coordinate 1,035,903 of LR990008.1, forward strand.
TTTTGTTTACTGGGAGGTTTATATAAAGGTAATTTTTTAAAGATTTTGAATTTAAATCATACAAATAAATTAATTAAAATATAATAAGTGATGCTTTTATAATATTTACGATAAACATTACGTATGATATTATACATAAAGAATGAATTAAAAAATATATTTTTAAGTTTGAAGTTAAGTACGTTATATTTAAATTTTATACACAGCGGATTGTAAAGAATTTTATTTCAATGCAAAAACATGCCATTCAGAACACTACTTAAAACTCGTGTGTGTAATATATAAAAAACTAATTCAAAAATATAATTGAACGAAATAAAACAACTTACAATAAACAATTAAAATAAGGGCTTTAATTAATTATTAAGTACATTATAAGAACTCGTGTTCCAAAAATATTTTAGGAGCCATTTCTGTCCAAGTTAATTGCTTTCACGGTAAATAGTCTTGTGACCTATTTACATTCCTCGCTAATTTTGAAAAGGCATTTTGAGTACCGAAAATTGTTTAAACGCTCCAAATTATTTTCATAAAATAAGTACATTATTATCATTTATGAAAAAAAACTGAGCGGCAACGACAATTTATACGTCGTTTGATAAAAGAATAATACGTTCTGTTTTCAAATTTAAACAGACGTCTTGATTGTAATAATGTTATTTCGTTTTTTTTTAAATATCGCATCGGGTTCTTGTCTTTTAATTCATATAATCATTATTTTTACTTAAATAAAAAAAAGTTATATAGTAAAATGGGATGATATCATTCGCGGTATTATGATTTAGGTTGATTGTCGGTATCATCATGTCTAGGTTCACGAAATGTTTGTTAAACGTCTTGCTTTTTAAAATGCTGATTACTAGTTTGTGCAAATATGTCGACTGAAGCCTAAAATCAAATGTTATACTTGACAAAACTAAAAAAATAAATTAATTAAAATCGCTAGGTGTATTTTTATTTTATACGAATACTAGCCACTTGATTATAGAGTTAGGTTTAAACCGCTTATTCTCAAACTGCCAAAGCTTTCAAACAGCAAAACTTTCATGAGAATATACATTACATTGGTTAACTTTCAATAATGGTCACCAAAACTTATTGTATAGATATTTGATCAACATTTGTTCAACAATTCGTAAAATGCCTAATCTCACTTAGCGATGTGTGTCATCGGTTCGATCCTCACCTTTCCATTGAGTCATAAGCTGACGTTTAACTTACAGTGATATCAGTAGTTAGTAAGAACCTGTAAATGTCCCACTGCTGGGCTGAAGTCCTATTGAGGAAAAGGTTTTGGAGCTTATCCCACCTTGCTCCAATGTGGTTACATTTGTGGCACAGGCACACATACAGGTATTCTATCCTTACGATGTTTTCCTTGATCGCCGAGGACGAGACGACGCTTGTAGAGACTTGATGATGACTTGAAGATGACTTGGAGTCATCGATTATTTATTCACATACTCTAATCACTGGATAAATAGTTCCTCAAAATTGGGCTTTATAAAATAGCACATCTTGCATCAAAGACATTTTTTATGTACATCTACAAGCTGCAAATAGATTGTCTAGCTAAAAATTCCAATATCAGTTCGCTTTGTAAGCCTGTCCTAATTTTTAGTGAAAGGGTCAGACTACTCAGTTAAGACCGAAACCTGGCTTAAAATATCAGCACATCTTGACACTATATAATAATATATGCTCTATTTAAATATAATATATAAATTGAACAAAAAGGTGGGGCTTAGTGCTGGTCGTTTGATCTATATTACATTATTATTAAGTCAATTATTATTATTATTAATTGGCTATATTTAATATCGATTCGTATATATACTTGAAGTTCTCAATGTAAATAATTATTATGTAATATTGAATACTATTCTTATAATGTAACTAAATTATTCAAACAGTTCTCGATTAAATTAAATGTTTTATAACATAATTTAAATGTATTTACTTAAATAAATAAAAAGCCATTATTCTTATGTATCACTACATACTATAAAGCAAAGACCCCTCGCGGCGTCTTTGTGTCTGAATGCGATAAACTCAAAAACTATTGAAAATATTGTCATAAAGTTTTCTCCAATGGGCAGGATAATTGATGACGAAGGTAAAGGTGTATAATTAATTAAAGCGGTAGAATATGACGATGATAAAACGTTTAGTAGCACTTTGTCAGATAGCATATATCCCGAAGATAGGACAGGTTGATCTCAAATATTTATTTATTTATTAGGTATGCTAGTGATATTCAAACTGGTCATTCTTACGTACAATTACGCATATAGCACTACATGAATCATATTCTTGAAATATACAGCATATATTATTGAATTACAATTACTATTACTTGCTTTAAAAAGTAAAGCTAAAAACAACAACGAAGCCAGAGCAAAATGGAAAATAAAAGCTTGTACATGCAAATCTTTACAATATTATATAGTATACAGTAGATATCTAAACCATAAACCCTTTCTTCAGATTAATAAATATTTAAAAATTTCTTTAGTTTTATACTAATAGACAAATCTGATGTGGTCCTTCTTGAAATCATTGAATGGTATGATGACTATGGTAGTTGTTATGGGCATATGTTTTCTTTTTTTTAATTCTAAGCAATGAGTATATATTTGTTTATGGTACTTTGAATCAAATCAAAATATGCTCTTATTTTTTAAGATCGTTACGATCATTTTTGAATCTTCGTAGTTTGTTTGAATATAAACCTACTATCGGTTCGAAGTGTTTATTCTATCGAGAGGAACTAGCAGGAAACTCATTAAGTTATTAACTTTTATCAACCAAGATATGTTCATGTAATAAACATGTACGATTATATTTATATATCCTGTCTGAACATGAACGAATCAAAAGATTTTAATACAAACTGAACTAGATCTAATTTTAAAAACCGTACCCCAGAGCACAGATAATAAATCAGTAGAGTCGTAGGTTACGAGTAAACCGTAAGGCAGTTTTTATTAAAGAGTTGATTACCATTGAGGTCGCTTATTCGACGTTTCTCGAATGTTCTCACAGCTTTAAGGTAACCTAGAAGAAGGGAGAAATTCTGAGACATACGCTAATCCGCACTGGATCAGTAAGGTGGATTACACACGGTTTCTTTCTGTTTAACAGGTGACGAGGCTTTACACAGCGGGAAATTTATGAGATGTGTTTTATTATTTTCTTCTTAACGTATGAAAAAATGTGTTTTTTACATAAACATTTAAAAAATACAGTGTAAATAGTAGAATAATAATAATTTTGTTATTCATTTCATTTTGATTCGACAAAACAATCATACGACAATCAGTATCAAAGAGCGGATATTACGGGTTCAAACCTCGGTAGGTACCAAAGAATTTTCACGCGCTTAGTTTTTATTCCATATATATAAGTGAAATACCACTTACTGGTATCTGACTTATCACGAGATCTCTCTGATACTGGTCCGATTGGCTTGAATTTAACATACTTTCCCGCGACGTAGACGCTCATTAAGATTTTAATCCCATCCAAATTAAAAAATCATCTGAATTTGGGTACATAAGTTTTCAAACAATCAAAATCGCCGAACCAGTTCTATTCACTGAAAATTTTCACACTCTTCATACTGGACCGTACAATACAGTATGTTAAATTAGATTAGTTAGCTAACTAGAAAAGAATATACCATATGTTTGTTGTTAAATGAATTCGTGTCAATGCGAAGAAGCATCTCGATCTCGAGCTGATCTAAAGTTTCCGCTCTAATGAGATGAAAGAAACATTTTCCTCTCAGTAATGATCAAAGTTTTCGTATGACATCTTTAAACTGAAACTGTCTACATAGGACTTAGTCTTTTTTTTTAATCTGTATGTGTTCTATTTATAGTTAAATTGAAGTCTAGAAAAATCTTTTGTTATTTTTTTTCTAATTTGAATTTAAAAAATACATATGTTTTTCAGCTAGCAATCTCAATTTCATCTACGTTTAGTAATTCCATTCTTGCTAACATCTCACGTGAGGGTGATTAATTTGAATGTACTGTATAACTTTTTAATTTAAAAAAAAATCAACGGCTGTCATTTTACGTAATAGTAAAACCTTTTTTGTTTATAACACTCAAATTCGCCTATTAAAATTTAAGTCTTATCATACAGGATTCACTTAATGTAACCATTTACTAATAAAGGTAATCATTCATTAAACAAAAATAATACAAACGTCAAACATATTCGCTAAGACGAGGCCCTTCTGAGATGGGCGCTTATGATAAATTTGTTCGCTTAATTAAGTCTCGGCAATGGGAACCATGAATTCAAATCTATTCGGAATTTTCCTAAATGACATATAAACTTCACTTAAATACATTTGTTGTAGGAAACACTGTATCCAATACAATGTCTGTAAACATTTCCACCTCATGTGTAATTTTAATTTAATTAAAAAAATTACGTCAATTAGTAACATTATGTATTTAATCGCTTATTAGGTTGACTAAACTGTCTGAAAAAAAAAACATTTAAAAATGGCTTATCTATCGATGACGATAACAATGAATCTCATTTAAGCCCTAAAAGCTCCTCGATAAAAACTTTCGGTATAATAATATCCTGGGACATTATTCACACACGGCCATCTGATCCCAAATTAAGCTTGTACAAAGCTTGTGCTATGGAAATCAGACAACTGATATACTACATATACTACTTTTCTTTTTTGTAAATACATACTTATATAGATAATTACACCCAGACTCAGGACAAACACACATGTTCATGCACACAAATGTCTGTCCTGGGTGGGAATCGAACCCACAACCTTCGGCTTGGAAGGCAGGTATCTACCAACCACGCCAACCGGCTCGTCGAAAGACAAGTTATATATTAACTCGTATATACAAGTTATAATTTTGCTTAGGTGTAAGAATTTAGAAGACTATGTCTTCTATGTCCGAGATGTCCCAGTGGTAAGAACGCGTGAATCTTAACCGATGATCGTGGGTTCAAACCCGGAGAAGCACCACTGAATTTTCATGTGCTTAATTTTTGATTATAATTCATCTCGTGCTTTACGGTGAAGGAAAACACCGTGAGGAAACCTGCATGTGTCTAATTTCACTGAAATTCTGCCACATGTGTATTCCACAAACCGCATTGGAGCAGCGTGGTGGAATAAGCTCCAAAACCTTCTCCTCAAAAATGGAGAGGAGGCCTTTAGGCCAGCAGTGGGATATTCACAGGCTGTTACGGTACGGTATGAATTTATCCTAATGAATTTTCTTCTTCATGGTCACCCCAATTTGAGAGAATTTCCTTCTCTTGTCATTATAATTAATTGGTATCTCTTTACAGGGAATGTTTTATATACATTTGTATTTATAACACGATTCCGATACCGATTCTGATTTCGCTTGAATTAATTGTAAAACAATACGTGTGATTAATTTATTATTTTAAGTGATAATATTTTTGAACGTCATAGATGGTTAAATTATACAGGCAAACTTAGTGTAAAGTATTTACAGTAACAGTTTGTGAATGTCCCACTGCTGGGCTAAGGCCTCCTCTCCCTTTTTGTGGAGAAGGTTTTTAGAGCTTATTCCACCACGCTGTTTCAATGCGGGTTGGTGGAAGTGTAAAGTACTTATAATAGATAATTTATTATCTCTTCCATAAAAAATTATATCTATCCATAAAGTCCTTCAATTTTAAAATCAAAATGATCAAAATAATCATACATTATATATGCGGCACTTTACAGAAAGAGATTTAAAGTCTTATGTGTTTTTGTCATACAACTGACTAATGTGATGAATTTTCAAATACAACCTAGAAAAAACACACCACTCCGACCTTAACTAAATTAGAAAAACGTAAGCGAATACTGAAGAGGTTTTGTATTTTATCAAAATAAACTTTTATTATCTGTTTATAATTATAATAAAGGTATGTATATATAGGTTTGTTTGAAAAACATTAACAACCTCGCAGGACCGTTATTACTAACAAAAATAATGACTTTTGTTCTATGACTTTTTACAAAACGTAATAATTTTTCTAAAAAAAAAATTCGGACTTATAACTTCTACTTGGGAGTAGGCCCTAGATAGTTACCACCCATTCATGAGATATTCTAACGAAGAACGGCAATACTTAGTATTTGTTTTCGAGTTTGAAAAGTGAGTAAGCTAGTGTAATTACTGGCACAAGGGACATAACATCATAGTTCCTAGACTTGGTGGGCGCATTGGCGAAGTAAGGAATTTTACAGCGCCACTGTCTACAAGTGGAATGATCACTTCTTTATTTAAAAAAAGAATAATTGTATATTAATATGCAATGTGTTACCCGGGTTGGGGCGAATAAACAAATAATTACATAATACCTTTTACTTTTACAACGCGGCCCAACTTAATACATTGTTATTAATAGTAGCCCGGTGGATATTATGTATCGATTTGATGATGGGACGGGATCGGTTATCCCGTATTGCAAAACAGTCAGTTTAAAAAATATCAATGTCAGTGTAAAATCTCTGTTACACAAACAAAACAAACAAATTAAAAATACCTAACAAAAGAACGCGATTCCGAACCGCATACCGAAATTTTAAAAAGTATTTAATAATTTATAATCGCTGACCCAGGTAACTGTATTAAAAAGAAATATGTTCTTTATTTAAAAATTTCTTTTTATAATAAATTATTATAGTTACTTCGTTGTAAATGTATATTTTAATAAATTTTCATTTATTTTATATAAATAATTTTCGAGTTAAAAGTTATAATATTGTCGATAAAAAACTGAGTAATACGAATTGTGAATCAAGATTTTGAATTTAGAAGATAACGAAAATAAGGCTATTGTTATTAGACAATGAAAAAAAAATTTAATTCAGATTTTTTAGTTTAAAAGATTCTTTTCTGAAAACTTATTATTTACGACGATAAAAAGGTTTCATTTGAATAAAAAATAATATCATGAAATATTATATAATGTTACAATATTAGCTAAAGCGTCTTAGAGTTTGGCAAGCGAATGGCAGATTGATTATTATAGTGCCAAAAAAAATATTGGAATAGTAATCGGATGGATCACGTTGTACATACATTTTTATGTATATAAATGGAGTTTAATATATGTTACCTTTGCGAAAATCACTTTTGCATTATTATCAATTCATAACTCACCCATAAAATGTTGACACCCGACTATAGTGATATACAATTTTGATGCGTGTATTCTTGAAATGTTATAATTATTATGGCCAATGTCGCATATTACTTTTTGATATTTTGCTTGCTGCGTTGAGTCTCGAGTTTGTTCTTACAGAATAGCTCTACAAAACACGATCGTAAAATGTTAAAAGGTAATATGCGACATAGTATGTAAAAATTAGATTGATATTGACGTCACAAAATTAATCAAATCAAAATATTCTTTATTGAAGTACGGCGAGCTCTTTTGATTGATAATTTTACAAGATTCATTAAAATTTTAATTTACACCGGAATGTGTATTCTACCGCATCGAACCGGCAAGAAACTCGGCAGTTCTTGTTTTCCAATAATTAAATTACATAGATATAATCATTTTTCATTGAATGATTATTTATCCTGCATTAAAATCCTTGTTTTGTTATCTATATGACCCTATATTGACATAAGCTTCAAATTTATCTATGAGCCAAGCTAAAATTGACCATAGAATATATTTTTTAATCTTCATTTTTTTGAGACTTTTGTCCATAGAATCTTGATGTACTAACAAACATAATGTATATTTATTATAAATACATATGTACGTAGTCTATAATTATATTTAATCAGTGCAACTCAATTTGAAAGACAAAGACACTTTGTTCAAATAATCACTAAAGTATATATTAAACAAGGCATTTAAAGTTAAATAATATATATATATATGTATTGTATGAAATCTTGCTTCGACTTTAAAATTATATAGACTAAATAAATATTATATGGAGGAGGACGAGGAGGAGGGCTGATGACCTCGCGGAAATAGCTGGGAGCGACTGGCGGAAGCAGTTCACAGGGAAAGTTGGAAGAAGCTGGAGGAGGCCTTCACCAGCGGAGAGGCCCATACCGCAAAGAAATAATAAAAAAGGATTTAAATTTATCATGTATAGTTTTATGGGAAAATGAAGCCTTTATTATTATTATTATAAAAAATATATGGTTCTCATGTACATCGTCGTCATTACACATTTATGTTAGTATTTAATTAGATTTTAAATAAATTCTAGAAGGTAGAAAACTAACTATATAGCATGGTACATTCCTATTTCTACAATATATGTATTTGAGCAGCTGTGAATACTAAGCAACATATGTTTTGCAATGTAATTGTCGCTCCTTTAGATGAAAGCGCCTCGGTTGTCTTTTTGTCTTCCTAATTCCTTATCTCATTCCATGAAGTTTTTCGTATGAAAATCCATAGGTTTTTCAAGTTTCTTCACTCAATAACTTCTTTAAGTTACACGCAAATAATACTAATCTTAGGCTTAGTGTCCTGAGCGCCGACAAAAGCCAATAAGGCGGCACGAACTTATATTATAGTAATATTTCTATTTCTCTGAAAATACACATAGCTAACATTCGATTGAAGAAAGAGGAAAAATATATTTAAAAAATTATAAAATACAATAATAACAAAACGCCTAAATGATAAATAATAAAGTCAGTTAAGAAAAGAAAAAAAATGTTTTTTCTTTTTCTGTCCTGTATCTACGCAATTTGAGCGCAAAATATTTTACCAAAGAATACACTTAATTCGCTGTTGAAGTTCTTTTTTTAAATTATTCAACAATAAAAAAAGACAAAGGTACAAATGTTTGCAAATTTTTATTAAAGCTATACGATCTATTTAGTCCGAAACCTAATTGTATGGTAACAATATAATAGAAATGTACATGTCGGTCCACACGTGTCTATTCCGCCCCTTTGTGTGCTATTGATAAAGTCTGAATGTTTGACAGTTGCTGTTTGTGTGTTAGGCACTGAGATAGATACATTTGTTTGTATATAGCTATGTTGGTATGTGTAAATTGTACGTGTTAAAACGACATGTTTCATAATAAACGTTCATTTATCTAGTTGCTAGATCACTAGATACACAAGCTTTGAGGGTTGGTTGTGTTTTAATGTGAGTGGTGAGTGAGCCAGTAATTACTAGATATATAATTATAGACTATAGGATTTACGTTTATTCGTTTTTCAATAGTTAATAAATGAATTGTTATTAGATTTGGATTGGATAGTAAAAACTAAGTAACTGAGTATATATATATGAGATGTTTTAATTGACGGTAGCTTAAAATAACCTTTTAAATATTTAACTGCAGTGACGTCCTAATTATGTCGTCACTGACAGTTTAGTACTAGACATGTTTAAGAAAAAATAATAGAAAAGCGTTCTATAAATTTATACAGCCACATTACATTGTATCCTTAATATATATCAGTACATATGTACATCGTAAAATTAACTAATATTACAAACGCAATTGAAAGTTATGGAATCTGGTGAGAGTAAAACAGAAAGACTGCATCTAGTGGGCCAAAGAGTACACCGAGATAGTTGAAAATATTTACGAATCAAGTTTCAGCAAATACCATGTTATGCCATTTTGCTTTCTGCCCCTTGTAACTAAAAGTTAATATGACAATGTATTGAGGTGTAGTCGCATTAAAAGCATTTTAAAAGGTCTTTAATAGTAGAATTTAACGCGATTTTTAATTTTATTATAATTGTTATACTAAATGCTCATTGGTCGTTTATTGCGTCATCGAGTGCCGACCAATGAGAATTGAGATTAATTAATCTGACTTTGATCAGCGTTTCAGAAACTGGTGGTTGTTCCTAATCACTCAAGCTAGCTGTTTTGCAATAATTAATTACGTTTCATATCAGATATATCGAGATCTAGGAGATGGAGACATCTGGTGACCTGAACATAGATTGATTTGGGTTTGCACTAATTTATAACAGTTACGTTTCCGATTCTATTCCTCACAAAAATAAACCTTAGGTGCATTGTAACTGGGTGCAAATTGTTATGAATTCTAACGGTTACGATACGTTCCCGATTCTATTCCGATCCAACTTCGACCGAACTGGAACCCGATCGTTGTGGTAGTAGAATAGGAAACCGGATAAACGGCAACTATTAGATTTGATCGCGATAGTGACAATTTCTTAGTAGAATTGGCCCACAGGCCACTGTCCAACTGTGGGAAATTCACGGACTATTAGTTTTTAACTCCTAATATTATTGTAACGGTAAATAAGGCACGATCATAAGTCAGATTCCAATAGGCTTAAGGTTATCAAATCAGGCCGTAAATCAAAGCTAATGCATTTATAGCGCCACACACGCAGGCTCCAATACGTCGCGAAACTAAAATTAGCCTAATGGCTCAGAATTGATTGTGATATCTACGAAACGAATGATTATTTTAAGGATTAATAATACGGTAAAATTTACATATGAAATGTATGTATCTATGATGTCCGGCTGATTGAATTTTTAAAAAACTACACGTAAAATATTATAGTGTACAAGTGCAATCTCCATTCCTTTACTGTTATAGCGCAATGTAACGGTAATGCGACACGACGGGTGAGAGATCACGCGCCAGGACCAACGACTTTTCGTGCTTTACGAGGCACCGTAATATAACTCTTTCGATTTGTTTTTTACCGTGATTCGATTGTTATATGTCCAAACCGGTAAATAAATTTTACTTCACATTAATAATATATAAAAACGTACACAGTTTCCTTAATAGAATCTAAATCAAAATATATTTTATTCAAGTAGGCTTTAACAAGCACTACTGAATTGTTATTTTCGAAGTTTTTATTTAGTGTAAAGCACTCTTCGGAATGTAGATTCTATCGAGAAGTACCGGCAACGAACTCAGTAGTTTTTTCAAAATCACATATGTATTTTTTTTATAGTAATGGTAAGTGGTCACCAACGCCCTTAGACATTGGCACTGTAAGAAATGTTAGCCATCGCTTACATTGCCAATGCGCCACCAACCTTGGGACTTAAGATTTTATGTCCCTTGTGCCTGTAATTACACTGGCTCACTTACCCTTCAAACCGGAACATAACAATATCAAGTACTGCTGTTTTGCGGTAGAATATCTGATGAGTGGGTGGTACCTACCCAGACTAGCTTGCACAAAGCTCTACCACCAGTATAATGTATGTTAATTAGGTACAATTAAGTTGATTATTGTTTATTCTGCATAAAATAAACAAATACACTGCTTACTAACATCACGGCTTTTCACGTCATTTATTGAGAAATAAGCCTTATTTATCAATAGTTTTTTTGCTTAAAAATTACTTTATTCGTTAGTTAAGTTATATATAACTGTGATATCTTATTATACAATTTTAATGAACTTTATTGTATATATCTCTTATTCAAAGCCTATATCTGACTCGGTTTGGAAGACCAAGTCAGCTAATTGCTTATAAGGAATGCATGCTGATTACAATGATGAGTTTATAAAACGACGCTAGAGGCACTTGTGATTATAAGATTTATATAATTGCTTTATTTTATTGTAAAGAGAGTACGTTGTATTTTAATCATTTATACAACGAAACCAGATGACCAACTTGAAATAAAATACAACGATCTTGACCAGAGGTCTCGTAATCCGACTTAGCACCTTTAAGTTTTTCCAGCGCTTAATTTATGTTTTCATTTCAATTCGTGTTCTGTAAAAGAACGGAAAACGTATGGAGAATTGAATGTCTTTGAAGGAATTTTAAGTATAAATGTATTTTAAAAATACGACTAATGGTAATTTAAAAATTACATAATTTTGTATAATGTTTCTCGTGACTTCCGTTTGACACTTTTTTTTTATTTCAATCTCTTGCCAATATATCTATACAAATAAAATTGAAGTGGTAGTAAGTGGTCACCACCACCCATAGACATTGGCATTGTAAGAAATGTTAACCATCGCTAACATTGCCAATGCGCCACCAACCTTGGGAACTAAGATGTCTTGTCCCTTGTGCCTGTGATTACATAGGCTTACTCACCCTTCACGCACTCACTCACTCAAGTACTGCTGTTTTGCAGTAGAATATCTGATAAGTGGGTGGTACCTACTAAGATGAGCTTGCATGATGCTCCACCCACCACCACCAGTAAATAACATTGTTTCGTTAATGAAATAAATATATGATTCTATTTCTATTATGAAAACATTACAACGAAGTATATAGTACACGTGGCAGACACAAGGGAGTAAAGTAGCGGCGAGAGGTGGTATGACGTCATAAGAGAGCGTCATGTCGTTTGACGTCACGGCACACGAGTTTTACCCGAATAGATTTTTCATATATAAAAAATGCAGGTCTAGAACAGCGAGTTAGTGATGTAGCGTTATTTAAAAAATGATTACGAATACATGAATTTTTTGATTGGTTTGAAAGGATAAATTCAACCCCTAAGCCGCAGTTGACAAGAAATTTCTAATAATATAATGCTAAATAAAATATATTTTCCGACGCTCCTAGATACAGAGCTATAATGAATCAAGTTTATGATACGATGTGCCGGCTGCATTATGATATATTCGCGTTGATAACATTTTATATTATCATAATACTATGAATATAGTCTTGTGTGTTTGCATGTTTGTTTCGTATTATTGTTATTACATTGTTAGCGTATTCCAGAATATTAAAATTTCAATATATTATTGATAAAAAATAGCGAATTAATCAATTTCCTTAAAAATTGTATCTGGCTATAATAATATAAAATATTTATTTTTATTTTATGGTGTATCCATAAAAAGTAGAGAAATAATAATTATTGTTAATAAATTTAAATTTTGGTCGATCAAAATGTGAAATTGTTAACAACAAGGAACTAACACAAACTAATTACTCCTCTTACTCGACTGCATAGAGTCGGTAACTCTTTTGTGGGACAATGTATTTCTTACTGGGATGTTGTGGACCCGTATTGTGGATCCCAGAAAGCGTTCAAAATGCCTCAGTTGATAAAATTTTAAAAATTGTAAAGAAACGCTAGTTTGCAAAATTAGTGAGTTTATGGATGGGCACTTTGGAAATTAAACGGTCGCCTCTGGGCTATTTTTTTATACCGAAAATTTGTAAACAAGAAATGATATAAGAACCGGCGGTAATTTCTAATTTGACAATCAATAAGCAAGTGTAAAGCTTCTTTGTAGATTGATTGAGTTTGATTTAAAATATATGTATATATGAAAAAGGAGTGTTTATATACAGTGGTAACTTGGTGGTAGGACTATGTGCATAACCGTTTGGGTAGGTACAGCTCACTCATCATATTTTCTACTGCCAAGGAGCAATGTTTAGTATTATTGTGTTCGAGTTTGAGGGCTGAGTGTGCCATTGTAGCTACAGGCAGCAGAGCCGTAAAATTTTAAATCTTAAGTTCGGTGACGTATTGGCGATATAAGGGATGGTTGACATTTCTCACAATGCCCATGTCTATGAGCGGCGGTGGCCCACTTGCCAGTCTTACTATCTAATGCGATAAAAAAGAAGGGGTCTATTTTTGTATCAACGCACGCACTTTTTATGTGCGATGTCTCAGTGCGAACCATTGTAATTTATTTATTCCTTTAACCCCGTTTGCGTATGTAATGAATGGATCTTCGAACAATTTGCACCTCAATAAAATGACTGGAAACGGTCTTTTTTTTTTTTTCTAATCAAATTTCGAACTAGTTCTTGCGCCAAGAACAAGTTCTGATAAATGAAACGATTACATGCGTTTTTTTTTTAATTTAAATATAATATAACTAGCGCTTTAACTGCGGATTCGCTCGCGTTATATGCATGATCCTGAATACCAATTTCCATAGCTCTTTCTTCAAATAGTAAGGATTTTTAAACAAACATACATCCCCTTCACTGCATAGGGATTAAATTTTCAAAAAATCGATCTTAGTGCTAACTTACTTTGAAAAAGGAACGCGTATGCAAGTTTTCACGGTGCTAACCCCAAGAGTTTGGGCTTTGCGTTGATATATCAGTCAGTTAAACAGCTGTTCTTTTATGTATATAGATAATAAATTTGATATATCTTATCTCCGACCACACAGAAATAAGCCAAAATTTATTACACCCAAAAGTGCTACGAATAATTGACCTTTAAAATAATGATGACATAGTTGATTATTATCACCTTAAATTATAAGGTGTTGAACATTAAATTGAATTTATTGTAAACCGGATTTTTGAACGGAGGTAATTTTTTAAAAGCTTTTTCGTGGTTCTCGTAAAGTTACAACGGGAACAATTTTACGGTCGTACTTAACATTTTATGTTTACTCTCAAAGGGTATTAGATTCGTATCCTTAATTTTTACTGTTGGGGTTTAATAGATTTTAGTTTTTTTTTATTTGTTACTAAGTGCTCGCCTTTATAGTTCCTAATTAAGATATCTTAGAAAATTGAATATTTATATGTATACCTCTCCTTTTTTTTAGGAGAAGATTTGGAGGTTATTCCACCAATACGTTACTGTAATCGATTCAACAGTTTCCAAATATTAAATTAGTAGTTGAGACATAAGAATAATTTCTTGAATAGTGACGTCATTATCACTAAATACAGATGATAATATTATTTTAAGTAAGAACAAAAAAAAATTCTCTAAGTAAGCATTTTCAATCATTTTTGAAGATTATTATGCAAGATTAATAAAATTTGAGCTTATCAATGGTTCGGAATGTCGATTCTATCGAGAAGAACCGACAAGAAACTCAATAGTTACTCTACTCTGTCGATTAAATGACATAGATATGTTATTTAAATATAATTAAATTATTATATATTTCACATAAAAATCAACGAATACTTTTTGAATGTTTTTTTTTTTAAATATTAGATTATTGGCAATGGTAAATTATTAAAAGGCAATTCGAAATAATTATTTGGAACGTGTTACGTCACAAATTCTTGAAATTCTTGTCAATAAACTATAATGGTTTAATTAAATAATTAATCCTTTAACCACTTCGTGAGTTATCTGTGCAAACCTTTCATTTGTTTACGTTTTCTCTTATAGATAAAACTAATTTGATTAAACTTTTTGGTTCGAATATTTCGTGTGAAGTTTTTCCAGCGTTTTATCTCGTTGTTGTGATTATTGGCGTGCCAAGACACAATTAAACAGGACGAAGCATCGTTAGCATGTATTTTAACGTGCGCTTCCTACCAACAATGGGTTAGCGGGTTTTAAAATTAAACTCGAATTAATTGTTACATTGTGGGCCGGGATTTGACCCCGTTTGTTTGAAAACTCTAAACAATTCCGTGTAACTATGTCAATTGATATATAATGAATACTAGGTGTCATTTTAAAGGCATTACTTGCTTTAATTATATGTATACTGGGAGTATCTTGTATTTTTGTTATATTCAAAGGATAATTTAATATTTCATTTTTATAGGCATGTTTTTAGGGACGATAATAGCGCGAGGGGCTCAGATCGAACCTGCGTTTTTTATAACGCTCGGCAGCTCTCATACAATCTAACTATTTTTTTTTTTTGTCATGAGATATATCTCCTTAGACTTTTCGTCCGTGCGATTTTTCGAGTATTATTTTCATTATGATTTTTCTTTTTGTATTTGTAGTATGTAAAA
Organism: Nymphalis urticae; assembly: GCA_905147175.2. Lineage (NCBI taxonomy): Eukaryota > Metazoa > Arthropoda > Insecta > Lepidoptera > Nymphalidae > Nymphalis > Nymphalis urticae. Next base: position 1,051,603 of record LR990008.1, read on the forward strand.
TACTACATTTATATTTTACATATATAATAACATCTAACATAAACTTCGTTTTAATTTTTTATTTTATTAACACCATTAAAGTTTAGTGAAACATTTCAAAGTTAAATCGATGAAGCCTTAAATAAAGCTGCGTATTCAGCATACAAATATGCTATAGTTAACCAAAATGTAATTATGCTACGTGTCTTTATTAGTGTCGTTAGTGTATAAAGAGACAGACAGACATATTTCTGGAATTGTTCCGTCTCTAATTTGTCGAAATGAGACAGAAGCGCGGTGACACGTCTTAAAAGACACACAGTTATTCTAAAAACTAATACTTAGTAAAATAATCACGTGCGAAGTTGAAAACTTTTCGTCGAAATCTCGGATGAGAATTCCTTGGGAATGTTTCAACGTATTCCTCTATGAGAGGATTTTGTGCATTTTGAGGAAGGATTATTGTTTTATAACTAAGTTTGTTCGTCTAGATGATTTAGTAGCTTGCATATCAGGTCAGTAGTTTAGAATACCACTGGCGGTGGCTTTGTGCAAGCTCGTCTGGGTAGGTACTACCCACTCATCAGATATTCTACCACAAAACACCAGTACTTGGTATTGTTGTGTTCTGGTTTGAAGGATAAGTGAGCTAGTGTAATTACAGATACGAGGGACATAACATCTTAGTTCCCAAGGTTCTCAACATTTCTTACTATGCCAATGTCTATGGGCGTATGTGACCACTTACCATCAGGTGGCCTATATGCCTGTCCGCCTACCTATATTATAAAAATAAAAATAAATAAAATAAATTATTACCTTACAGCCGAAATGAACAATCAATCTAATCCAAAACATCTTGATAATCGAGATATATACATATATACCGTCACAGCCTGTGAATGTCCCACTGCTGGGCTAAGGCCTCCTCTCCCTTTTTGAGGAGAAGATTTGGTGCTTATTCCACCACGCTGCTACAATGCTTGTTGGCAGGTTCTTACCACTGTGCCATCTCGACTATATGTATATGTGCCAATATACAATCAACAGATTAACATAACAATTATTTTTTAACAAGATATATTATGGATGTCGCATCGTTGATGAGATATAAGACTGTTTGAAATCTTCAGTACATACGTGTCAATAAACTATTTATAGGTTTTGACGATGAAAGTGACCTGTCTGTATACGGTCTCCCAATAAATTCTATATAGTGTAAGCGGTGACATAAAAGGGGTGATCATAAAATATATGTATCAAAATATACTCCATTACCGTCTGGCGGTCACACTTGATCAATTTATTTTTAAATATTTTTTTTATATGTCCATTATCCAAAAAGGTAACAAATACATAAATTTACTAAAGTTTGCTCAAAAGCGTAAATGTTTGCCTAATGTCGCAACGTTTCAGATTTCACCAATTGTCATAATATATGTAGTGGAATTCCAGCTCCAATTCTTAACATTAACTAAATGGAATACTCAACTCAGAAACTCGAAAACAAGATAAACATTTAATTGATAATATTTAAACAAAGTTGGATGTTTATGTTATTTAAATTCATTTATTGATATATCAAGTGTATAAGTGAAATGTAAATCATTATTGAAACAGAATTTTAAGTTAACTTTAACAATTTAATTAGGCTGAGCATATTTAAAACAATTAAAGCAAAGTTGAGATGAATCTGTAACGATATGAAAATAACTTTGCTCGCGTTGAAGTATGTTTCCATTGTAACGAAATTGAATGTTGGGCAATACACGTCACGACAAAATGCCACCCAAAAGTTTTTAAATGAGATATGTTTTTTAAATGGATAAGAATTAAATGTTTTTTTTTTTATATTTGCTCTAAATGACTCTACTCCACCTGATGTTAAGTGGTAGTAGAGTCCAAACGCGAGGACGGCCAGTACAGTCGGGAAGAAGGTTCTGCACTAGCCGCCCTCGCCTTGCCGGCCCGCAAGATGCCTTTTCACGCCTCGTTTGAAATGTAAAAAAGGATAAATAAAATAGAGTATTTAAATGTTGTTTTATAATAATGTTTGTTTATATATTTCCTTTTGAGTGTGACGACATAGTATGCGTGTCCTTCGCCTCCGTCTCGCTTGGGTAGCATGCTTGCTCGCTACGTGTTTCGCCGCCACTTCATTACTGAGGAAGAAATAAATATTTACTTGAGATTTTTCATAAAAACGCACGATTTATTTATTTATTCCTAATTACTCAAAAGGAATGATACAAACAAACATTATTTGTTGAGTATCAGATGAAATACTCTTAGAAGTAATTTGAACAAAATATTAGAGTTTATTCTTAAGTTGTTTAATATGATAAGTATTGTAATAATAAATAATTGTATTAGGTAAGCAGATTGCCAAAAAGGATTTCTGATGGTAACTGATCACCAACGCGTGGTGATTGTAAGATACATTAAACATCCCTTTCATCGCCAATGCGCACAACTTAGGAATTTCTCTGATCAACAACAATAGTCAGACTAATTCAATTACTAATTAAAACAAAATTAATTATTTGGAAGTTCTGAATATATGCATACATACAATGTAGTGGATTCCTTGGGTTTGGTAAAAAAATGGATATCCGAATCAAATTTGCGGCGACTTTTAAAACCAACAGTGGAAACAATATCTAATATTGTACGACGGTTCTGAGGACTTTGTGATTTGTTTGAGAATTGTAACATTTTAACAAAGCGTTGTTAATCAAATCCATGGCTGGTTTTGATTGTGGTTTATATTGGTGTGATTAAGGAGGTAAAACGGGGGGGCTGTGCTACGGTATTAGGCTATGATATATAGTACTTGATATGATAGAGTACGGAACGCGATAGCACTGCACGATTGTATAATTTATTAAAACAATTATTCTTAGTCATTATTTTCTTCGTAGATAATCGATTTATTTGTTTCATAAATTGGAAAGATGTACTAAAATATAATAAGTAATAGTAGGTAATATATAATAAAGCCGAGATGGCCTTGTGGTAAGAACGCGTGAATCTTAACAGATGATCGTGGGTTCAAACCCGGGCAAGCACCACTGAAGTTTTTCATGTGCTTAATTTGTGATTATAATTCATCTCGTGCTTTTCGGTGAAGGAAAACATCGTGAGGAAACCTGCCTGTATCTAATTTCACTGAAATTCTGCCACATGTGTATTCCACCAATCCGCATTGGAGCAGCGTGGTGGAATAAGCTCCAAAGCCTTCTCCTCAAAAAGGGAGAAGAGGCCTTAGCCCAGTAGTGGGACATTTACAGGCTGTTACCGTGAATAGTAGGTAATACTTAGTAGAAGAGCCGATATAGCTCGATGGTTAGAACAACTTGGCCCCTCAGAGAGATCCGGCGAGCCACGAGCGGATCACAGCACGTAAGGGATGCATTATATCAACAAGATTCCGCGTCCTCTCCAATCCGATCCAGAGACGGCCATCGCAGTAGTTATAGTGGGTAAGAATCCCACATACATAACCCGGTTCCCCAGGGCCTGGAGTACCTTTTTTTTTATAGATCAGGAAGGCAGACGAGCATAAGCTGTTCAACAGGCTGATAGACTGTAAAAACGCCTCCTCTCATTTCTAGCGCGGTTTGGAGCATGTCCCACCACGCTGTTACAATGAGGGTTAATTGTATATACATGTGGCAAAATTTCATCCAGCACATGCAGGTTATATTAACGTTGTTTTTCTTTACCGCCCAGCACATGATGAATTTTGAACACAAAGCACATGAGAATTTAGTGTTTGAACCCGCAATTTTTCGTTGCGATTCTACTGGTGGTAGAGCTTTGTGCAAGCTCGTCTAGTTAGGTACCACCCACTTATCAGACATTCTGCCGCAAAACAGCAGTACTTAGTATTGTTGTTCCGGTTTGAAGGATGAGTGAGCCAGTGTAATTACAGGCACAAGGGACATAAGATCGTAGTTCCCAAGATTGGTGGCGCATTGGCGATTTAAGCGTTGGGCAACATTTCTTACAATGCCAATGTCTAAGGGCGTTGGTGACCACTTACCATCAGGTGGCCCATATGCTCGTCCACCTTCCTTTTCTATATAAAAAAAAATGTCCTGAATCGTTAATACGAGTTATTTATATGTTCGTTCTTTAAAATAGCATTGAACTGTAATTATTTAAGATATGTGTTTACAGTGAATTATTTATATTATTTTTTCATACATCAAATTATTTTTGGAAAGCTTATACGTTAAATTAATTACACAACAAATTTCGCTAACGTTCCTACGAAATTCTATAACGTATGGCTGTTATTTATTTACTCGTACGAAGTATATTGAACTTACATGAAAAATTGTACCGTATTATCAACGTTATACCGTCCATATTTGTCTGATATAATTAATTAAGTTGAATTAAAAATTAAATGTTTCTGTCATAAAAGAATCTTACGATAAGCGTGAACTCTCGATTTCATCTACGAGATAAGCTTGACAAACTTTATATTGCGTTTTGTTTAATATCAAATGAACTCTATATTTATGCACATAAGATTGAAATTTGAACGATTATCAAAATCTTATTTACTTTTTGTGTCTTCCGTCGAATTTTTATGGAAAAATTTACATGTTTACGTGGTATTTTTGAGTTGAAATAAATAACTATAACGCTGTTAGGAAGACTTGTTCGTTTTACATTCTGGGTTGGCACGAAATGATGGGTTTTCATTATAATAATCACCGTCCTATCATGACATTTACTAAGATATCAATCTTAATAATGTCATAAACAATTTGATATTTGTTTATGAGACATACTCGTAAGCCCGTGTTCTTCCACTGCTGGACACAAGCTTCTACCAGGACTTTCCATTAAGCGCGATCTTCGACTTTTAATGCAGGTATGGCCGACTCGTGTGCTGTAACAGCGAACCATATGCCAATAATTTTCGTAATAATAATAATATCCTGGGACATTATTCATACACGGCAATCTGATCCCAAACTAAGCAGAGCTCGTACCATGGAAACCAGACAACTGATATATTACATATACTACTTTTCTTTTGTAAATACATACTTATATAGATAAATACACTCAGACTCAGGACAAACAGACATGTTCATGCACACAAATGTCTGTCCTGGGTGGGAATCGAACCCACAACCTTCGGCGTGTAAGGCAAAGTATCCACCAACCACACCAACTGGCCCGTAATTTTCGTAGAATGCAATGTATGTGAAATACATTATATATTTTTAATTTCTACAGACTGTCAAATTGGCACATGGGATGGTATGTGGTTCCCACCACTAAAGACATTGGCACTGCAAGAATTTTTAACCTTGGGAATTAGGATGTTACGTCCCTTGTTCCTTCAATTAGACAGATTCATTCAACTTTACAACTGGAACACAATCATATCCATTGTTGCTATTTGGCGTTAAGGTATGTGACGAGTGAGTGGTACCAACGCAGGCGGGTTTATAAAAAAGCCACTACGTTAAAGGGAACGAAACTGACATTATTGAGTTCCCATTGAGGCATTAATATAATACTTGACTTGATATAATAAATATTCATGACACATAGATAAAACATTATCGTTTGTACCGTTAAAGTCGGATAAAAATACAACTGAAGTAACTAAAATAATAACTGAAGAATTCAGTTAATTTAATTCTATATTCAGGAATACTTCCAATGTTAATTCCGTACTTCTTAATGAATTTTTATTAATTTCGTATTCGTCCAGCCGTTAAAATAAGTTCAAAAAAATCCACAAAGGCGATGTATATCCCGTAATCCGGGATAGCGCTCAGCGTTAAGATCCCGTCGTTTATATTTTATACGCGTTTAAAATTCATACTCGGTGTCATGTTGAAAGTTCACTTTGCTACCCTTTTCGAGGTTTTTAGTAAGAACGCGTTCATAATGGACTCGAGGCATGTAGACAAATTGAAAAATTTAATCAGAGTTTGTTTAAAATTTGCTATTTTGTTCTGGTAGAATGGAAGGGATAAACACCAGGATATGTGGGATTTTTAACCCCTTAGCTGTTGTGATAGCTGTCTTTGGTACGGATCGGAGAGGCTGTGGGATTTAATAAAACGAATCAGTCTCTTTCGTGCTGTGTTCCGTTTCTTACTCAACGGAGCTCTCCTTATAGGGGAATAGACCCCCCTGCAAAGCTATTTTATGCCATTCATACTGTCGACCTTGATGATGACCTCCTCTCGACCGTTTACCACCACGGCGGCCGTTCTCAAGAGAGTCTAGCCAGTTAGGATACCTTACACATAATCCGATGGCACGGCGAAACCGATGGAAAGAGTTCAGGCGCAGGACCAACTGCTTTACGTGATTATTGAGTCACGGTAATGTACACACTTCCGACTTCCAGACTCCGGGTTGCAACTGACAATTTTTCGACTGAAAAATCCAGTAACTTTTTATCGTCCCAACTTGGAACCTCACCTCACCTGTTCACCTCTGGAATTGAGATCGTGTAAGCTAGCTACTACCGACGAGTTATTTTTTTTAAGGTTGGCATCCTTAAAAACAACATCAAGATCAAGCGAATGATAATGGCGATGAATTCATTTGTTTCAAACTTATAATAACTAATTAATCTTGCAGTAATATATAACTGATTAATTTCTAACTATGTATATAGAAGATATTGATCCACTCGTGCTGTGTACTAAAATTAGGCCTCTGTCCATTCAGACTATACGTGATTAGATTGAACAAAGAGACAATACCCGGTCATTGTTTTGAACTGAATGAAATTCACTCAAACCTCACAGGATAACTTCAATGGCAAACCACCTAGACCTTTATGCGGAGGATATAATGATGCACAGTTATGCACACACTCCGGACAGCTACGGACAATGACAATTGACAGAAAACCTAATATTTTTTATTTATAAGTAGTAATAAGTCTTTGTGTAAGCCGGCTGCTAGAAATGCGAAAGTACCTCTCTCCAACGCGGGCGTAGCTGCGGAAGAAAATTAGTTCTCTATAAATGCGAACAGTTTTTCGTGTTGCTTTGCATGTATATGTTATACATAAATGTATCCCATAGAATAGTTTTGCGTTACAGCATTTCGTGCCATCAATCAGAGAACTGGCTACGGAATTTCCTTAGTTACAAAATCACTTTCAGGATATTGAATACGTCAGTGTGCAGCGTCTGATTGCAATGAATGTAATTTCAAGAACAATTTCAATTACAATCGTAGTTGTGTATTTGTTATTTAAGGGATAATATTTGTCAATAATTCAAATCAATCGCCTAGTTTTTTTTATAGAATAGGACGGCGGACGAGCGTATGGGCCACCTGATGGTAAGTAACCATCGCTTACATAGCCAGTGTGCCACCAACCTTAGGACCTAAGATTTTATGTTCCATGTGCCCGTAATTATACTGGCTCACTCACCCTTCAAACTGGTACACAACAATACCAAGTACTGCTGTTTTGCGGTAGAATATATATAATATATCTTAAATACATATTCAAGTTATAGTCCACTAGTGTTCACCGGCGCGTTCGCCCGCATGTTTGGTAAAGGAAGAGATGTTATAAAAAAGTAGCATGATGAGTGGGTAGCACTTACCCAGATGAGCTTGCACAAAGCTCTACCACCTAATATAAATACATACAAACTATATTGCTTATTGCTTACAAAAGCAATCAATGTTAAAGAAACATACAAATTAATAATAATTTCGCTATATAACTTAAAAATATACATAAGGCCATATATAAATATTATGTAAAATGACTTTAATGGTTAAAAAAATGGTATAATCAAGAGGAAAAGATCTGGCCTGTCGTCAAAAAGTAAACGTATGTGACTACGCCCTTGTCCAGCCCTTTCGGTGGCTTAATAAATTTATGAAATAATCCGGGACTCTTTCCCGCTTTCCGGGACGTTGCAATTAAAACGGCACGACTTCACTTTTGTTATTTTTGCATTTGACTTTGTGAATTTCCAGTTCTTTTTAATGAATGGACAAGTGTTTTTGGTTTGACTTTTTAGTTGCATGTTTAACTTAAATGAGGTAATTTTGGATGTTAACTAGTCTGTCAATTTTATTAAGCTACTTATGAAATATATTTAATTATCTTATACTACCGAATGGCCAAATTAAATTGAATCAAATGTATTTTATTGAAGTAAACTTTACAATTAAATATTTTTGAATTGTCAATATTTTAACTCTACCAACGTTTCGGAAAGCAGACTCTTTCAAGACATGGTAGGAATCTTGCTCAATGCTCTTTTAAAATGATCGGTTTTACAATGAGGTTATAGGTATTTAGAGTTAATGTTCTTGGTCAGTCCTTTGAACAAGTCAACTAAGTAGGTAGACATACTATAGTGTCGTTGAATTTTCTTTAGAACTGCTCGAAAGGAACAATAGCATAATTATAACATGGGTTATATAAATAACCCATCCAGGATAAGTGTCACTCTTTGTAAATATGTAAATAGAGTACATAACTGAGGGTATTTGTTATAACAATACTATAGCAATACTCAGTATTGTTATGTTCCGGTTTGAACGGTGAGTGAGCCAGTATTACAGGACCAAAGCATCTGAGTTCTCAAGTTTGGTAGCGCATTGGCGACGTAAGGTATGATTAATATTTCTTACAGAAGTGACCACATACCATCAGGCGGGTAGGCTGACTTTAGAAAACAAAATGTAATTTTAAATTTATTATTTTATTTTAAAATTATTAATAATTTTTTCGTTAAAAATTATTTATTATTAATGTTTATTTTCATATACCGTAATCTGTTCCAATTCAGATTAGTGAATGCTCATGTGGAAAATTTTCATCCGACACATGCTACCTCTTGCTTCTTCCTGCATATAATAATAAACACATATTAAGCACACGAAAATACAATAGATTGTCCAGTTTTGTGTCCGCGATCAATTGCTTAAGATTCACGTGCTTCAATTAAATAATATCTAACCATGCTTCGCATATCAAATTTGATCTTAACGAAATTTCTTACAAGACCCTTTTCCAGAGTTGTAATTCCAAAAATATCGACCTAATATCCGAGATACTGATAATTATTTGAGATAAGTGCGTAATGTAACTTTACGCGTACAAGAATCACTCTATGCTACATTAAGCCGAAGGTCAATTTAAATATGGCGATATGCTTGCAAAACCGGCGGCTCATTTATAAGAGCAAGTTACTTAGTGACGCCCGTGAAAACGAAACTTTTTTGATGTCGATGAAAAGTACAAATTAAGAGTGGATTTTGCTTTTTTTAAATTATACTTGTAGCATTTTTTTCATCTTATTTCCGTCCACTGCTGGACGAAAGCCTTTTTTTTTTTTTTTTTTTTTTTGTTGTCGAGGAGGAAAGGCATTTACGCCTACCGCCCGGTCCGCGACCGGGACGGTTATGTGGGACTCACGGGGCAGAAGGCCACCGTCCTACCCACTAAAACCTCCCCGTTTCCGTCTCACCGCAGGCGGCGGGGTTACGGGAACGCGTTAGCTCACCACCGCGACCCCGCCAGCGGCCGTCGCTATGGGTTAGCGACCCACCAGGTGTTTTTTATTGAGGTTGTCTCCTCTTGGCCCAGCCGGTGAAGGCCAGACCCTCGGTCCCACCGCAGGCTGACGCCTGGATGGGGAAACGAGTTTGAGAGGCGGTGACTTTTTAGGGTCTGTCCACCCAGCAACGACACCGAAACTGGGCGAACCCGCCTCTCCCTCCTTCTTCTACTCTACTCCTGTCTCCGGCTGTCCGAAAGGACACCGGAGACCAACTCCTCCTCGCTCCGGCGGCCCAAAGGACCCCGGAGTCCACCTACTTGCCACGAAGCCGCTCGCTAGTCCACTCTGCTGCGACAGAGAAGTACCAGGAGCGGCCCGTGACACTTCCGCCGCGTCAGTCTCAGCCGCGGTCGACAAGCATTCCGGAAAAAACGTCGGATTGCTGGTCGACCCCGTTGCCCAGGGTGCACCACGTGGAGGTGACTGACATGCACCCCTGCTGGACGAAAGCCTGCCCCATAGAACGCCAACCATCCCGATCTTGGGTAGCCCGCATCCATCCTTACTACTAATAATACTAGTAACTATCTTTTTGTAAAATTAATAAAATATTATTTTTTGCAAACAGTGTACAGAAGTTATATTAAAATAAATAATTATATAACTAAATCTAAAGTACGTAAAGGAGACCTCATCGCTTTAAGCGATCTTTTCCAGGTAACCTCCTTTTAGAATAGCACGAGAAGGAAAAATCTAGGAATAGTGCGCTCTTACAATTGAAAGATAGAAGTAACATAAATGAAACATAGTATATGTATATATATACAATATAATCGTATATTTTACTTGAATTAAATATCATTAACATGTACTTACATAAGTACAATTACTAACTACGCAGTATCGCATACTAGTATTAATTAATATTTAAAGTAATGAAAGATTAAACGATTTTTTTATTTGTAGTTTATCGATAAATTTTATAAAGTGCCAGCTCAACACTAGACTTTATTAAGAGTGCCGGAATTATGCTAAAACCCTTTTTTCATAACAGTTGGCTTAATAGGATACCTTAACTTCGATACGGGTGTGATGTTATTAATATATTTTTTATCTCTACTGATTAATACGTATTGCATTTTTATACTAAAATTATTAAGAATATTCTCAAGGAAAGCCAGTAGTTGTCAGATGAATTGTTATAGAGTTAACGTAATCTAAAATATTGCGGTTTTACTCATAAACGTTGATTATATTAGCCAAGAGCCATAAGGGTGATCAGTCAAGATGAGCAATTTTGCTTTATGCCCAACAATGTTGTGTAGCTATATAAGGGACACTACTTAATAAGAGAATGTGTTTGCTCCAGGAGTAATCGGTGGGACCAAATGATGGACGAAATAAGAACTATAATATTTCAATTTTCACGATACTTCGATAACTTGTAAATCATGATTTTTTTCCGTGCGGGATGGGCGAGTTGAACTCAAGCCGGATGTTGGGTTCACATTAGGGGATCAAGAGAAACGGACGTCCTAAGGTTGCCTCCTGTGAGGCCGGACCTCGGCTTAGGACGCCGTTTAAGCCGGGGGGAAAATCAAATCATGTAACATTGACATTACGCATATGTATTATTTACAAAAAACTTAGACAACGCGATTCAGGAATTTCAAAAAATTTATCAACGCCATCTACTGACAAAAAATGAGAAACATGTTTTACTCTTAACAGAATGTCATGCCGTTGGTCTTTCAGTCAAGCCACCCCAATAGATGTTTCACATTAAAAACCCAATCGTTTTTTTGTGATATTTGAACACGAGACCTCAAAATCTGTAGCCATATACGCTAGTTATTACCAACGAAAGCAGGCTGAATAACTAATCCACCCAACCACCCAAACGGTCTTCCAAAAGCCAACCAGTAATTATGTATATTGTAATGCAAATACCCAGTAAGGCCCTTTGACCATTTTGCTTATTTTAAAACACGATAAATGTCTAAACCAGAAACGGTAATTGTGAAGATATTCTCATATTATTTCACTCGAATTTCTATCCAACCGAATATTAAATACATAAAGCTGCTCATTATTACCGTTATTATTAAATATTCCACCCTGAACATAGCCTCGGATTGTCCCTAACAGCAAGAATTCACTTAATACTCTTTGGGTCCACAATGGAGTATTATATTTGCCTCCCTTGATAATAAAGCTAATGTTATATAGTAAAGATACTATATCTTTATATATGGCGATAGAAAACTTCTATATTATAATATAGATTTGTGTAGAAGAATATATTTATATATATTTTGAGTTCGATTATATTTGACAAGTAAAAGCGAACATGATGTTATGATAATTAAAACTGTATCAAGACTTACGTTATACATTAAGGTAATCTCGCTTTGAGGCACAGGTATGGCTGAAGCTTTATAGATAATTTTGCGTCCAATTCGCTTCACTTTGTTATGTTTCGCACCTGCGAGTTCGGTAAAACTACGGTCTCACTGACAATGCAAAATGTTTGTTGTAATTATCGAGTTTGCGAGCAAAGTTGTAGTTGCAACTTTATATCAGATTTCGACTATTCGTATCTGTTTCGTGCAATTATCACACGGATGAGATAGTGGTATTGGGGATTGTACCCTAAAACTACAGACTTAGGGTTGTGACGTAGGAAATCTCTATGTTATCTTGTGTCGCCCAGGTGAAGGCTTTATTGAAATTGAGATGACGTTTAGAAGTATATTCTTGTCTTATGTCTGTAAGACAATTACAATATTTTTTATTTGCGATAGTAGAAACATGATCAATGTCATCCTGTCTTGTAATCTACAATTTTAATACATTATACGAAGGTCACTGACACCTAAGCTAGGTCGAGCCTGTATTGTAGATATTAGTGTATTTTTGTGTAACAAATTTATTATACACTACCTACCCGTTTTTGCTCCGCATGGGCAGAATAAAGTTCTAGATAAAATGTTTGTATTATAAGAAATAACTCCTTTGGTTCACGAAACCTTATTGTGTAAAACCTTGTATTCATTTGTAATGTATTGGGTAGTAATACAATGTTATTGATTTTATGGAATTTAACTGTTTTTTTTTTAATTTAGTGATTTTCCTTTTTCTGTCCGTATTGATTTGACATTCGAAGGTAAGTGACCTTTGTTTTTATTGTCGTCACTCCGTGTATGTTAAAATATTACAATGATACTTCATTCATTTTTAATTTTTTCTATCGTGTTCTGGACCAAATTTATTAGTATACACTGAAATTAAAGAGATTAAACAAATTTAAAGAGATGAATAAAGGAAATTTTAATTTCGATTCAAAATAATGTTGGTTACAATTTTAAAACGTAAAATATTTTTTGCGCTATAGCAAGCTATGTGATCAGTAAAAAGTGAGCCTAGGAAAGGATGACTAGAGGATTACCGTATTTTAAACGGGTACGCAGATATTTTTGGGAAGACGTTTTAATTCTATTTTATGACATAATATTTTATTATTATAACGTAACCTTTAAAGGTATTGTATTAGTAAAAAGTTTTTATTTAAAATGTAAACTATAAGCGCTTAAAGCTTACTCCATCACGCTGCAGCGATGTAAGATGGTTGATACGTGGCAGATGCCACGCATGCTAGTTTCATCATGATGATTTACTTCAACATTCATGTGAAATTAATCATAAGCACCAAGGCTAATGAGCATTTAGGCATTTCAAGGCACATTAAAATTTACATGTAGTATGAAAAATCGCTGAAAGATTTTTAATCACTAATAGTCTAACGGCGATCGATTAATTCTTAAGGTGCGATATCATTTGTAAACTAACTGATCGTTTTCCTTTAACAAACAAGCGTACCTTTAAAAATTCCTTAAATTTAGAAACAGAGGCATTTTTGGACTTTATTCGGAGCTAAGAGAGAATAAGTTTATTTTATTTACAATAGGCAGTCTGGCGAATGGGACACATGATGGTAAGTGTCGACACCACAGCCCGTAGACATTGGCGCTATGAAAAATATAACTAAGAAGCTAGAAGTGATGTCCCTTTTGGCTTATTACATGGCTAACTCATCCTTAAAACCGGAACACACTAATACTATGTAGTGCAGTGCTGTGTTGCGGTAGAATATGAGTAGGTGGTACCTCCAGGACAAACATGATTACAACGAGCTCCACCATAAGTATATTGCTCTGTTTGTTTTAGTTTTTATGTAATGAGTGTTACAATTTCATCATTTAAACAGCTTTAATTATTCTAAATATCAAATAAATTAAATTTATATATAGAAAATTATAATAGTTATGTACGTATTACGTTACAATTCTCAATAGTTGTTTTGTTTAAAATGCAAGGATTCCTAGTCTTTCTGTGTTCTGTTTTGTTTCTTATTTCGTCTTTTTGTGTTTTCTTGTTGAGTTTCTGTTACAAATTTTCATTTATCAATTTATTTAATGTTTCATATTCAACCATATGTACTAAATTATCAAAATCAGTGTTATTATTTTATCGCATGATAATCGTGGTTTATATTTTCATAATGGCACACCGTAAATAATTTAATACTTTCACTACATGAAATCACGTAAGAAACAAATTTATTTTTATCGTGATATTAATACTATTGAACCTGTGACCCGTTTTGATATAGTTACGCCAATGTAATTTCATCGTTATATCATCGGTTCTCGATTACAACTCGAATTAAAGATTTGAAATAGATATTCTAAGTCCTTTGCCTGGTTTGTAAATAAAAAATATAAAACTTTCAGCAGATTTAATGCGACGGATTAAGGATAAAAGGTAGTAATGTAGGTTCTTAAAATGAGCATGTTGCGATTGATGTGTGGAAGGGACTTAGTGTAAGGGAGTTAGTGTAAGGGTGTGGAAGGGAGGTTGAATAATAAATGGATACTATAGTAATAGTTGCTCCCGTAACAGAAAAGGATGGACATATATATGGATATGTACAAATAGAGGAGAAAAAGTTGCGGAACTGGTTTGTCTTTGCCTATTGTTATATATTTATAACAGTTATGTGATAGGTAGACGGACATGTATATGGGATACCTGATGTTAAGTGGTTACCGCCCATAGACACTGGCCATGTAAAAAATGTAAACCATTCCCTATATCGCCAATGTGCCACTGATCTTGGGAACGAATATGCTATGTTCATTGTGCCTGTAGTTACACTGGCTTATTTACTCTTTAAACCGGAACGTAACAATATTAATCATTGCTGTTTAGCGGTAGAATATCTGAGGATTGGGTGGTATCTACCCAACCGTGCTTGCACAAAGCCCTATCACCTAGTAAAATATATATAGCATATATAAGGGAACATGATTTGTCTTACCAGTATACTATTAAACAAATAAAAAGAAAACTTGATAGAAATATTTCATGAAATTATCATCAGAAGCTACTGAGAAATAAATTAATCGTGAAAAATATAAATATTATCGATCGTCTATCGGCCGACTAGTAAATTAACAATTTTCTGATGTCCAAATATTTAAATATTCAAAGTATTTCAATTTAGCTTGAAACCCGAATACGTGGTATTATTAAACCTAATGTAACCTTCATTTCACCTATAACTTATATTCAGGTCAAAGTAAATGTTAGGCGAAAAAATTCAGAGCTTTTTTTCCGAGCTCCGAAAAAACAAAATATATTTCTATGTAAATATTGTTATTTATAATATATTTCACAATAACTATTTTATTAAATCCAAATTCATATTTGCGTCGAATAATATTTGAAGTTATGAAATTGAATTTGGAATTGTAAATGTCATAAGGATTTCATATCATTGATATATAATTATGTTTATACATTCTAATATCGAAGCATCATTGTGTTCGATTTATCAAATATTCATAAAAATAATACTTCGAGCAAATATTTATGAATATTAAATATCCTTAAAGGTCCTTACAAATGAAATTAGCGTGTTGTCGTACTGACCAATTTGATCTGAAATATCTCTTCTTTGGTTAAGAATTAAGAATTCCAAATTCAAATTTATAAATTCATTTAGCTGGTACATTTGAGTTTTGAAAACAGTCATTCATTTGTTTTTTTCCTCATTATTTTTTTCTTTGGCGCTTATAAACGCACAATGGAAAACATAAAATATCGGTATATTCACGAGTACGAGTTCTACCGTGGCACCAGTGCTGCAGAAACAGCTCGAAGGATTAATGATGTGTATGGCACTGGTGTCGCAAAAGAAAGCAAGGTACGTTTTTGATTTCAACATTTTCGTTCTGGAAATTTCGACCTTCAGAACTAACCCCGTGGATGGCCGGAGACCAAAGCGGAAAATGAAGAATTAAAGGCTATTGTGGAAGCGGATCCATCACAAAGCATTTCAGAGATAGCGGCAGGCTTCGGGGTAAGTGATAAAATTGTATTAATCCACTTGAAGCAAATCGGGAAAGTAAAAAAACCTTGAACGATGGGTACCTCATGAATTGAGTGAATCGAACTTGCAAACAGGCGTCGACTGCTGTGTTACTTTGCTTAACCGACACAATAAGGTAGGGATTTAAATCGAATCATTATTTGTGATGAAAAGTGGATACTGTACAATAATCGGACGCGCTGGAGACCCAGCCAAATCCTGCCCTAAACGAAAATTGACTTAGAAAAAGTTACTTGTGAGTGTTTGGTGGACTAGCGCCGGTGTCGTTCACTACAGTTTTCTAAAAACTGGCCAAACGATTACGGCAGATATCTATTGTCAGCAACTGCAAACCATGAAGGAAGAACAAGCTGCTAAACAACCGAGATTGGTCAATCGCTCTAGGCCACTGCTGCTTCACGACAACGCAAGACCACACACTGCAGAACAAACAACCACAAAGTTAGATGAGCTACAATTGGAATGTCTGCGACATCCAACGTACTCCCCGGACCTTGCTTCACCAGATTACCAATTTTTCCGGAATTTGGACAACTTCTTACAAGGAAAAAAATTCAACTCCGATGCGGCAGTCCAAGCCGCCTTCAAAGAGTTTATTGATTCTCGCCCCAATGGTTTTTTTTAGTAAAGGGATCAATGTATCTACCTATCAGTAACTACCTATGAAATGGCAAAAGTGCATAGATAACAACGGTGCGTACTTTGATTAATTAAATATATTTTACAAAAAAAAATTGACTTTATATTCCTCCTGTACGAAACGCTAATTTCGTATGTAAGGACCTAATATTACGGGGGATAGGTGTTCATCCTCCTGTACTCTCCTCTTGCGGAAACCCATGGTTACCGAGATATTCATGATTAAAATTTTGAGGTTAAGTCACCTTTGAACTAACATTTGCTATAATTTTAGAGTTAAATAGTGTCAAATTAAAGGGAGGGGCAAGGGGGCTAAAATCAGGTTCAGGTCCTTTTATTTCTAATGGGGACCTGGTTTCTCTGGTGCAGCCTACCCGTGCCGTGGGGCCGTTGATGTAGATAACAAACAAGATAACGTTAGTTTCGTAAAACTGTTATGATGTAGCCATCAAAATAAAAATAAATATAATTTAATAACATAACGATAAAAATAAAACACTACGCCGCTTAGCTGCGAGGTGTGCAGAATAAGGCTTTACTATCAATTCGCAAGCGACTATTTTGTGACTTCTAACTGACATATAGTACCGAATATTCCCAGAGGCCATGATTACATCACAAACTACAAGCAACTTAGAGTGAGTTTAATTTGACACAAGTACTTATCGACCGCACCGTTGATTTTATCGTACGTTGTAACTCTGAACTGGGGTGTCCTTACAGGAATTAATTGGTAACTTCGATTAGTATTACGTAGAATGTAGGTTTAACGTTCATTTATTATGACATACGATATATAATATTTAAAATATAGATTTTATATATTTTTTATAACTACGATGCGTTGCTCGCCTAGACTTTGTATGTGATGCTCGGATTTGGTACTTTTATTATCTGTTAGAGACTGTTTTGTTGTCCGGAAAAAAACTAATAATATTTTTGAATTGATGTTTGAGCCAATTAGGTTAGTGTTATTGATGGAATTAGATAAACATCAATTACATGTGTTATTGAGTTCCGGTTAAATGGTTGAGTGAGCAGATGACATTGAAGCCACAAGGGATGATCCCAGAGATCCCATGGTTGACATCACATCGGCAGGATAAGGAGAACATTGTCAATTTCTATAGTTGAATTTGATTTATCATCAGTTCATAATTTATTTTATTGTTACCCCTGTCGGGCTAATAATAAGTTATTGGGTTTTGTTATTCAAAATTTTCAGTAGCAGTCTTATGGTAGTATGGTAGACACTCCAGTGCCTCGCAAAGCACGTAAAGCCATTGGTCCTGTGCCTGAAATATTTCCGGTCTTGTTGGATTACCCACCCATCGGAGTACGAGAGTGAGGGAATGTATCTGTGCACACTTGTGCGCAATAATATACCCTGTGTAGTCGTGGCCGAAATCAGTTACAAAAACATCATTTATTTTGACATAATTACTTTATATAATAAATACTAGCTTTAAGAAAACCTATGTGCGCAACAAAAAAGAAGTAATGTTTTCTTTAAGTGATTTTTTGTCTTCAATTCATAGAATGACTACTTTGAAAGGTGTCTTTGATATCTATTTATTATTTTGTTTTTCAATTGAATGAATGCGGGGATGGGAATAGAGGAATTGAAATATGTGGGTTTAATTTCTTTTAAATATGATTGAGTATATTTTTAAATAAAGTTATATATTTTATTAACTACATGCACAAATCACACCTTTTCCCAGGGTTGGTGGTATACTGGCCTTGTAATGATGAAAATTACTTACAGCGCCAAAGTCACCTATTTGTAATACTGGTGGTAGAGCTTTGAGCAAGCTCGTCTGGGTAGGTACCACCCACTCATCAGATATTCTACTGCAAAACAGCAGTACTTGGTATTGTTGTGTTCCGGTTTGAAGGATGAGTGAGCCAGTGTATAAACAGGCACAAGGGACATAAAATCTTAGGTCCCAAGGTTGGTGGCGCATTGGCGATGTAAGCGATGGTTAACATTTCTTACAGTGCCAATGTCTAAGGGCGTTTGGTGACCACTTACCATCAGGTGGCCCATATGCTCGTCCGCCTTCCTGTTCTATAAAAAAAAGATCATTGAAACTCCCCAAGTAACGTTGATCCATTCAAATTTATTTTGCTTTTTTTACATAGTTCTGCGCAATGGAAAGAAAATAGCAATTAAGTTAAGCAAGAATACGAACGCTTTGTGGAGATTAAAAGAATATATTTACAAAAAAAAAAAACTCATGAACTTTATTTATAAAATTAAATCCAAGAAAAATATTTCTTGTTCCAAATACAAATAAAAATATCGTCATACAAAAGTCGTTCTAATGTCGATAACGACAGACAACATACGTAAACAAGCCTTCTTTAGTGCGTTGTTCGAAGCGATGTGAACCATGGACAAACTAATATTTTCTTTGCAACTTGTAAATACTTCTTACTGGGTGTTATCTTTCGTTCTTGTTCTTGTGTTTAAGCTTTATTTATATTTTTCTTTATAGCATTCGTAACACTAAGAAGAATATAAGTTGTTATCGCTTTGTAAGGAAACACTGAGAGAATTATTTACGCCAAGTAAACTGTGAATACAGATAGTATGCTAATATTACAATAGTCATAAGTTACAATCGTTTCCACAGGCATCTGGATATTTTTTTAACTAATGAAACGTCATTGCAATCTTGCTCTATATAGTAAGGCGTAAAATACAGTAAGAACTGATAATGAAAGTGAAGTAAATGTATTAAATATAACGAGAATATAATATGTTCGAACATTTTCAAAATTTTTGAAAGTGTGTAAAACCTTTTTGGCTTAATTTAAATTTAGTTTTTTTTAAAATAAATAATTCATTTAAATTTATTTAAACCACTTATTCTGACTAATGGTAAGTTTTGCTATGGCTATTAAAATGTCTTGATGCTGGATTTCCCGTAAAATTAAAAAAAAATATTCTTCATAAATTGTAAATACAGGGAAAACATTAACTGTGATTTTCTTTAAATTCTCGGGAAAACACTTCATTTTAGATTTTAACATATTCTAAAACAGTGTATTTATGTATCATTTTTGGTTCACTAATTCGTTTATTTTAAATGGAATGCTTAATATAAAAATGTTCAATGTTTGTGTCTTCAGACATTCCGTAATCGTGCAGGCAGCCGAAATAATTCAGAGGCATTGATTTTTTCTAAATTTGGAATTAGCTATTTTCTTCGCTCCTAAAATAGTCTCTCTGGTTATTTAAATTTTAGTTGAATAGCCAAAATACACGTTTTGTACCGGGTGTATGTGTGAGGTTTTAATTGAGTTCAATATGAGAATTATTGCATCTACCAAAAACTACTTTTATCTAACTGCACACGGTTATTTATCGGGTACTTAAGACGCTCTATAGTATGGATTAGAATTTAAAATAGACTTTGGGAACTAAGAACTATTTAGGTTCACTTTAAATGTTTCTGAGTGTAGATAGTAAAACGCATTAATAGCCTTACTTTAATAATTGTCAATAATTTACTCAATATTCTGGTATTTCCATTATTCCTTCTTAGTTTTTTCTGGATATATATGGTTATTTTACGATACACAATAACGACAATCTCTCCTTTATCACTTCTTTAGTAGCAGAATGAAATTGAATATTTTTTTCATCTAGCTTCAGTACTTCAAAGTTATACGCAAAAAAGTAAGTCACAATAAATAAAAAGTCAAGAAATGAAAACAGGTGGAAAGGAAATTTGAATAAAACGATATACGGCTTATAAAAGCTATCGATCCAAACGATTCCTAAATATTTAGCACCCAATAAAATCGACTTGCGTTTATTTGTCAAGACATTCTCGCTGGCAAGTGTAAACGCGATAAAATAAAGACTTTACTATCACAATTGAAATTCCTTCTCAGTTTAATTTTAAAGTAATTTCATTATTTCGTTCCTTTATCTCATAAACAAGCGAGTTAGGACAAAAATATCTTTGTTTTCAGATCTGTTTTTGAGATGAATAAACTTTTTGAATACCATGTTTCTGTTTTAAGTAGTTTAATGAAAATCTATTTGAGTTTCAAAGTGTGATATTTAACCGAGTGGAAAAAGAACGTTTCTTCTTTTAGGGTCTTACAAAGTAGCAGTTAGCTGTACCACGTAGCGGTTTGTTAATATCCCTTATATTCTTCTCTTAACACATCGGCTTGGCTTTTCTTCTATAGGCAGTAGGTTTTGAGCTACCAAAGACATTCCATTTCCTATTCCAATGCTGTGGTATATACTGGCAGAATTTAATCCGATGAATGCTGTTCTTTACCACTGAACACCATTAGCAGGTGACATTTTTTGACGGTAGGGCTTTTTGTAAGCTCGTCTGGTTAGGTACCACAGACTTATAATGGATTCTAGCACAAAGCAGATTCATGTGTTCTACTCACTGGGCCCTCGGCAATTGCTTGGTCATCTCGGCTCTAGCGTTGTACGTGTAGATTGAAATTTATGAGCATCTGTCATCACCTATTACTTCTTGAGTAAATTATTGTATGATCATGAAGTTCCTTCAGATATTTGTTCTGTTTTTTTTTGTCACAACGGGACCATCACATATTCTTATTACATTTTTAAAGATTAGGTTTATTTTGACCACAGTTATACAAGCGTTTATATCACAACACAAATCGTTACATTATTTATATTACAATTCTAAAAACAATAATATTATATATGCTTTTTGTTACATTATCATATAAAACTATTTTATTTTTGTCCATTCCCAATGGTAAAATAAAACAAAAATAGTTCCCAGAACTTTTTTCGTTCAGAAATCTCTCGAGATATTTTTTTTTCGTTTCTATCCCAATTTCGCCATGTTGGAGTAATAAACGAATTTTCTAGAAGACTTTTATACGAGGCAAGTTTAAAACTTTCGATTCTTGTCTTATGCGAAGATATTATTCTTCCTAAGTTTGTTTGTTTGAAATTGATATTATACAAGTAAGTATACGAGTACATTTTAAATATTACATTATTAAAATTTTCTCCCGATAGTTTACAGTACACTTCTCGACCAATACGACAGTAGCGGGTTCGTGTGGGCATCACCTTTCCAACAAATACAAGTTTTACTTATTAGAAGTATAATAAGACTATAAGTAATTACATTATTACAAATGAACACATATTTAACTCGATACATAAAATGCAAAAATAATATTTTAATCCTATAATTCTGAGTAATAATCTCCAAAAATAATTCCATTGTATCCCAATTAAACATTTTATTTGATCAAAACATTGAAATTTGTTTCCATAGTGACAATTGTTTAAAACTGTAATACGATGATTTCAAGAAAATAAGTAATTAAAACTATAAATAGTATTCACTTTTTAGGTCTTTAATATATGCCTAGCTACCCTTCCTGGTTTCTCTTGGGTAGAATAAGGGTCTAAGAGATCTTACTCATTTCATTATCATCACCCGTGTATTTCGCGTTATTTCCAATATATATATTGCAAATAGAATAATATATATATCCAATAGGTATGTCGTAAAGCGTACATTTCTTAACCTCTTCTCAGTCCGTAATTAGTTTAAGGAACATGATAGCAGAGTGAGGCTCTCTATTATTATTTATTCCATGATCGAGGGTTTCTGGAATTTATTGGCTATTAAATACAGTGCTACTATTTGTCTACGATAAAATGAGTTCGGAGTGAGATCGACTTATGTCTTATGATGGACGTACAATAGAGACATATAGATTTCTAATCTTGATGAAGTATAAAAGCAAGAGGAAAAAAAAAATCTTATATTACTTACAACATAATCACTATGTATGGTGCTGACTGACTATGGCATCTTAGTTGTCATGTCATGTAATTACACTCTTTATCGCATACCCCGTGCTTTTAAAACGCATTGCAAAGTCAAAAACAAAATATATGTTATTTAAGTAGTACTAACTAGATTATAATCAGGGATTAGATTGAACGTAAAGCTACGTAAGGAATTTAGATTCTATTGCGAAAAACCGGTAAGAAACTTATTAGTTTTTTTTTTACTCAAATGAAATACATAATGTGATTTATACATTAAGAGGGGTTATACATGTAACAAAATTGCTTTTATTTGATTTTGTATACGTAAATCTAGTTCAAAGTTAAAAATACGAAATTTGAGCAAAACTAATAAATACAATTCACTACACAGAAAAAGACACTATTCAAGATGCTATAGGTTATTATGAGACAAAAATTAGATAATTAATTATGTTTACAAATAATGTAGGATTTTATTTAATAACGATAAAAAGCTTTTGTCGTTTACTACATTTTCTTTCTGCGAAAAACCACATCTTCTGTCGCATGCCACTCATTCTTCACAATTATATTTCTTTCTTATATCAGTCCCTACGGCGCTCTTGAGACGAAGGACTACGGAAAAAAATTAAAGCTCTTTGTATTAATTATCATATCATAGTTAAAAGAAGTTATTCTTCAAAAATAATTTGAAAAATATGTGCAACACGAAAAAAAATGTCGTTGTAGATAGAAAAAGCATAGAAATGAGATCGTGCACTGAGTGGGGCGTGTAAGAAACGCGCGGGTAAAATTTGAAATTTTGCTGGCTTTAAGCGCGATTTTAAGCTAGCCACCAGACCAGCCGCACTAAAATAAATAAACGGTACAAAGTAAAAATGCATAACATTTTTTCTTACGTTTTTGATTCACAATTTTTATACAGAAAAGTACTGTATGTACTTTACTATGTACTGTGTTGTTGTCAACGAAAACACGTATAAAGGGACATAACGTCTTAGTTCCCAAGGTTGGTGTCATATTGATGTTTGGAATGGTCAAAATTCCGTACGGCGCCAATGTCTATGGGAGTTTTTGTCCACTTCCTATGAGGTTGCCCATCCCCCCTGTTCTATAATATAAAAAAAAAGTTAACAGATAATCCGTAGAGACTTTTTTACGCAAACTAGTTTATTAATTCACTTATATTTATTTTCAGATAACGGCCAGCTTATTCCTCGACTAGGTGAACGAAGGTAATTAATAAATAATATTAATTCAATATTAAATTTACTATTAAAAATACTCAATAATATTATATTTAAATTATTAATGAGCTACTTATTTTTCTGAAGCTTCTTGCAGTCCGAATTTTATGTAAACTTGATTAAGTTTTATATTAAATAATTTTAGACGTCTTCAAACTAAGAACAATAATTATTTATGATGTATCTTTATTATTATAAATGAGAGATAAAGCTTTCATGTTATGTTTGGTTTTGCTCGAAGATTAGAAAAAGAAATTGTGCTAAAATGAATGATAGTTTTTACGGGTAAGTGAGGCAGTGTAACTACATGTAAGTGACATAACATAGCATAACTAGGTTGGTGGTGAATTGTGATTTAAGTGATTTTTTATATTTCCTGCAGTACTAATGTCTAGTGTGTCAATAAGTGTCAGTAATGGGCGGTGGTGACCACTTACCAACAGAGGCCCATTTACCAGTGCCTACCTATTTTAAATATTAATACTATTAATGTTACAATACCCAATTAAATAGAATATATAATAAATTTAATTCGTAATAAAAACAAATAGTAAGGGTTCCCTCTAAAAGTATTTCAACCAAATGTTACGACTATCTCTAAGTGGCTTTCCGCCCGCGTTACAGATCACCCCCTTTTTTATTATAACCGTTATGATTACGTTCTCTCGTTTGCAGTTGGCGAGTCAATATTTACGCCTATTTAGATGCTTAACCGTGAGGGTGTCGATAGTGGTTGACGTGTTATATCCCAGTTGGTGATAAAACTAAAATTGATTTTAGTTCATTTGATAATTGATTTAAACGGTCCCACTTGGTATCGAGTCAAAAGGCGATATACCGTTTTTGAGAAAGTTATGTAAATCTATTATTTCATATGTTATATATATGACCTTTTGTCGAGTAGACATCGCCAATGCGCTACCTACCTTGGAAACTAAGATGTTATGTCCCTTGTTCCTGTATTTGCTCACTCATCCTTCAAACCGGAACATAACAATACTAAGTATTTTTGTTTAGCGGTAGAATATCTGATGAGTTGAGAGGGTCTACTAGACGGGCATGCACAAAGCCACCAAGTAAAACTTGGACAGCGGATTTATTGCATAGCGTCACATTTTTAACTCAAACATTTCATTGACAAAAATATAAAAAATTATTGTAAAAATAATTTAATTTAAAAAGTAACGGTATTAAAAATGAATATCAATAAAAAGATCGTAAAGGGTCACTTTAAAATGTAGAAGCCGTATTTATAACAAACACACTCGTAAAATAAACATAAACCAGCTAATGTCGTTATTATGTACTGTTCGTGTTAAAAGCGGTTGTTAAATACGTTAGGGAGAGAATTTAAATTCAAACGATAATAGATTAAAAGATAAAGTAAATGAGAGTAATCTAGTCTTGATTGTGTGAAGTGCCGATGTATTGATAACAGCCGGAGTATCGACAGGCACAAGGGACATATTTTAGTTTCGAAAGTTGTGATGTCATAATTGTCATTTACCTTTTGGTGATTAACTCGGCTACGTACCTATTTTATAAAAATATAACAATAAAAAAACGTAATCACAATTAAAAGAAGAAAGAAAGGTGACAACGAAGTTCATCTCGTTATACATGTAACAGTTTTATCTATTTCATCAATAGCGTTTCAAAATAAAAATATCAATTTAGTAATATCTAGTACTATTTTTTATGTATGAATCAAAACATTTTATTTTTAATTATTTTAAGCATATAAAGTAATTTTGTTAGGTGTTACCCGGTAGTATTTGTGCTGTGAGACTTCAAAATAAAACCACCGAGTATGTATTGCTGGTCAGATATTGTAATTGTTCTTACTATGAATTTACAAAAACTTATATTGTACTTTAGAAAAAAACATTTCTATAGCGCGATGTAAAATACATCTAACACCATCTATTGATGAAATGATAAACTAAATAAATATTTGGCATAATGCCATTTGGTCTTGACCAAATTTAAACTTAAACAGCACATTAATTTTTTTTTATTTACACTTAGTTGCCTGATGTAAAGCATTGACACGGTCTAGGCTGTAGCACGCTTGCCTAGAAGAAACCTGTTTACTCTGGATTTGAAGACACCAACGTTGTACCTATCAGAAATCTTGTATTGATTGGTTTGTGATTACAACATTGAAGCAGATAATCCCTAAATGAACCTGATGAATGAAAATTGGGAGATATGATCGTGATTCAGACAGCCTAGCGAGTGTTCAGAGTGTAACGTTGAGCAACTTCCTCCCAATAAATGTTTCTTGCCTAATAAATCAAAAATATATTGTGATAATACACAAGAGTGCATAGAAGTAAATAAATTGATTTATAAACTCATGAGAATAGCTATACTGTATATAAAACCTGTATTGTACCTGGTTGTAATTATCTATATAAGTATGTCTTTACAAAAGTAAAGTAGTATATGTAGTTTATCAGTTGTCTGGTTTCCATCGTACAAGCTCTGCTTAGTTTGGAATTAGATGGCCATGTGTGAATAATGTACCAGGATATTTAGTTACAGTACTCAGTACGAGTAAAACATACAATCAGTTAAACATTCGGTTTTAAATATATTGGTTTTTTAAAGTTTAAATTATTTGAAAAATACTCTTTAAAGTATACTAAAAAGCAGGACTTGATAGTTTTAGAATTTACCTTCGCTTTCTAATATGGAATATAAAATTTTATGCCTGAAATAGCACTTACATGGCAATGACATTGATGTTTGGCAGTAAAAAGTGTGCATCTTTGGTCTAGTGGCTAGTTTATGATAGGCACTTTGTTCCAATCCAATCGTTCAAATAAATATTTATTTGGTTCTGTCGAAAAATTCACAGTAGCAGCTCTGAGTCTTGAAACTGGAAGTGTAGACTTCCTTGCCTCGGCAAGCACGTATGGTACTGAACTCTGAACTGATCTGGGTCTGAACTCTAACCGATTCTAGCGGATTTGCTGTCCCATCGGATTATGTGAGTGAGGAAATAGAGACAGCACTTGAATTTGCGCATACACATGGGCACTATAATTTGTCCTGCGTTTGCGAAATCCTCTTAAAGGGGCCAGAAGGACTTTTTTTTATAGAATAGGAAGGCGGACGATCATATGGGCCACCTGATGGTAAGTGGTCACCAAACGCCCTTAGACATTGGCACTGTAAGAAATATTAACCATCGCTTATATCGCCAATGCGCCACCAACCTTGGGACCTAAGATTTTATGTCCCTTGTGCCTGTAATAACACTGGCTCACTCACCCACAAACACCCACTCACCTTCAAACCGGAACACAATAATACCAAGTACTGCTGTTTTGCGGTAGAATATCTGATGAGTGGGTGGTACCTATCCAGACGAGCTTGCACAAAGCCCTACCACCAGTAAGACATTATTACATCATCGTGATACTACCATATGGGAGAAGGTCTATCACTGCCACATAACACTGCTAATTATACATAAGCAAACATACCTTTATTTTCAAACAGACACCTTATTTTAATATTCAAAATTGGAGCATTTTTTCCTAAAACGGCCTTAAAACGTCCAGAGTTAGAAAAGCGTATACAGTATGCCCATCAAGAATCCATTAGGATGTCGAATGCGTTGTTTCCGAACTATTTTGTTCAACGTATTGTAACGAAACGAAACAGCAGGAATGCCAAAGGCCTTTTTGTTCGCGTTCCCTTCCGATGTTTCGGAGTCGATAGATTGTTTTTCGCTTGGTTAATTTTTCGTCTGGCTTCTATTGCAAAAACTGTATGGAGTTGAAATTCATTCAATGAAAGAGAATATTGATTCGGTTTGAATAGAATATATGATTACATTTGTCTGTTTTTCATTTTGTTCAGTAAACAATACAAAACTACTTGTGTATATTTTTTAATTAACATACGATTCTATTGTGTCTTCGAGTTTTTAATTGGACTTTATTAATATTGAATGTTATTGCATATTTGAAATGTTTAAGCATTTAACATAAATTATAGGTAAATGTCGATAACATTTCAGTTCGAACATTCTGAGAATATACTGTTTTTCTATGGGATCTTTAGACGTAAGCCGCGATTTTCGAACGTTTAACAGCACCGAGGGGAATATAACCCCCAAAATTACATTATCCCTTCAAGCTGATAGTGAATGTTTTTAAAGCCACAACTTTTCTACGTGTTCGTATTATATGGTTTTTTATTGTAATGGATATTTTTGTATTTTAAAATGATGATAGAAAATAATACTTATTGAAATTTAAGAGACTGAGTCTTGTTTTAGACATGTATAATTGCTGCTTTAGTGGTTTGAAATATGTTTAAAATAGTGGAATCAGCGTAAATCAAACGGTCGATTATCCTAATTGAGAGCGTATTTCACTCTCTCGTGAAATGTTGGAAACCGACAGCTGAAATGAAGGTTTTACTGAAGTTCCTTCATAATTACTTATACCTTAGAATGTATTTAGTATTTTATTTAAACAGTTTTTGTTAGAAGAATTGTAAGGTTTTCAGAGGATGGTAAAGAAACTTGGGTCCCTATATCCATTAACACAACACTACATTAAATATCTCTATCGTGATTATGTTTACTAATACTAGTGGAAGAAAATAACTTTGAAGTTTCTTGTCGGTTTTTTTCACTATAATATACATTTCGAACTGATGGTGGCTTTATATTTAATTCAATACTAAACATGACGATTGAAATCACTTATTTGCTTAAATGGAAATATATTATTCATCCGTGCAGTGCGGAGAAAGAATACATTTCACTGCCCCTTTCCCATGGGTGTCGTAAGAGGCGACTAAGGGATATCATCTGGTGGTAGGATGATAAACATCCGCCTGGCTTGTTACCACCGTACGCATGGTGAAAATCTCGTAAAGTGACTTGCAGCCGCGTTTCGAGGTCAGCCAGCGTACAGCCAGTGCCCGAGCGAGCATTGCCGCGATGGGTGTTGGTCCAGTGGAGACGGCTGCTGAACCAATGCCGGGGGAAACTGTATTGCCCTGCCGGACAGGGAGACCCGAAGAAACGGCTATTCCCACCCACCAAGCCACGCATAATCTCGGTGTGGACCGTCGTGCCGGTGGGTGACCGGAAGGTGGGGTCCCGGCGGCCACTTCCGGGGGGGTTCGGGGGCCCTTCCGTCCGGCGGGTCAGTGTATTTTCCCTTTTGGCAACCACTTGGGGAAACACGCCTCCACACTTTGCCCATCCCTATTGTGGCAATACGTCGCTCGCTTCACGTCTCTTTACGAGGCGTGAAGAGGCATCTTGCGGGCCGGCAAGGCGAGGGCGGCTGGTGCAGAACCTTCTTCCCGACTGTACTGGCCGTCCTCGCATTTGGACTCTACTAGCGCTTAACATCAGGTGAAGTAGAGTCATTTGCCCACCCGGCAAATATAAAAAAAAAAAAAAATTAGAAAATACTTACACTCACAATTGGGTGTCATGCGACAGGAACTATATGTGGAAAAAGGTAGTACACACCAAAAGCTATTCATCGAATGAGTTTTATAAAAAATCCCTAGTGAAAAACTAAGATTATTTGGAAATATAATTAATTATTTAGTTTTTGTCTCAATGACTCATGAAAAGTATAAAATATTCTAATGTAAACATTAGAGGACATTTCAGAATTTTTCTATAGATTATGTTTTTAAACAAACGCAACCATTGAAAATATAATGCAAATTTACAATATTTTATTTTTAACTTAAAACTGAACTGACCCATAGAGAATCAAATAAGAGATTGGCAATTTTGCTTTATACCCTTAACGAAACGAACACCATCCTAACATGAACGTGGAAAATTTTTCACCCAGTGTCTATTATATACTCTATTTCTCTCTGGATTTTAGTTTTATTTTTTTTCTACGGCTGCTTTATCAAAGTTTGAAAGTAAATTGGTATCGGCGTGGGTTTTCAAAGGGACTTGTAGTTTTTATCCGAGTCATACTCTAATCGTTGAGTTGTTTACGAAAGTGAGTTTAGCGAAGGGTTCGGCTTCGTTGGTAGCGATAGAGATTTAATAAAATAAATTAATATTCCTATTAATGTTATGTGTATATGAAAGTTTGTTTGCACACGTGGGTAAACCCACGGGTGGAAGCGAGTTAATTATATAATGATTAATTTTTGACCATCATCGTGCAGTGATACAAAAATTGAAATTGTTTATTCAAATTTATTAGAAGAAAAAAACTCCATTATAAATAACTATGTAAGTAAAAAAAAGTAATTAGCATATTATATGAAATAAATTTGATTTAATTTTCTCTGAAAATGAATAACATTATTCGCCTCAGTCTTAGAAATCTTAATTACTGTGTGTACCTTTGAAAATGTTTAAAAAAAATACGTCTATAAAATACGTCTTTCTAAAATCAAAATCGCAAAAAAAAAATGAGTATATATAAATAATTACGAAAATTTTAGATTTCATGAATCCTTACTAATATTTTAAACTCGAAATTGAGTTTATTTATATGTTCGTTCGCTTATTACGCTTTTACATGTTAACTACTCAACAGGTCATCATTAAATTTTGAATACAGTCAGGGCACCTCAAAAGGACATGGGGGTATTTAAAACCTCCCCCTGCCCCCCACACGAGCGAAGACGAGGGCGGAATCTAGTTTGTTATATTATTAATTGCCACGTCGGTCTACCTACTATTAGCCTCCATATACCTCGGTATCCAATGCAATTTAGCAGCTAGACAATGAAGCAGTGCGCACTATAATATTTAATACACAAAAGTAGTTTTTGAAATCATTTGAAAAAGGTCACTTATTGATGTGTGAACTTATTGATCATAGCGCTTAGTAGCTCTCGGTAATGGCTAGCTAAGAGTTCAAGCGTCAGATGACGTAAGCGTAATATATGTTTTTTTTTTAATGTTAGAGGTAGGAGAACGGGCAAATGGGCCACATGATGTTAAGTGGTCATTACCGTACCGTACCGTAACAGCCTGTGAATGTCCCATTGCTGGGCTAAAGGCCTCCTCTCCTCTTTTTGAGAAGAAGGCTTTGGAGCTTATTCCACCACGCTGCTCCAATGCGGGTTGGTGGAATACACATGTGGCAGAATTTCAGTGAAATTAGACACTTGCAGGTTTCCTCACGATGTTTTCCTTCACCGTAAAGCACGAGATGAATTATAATCACAAATTAAGCACATGAATTCAGTGGTGCTTGCCCGGGTTTGAACCCACGATCATCGATTAAGATTCACGCGGTCTTACCACTGGGCCATCTCGGCGGTCATTACCGCTCGTAGACATCGGCGATGTATGAAATATTAACCATTCCTTACATAGCGCTGTGCGCCACCAATATTGGAAACGAAGGTGTTATGTCTCTGTAGTTCTTATGGTTCAATCATCCTTCAAACTGGAACGTAACAATACTAAGTATTGCTGTTTAGCGGTAGAATATCTGTTATTGTAAATGCGTTTATGTGTGCGTGAGATCGATACATGAGCACACATGTTTACACGTCTATTCTCCTCTTTCTCTCCATCAATACCTTGGCACTCACACCATTTTTTATTAATGTATCTATTTTACTTTACAAAACATTGTATTAAATAAATTCTCACTCTGTACTCTGAGACATCAATGTTCACAACACTGAATTATAGCTAATTTAACACGAGGCAGCATGTGCCAAAACTGCAGCTATTACGATGGCGTGCTGTTAATCGTGTCATAAGAAATGAGTCATTCACGAAGTTACAGCTTGCGTAGAACAGTTAATAGCTAGCTTATGTCATAGCTATGAGTTTGTGAGTTATAGACGCAGATATTATGTCGTCGGTTGTGTCAAGCAGTTTTCGCTTGGCATAATTTTGTTTTGTATTTGTGTATAATGACTCGATGAAGTATCTAAAAAAAAGAATCTGTTCTTTTCAACTTGATGTAAAATTGGTTTACTAAAGAAACATTTATACCAGTACCAAAGAATTATAAATAAAAAACTCATTTCTTTTGCATTTATCGTTATGGTTACTCTTAAATACGGACATAGCGTATTATTTTCGATTACCGGAAATTTACACAAATATTTCTCTCCTTCTTTCATCAGTAATTTGACAATCGTAAGAAGAAAACAAAGCATTGTGAGCAACAACAATTTTTTAACACTTATTAGTAAGCGGGTTAGGGGTTTTGTAACCAATTATAATGGAAATACGTAAGCCTCTAGCAGTGTTACCCCACCTTTAGCTGAGTCATAGTCTGAGGGGTAAATTACATACAAAGGGGTAGAGTCAGCAGAAAATCTCTTATAATGTTATAAAAATGTATTTAGTACACTAAAGCTTGTACTGCTGTTGACGGCTCCTTATTAAAAGCCTTGTTTTATAAACTATGGTGGTCTTTATAATTCAGTACGCAAGTAATAACATTGTTACGACACCGTAAATTGCTTTTTTTAGGTTTAATATTGTATCGCAATTTTGCATAATTGAGCCGAGATAGCGCAGTGGTTAAAACACGTGGATCTGCACTAGTGTATCGTGAGTATACCTACACGTCGAATGAAATCTGTCATATATATGTTTGTTTGTAGTATACGTAAAATATTGTCCTTCCATTCATTTACACGAGAATAGCCGATCTAAGACATTAAGCCAGTCGAATGAAAAATCCAATATAATTTACACGTAGACGTAGTAGAATAGGTTAGCTACTAGAATTTCTTCATTTTTATGCTAGAAACCGTTCTGTTTCAATGGATTGGTTTGATAAATGCCTCGATGACAATTCAATGCAGTGGATGTGTCTATTTAGACGGAGCCAATATTGGATTTGCTTGGTGGATTGGCTTGGCTATTGGCCTCGTGTAAACGCACCATAAAAGATGAGTCCTTTGTCCAGCCAGTGGGACTTTTTTATAGATTTTTTGTTTTTGTTATCAATTTGAATGAGTTAATATGTATAAAACGTTACATAAATCCATAGTTGCTTTTTTATAATTACTTGAATTATGAAGGAAAGGTCAGTGTTGGGTAAGATGTACATATTAGCACCGAGAGTCTATACTGGTTGTTGATATGAAAGAAAAAGTTATTTTGGGAATAGAATTCTTAAGTAATGCACCACAAACCTATATACGAACTAGCTGTGACCCCAGATTCTGCTATGTGAAATTCAATTTTCGACTATAAGAGTACATACAGTCACATTTATTGTTGTTATTACTGAAATAAAATATGGTACTTCTGGATAAAGTATCTTTCTAATGGTGAAATTATTAATATAATTGGTAAGGTTAGAGATTATCGATTACAGATAAACAATTCTTTCCTCTTTTTAATATTAGTATAGTTATAGCTGACCAATGTTGACGAAAAAGTCGCTTTTCTTAATCATAAGAATAATAACAATTTAGAAAGAAAATATGAAATAATATATCAAAATTATGAATATAACACAACCGTTGTTCAAACGAGTTACATTATTGTCGAATTGTGAAAAGCATTCCATAAAATATACAAATCAAATAAAACATTTTCAGAATTTTCTGTTAACATTTAGAATAACGCTCGAACATAACAGACTACTTCAGTTTGAATTTCGAACGAAACAAATGACAGCTAACGGGTGAGAGCCCGCGCTTGGCGGAATTCGAAAGACGAACGTTATTTTTTTCACGACGCCTCATTTTCTGACGCAAACAAGTGTAGAAGCACTTGTGTTTTTCGTGTTTTCACCTTTTTTCTAAGATATTTTTTTTCGAGTTCTTTGTAAGGCGTAAGCGTTCACTTTCTCTAATGTGTTGTCGGACTATCACAGCTGATTGCAATGTGTGAACGAAATTCCTTTGGACTTTTTTCCAATACCGATTTACTTTTTTTTTCCAGATATCAAACGTTTTACGTGTATATGCCCCGATAGTAATGCCAACCATAAAGGAATAAGTCTTTTTTAATCAAAGAGTGCTTCAGAAAAAGGTTTTTGCTGCCATTCTGTTACAATAATTTTTATATATGCTTAAAAAAATACAATTGTCTGCTTGAATTTGTACTTCTATGTTGTGTTCTAAACCTATAAAATTGTTTAGATTTGTAATTTATCTTTAACCTCATCCAACTAGAGGCACGTCATTGGAATTGGTTAGAAAACACACTTATAATAATATTATAACATATTATATACTATTTACATATAATTGAATATGTCATAGAAACGTAAGATACCTCAGTGCTTGAGGACGACAAAAACTCGGGTTGCTTCAGCCCCTCTTTCATTGTACACCGCTGGCGGTTTTCACGGTTGTGTTTTAAAGACGAAAACGTGTAAGTAAATTCTTAATAAGAATGCAACGGGGCCATAAAAAATGTTAGGTAACAGCCTGTAAATATCCCACTGCTGGGTTAAGGCCTCTTCTCGCTTCTTTTTTTTGAGGAGAAGGTTTTGGAGCTTATTCCACCACGCTGCTCCAATGCGGATTGGTGGAATACACATGTGGCAGAATTTCAGTGAAATTAGACACATGCAGGTTTCCTCACGATTTTCCTTCACCGAAAAGCACGAGATGAATTATAATCACAAATTAAGCACATGAAAAACTTCAGTGGTGCTTGCCCGGGTTTGAACCCACGATCATCGGTTAAGATTCACGCGTCATCTCAGCTTAATAAAAAACGTTAACTCAAAACGAAACGACGAAGGTCCGTGGAAATGTGTGTCTTAAAAGCATATATTTAACATAAATTTCCGCTTGCAAAGCTTCGACGGATAGATAGACGGATTTCGACGGAGTTCTATATAATTACAAATCAATAGTATTAGCTTTTTTTTGTTGCTCCTATTTCCAATACAATGACAGTCTTACAGGGCTGATATTCGCTATATACTCGTAGGATTATCAAAAGATTATTAAAAAAAAATGTTAGTCATATTCGTTTTTTGAATATTTATTATAGAACCAGATATTGATTCGACATTTGCCTTTTATTCTAATAAATTTGAAAGAGACAGATATAAAGACAGTTATGATTTGACATTTGAACTTGAAGGTGTGGGATTTTGGTTGTATTATGAATATGGAAAGCTTTAGGTAAAAAGTCAGTTATTTATATAATACATACTTAGAACAGAATTAATTTATTCGTAATACTCATATTCATATTTATTATTATAATATCATATAAGTATTGCTTATGTAAATAAAATTATTAGACAAAAGTAAATCTTTACCTTCTTGATAAATTCAATATATTATATAGAATTATATATATTTGTCATGAAAATATATGTATGTTTAAACGAATTTACGGAATGCTAGAACGTATTCACGTAAAGCCATCAGATCAGATCCGGACGCATTTGTGGTATACGGTATATGAGCTACTCTTACAGATTGACTCCCTTCATATCCATATTACAGAGTACTTGAATATAGAGACATTGTTTATCCTTTTGTTTCTTTAAAAAAGATGAGATAAAAAAGATGATGAAAGAAGATATACGTTTTATAATCATATTTGGGACCTAGATGAAATATCCGTGGTTGGAAATTTAAAAAATATATTAGATAATACCCGCATGAAATATGCAATTAATTATACCGCCATATTTGTTTTAAGCAAAATAGCTCAGGTGAGATTTTTTTTAAATTAGGATTTATAACTTGCACACAGGTACCTAAGAATATGTGTAGCATATTCAAAGAAATATCCTTATAAGCTTCACGCTGGTCCAATGAGGGTTGGTTGATACACTTGTTATAGATTTTAATTCAACGCAGGCAGTTTTCGACAGTTTCTCTTCACCTTCACTGTGTGTGCCATCATAGTATATAAAGCAAAGTTATGTACACTCGTATTAAAATATATTTTTTAAATTTTACTCTTGAGTCAATTACTATATATTTAAAACAGTCTTTTGTTTTATTTAAATACTCAAATATAAATATTATATATTCTCTGTAAACAAGTACTCTGTTCGAGCAAATATGAAAATATTCATGATTCGACCAGATTTTCCTCTCGGCCAATGATTTTTAAATTTATCTTCGGTAAGGGAGTGTTTTTTCATACGAGTATGGGATAAAAAATAAATTAGACTCCTATATCCCTCGGTTTGAATAAAATACGGTGTGGAATAAAACTTGGATGTCCGTTGATTTAACATTTTGTAAACGTATACCGGCATTGATGTATTGCTAAGCCTTTTTTAACAGGCAATGGGGTTAAAAGGTGGGTTTTGTGTATAATTTCAAGAGTTTCGTGCTTCTTTAAGGTAAAATTCTAAGCTTAACCCATTTGTTAGCATATAAATAAAAACACCAGAAGATATAGGCTTATATGTAAAATTCAAATCCAAGATTTCAATTCCAAGAATCTGATTAATTTAGTCTGATGCTGCTTGGTTTTTTTTTATATAGAACAGGAAGGCGGATGAGCATATGGGCCACCTGATGGTAAGTGGTCACCAAACGCCCTTGGACATTGGTACTGTAAGAAATGTTAACCATCGCTTAGATCGCCAATGCGCCACCAACCTTGGGACCTAAGATTTTATGTCCCTTGTGCCTGTAATTACACTGGCTCACTCACCCTTCAAACCGGAACACAACAATACCAAGTACTGCTGTTTTGCGGTAGAATATCTGACGAGTGGGTGGTTCCTACCCAGGCGAGCTTGCACAAACCTCTACCACCAGTATAAACAATAAAAAACAATAATTCTTGCAGGCATTCTTTTTATCCGTGCAGTGACGGAGAAAGAATACATTTCACTGCCCCTTTCCCATGGGTGTCGTAAGAGGCGACTAAGGGATATCATCTGGTGGTAGGATGATAAACATCCGCCTGGCTTGTTACCACCGTACGCATGGTGAAAATCTCGTGAAGTGGCTTGCAGCCGCGTTTCGAGGTCAGCCAGCGTACAGCCAGTGCCCGAGCGAGCATTGCCGCGATGGGTGTTGGTCCAGTGGAGACGGCGGCTGAACCAATGCCGGGGGAAACACGCCTCCACACTTTGCCCATCCCTATCGTGGCAATACGTCGCTCGCTTCACGTCTCTTTACGAGGCGTGAAGAGGCATCTTGCGGGCCGGCAAGGCGAGGGTGGCTAGTGCAGAATCTTCTTCCAGACTGTACTGGCCGTCCTCGCGTTTGGACTCTACTACCACTTAACATCAGGTGGAGTAGAGTCATTTGCCCACCCGGCAAAAAAAAAAAAAAAAAAAAAAAAAAAAGGCAGGTAAAATATAACGTATTCAAATTGGCGATGTATGAAATGTTTAATATTTATTACAGTGCGCTTGTCTATGGGCGGCTGTGATAATTTTCCATCAGGTGGTACATTGGTCTATAGTCATAGACACCTATTTTATAATAAAAAAAATAATATTTTTTCTTTATTTTATCAAATATAAATAGGCAAAGACATAACAGTACTACTGTACTTTGCCCGTCTGTATGACACCCGATTTTTTGTTTGGAAACGATTGAAGAGGTTATGCGTAGTAAAACTAAAAATATGATATCCTCAAATTTTCAATAAATTATTGTCGGATTTTGACTAATTGGCGAACGCTAGCTGTTTTAAATATATCAGTGATGATGATGATCAATGATATAACTTACTCTACGCGATACGTAAGTATATAGAAAGAAACCTAATGTGGCTTAATGAATTAGAAATTCAAATTGTTAAACGTCAGCATAACTTTGTTTTCATCCAAAACTTTTCATTTATGTGTCACTTGAGAGTGAGAACGTGGCTCAAGTAATCTTCACTAGTCTAGGTGACGTCATTGCCCCCCCGGGAGGTTATAATCTTGTCACACGAATAAATTACACATGATTTTTGAAGTCTGAGAGTTAGGTCAGAAAGTATAAAAATGTAGCCTTTTTCCTGGCTGCCTGGGGTTCAAGCTTTCTTCGTACCAAATTTTATCGAAATCGGTTTAATGATTTAGCCGTAAAAGCGTAACAGACAGACCTACTTTTGCATTTATAATATAATAGTTTAGATAAAAAATCATTTGGTTGTAAGAACGAAAGACTTCGATTGAATGTCACAATGACATTCGTTCATGATGTATTTATAATATAGTCTTAACAATCTTCGACCGAATGTATCAGTTCCTTGTGCCGGAATATTAAAAAAAAAAAAAAAGAAAAATGCGTCATCGCCCGTCATAGAGGAAAAATATCACTTTTGGCGCGAAGTTTGGGTGCTTCGAATATACAGTAACTTGAATTATCATTTTGAGTTGGTTTTGTTTTTATTTAAAGTAATTAATGATTGTTCTGTTGGTTATTTGTGTATTTCTTATAATAAATTCAAATATATATTAATGTATTCTTTAAAAATAAAAAAGTCATTTTTACTTCTGGTTTGTAAGACTGGTGTAATTTACTTTTTTTTTTAATTCGAATCATTCCAATACCAGCATACGAAAATATAACAAGAATATTATTTTTATTAAATGATAACAAGTGGTGAAATAAACACTGTAAATAATCGAGGAATTATTACGAGAATTATCGAACGCTATTAAAATAAATGACGAACGATTCCGATTTTTAACGTTTCTTGCAATGTCCACCTGAAGACAAAACCTGCGAAATCATTATACATAAAACTTGTTGTACCACAAGATGCAGCGAGTTTCGGAGAAGGTTTAAGAAGTTATATAACATTTTTATATAAGTAGCTAAGCTTTGCAGTTTCACCCTCTTCGAATTTGGACCATTGGACCATAAATAATATATACTCATTTTATCGCATTAATATCATTAAGAGATTCCCATATCCCGAGAGAAAAGTTGAAGGTTCAAGCAATTGTCCTGAAAGCATTATGAAGCTAATTCAAATTTATTGGTCAAATTTAATTTGATTAAGACTTTTCGTAAGTTTATTTAACAAAAGTCCTTAACAAGTCATATTTATATTTGTTATTTTAATAGTGTTAAATTATAAAAGGAGATAGATGAAACTCATATTCAAAAGGACCATTGACTAGATTTAAAAAAAAATGGAAATTTCGGGCCTTTACAACTCAATATTAAACTAAAATAAATATTTTAATCATTGTTAAAGCATAAAAACGTTATGAATTCCTCTGATACCTATACACTAAAATCGCTTAAAAATGCGTGTATTTATTTTGCGTTCAGAACTGGATGGGAGGTTAAATCAATAAATTGCATTGACGCTGAGTGGTTGAATATGAAAGATAGAAATGATGATAAATACAGAATCATATCTGTGAGCTGATTGTCGAACTTACACACACACTAGTATAGATATCTTTAAAGCTATTACGTGTCCATTGCCAAGGAGTTGCCAAATTTCTTTGTGCGCGATGGAATTGATGTCACAGTTAGTCGGTGACATCGAGAGCCAGCACGCGTAGACTTGTGAAGGAAGGGGGAAGCAGGAAATTATGTACTTACTACCTAATACATGAACATTGTACAAGGAATTTATCAATACTATTATTACGCTTTTATTGGTGGTAGGGCTTTGTGCAAGTCCGTTGGGTAGGTGCCACCCACTCATAAGATATTCTACCGATAAACAGCAATACTTAGTATTATGCGTTCCGGTTTGAAGGATGAGTGAGCCAGTGTAACTATATGCATAAGGGAAATAATATATTCGTTCCCAAGTTTGGTGGCGCATTGGCGATTTAAGTATTGGTTAATATTTCTTTCATCATGAAAGTATATGGGCGGAGGTGACCACTTAACATCAGGTGGATCATTTGCCCGTACGCCTATTAATAATATTAAAAAAAAAAACAAACAATTATTTAGCGTCTTTGTATTGACAAACCTGGAAGTAACATTAAACTAGACCCGAAGTTATCTTGTATGTACCAATAGCATTTCATCATTCAATATGGTATGCCATTCAAAACTGAGTCCCCATTTCATTCAGCATTCGATTCTATAAGCGTATTAAAAGCCATTCAGTACATATTTCAGAATTGGTATCAAAGATACCGTCGTGTGTGCTCGCCAAATGTACAAACTACTCTAAACCTGAATTTATACAGTAATGTTGTATCAGTATGTGCATTTCCTAATTATTTTATGGTGATTGCTTCCTTTTAGTATTAAAAAACTCAACGATTATGGTAAAATTCAAATAATGAGACTGAGTGTAAGTTATTCTACCACAACTATTTTTCAGTTATGCGCTCTTGTTGCAAGATTCTGGAACAAAAAAAAGTTTACCTGAAAATTTTGGTAAAAGATTTTTCAAAGGGATTTTTTTATTATTCAAATCGAATAATATCTTGATATTTAATGGGTGACATATTTCTATGCAATAAGGGTAACATATGTATATCTCGGTATAACATATATAAAAGTATACAACGGAGAGGCGTATCTTACCACAAAATACTTTTTTTCTTTTAATAGTAGGTGCCATATGGACCATGATTAGAAATATTTATCATCCCTTACAACATTAATGCGCCACCGATCTTGAGAACCAAGATGTATTGTCCCTTGTGCCTGCAATTACATTAGTTCACTCTCACTTTAACAGAAAAAAAATAACTTAACGTTGCCGTTTGACGATTCAACGAACCACTATCCTTAGTTCCATTTAGTTCATATATCTGTATCATCTGTCAAATAGACTTTTAATTATTCTTATCAAAACCTACTTGTCATTTATAGTTACTTTGACAGTTGATCTTCAATCATCAGTTTAGCGAATGGTAATTAAGGACAGGGCTTGAATTTAATAAAACGTTGCGTGTCACCGACGAGATCACTTCAATTTCAGCTACTTCATCATTCTAATCTTGAATTCTCCTGATTTTGCAAATATAATCCAATGCCTATGATCACCAGTCATTCCAACACGGGATAATAAACTCTATCTCATTGAAATAAGGTCTAAAATAATTTAAAACTTCGCAAGCTTTTTTATACTAACACTCCAAAAAGTCGGCATGCAATAAAATCGACAAGTGAAAATCAATAGGTTCTTGAACGCACCTTCTTAAATAGGGGCTTAAGAAATCCTTAATTCAGCTCGCAGAGTACACATTCATATGCCAATGAAACTTCAAAGCAATTTTAACTTTATTGCATTGAATTACGGTTCGGTATTTGTTTTTATATAATATACTTGTGACCTTATGACGTTTACGTTTTGATGTATTCTTTCAGTTGCGAGTATATTTTATGAAGGTCTCTAATGGGGGTTTATTTGTGAGATAAGAAATGCCTGTTAGGAAATGAGAAGTTTATTGAATTGAAATTGAGCTAGCTAATACGGTATTGGAAAATGATAGAAGTATTTTTTTTCTTTGAACTATCAACCTGTTGGTTATCTTTTAGTTGATTGCATATTTAATTGTTATCGTTTGTGTTTATTTTATGCTCACTACATCTTCATAGTTGATTTATTTATATTATATAGGTAGGCGGACGGGCAAATGGTCATCATTACCCATACCTCATGGTAAATGGTCACCATTACCCATAGACATTGGCGCTGTAAGAAAACCCAAACATAACACAACAATAATATGTATTCTGTTTGTAATCTATAGATTATGTAATGAGTGGGTGGTATCTACCCAGTTGGGCTTGCACTAAGCCCTACCACTAAGTAAGAAATTTAAAATTATAATTGTTTTCTATT
This sequence comes from Nymphalis urticae, assembly GCA_905147175.2. Taxonomy (NCBI): domain Eukaryota; kingdom Metazoa; phylum Arthropoda; class Insecta; order Lepidoptera; family Nymphalidae; genus Nymphalis; species Nymphalis urticae. The sequence continues at coordinate 1,092,914 of LR990008.1, forward strand.
ATATAGCGTAGATATGTCTAAATAATTATTTCCCTACGGATACAATACGCGCAATCTAAGTTTGCCGGTGGGCTCTCCGAAAGGTTCGCGGTGGTGTAGACGCTAAGAATATCACGTATGCATCGGCCATGTTTTATTAGGCCCCGCCAAAATGTGATAATTATTTGTGAATACAAATGCTATGCTGTCAAAAAAACTTTAACATATTAATATATCAAAGATATTAACAATTTTCTCACAAAAGGACGTATAATATGATACAAATATAACGAAAAGTAATATCCAGATGATTCAATTTATAAATGGTATTTTCAGTGATAGTATTTACGTTTGATCTTGAACATTCGTGAAATTGAAATGTCTTTGAATACAGTCATGTCGCTTGCAATAAGCGCAGAACGTTCATATCGAATATCAAAGCAAATTAATTGATACGAGCTTATTAATACTCGTCTGCAGGAACCGTTGATTATACAAATTCATTAGTAGATTTTAATACATCTCTATAATATACCCTTTAAGATATTTTAGAGGAATACCGTAAAGATCAAATTTAAGAGCGCGCCTTAAGCTTGCAAAATTTTATACTTGATCCGCACAGTCCACATAATTAAAAACTTAACGAAGCATCATTCATTTACATGTTTATATAAATTTTAAGTTTATAGGATTTTTATATAAAAATATTAAGGCTCCCGGATATGGAAGTCAAAAGAAAGAAAATTAAAATAATTTATTAGAAAATTAATTGTGCGGCGAACGCCGCTTTGTTGACATGACAATTGAATTGAAAGCTCTTGTCATTATTTTTGCTTTCATGTTACTTGTTTGTATTCAATTCAAACGTCGTTTATGCGACTTTGTGGATTTTTACCGACTTTTAAGGGATGAGCAAATGTTACCTCTAGAGAGATATTTGATGACAGTTGTTATTTTACATGGTAGAATTAAATCTTGAGACGTAAGAAGCCTAGCTGTGACATCAATTCCCTCGCGCACAAAGAAATTTGTCAATACCTTTCTTTGTCGCACTTTCAAAAAATGGATTTCCTTACCAGCTCACCTATTCTCCTCCTCTTATAACCCGGGTTCCTTCAAACGAGGCGTGAAGAGGCATCTCGCGGGCCGGCAAGGCGGGGGCGGCTAGTGCAGAACATTCTCGACTGTACTAGCCGTCGTCGTGTTTGGACTCCACTACCACTTACCATCAGGTGGAATAGAGTCATTTTCCCGGAATCTGTAAAAAAAGCAAGTCTTACTACACATAAATTGCAGTTAATGGAAGGCTGGAGGCTAGGAGTGCCATATTAGGCTATTATTGTCAATGTCCCGTAGTTACATGGACAGTAGGCTGCTGCTCACATGTTATGTGCATATTGTGGTATATGGGTTATTTTAGATACCAGAGCTGTTGCTGCACCAGCTTCATTCGTAGATTATCTTTTAATTGCGTCATCATTATTGAATAAAATATTATCTAAGAATAAAACTGATAAAAATTTAAATATAGAAGAATATATCAAGAAACTATTATCGTATCACAAACTAAATTATTATCACATCATCCTTCTATATACACTTATTTGCAAATAAAATACGTTCCAGTTCCGTTATGGCCCAGTGATAGCACGCGTGAATCTTAACCGATTTTCATGTGTTTAATTTGTGTTATAATTCTACTCGAGCTTGACGGCGAAGGAAAACATCGTGAGGAAATTAGCATGTGTCAAATTTCATTGAAATTCTGCCACATGTGTTTTCCACCAACTCGCATCGGCGAAACGTAGTGGAAAAAGCTTCCAAATCTTCTCTTAACAAAAGGAGTAATATCAATAAATAAATTATATAATTTATTATTCTGTAAAATAATGATAATTTACATTACAATCATTTAGAATTCAAGTTATATAAATGTCAGTTGTATAAACGCTGAGCCCGGTTAATAAAACACATGACGCTCACGTGATTAAACCCTGGCAAGTGAAACTAAATTTTCATATGCTTACCTTGTGTTTATAGTTCATCTCGTACTCGGCGGTGAAACAAAACGTCTTAAGGATACCTTTATGTGGTGAATGAAAATCTGTCTCATGTGTGGCTACTAATCCGCTTTGGAGCTGAGTGGTGGAGCTCCGAACCTTCTTAAAGAGCCTCACAGCAGCAGTCAAGTCAGTCAGAGTAGCGATAGACTTTTGCTCTTGTAAAACGCCCTAACACTGGTGGTAGTTTTATGTTATGATATGATTGGATGTTCCGGTTAAGTTACAATATGACATAACATCTTGGTTCATCTCATTGGTAATGCATTATCGCTTGAAGAAATTATAAATATTTGTTAGACTCAATGACCTATTTGCTCGTCTATTTTTAATAGATTAAAAATAACAAAACCCACTTTTCCAATTATTGCTTGATATTTTAAGCTTTGTTTTCATCAAATACTAAATAGTCTTGACAACCTTCAGCTCGAAGCTCGAAATTTCTCGAAATTATTACCAATAGGAAGATACCGTTTTTTTTACTTAAGTCTTAATGAAAAATATGGACAAATAGAACTGTTCTCAATAAGGCATTGTCTCCATGAACGCTGAGATTACACAAGGTATAGCAAAACCCGATATTGGATCATCACGAATGCCATTATGCGAGTTTTTATTGGAAAACTTTCGGAAACAAATTCGCTGTGACTTGCGAAGAAAAATCGGAACCGCTATTCTTTGGTAGAATAGTTCCTTTTAAAGTATTCAGAACTGGATGTGCATTATTCTGAGGAATTTATCTTCAGCGAAATGTTGGGTATTAAGTGGAAATATTTTTGATATTTGCATTTGATTTTATCTACTTCTGTTTTATTAAAATATTTATGTATAATAGATGTAAAAGTTTGTTCCGTCTACTGTGGTTGAAATCATATGATTATTATCATTATGGAGGGGCGTGTAACCGTTCTACTGTATACCTCTTACTTTACAATAAACGGTAAATAAACTTTATTTTTTATTTTTATTGAATAGGAAGGCGTACGAGCATATGGGCCATCTGATGGTAAGTGGTCACCAAACGCCCTTAGACTTTGGCACTGTTAGAAATGTTACCCATCGCTTACATCTCCAATGCGCCACCAACCCTGGGAACCAAGATGCTATGTCCCTTGTGGCTGCAATTACACTGGCTCACTCATCCTTCAAACCGGAACACAACAATACCAAGTACTGCTATTTTGCGGTAGAATATCTGATGAGTGGGTGGTTCCTACCCAGACGAGCTTGCATAAAGCTCTACCACCAGTAAACTGGTATAGGATTATATTGATGATGACTGATTCAAATAAAATTAGTTGGTTTTCAAACATGATACATAAATATAATTGTATTGAGTAACTACTGATTGTTGAAATACTTTTCGGTACAGTTACATACCAAAACGGAGGTAGCTTTATTAAGTACTCGTAAAAGCTTACTTGTATAATGTTATTTTTTTTTAAATAATTAATAATACAAATACATCAAGTTTTATTAATAACTAATACAAATAAGAAGCAGAAAGTAAAAAGGGAGCAAGTGAAAAGGCAATTAAATTAAATTTTGATTAACTAACAAACAATCATTAGCGGCTAAATTACGTTAGCAACTTAAACCTTAAACTAATGATATATGATGATAATTTCCTATCATTATATATTTATGAGATACTGAGGTATTTTAAAACAAACATATTATATTACGGTAAAGATGGTTATCACGCATATATACGAGTTTTGCTTAATCTTGAAGTAAATTTATCACATATATAAATAATATTAATTTAAGGTACCACGAAAGTCTAATTCGAAGTGGCCCAGTGAAAATAACTTACATGTAACTTAACCGAAAAAATGTGATTTTTTATTTTAAGAAAAACACAGCAAATTCTGTTCAACAATGAAGCGAAGACTTGTATTCAAAGAAATCAAATTATTCTTAAACTTTCAACGAACACATTACTCTCTAAACGTTATCGTTAATTAATAAACAAAGAAACTATTAATATTATCTTAACTCTTGGAAACTTGTAATTTTGTATCCGATAGCCTTTAAGCATTATTTCAAACATAATAACTTGGTTTATTACGGAGGAAGTATATATTAGTTTTATATAATTTATTAAAATTTATGTAGGCAGTAGCAAATGAAGAACCTGATATTAAGTGGTCACGCCCACCAGTAGACGTTGAAACTGTAAGAAATTTTAATGTCGTCAACGCTTCAACCTTGGGAACTAAGATGTTTCGGCCTTTGTTTGTCTAGTTACATTGGCTTTATTACCCTTTGATCCGAAGCACAACAATATTGACTTTTGCTCTTTGGCGCTAGAATATATGATGAGTGGGAGGCACCTGCCCAGACGGGTTTTTCCAAAGGCCCCCACCAAGTAAAGTGGTGGCTTGGAAGGATATTTATTGAACTATGACCAATGATGGTCAAATTATGATGCGAAGTAATAATTGAAATTAATAAATAATCATAGACTTTGATATACAATATTTACGCACACAAATAAACGTATATATAAATAGATCAGTACTCATGTAGTAGTTGGCAATATTTTTTCTCTGTTTAATAGCTGTTAGCTGTGCCGTCAAAGGTGGGTATGTAATTCTATTCCCTTGTTTTGACGGGGCTGTGAAATATTCACTATTTCTACATTATATAAATTTTTTAAAATTATTTTACGAAGGCTTATGAATACATTTTATCTGATGGTAAGTGGTTAACCTCGTACTTTATAATGTATAGTATTAACTAATGACTAAACTAAAATAATACTTATTTATTACGTGGTAAGTTACCTGAGTTCCTGACTGAAATTACACTGGCTTTACACCTTCAATGAATATGAAATGATTTGAACAAGCAAAAATATTACATCGTATTACACTTCTACGAAGTCATTGAAAAAGTTTTATGTTACAATATATTTCATGACGTTTCTCCGCTTGTTTATTTATTTATTTAATAAAATAACCAAAGTTGTTTCCCAAAAAAGGCAGACATAATACCTGAAGGCATCCTACATACGGCCAAAGGGTCACATGTAGGTATCCTTTTCTTAATTAGCACAAAATAAAGTTTACCAAATGTTTATTTCCTGCACATCCCCCGAACACGGTCGATTACGCGCCGATCTCACTGAAAGGTCGTGTTTAGGGTTGCGGTTAAACATCAAAGGGTTGTTTAATGTACCCACACAGCGTGAAGGTATGGGCGGTTTTTTATAATTCTTTACGACTTTATCGTCCGTGAGTCACTTATCTATTGCATTTATTTATTAGGTAAAATTTTAACCTAGATAAGCCTACCGTCCCGTATAAAAGGTAATAAGAATAAAAGAGAAATATCAAACTACCGACTTTAATGGTAATTTTTTTGATGATATATCTTTATTAATATAATAAATGCGAAAGTAACTGTCTGTCTGTTACGCTTTTACGGCTAAATTATTTTGATGAAATTTGGTTCGATAAAAGCTTTGAATACTAAGGAAGGACATACCTTCTTTTAAACCTTATACCTGTCTTTATACATGGGGAAGCTTTATTTATTGTATAATTCCGAGATTCGTAATTATTTAAAAGCAAACAATAAATTACAATTAGTAAAGTTAAGTAATAAAAAATATGATGTAAATACACGTGTACGTGTAATAATAAGTTACACGAGTGTTCCATGTAATTCAAAATAATTCTTAAGTAAATAAAGTTGATAATATCAACTTCATTTACAAAGAATTATTTTCATTAAAGTTTTAAATATATACAAATGAGAATGTATACTGTAAAAATTACTACATATAATAAAATTACTCCATCTCTCAACTCAAAAATAAGTAAACGGATTTTCATACGGTCTTCATCATTGGAGTGGTTCATGAGTAACGTATAAATAGAAATATGACATGTTGTTGAAGATGTCGAAAATGACCGCCGACTGAAGTCTGAACTGTCAAAACGGAGGTATATGTATTTCGATATAAAGTCATATGTACCTTTATTCTACCAATGCGAAGCCGAGACAGATAGCTAGTAATATAATAACTTACTTGGTGGTAGAGCTTAGTGCAAGCTCGTCTGGTTAGGTACCAACCACTTATTAAATATTCTACCGCCAAATAGCAATATTCAGTATTGTTTTGTTCCGGTTTGAATAGTGAGTGAGTCTGTGTAACTACAGGCACAAGGGACTGACATAGTGATAACATCTTAGTTCCCAAGGTTGGTGGCGCATTGGCGATGTATTGAATGGTTGATATTTCTTACATCGGCTATGTCCATGGTGGTAACCACTTACCATCAGGTGGTACATTTGCCAGTACGCCTACCTATTTCATAAAAAAATATATCATAATTATTGCTATGCCATCGTGTTGTCTACTTGTTAGCTTAACAAGTCTGATCTCTTTAGATAATAGAAATTATTTATAAACAATTATTTTGAAGGCCCTTTTATAAATCGGTATCATTTCCAGTGATCGAAGTATTGGCTTTGACTTAGTTCAAAAACCTTACAATTCAAAGGCAATACCGTCAGCGTCTTGGATACAATGCCATAACGCGATCGGCTTAAATTTCAATAGACCATTTTGAAATATGTAGTACTTGAAAATAATTTTGAAATTAAGTTCATAAATATATTTCACAGTTACGATTTTATATATAAAGTATAATTTAAATATAATTCAATTCGATATTATTTGATACTTATAACTTTGTATCACAACCTCTTTTCGTTTGACATATTAATGTTTTTTCGTTTTTGAACAGAACTTTTTAGTCGTAAATTAAAATTCTCATTTCCGTAATTATTGAAGGAGTATACTTACTTATTGATTAATTTAAAAACTATCACCTGTTCAGAATAGAAATCACGATGACTTCAGAAAAACCAGCGAAAGAAACTCAGCGGAACATTAAAATAGGACAAAAAACATATAAACATATTTAGAAAAGTTTAACATTGTTATTATTAAGAAACTAGATACTAAGCAGCCAATTTAAATATATATATATATATATATATATTTTTTTTTTTATAATTCAACATGACATTAATTTAAATTCAGAATAAATATAAAATAAACGTTTCTAAATTATCAAAAGTACACTTAGCAACAATTCACGAGAGTTAAATTCACAGAACGACGTATATACAAACCAAAGCTATAAACTCCAATAGCATCACGAACAGCCCCTGTACAGTCCACTACATAAATCACTATCCACAGAACCATAACATCATCAGGAATTAGACACGACGACGGGTGATCTGATTGCAATTTACGATTAAGGACTATATATCCAAGTAAATTCGAGACATGCTCTTTGATTGCTTTGGGATAATGGTCTGTGACGAATATATTTAGTAATATGAAACGGCGATACATTGATGTAGGTATTTATTTATTATTATTATTATTTGTTATTTATTTATAAATATATGGCACTACAAAAACTTTATCTTGAGTCCCTTTCTGTCTATAGATTTACACATAAATATACTATAATTGTTTTAAATAATACATCTTCAACTTATACTTAATATTCTTATTGGTTATTTCACGTATTGTTCTGTTATCTAAGCTATTATTATTATTCCGCGAGGAATCATGTAAGAGCTGATACGTTTTACGATTAAAAACTAACTTCCTTATTTAAGTATATACTATATTGAAAAAAATCACTGGTAATACGTATAAGGGAATTAATATTGCTTGCAGTGCCAATGTCTATGGCAATTGATATATATAGCTAGTCGCCAGAGGCTTCATCCGCGTTTTACGGGAAGGGGTTTAAGTATTAGGTAAGAGAAATAACCTGCGTCCTTCCTAGGGATTTAAATCAGTTTAGTAGTTACGAAGGGAAAACTTAACAGACAGACAGCGTTACTTTCAAATTTATAATATTAGTATACATACACTAGCAGGAGAACGTCTGCGGGGTTTTGTAAGTGCGATTTAAAAAATATATATAGGTGTCTGTATATACGTTTCGTAAGAGCTGAGATGGCCCAGTGGTAAGAACGCGTGAATCTTAACCGATGATCGTGGGTTCAAACCCGGGCAAACACCACTGAATTTTCATGTGCTTAATTTGTGATTATAATTCATCTCGTGCTTTACGGTGAAGGAAAACATCGTAAGGAAACCTGCATGTGTCTAATTTCACTGAAATTCCGTCACATGTGTATTCCAGCAACCCGCATTGGAGCAGCGTGGTGGAATAAGCTCCAAAACCTTCTTCTCTAAAAGGGAAAAGAGGCCTTTAGCCCAGCAGTGGGACATTCACAGGCTGTTACGGTAATATACGTTTCTGCAAAGACTGCTTCGTTGGTCTAGGAGCTTGATGTAAGGCCGCAGACCCGGTGGTCCTGGGTTCAATTCCCAAGTCGGGCCAATAAAAAGTTATTGGGTTTTTCTGTCAGAATTCTTAGTAGCAGCCCGGACTCTGGAAGTTGGAAAAGTGTACACTCCCGTGCCTCGAAGAGCACGTAAAGCCGTTGCTCCTACGCCTGAACTCTTTCGGGTCGCATCGGATTTCCGTCCCATCGAATTATGAGAGTTTCCCTAACTCTGCACAGAGAGTGCAGCTGTGTTGCGCACACACTTGTGCACTATAATATTTCCTGCGTAGTTGGCTAATCTTTCTTAAGATTGGCCGTCGTGGCCGAAATCGGTCTGGAGGTCATATCTGCAAATGGATTGAAATGTGTCTGATTCCCACGCCATTGTATTAGCGCGAATAAGTCATCAGCGCGAGTAAGTTCCATTTACCAATAAGATATACTGTTACTTCTATCTACTAATACCGCTCTAAACTAGTTTTATTGGTCGTATCATTATACAGAGAAAAGATTCCACGGTTTGCAGGTCATTAACTGCGTGTGCGCAAATACCTGATGTGGTCACCGCCACCACAGACATTGGAACGAACAAGAAATAATAAAGATTTCTTATATCGTCATTACCACTAACCTTGGAAACTAAGATGTTATGTCCCTTGTACGTGTAATTACTCTGTCCATCTCGCCTTTCATACCCGAATACAACAATACTAAGTATTGCTTTTTGGCGGTAAAATATGCGGTACTCATCACCTACCTAGACGTGCGTGCACAACATATAGAGAAATCAAATTCGATTTTCAAATTTTATTCTTAAAAAAATTTATACAGGGTGACTGGTGAATTAGTATCAATACTTAAGGACGTGATATTTGACGACCATATATGACCAAAAAAAAATACATATAACATAAATATTAATAAACTTCTAAGTAAAGTTAACCAAAAGTTATGTTATTAATTACGCGTCATGTGGACACCCTAGCTGCGCTGACGACACAACACAGTTAGGTACATTTAGTTATCGCGCGGTACTTTACCTACGTCCAAACGCCGCCGCGTGTTAACAGGGTAGCAGGCTACCTTTGATAAACAAGCATGATCCAATCCCCCTTCATACTTTAAACCTGGCTTAGAACAGGCAAAAATACCAAAATATTTCACTCGTTTAAGCAACAAATTTGTTGACTAGGTAAATGATATGAACTTGGTACAAAAATTAACTGTTTACCTATCTTGGTATTTCCGGCGTATTTAAAAATGGAATCATACTTATTTACAACGATTGTCAATCATTTAACTACCTATTTACCTACATAACTACACTAACCTTAACAAATGTTCAAAGTGAGCTCCTGCTCGTGTGATACACAGTTCGGCACGTTTACGCATATTGTCTTTCACACGCTTTAACACGAATGGGTCACTTTACTACTCACAGTACTCACAGTATTCTGCATTTGTGTATTGATAAGCCATACCTAATTACTGATTACGGGTCACACTCATACACGAAACATTAGGTATACGCGTAAGATCGATCGCTAGGGGCGCGCGCGCGGGAAGATGGACGAACCTTACGGCGGCGCTCGCCCGACTAACCTACTAACCTACTAATACTAATAAGCCGCGGGGCAGGGGTTGCGGGTGGCAAACACCACGCCGCACGCGCCGCGGAAATATGTCCACACTTTGTTTATTTAAAGTATTTTTTTTGTAAATTTGGTCAAAAATTAAGTACCTATTTTTTTTACATAATTCGAATGAGAATCATGTACCGATTATGCTCCTAAAATATTGATACTTATTCACCAGTCACCCTAACTTATATTACCATCGCTTTGTATTTTTAATTGTCTAACGCGAGTCATTTGTTTGAACACGAGGCGAAGACGTATATTGGTTTGTTACAAATAACAACCATCCCTCAAGACCGCAGATCAATGTAGCGTGGCGTGTACAACGCTGGGTGTATGGGTATGGCGCTAGTTACAGCGGGGATCACATTATTATAATTATTTTTGATACAAAAGGTCGTATGTGGAAATTAGTAAAATATACCATTTGCAGTAGGACATCATATTAATAATTGCATGTGCTGTGAGTATAATATTCGTATATAAATAATAAATTAAACGTCTTTTTTTTATAACTTTTAAAGTTTCGCACACTTACATAAAAATAATACTGATAATATCTTTATTGTTTATTAGAATGTCTTTTTGTCATTACTTTATTGAATTATTGTTTTGCATGTCTTGTTTCGTATATAAGTGACATTTAAAGTGTAATAAATAAGACTAAGTGAATCGCGAAAGCCGCCGCTTCGCCAAGCTTACATAGACCATATGCGTTTTTATTATAAAATTGGAACGTAATTTTTACATATGATCTTTTATAACAGAAGCAATATGACGAATTAATATCCTGAAGCGTTATAAAACGTTAATAATTGTGTTTATACATCCCTGAGGCGTCATAAAAGTTTTTACGTTTATTGTCGTGTGCAAAATTCAGATTTAATTGTTATTAAACTTCTACATTCATATGATTTCTTTATATCTTGTTAGTAACAGCCTGTGAATGTTCCACTGCTGGGCTAGGGCCTCCTTTGTTTTGAGAAAGATTGGAGCTTATTTCACCTCGATGCTCCAATGCGGTTTGGTGGAAAACACATATTGCGGAATTTCATTGAAATTAGATACATGCAGGTTTCCTCACGATGTTTTCCTTGACTATCAAGCACGAGATAAATTATAAACAGAAATTAAGCACATGAAAATTCAGAAGTGCTTACCCGGGAACCTACGATAATCGGTTAATATTCGTGCATCCTAACCACTAGTAATCTCGGATTTTTTGGATTCTCGGATCTACTGATTATAATTTTATCTTATGGTAGTAGTTACATATTTACTAGAAGCAACAACATATAATATGTTAAAAGAACGAATATACAAGTAGGTCCATAAAAGCACATTTGAATCGTCATGTTACAGTATTGAATTAAATATAAAGGTTCGAAATGTTGATTATATAGAGAAGAACCGGTAAGAAACTTAGTAGTCACTTTCCGCCAATTTAAATGATAATTAAAATTAACTTAAGATGAGCCTGACATATATATAGATATATAGGAAGTTTAGGTTAGGTTAGGAAGCTTAGGTTTATTTATTTTTTATCAACAATTTATTGATCGCCTGTCTGGATAGGTACCACTATTCTACCGCCAAACAGCCATACTTAGTATTGTTGTGAGTCATTGTAACAACAGTCGCAACGAAAATAATTCGTGACGCATTGAAGATGTAAGGGTTATGCAATGCCTATCGTTTTTAATTTAAAAAATATATTTAAATAATATCGAACCAAAAAGTCATATTTGCTTAACAAAACAACTTTCTGTAATTGATCATAACTTCACGGTGTAAAGTTGTGGTACCAGTTACAGCGTCTATAATTTCAACTTATAACATGTGTGTAAGATTATTCATAGTATTTATTGATTAAGTTTCTCAACTTTGTCTACACGATATGTAACATAAGAAACTAAGATAACTTGTGGTTTCTGACGAGCGAGTCATACCGCAGGATCATAAATCAATATAACCTAATGAATGTGGCGTGGGAAATGTTGGTATAGTGTTAGTTGTAGCGGGCAAGATAAACACGAAGTTCGCAGTGAGACCACACCCAGCGCTTTATTGCGAAAGTTTGAGATCGAGAAACAGAATGTGCGTTTTAAGTGGCAACTTCGCTCATTTGTACGATACAACATTTTTCATGTTGCGAATTGAAAAATACCACGAGAGAATAGAATTCAATGTACTGCAAATCAACATATTTTGAATATTACTGTATTCAAATGGGAGAGGAGGTTCGAGTGTTAGGTACACTAAATACTTTTCTGTACCCCGGACAACGTGTATGCCAAACTGCATGATGATCGGTTGAGTAGTTAAGATGTGACAGGGTAAGAAACAAAAAACTCACTTTCGCATTTATATTTAAATATATATTTTTTTATATTTGACGGTAAGGCATGTGACTCTACTCCACCTGATGGTAGTACAGTCCAAACGCGACGACCTGTACAGTCAGTAAGAATGTTCTGCACTAACCGCCTTCGCCTTGCCGGCCCGCAAGATGCCTCTTCACGCCTCGTTTGAAGGAACCTAGGTTGTAAGAGAAGGGGAATACGTGAGCCGGTAAAGAATTCCATCTTTTGGAAGTGTAACAAAGAAATTACCAAATTTATTTGTGCGCGATAGAATTTATGTCAGTTAGGCGGTGACGTCAAGAGCCAGCCCGCGACTTATAAAAGAAGAGGGAAGCAGGAAGTTAAAAATATTATAAGTTGTTTGTTGCTCAATGTCGCATATCACTTTCTGTAATTTCACGTTTTTTCTGCATTGAGTTTCGAGTTTGTTCTTACGGAATAGTGCTACCTAACTAATTGTTCGACAATAAAATTTAAAACGCAGGACAAGATTTTTATTTCCCTCAAAAAAAAAAAACAATACTTGTAACTTGTAACATTCAAATGTGACGTGACACGTACTATGTAAAAATAGGGTAACTATTTTTAAATTGTGTGAGGTGGGCGTAAGAGCAAACGGAAAAACAAAACAAAAATATTTAACACTATCTTCGGTCGTGTTGGATCCGTCGTCCCATGGGATTATGACAGAGAAAGAAAGTGAGTGTTTGCGCACACTTGTGCACTTAACCTTAAGTAGTTTCTTAAAATCGTAACCGAAATCGGTTAGCCCTTCAGACCAATTCATTTTAAAAATCCTTACGCTCACTTCGAAGATAAAATTGTAATTTTGGCAATAGAAAACAAACAATAGTAAGATTTCTTTAAAAAAATATATATCGAGAATTTATTCGAGAAAATTCGAGCGAAACAGTCATTACAAAATTAACAGTAATAGATGAAGACTCGTGAAGCGAAATAGGGAAAATTTAAACTTTCGTTACATTGACTAAGTTACTCGAATCGACGTTGGGAATATACATTAACGCGAAACTTTCACGGCTCCCTTGATTAAAATTGCCACATTTTTACAGAAAAAAAAATACCTTTTATATATCTTTTCCACTTAATCCTGTCAAATTTCAAACAATCCCATGGGAATTCAATTAATTTTCCTTCCATCAAGTAAATTTAAGAAAGCTGCTTAATATTCTTATTGTGTAATTTATTAATTCATTGTAATTACGAAAGAGAAAGTAATTATTGAGTTAAAGTATTGAATAATTAATACGTAAAGTAAAAGAGTTACTTATAGTATTATCGGTGTGAGAGCTTTTGTTCGTCTGACTATGTACTTCCGGATTATGTCGGTTTACAGTCCCACCGGACTACAGTAGTAAGGATATAAAGAGAGCACTTTTGTTAGCACGCACACCTGTTCACTACCGTATCCCTTGAGAATTTCTGTCGTGGTCCAAACAGGTTAGGACATAATCATTACATCTTTTAAACTTTTATAATAAAAACATGTAAAAACCTTATTTTTTTACCGTTAGAAATCCATTTAAGAGTCGTAAAAAGTTTTTTCATCACATATTTATTACAGGCCCTATTTTCTTCATCGATTTTATTATGAAAACTTTCTTCTAACATCACAAAGCGCTTTACCAGCGGTTAAGCGCTAAAGTGGGTAAAGTTTTCGAAATATTTATTTATAATTAACAACGAAATGATATTTTTGGAAGTAAAAGAAGTAGACAGTATTTAATTACAAAGGCGTGAAATACTAGAGCACTTTCATTTTACAAGTTCTTAAAAATTTGAAGATTCTATTAAAAATGTAAATTGTCACGTTCGCTTACAAAAACAACAAATGCCGCTGAGTTTGTTCCGCCGGTTCTCAAGTACTTGTTTCCGAACCGTTTTTCAATATATATTTATTAAACGTCAGACTATAAATAAATAATATAAATGTTGTTTAAAAGTTAAGAGGTGATTAGTAAAACGATGCTGTTTCTTCTCGCTAATGTCACATCAATGAAGAGAGAAAGAGACAAATCAATTAACTAAACACCCGGTAAGTCTATAAGTAATGCCGTAATTGCTTAAAAAAAATATAAAAGAAATAATTTCTGTTAAAAGTAAAATAAATATTAAGTTTTGTATTCAATCAATAAAATGAGACATATATGAACAGTTAATAAAAACAGGAATAAGCTTCAAACCTTTTCAAAATAGAAAAGGAGGCCTTAGCCCAGCAGTGGGACATTCACAGACTGTTACTTACTATATACGAACACTTCCCATGATTATCAGCGATCCGTAACAGCCTGTGAATGTCCCACTGCTGGGCTAAAGGCCTCCTCTCCCATTTGAGGAGAAGGTTTGGAGCTTATTCCACCACGCTGCTCCAATGCGGGTTGGTTATCAGCGATCTGCTAGTAGTTATTTACTTAACAACTTCTTAACCAAGTAAGTTGTACGTGATCTTAAACTCGTTACTAAATAGACGATGATTTTCTTATTACAATAAACAAGTAAATATATAATATATGCCTCAGTATATTTTTATGTATCAGTTTGAGTCGTAGCGTGATTATATAGTCCTTTAATTCTATAAATAAATAAGCTATCAACCGGAAAGTGTTTTCAGATCGAACAGTACTGGTAGATCCTGAGATTAGCGCGCTCAAACAAACACGCCAACTCTTCAGATATATATAGCTTAGTAAATACAACTCTAATACATATTCCTTGTCTATATTCTGTTTGTATGTTATATTGTGTATTATCAGCAGATAGCTCTAATCACCATTAGCTTAGAATAAATTTAATAGATTCACACCATCATCAGACCACAAGTGATGCACCTCGGGAAGGAAATAATGGTTTCCAGGCCGGTTCATTAAAAAAAAAAATATAATTTTATTAGTTTTGTAAGACTAAGTCACATTGTAATATATAATATTGAATGTGATACGAATTAATATTAAATATTACTGGAGAGTATCTATCATTTTTATGTTAATCAATAATAATCTATATTTTTAATCTGGCAACAAGAACATTGACAGATACTCTTTATGGCGGGAAACCGATAGACTTGAATTCTATTTTACGAGCATTGCGTATTGCGAGCTGAGATTTAGTTTTTACAGTTGTTAGTAACAATCATTTTCAAACTGGTGATAGATTTTCAACAATAAATAAGAGTTTTTTTGTATTGAATAAAAATTGTGACTTCTAATATCATAGTATTTCTTTTTCAATTTAACATAATGTTTATTATTGAAAGCATTTTTTACATTCAAAATTTCGTACTACTACAAAATTACATATAAAACTAAAGGCAATTTGTGCAGCGGGTCCACGACACTTATTACTTAACTTCGAACACTGGAACTCAAATCGACCTCACCATTTTAATACCTCTGTGTCTCGCCTCCGCTCAAGGACTTACGATCCTCTGAACTGATTCGTCGCCTATACTTCGATGAGATGATATAATACATAATTACGATTATTATATTTTTATATATTCGTGAGTGTCTTCGGAGTTGCCAATATATATTGAGAATATTGTAAATAAAAAAAGCTTCACGATATATTTCAGTTATGTTTTTTTTCTTACAGTGCCAATGTCTCAGGTCGTTTGGTGACCACTTCATCAGGTACATATGCTCGTCCGCCTTCCTATTCTATAAAAAAAGGCATTAGCAGACTGTTATTATTGACCTTATAAACCACTATGTGTTACTAATATTCTTAAATAAGTAAGCGGAATAGTAATTAACATAAAAAAATGAATGATTCGAAAAAAAAACATTCTAGAGATCTTCTAAATTTGATTTTTCAAATATAGAATCTAACTACATCGAAATATGTCGATAACTAGCGATACCAAATATCCAAATGCAACCAATAAACATTCACTAACTAAATCTGTTTCCGTAATTGTCCGTAAAGCACATACAATGAGCAATGCTAGTTAAGTTATTCGTGTTCGGTTATTCTGTTATTCATTTGTCTCCCACTCATCTACATAAAGGCAACTACTGTTATACAAACAAACGAAGCGTTTAGGAACATCGCTTTTGGAGCCGTAAATACTAAACGTGACATACGGGTACACGAAATGGATTTTTTTTAAATAAAAATAATTGTACTGTTTTTTTTTTATTTCACTTACTAATTTTCAAAAAAACAATCAAATTTTTGTCGTAAAAGATAATTAATAATAATAAAGAATATCTAACGGAGAACCATGTTTGAAGAGAATAATGATTTATTTAACCTGTATTTATGTTACCACTTATATAAACGTTTGAATTAAGAACGATATTAAAAAAATAGTTTCTTAATTATATTGGCACGAAAATGTGCGTCAGCTCAATTCGCGTGGAATAGGCTTAAAACTATTATAGTATTAAAATATTATACCAACACAATTAACAGTTAAAGTCAATTAAAAAAAATCATATTTTTGTTTCACATTAATGAATTTCTGAATAACATATTATGTCATCATTTGGAGTTTAGAATAACGGACTGACTTGTATAAACGTAAAATTTCGAAATGAAATTATTTATAATATTTACACATCTACGAAAATTCCAATTGAATTTTTTTGGCAGAAAGCGGTAACGTCATTATGTAATACCCGAATAAAAAAAAAATATTGATTTCGAATTAAGAATGTTAATTCATAAGATTCGATTAATTTAAAAGCCGTGTGTCATTCGTCGTAAACTTTTTCATCTCGATGTAACCAGTTTGTTCGAGTTTAGTTTGACGTTTATTTCTTCACTGGCAGTTAACGCGTTGAGATTAAGACATGTTTTTGTTTACGATTCAGTTGTCCGAGATGTCGATTATCGATTCCAAACTCGCTTTATAGTTATCGTTCTGTTATCGTTCCAGTTTTGATTCGGAGCTGCTTTGGTTAAATTTATAGTATTATGAGCATATGGCTGCACAGTGTTGATTTCTTTCATGGAAGTTGGATACAAGCTAAGGTTTTAATTTTTATTTTCTACAAAATAATTATGTTGACACCGCTATGTTATTTATCATATAATAGTCTGTTAAAAAAATTTGGATGTGAAGTGAAGTTGTGGCACCGACAAATAGACGAGGCGTGAAGAGGCATCTTGCGGGCCGGCAAGGCGGGGGTGGCTATTGCAGACCATTCTTTGCGACTGTATTGGCTGTCGTCGTGAAGTAGAGTCATTTGCCCTACCGGCTAATATAAAAAAAAAACATTTTTTTAATAGGTAAATCAACATCAACACACGTTATCTTTTTTTTTATATAAGTAGGTGGACGGGCAGATGGGCCACCTGATGGCAAGTGGGCACCATTGCCTATAGACAAGAAATATTAACTTCCTCATTTTGCCAATACGTCACCAACCTTGGGCACTAATATGTTATTCTTGTGTCTTAAGTTATACTATACTCACCCTTTCAACCGTAACACAACAATAGTAAATATTGCTGTTTGGCTGTAGAATATGTGATGAATGGGAACAACGTACCCAGATGAGGTTGCACAAAGCCCCACTATCAAGTAAAAGTAAAAATTTTATGAATAAAAATTGGTGTTCAAAGTAAATAAATGATTAATAATAAGCCGAGATGGCCTAGTGGTTAGAACGCGTGAAGCTTAACCGACGATCGTGGGGTTCAATTAATTTAATTTTAGTTTTAGTTTATAATTCATTTCGTGCTTGACGATGAAGGAAAATATCTAAAGGAAATCTGCATGCGTCTGATTTCATTGAAATTCTGCCACATGTGTATTCTGCCAACCCGCATTTGAGCAGCGTGGTGGAATAAGCTCCAAACTTTCTTCCTTAAAAAGGGAGAGGAGGCCTTAGCCCAGCAGTGGCGTTAACAGGCTGTTACTGTACAAATGATAAATAATGAAAGAAGGGTATCAAGCACATGATTGCGTGGTATTCAAGCAAAAATTCTTGAAAAGGTTTTTGTTTTGCTCATTTATTAAATTACCATTGGAATGATTATTGCCGAAACTTATTGCATGTGGGTTACAAATTAACATAACAGCCCGCCCGAGCATAGAACTTCCTACCATTATGCTAATAGGAATGTTAAATAGACCATAAATATTAAAACCAATACGTATCGATATCAAATATTGAAGTAAATAGCTCCCAATTTCACTATTTATTTGCTCAAATAAGATAAACAATATATTAGTAAAAATATATGATAATTTATTAAAATATAAATTGTTATTCAAGGCAATAAATACTTCTTTGTCTACATATTAGGGTTGAACCAAAAAGTTTTTAATGTGATTTTAAAAAACTATTCTCGCACGTAGTTCTTTTATTGATCAGGCTATTTTTATAAATACTTTAACCACGCGAGCAACATTATAATAGAATTGTTAATTCCAAATTTAAAAACAATTTTTTTTACATTTGTGGATTTGTTAAAAGAGACGGTGTCTGATTATGTTAATGTATCGATTTAAATTCTATATTTAATCGATTTGAGTGATTGATTGACGATAACACCGCTTCGGATCAGTTATTCAAATAACTATTAATTATTATAATTTGATTGGATCGTGGATGTGATAGATATTTTTTTAAGAGTCGTTTTTTATTTATGGGATCTGGGCGTTTTAAAGTTATGTGAAAAGAAACCATTTAGAATCGACAAACTATTATATTATCTTATCTTTTTAATCTATATGATATGATTTTGCAATTTAATTTATTTTTTGAACGAATAATAATAAAAGTGAATATAATTTTAATAAAAAAAAATAATCATTACATTTTGACTAAATTTTTATTTTACAAAATTAAAAATAAATTAATTCAAAGTACTGACTCGAATTTCCGAACTTTTAATAAATAAAAAAAAACACAACATAGTTACAAAACGAATAAATAAAAATAATACCAGTCGTAGCTTGTCGGTCGTTTAGCAATTAAAATATTAGCTTCTGTAAATCAAAAGGCACAGATTATATATTAACATATTAAATTTATTTATAAGAGATCGATTATTGAATACGATTAGATTATTAGAGAATTTATTACGATCGCCTTATTATAATTATACGTTATCACGTGATTAAATACATTAAATAGGAAACTTATTCCATAATTTAAAAGTAAATATTAAAGAAAGGATTATGTTCTACACATGAATATTATTTTTTAATTTCTTGTTTCTCATATCAACGTTCAATTATGATTTAACATAATATATACTTTACTTATAAACGTTGCTTAGCGGCTGTTAAGTTAAACACAGATTTTTCTCTTTCTGTCATTATTGATTTGACATTAGTTAGAAGAAGACACAGCATTGTATAACTGAAGTGAAAGGAAATTTGAGAAAATCTGCGGTAGTGGTGTGTTGGAACATGTGTTATCCATAAACCTGTATAGAAACAAAAGTAGACATTTAAAAATATCATGAGTAAAATATAATTTACAATAAGTGGTTTTTACTTTTTAACAAGACTTTTTTTTGAAATAATTAAATTAGATTTGAGTTCAATATTTGTGTAAATATGTACTGAAATAAATAAAAACTATCGTTTTTTCACTCGCAGTAAAACCAGTAGCATATGAATACCATCGCTCTATGAAAGGACGTCGCAACTTTCACAATTACACTAAGCACTCGTAAAGGGCTGTTCACATTGGTAGGAATGTACACTTTTAATACGTGCGCCATTTACTTGATCATATTCCTAGCCTTTAGTTAAGTAATGATATTTAGAAGCACATGCTTTATCACAATATAGGCACAAATATGCTTTTAAAATTGTAAGCATTATATCACACACACATATATACGGTTTTTTAGACATGCATTCATGCACAAAAGATTATAGAGCAAAGACTAATAGTGATTGTTAAAAAAGAAAGAGATAAAGTAACTTGAGGGTTTAAATATGGAATGGCCAGAATTTTGTATCCATAGCATTCCTTATTTGAATGGAGCAACAAAAAAATAATAGCTACCAAACTTTTCATATATATAAAACATTTTGATGTCGTAATATATTATCTGTAACAGTTAGGATATATTGTACCCCCACGTTGTAGCGCCGTCAACGAGGACATGTCAAAACTTCTACAATTACACTAAGCACCGATAAAGGAAACACGAACGTTACCCCGTGACGGGTCAAGGGTAACATCGTCGGGACTTTTTGGGTTGTTTTGATGAAATTTTAGGGTTCGAAAAATAAGCATTATTATTATATTTTGCTTTAAACCAGATTCTGCCCGTGGCTTCGCCCGCATTTGCCGGAGGGGTTGTTCGGATGACTAGTTAATATGTGAAAGCGTAACAAACGTACTTAATATTGAATTTATAATATGGATATACCCCGTCTTATTGTCTCCACTGGAGACACAAGAGCTGCTTTAGGTTTTGGTTGGGTAGTATAAACCTGTAAAATGAAGATTAAAAAGTGCATATAAAAGCATACCCGAATAAAATATAATATGATTAGATTCTTAGTAACACTGAAATTCTCTCAGATGTGTACCCATCAATACGCATTTGAGCAGTGTGGTAGAATAAGCTCTAACTCTTCTTCAAAAGAAGAGGATGCCTCAGCCTAGCATGGGGACCTTAACAGGAGGTTACATTTTGGCGATGGTAGCGATACAAGAATTCAAAAGTTTATTTATTTGGTTTATTTATTTTATCTGTGCAGTGACGGAGAAAGAATACATTTCACTGCCCCTTTCCCATGGGTGTCGTAAGAGGCGACTAAGGGATATCATCTGGTGGTAGGATGATAAACATCCGCCTGGCTTGTTACCACCGTACGCATGGTGAAAATCTCGTGAAGTGGCTTGCAGCCGCGTTTCGAGGTCAGCCAGCGTACAGCCAGTGCCCGAGCGAGCATTGCCGCGATGGGTGTTGGTCCAGTGGAGACGGCGGCTGAACCAATGCCGGGGGAAACACGCCTCCACACTTTGCCCATCCCTATCGTGGCAATACGTCGCTCGCTTCACGTCTCTTTACGAGGCGTGAAGAGGCATCTTGCGGGCCGGCAAGGCGAGGGCGGCTAGTGCAGAATCTTCTTCCAGACTGTACTGGCCGTCCTCGCGTTTGGACTCTACTACCACTTAACATCAGGTGGAGTAGAGTCATTTGCCCACCCGGCAAATATAAAAAAAAAAAAAAAAGGTAGGCAGACTAATGGCTCATCAGTTGGTATGCGGTTACGACCGCCCATAGACTCAATGTTTATTAAGACTGTAAGAACTATTAACCATCCCTAACATGCCCCACCAACCTTGGGAACTAAAATGTTGTGTTCTTATACTTGTAGTTATGTAGCTTGTTAATAAAAATATTTTTTAACAGAACTATTGGAATTCTTTTTTTGAAAAAACTGGGCACATTTTTAGTAATGGTAAAGAGGAGATAGAAAATTTGAAAAATGCGTCTGTAGTGCTCTTAAAACGAATTCATGTGATGGATTTGAACAGAAATCGATATGAGTTACAATCCTGTACTAAAAATTCGATGAATGTATATTAAAAAAAAAAAAAACTCGAAATAGTGACTATTAAAGTCAGTTCTAATCAGCACTTTTGAATCGTCTTTTAAATAATTAAATTAATTGTAAAGCTACCCCCGCTACTGTTTCGGAACGTAGACGGAAGTTAGTAGTTAGTATACAAAATTCAACAGTCGCTCTGTTCCACCAAATAAATTACATAGATAAGTTAATTTAAATAAAATCTTGAACATGACCCAGTGGTTATAACGTTAATAATATAATCGATGATTGCGGGTTCAAACCTAGGCAAGCAACACTGAATTTTCACTTGCCTAATTATAATACTTGCATGTGTTTGATTTAAATGAAATACTGCCATCCACTAAACCGCATAGGAACAGCGTAGTTGACTAAGCTTCAAAACTTCTCTCTCTCTTTCAAAGGGAGAGGAGGCTTTAGCTCAGTGGAACGTTTACAGGCTGTTTGTTACTTTTGCTTTAATAAAATTATGATTTATATTTGATGAAAACTTACCACAACAAATTCGTTTATATCATTTATATTGTTTTTATTCAGATAAAAGACTTCCTTAATAATGTTTTTTACTTGAAAGGTTAAGTTAAAAATACATGTGGAATCTTATTAGAGAAAAGAATACGATAAAAATGAATTGAATTTTGAAACTGAAAACGAAAGAATATCATTAGATATCCACAACAATGTCAGATGTCACAAGTATATCTCTATAAAATTGAAGACTAATGTATATAAGGCATATTATAATAAACATGATTATATAAATGATAGAAGAGCCTGAAATTAGTTGTTAAAAAGAGTAAATACCGAGTTTATTGCCGGTAGAATCTGCATTCCGAACCGGTGGTAGCTTTGAATTAAAATTAAAAATGTAAAAGGATTCAAAGTGCTTAAAATCCTACTCGAATAAAATATATTTTAAAATTGAAAACACAAAAAATAAAATTATGCGCAAAATTTTGCTGAAAATATTTTTACTATAATAGTCTTGAAAAATCTATACAAAGCACGTGTAAGTCAAAAACTCTCCATAGGCTTTACAGGTTTCCATTGTGAGGCTAATAATAGTGGAGAGCCCATCGATATCGATTTCGGCTTTGTTTGTAAAGCTGAAACGAATAGCGTTTTAATTAGTATTTCGATTTCTTTATACTATAAGTAGATCGCCTTTATTTAATAAGAAGACAGACTAAAAAAACTGCCTACCCGATGATAAGTTCATAAATAATGAAAATAAAAAATATTAATTATTACTATGAAATTTAGTGTGCCAAAAATTCAGGAACTTAGATGTTATAGGATGCACAGGACATATTAAAGTGCACAAGCTGGTGCGTAAACACAAGAGCTTTATGTCATCACTCTCATAATCCAACGGACAGCAAACCTGACATAACCAGAAAGGATTCAAACACAAGACCACCTGCTTAATGCCCTATCCGAGGTACATGATTGTAATGTTGTTTACACTAGGATCTAGGCTCCAGGCTTTTTAACAGACTAAAAACCTTTTCCTGGCACAACTCAGGAATTGAAATCAGGGCCTCGGAATGACGGCTTTATAAGTTAGAAACGAGATAGTCAACATTCACATAAAACATTAATTCAGTAATAAAAACCATAACATAACCATCTTTCATTCTCCTCTGCCCTTAGACCCGTAAATTTTGCTGAACTTTCTAAAACGGAATGATTTTACAAATTGCTTTTAACATGTTTCTTGTTATTAGTAATGCACGCTGGAAAACATTTTCAATTGTATTCTCAGAGACATAAGGTCTCTTTTCAAATACAATGCTAAAGTAACATCTGATGATTTAACGTAAAAATGTCATACGTTTGTTTAATGTGGGTCTTAATTAATATAAAAAGTGGATTTAATTCATTAGTTAAGCTTCAAAGTGTATTTGAACTAATTAAACGTTTTAATTACGGGATGAAATTTTTTAAGTTGTCGGAAAATAACGATATTTCTTATTGATAATAGTTTCCCTTACTAACACATGCATTAAGGTATTAGCTTATGATGTTGTCAGTTTCGGCTATAAGGAAATCAATCTACCTTTAGCATAGCTCGCAGTGAATTAACTTGAAAAACTCGTGCACTATTGGGCATGCGCAGAATACTAATACTGTGTTATGAAACACAAGTGAACTCCACATTATCTTACTCACATAATCCGACGGGACAGAAATTCCATTTGCACAAAGCCCTTCCACTAGTAATGTCTAATTTTCAGGATTACAAATTTAATAAATTTATGTACAATATAAATATTGATTTGCTTTGACGTCGTAGAGTCCAGGTGACTTGTTCTTTGACTTGGAATGTGTGCCAGTTGTCTTCATGGCATTTTGCTATTCGGCCAGTCTTTATATATCCCGAAAAGCCATCTATCTACATGGAAGAAATTATTCATCATAAAAAAATAATTATAAACATTAGCGTTTTTGAAGATTTTTCTAAAACGCCATCAATTTCCCGCTAATTTATTTCAAATTTAATGAATACATCTGCATCTCATGTATAATGTATGCTGATATGACATATGGTTCGAACTGTACCATCGTTCGCCATAACTATATAGTTTCATAACGATTTATTTATTCGTGCCACCATGTTGAAATTTCGGAGAACTGGTTTTTAATGGTGTAAAAATTCACACGAAAAATACTATTGCATATGGAATTCAAGAATAATGATCAATATACTGGAAGGTAATACTTGTTTATAACAATTCACTCCTGTTTTATTTTAAGAGGAAATAGCAAAGTTTTGGTGCTGTGATCCTAATAGTAGTTATGCTGTAATTACAGGTTTAAATAGAAAAAAAAATGTATTGAAGTGAATGAAATATATATTTTTTCAAATCAGTTCAAAATCCTTTCAACTTACGTATTGATTGTCAAGTTAGAAACTATCAACGGTTCGGAAAAGAAATACACCTGAGAGGAACCGGTGAAAGAAACTCATCAGGATTTTTTATCATTTCTTGTAATTGTTTATGAATTTGAAATATAAAAAATATAGCCAGGAGGATCTTTTTATTCCCGAGGTATGACATCATCCATAAACTTACTAATTGTATAAATAAAAAAAAACTAATAAAAAAATTCAAAATAATTTATTTACAGCAAAATATAAATCAAAATATTAAACACTTGATACAATAGCTAGGTTTGTAGGCTGAAACGATATCATAATTGTATTTCCGGTGGCGTCCACGCTAACAAGCTTGTATCGTGGATATCTTGCTACGATGTACAGAGTGCTACACCTACGGTTAATGGTGTGTACTTGAAATATGTATGACACCAATAAAAGAAAATAAAAACAAACTTAAGAAGCCTACGCCAACCGTTCCTTTACAAGTTCTTTAAAATTTATCAACAGTATTTTGAAAGTTATTTGATATTTACTGAACATCACGATAAAAAAATATAAGACATGTTGTAATGTACATGGTTTGCTTCGCATTGCAATATTAGAAACACTGAATTATTGGCAATAAAATATACTTTATTTTTTACTCGTGTAACGTTACGCGTGAAATTTATATCGAAAATAATGACACATTTTCTCATATGGATCAATGTATCGTAAAATAAGGCAGTAAAATTAGCAGTTCAGAATATAGCATGGGATTGTCTAACATCAAGATAGCTGGAAGTATTGACATTTTATCTGAGTTTGACTTATTGGAAATATACTTAAATCAACTTGGCTATTAATAATAAAAACTTTTGGATCGTCATTACACGAGATAAATCATATTTAAAGCCAATACATCTATACTAGTGGTAGCTCGTGGTATCGCTCGCGTCTTGATAGCAGGTGTTAGGTATAAAAAAATAGTGTATGTCCTTTCTTGAGGTTCAAGTTTGCTTTATATTAAAATCCATCAAAATCGGTTCAGTGATTTCGCCGTGAACGCGTAACAGACAGATAGAGTTGCGCTCTCAATTATACATTAGTATAGCTTAGTATAGATATTCAAATATGGTCTTCTAGCTTTCAGCTAATATTTTAATTAATTATTACACGAGTTTTCTAAGGCGATAAATGTTTCTTTTATTTAACAAAATATACTTTATTAAAGAAGGCTCTAACAAGCAATTTTGAGTCATCTCATACTAATTGGATATTAGGATTTAGTGAGAGTATTTGTTTGTTACGCTTTTACGTTTTAACTGCTCAACCGATCATCATGAAATTTTGCATACCCATTCTCAGCAGTACAGATGATATGGGGTACCCTCTTTGTTACGTCATACCTCCTCTCCGATCACGCGGGGGTATCCGCGGACGGAAACTTGTTACGGGATAAGTAAAATTAAAAGCTGCATACGATCTCAGGTCAAGATTACAAGTAGAATGAGCAAGAAACTCAATAGTTACTTTTTTATAAATTTACATATAATGGCTAGCTAATAGTCCCAGCTTAGCAGAGGTAGATAAGAGAAAAAATGAATTTTGTATAGGATATCCTTAAAATCCGTTCATAGTGAGCGTCTACGTCGAGAGGAATAACTGTGACAAATTTCAAGGGAATTGGGCGGATAGTTTAGATCACGTGACGAGTGGGATTTCGCTTATATATATATATATATATATATTTATAAATAGATAAATTCTTCTTTACAGAAATAGTCATCCGCATTCACTGGACCTGTAAGAAATATTAACCATTTCTAGCATCGCCGATCCGCTACCAACCTTGGGAACTAACTTTTAATGGTGGTAGGGCTTTGTGCAAGTTCGTCTTGGTAGGCACCACCCACTCATCAGATTTTCAAAAGAGCAGTACTTGGTTTTGTTGTGTTCTGGTTTGAATGGTGAGTAAGCCAGTGTAATTACAGGCACAAGGGACATAACGTCTTAGTTCCCAAGGTTGGTGGCGCATAGGCGATGTAAGCGATGGTTAACATTTCTTACAATGCCAATTGGTCTATGGACGTTGGTGGTCACCGAGACACCACCAATCAGGTGGCTCATATGCTCGTCCGCCTACCTACCTAATAAAAAAAAATGTTATGTTCCTCATACCTTTAGTCACCCTTCAAACCGAATCACAATAATACTAAGTATTGATGTTTGGCGGTAGAATATTTGCTAAGTGGGTGGTACCTAATATTATAATTTGTTGTAAGAATATTCAGATATATCGTAGAGACAAAGTATTTACTATGTCATTCATTCATATAAATTGGTACAAAGCGTTTGATTTTAAAGGAATTACCTTGTATCAATGAAACGAGGCATTGATATTTATTAAAACACCACAAATTGTCGATACGAAGTTTAAAAATAACAAATTGTTGATACAAATAGACAAATATATCATCCATGTTTTTTTATTAAACCGGATTTTTAACATATTTATGTTAAGGTCATTTTAATCGATGGTATATTTACGAGGGGACAGATTAAAACAAAATCGGCACATTTTATTGGCCCTTGTCGCGCAGCGGGGGATTCGGTGTCCCTCCTTCGTATATGGTAGGTCTACACGGGTGAAGTAACGAAATTTAGTAAAATAATCTCTTACTTTAATTGTTTTTAGGAAATAGGTAGTAATCTCAGTGAAAAATATGTGAAAAAAAATATGTTATGTTATATGTAAAAATACTGATAATTATGTCATAACTTTAAACTTCTAGAAATACTATGTATAATATATTTTTTTTAATTTTATTTATTGAAGAAAAGTACTTATGTACTTATTTATGTTAATTTATTATATAAAATACATAAATTTTAAACCTTTAATATGTGGTAGGGCTTTGCGCAAGCCCTTCTGGGTAGGTACCACCACTTATGACACAGTGAGACATAAAACCCAAGGTTGGTGGCGCTTTGGCGACTTGAGGGATGGTTAATATTTCTTATAGTGCCAATGTCTATGGGCGGTGGTGACCACTTACATCAGACACCCACATGGTAATCTGCCTACCTATTTAAAATAACATATCAAAATATTAATATACATACATATGTATGTTTATCAACGGTCAAAAATACCTATTTATAGAAAATAAAGTGAATTGATATTTCACTGAAATACTTCAAACCCCAATAAACCTTATCGTATGTTTTGCGAAATTCCACCACGTGTGATCGAACATTCTTTGATCTTTCACCAGATCGGTCGGACAAATTATATTTTTATGTCCCTTTTGACAAATTGGGTATTTTACGAGGCTCATACCTATGTGCCGACGGCCCTTTAGATAATAATAAACTTTTGTGTTATTGTAAGGATCAAAACTTATCAGTTTCGATGGTTTGCAATTTTCTGGTTAAACCCCGAAGTGAAATAAATGAATCTTATACTAAAGTTTCACCATTGCTTGTCACTATTATAGGATTGTAATATTTTTTTAAATACTGATTACAAAATTCTCGAACAGACAAATTTTAATAGTATGTTATTGGAGTGCGAATGGTATG
Source organism: Nymphalis urticae (assembly GCA_905147175.2). Classification (NCBI taxonomy): domain Eukaryota; kingdom Metazoa; phylum Arthropoda; class Insecta; order Lepidoptera; family Nymphalidae; genus Nymphalis; species Nymphalis urticae. The sequence goes on from LR990008.1 coordinate 1,121,272, forward strand.
AGTGTTAAGAACACGTGACTCTTAATTGATAATTGCAGGTTCAAACCCGGACAAGCTTCATTAAAATTCGTGTTTATTTCTTTGTTGTCGGTGAATGGTCTTGTATTGGTAAGAAAACCTGCATATGTGGTTGAGATGAAATTTCAAATCTACTCCGCTAGAAATAACAAATGAAACCACTGTTAAATATATAAGAATAAATAATAATAATATTAATTAAGTAAATCTTTGTTTTAGGTAAGCATTATAAGCAGTAAGGATGGCAAATATTTGTAAGTATTTGATTTAAGTTAAATTATATTGAAATACTCTGTTGTATCTCAGTAACGGATATGTAAAAACTGTACTCGCGATACCTTTGTGGGTGAGTGAATTGTATCAAAATGAACAGAAAGGGGTTATGTCGAAGTCTGGGTGGAGACGTGAAGACACCTCTTTTTGGGAGCGTTCCCTTGATCTTTACACACACTTAAAGAACACTAGTCCATCCCTTGGGTTGGTGATAGTATATTGGGGTATAAAAATATTAACATCCAATCATAATCCACTGCTGGATATAGGTTTCTCCCAAGGTGTGCCAAAATTCTAGTTGGGTCCCGGACCCTTGTTAGGTCATCGGTCCACCTCGTCTGAGGCGCCCTACGCTGCGCTAGCCGTTCCACAGTTTCCACTCAAGCACTCATCTGCTTCAACGGCTGTCGATACGAAGATCCTTCGATCAGCCCACTGCCACTTCAGTCTCCTAATTTTGCAAGCTATATCGGTAACCGTTTCTTCTCCGGATATTTTTAAGCCAACGGTCAATATATATAGCTATATATATTCGGACTTTAACGGTACCAGTGTAATTAAAGACATAAGGGAGATCATATCTTAGAACCTAGAAGATTGCGTCATAGTAAATGAATAAGGACCACTTACAGTGGACAGAAACTGTCTATTGTCAAAGGTAATGATGATGAGAACGATGATAACGACGAACTTCTTCATCTATAGTTCAATACTGATCATTGAACCTTGGTCCCTAAATATTCTTATAAATCTGACAGCTGCCCTCCAAGAGCTGATATATATGTAAATTTTATGGACTTAATTAAGAGAATTTTTAAATTGATGGCGAATTAATTACAACCATCAATAACCGACATTGGATATCGGCGGCCTTTGATCCGAATATTAATATTGTACAGTAGCGATCGTAGCGTGTCCTAACTAATATTATAACTGCAAAAGTAAGTTTGTATGTTGTGGTCGTCTTAAACTCTCGAACGATTATCATTAAATTTTGCATATACGTTGTTAGGGGTACATAAAATGATAGAGTAACACTTGAATCCCCTTATAGGCGAGTGGCAAATAAAAGTCTGTGTAACTGACCTTGGAACGTGGAATATAAAAATACTTTATTGGTATCAATAAAAATAAGCCCGAACAAAAGTACCATCCTATAAATATTTCTACTCCATGTTGGTTGATGACTTTAAAAAACAAAAAAACAATATATTTATGTGTCGATTTTGGGTAACCCAAAGCCAGTATAATTGTCAATTAAATAGGAAATATTCGCAATTGCAGACAATATACATTAAAATTTTGTCGAACTGTCAACTTGTTTATTTTGTGAAATAAATAGTTTAGTTCCGATAAAATTGAATCGATACATAAAATTATTCAGCTGTTGTACATTTTAGTATGTAGCTCTATATTATTATCATATCAGCTTACCGCCGTCCATTGCTGGACGAAAGCCTCCCCCATAGAACGCCAACCATCCCGATCTTGGGCAGCCCGCATCCATCCCGTACCTGTCACCTTTTTCAAATCGTCGGTCCACCTTGGGGCGTCCCACACTACGTTTGCCTAAGCGTGGTCTCCACTCTAACGTGTGTCGGCTCCATCGGCCATCGATGCGTCTGGAGACATGACCAGCCCACTTCCACTTCAGCGTGCTAATTCTACGCGCGATGTCGGTGACTTTAGTTATCTTTCGAATATTATTATATATGTACACTACTACTTTCAGAAAGGGGGGTGAAGGGTTTATACCAAATTCCATTAAAATTGGTTATTAGTTATCGGCTTAGCTGTGAATGTATAACGGACAATCGGACAATCGGACTTCCGCATGTATAAATTTAGTTTAGATTGCTGTAATTAAATATCGGCTTAATAAATAATTTAATAACAAAAACTATGAATACCGACTTCCAGTTCATTGAGTGATTTGAAAAAGAAGCGGTTCTCAATTCGTCTAAATATATATGTTTTATATATGTTTAGCGATATGTTTTTACCATGTTCCCCGACTTTTAGTGAAGGTGATCAAGCTTTATTAGGGGGTACCAAAAAAGTATATATAAATTTGGTCTAAATCTGATTCATTATCAGATCAATGAGAATTATCTTAATTTTGCAAAGGCGCGACTCTAATATGGGCAAATTATTGTTTAAAATATCAACCGATTTCGAAGATTATTTATATGTTGAAAATGTGATACTTCAGGTCATATAAATTTTGTCATAATTACTTACTCATCGTTGTCATCGGACAGTTATACAACAAATACATTGTACAGAGTATGTTCTCCACGGTTTTCTATAGAATATATAATAGAAACATTTTCATATTAAACTTATGTAACATTTACGAGAATTAATAAAGGATTTTTTAATTTGCATTTTTAATGCATTGAAGATAACGTTTTAATTTAAAATCTCGATGCTTGTATGCCCTGGTTATATTAGATGCTTTTTATTTTTTTTCGCTTTCATAGATGTTCATTTTTTCGAGTTTAAATATGAGTGAAACTTTTTAAATTATTTCATCGTTTTAATCTTACTGTTAGATGTGTTTTAATAAAAATGAACACATATTTAAATATATTTGAAATTGGTTTAATGTTTTGTAATTGGAACGATTTATAAATCTTCATTTAGAAGCTGAGGTGGCCTAGTGTATTTTTATGCAAGGGTGCTCCCTTGATGGAAAATGACTACCACCGCCTACTGACATCTGCAACACCCGAGGGCTTGTAGGTGCGTTGCCGGCATTTAAGGAATGAGAACGCTTTAAGTTCTTAATAAATAGTATTATTTTACATTGCTGGTCGTTATAAGCTTTTGTGATCATGGTAACTTAAGATTTTATGTCCCTTGTGCCTGTAATTACACTGGCTCACTCACCCTTCAAACCGGAATACAACAATACCAAGTACTGCTGTTTTGCGGTAGAATATCTTATGAGTGGGTGGTACCTACCCAGACGAGCTTGCACAAAGTAGTAGAAGTAGCTTTAGAAGTAGCTTACCAACATGGGAGCATTCTAGGGTCATATTTAGTCCGTAGAAAACATGCAGTTTGACGAAGCGGTTGCGTTATGAAGTATCTTGCCGTCGCTAGAAGAGGTGGAAACGAAGAGAAATTAGAATGTATTTAGTAAATCTAATTATTATGCTTATTTTGTATGAATGTTACTCATACGAAGTCGGGACAGGAGTTAGTAATTTACAAGTGGGTGGTACCTTACCAGACGTCAAAGCCGTACCAACTAGTAAATGACTCTGTATCTTGTGTTTCCATTAAATTCCTAAGTGTGTGGGCTTGCACCACCCGCTTCGAAATAACCATAACATTAGCCATAAAACATTATACAGGATGATTATAATTAAATCGATATTTGTCAATTTTTATCCTCTGTGAAGAGGCGTCGCAGCGGGTGACAGTTTCTTAATATTTTTATAATTTACAATGAATTCCATTATGTGGTGATTTGTATGTACAGGTGAATAAAATTTTAATTATTAAGTATATGTTTAGAAAAACTAGCAAATTGAATTCAGAGGGATTTATTTCATTAGCGTTTACCATTAAGTAAGTAAGTTCAGAGAGGGCGAATTCCCCGTGAATTCCTCGCGCCTATTACGCATGTACGTTCCATCTAGAAAGAGCTTTCCGGCACGCGAGCATTTGGGGATGTATTTAGTAAGTAGAAAATATGCAGTTCGATGAAGCGATTGCGTTGTAAGACCGAAAAATACCCCATCTTACTGTCACTAGAAGAGACGCAAACGAAGAGAATATAGAATGTACTTAGTACATCTAGTTCTTAACGATAGAATGACACATAGTATGCTTTACTTTGTATTCAAAGTTAAGACATATTTTTTTAATTCCGCGTGTTCATAAAAGCATTTGATTTCCTTTTATAAATTAAAGAATTAATTATTTAATAAAAGAAAGTTTAAGAAAATATTGTCTAAAAAAATAGGGTGACATTATTTTTCGTAAGAAACTTGTTTTAATTGATTCTTTCAAAGTGCTGTGACTTACCAAAACAAATAAACATTTTCATAATATAATGTTTTTAGGATGAGACAAAGGTATCGCGATAAAAAAAAGCATTATATTATACAAATATTTGCTTAAACGCGTGTGAAGATTTTACTTGGTTACTGCTAAGTAAGAGTGTTATTTGAAGCTGAAGCTGTACTGGTGGTAGAGCTTTGTGCAAGCTCGTCTGGGTAGGTACTACCCACTCATCAGATATTCTACCGCAAAACAGCAGTACTTGGTATTGTTGTGTTCCGGTTTGAAGAGTGAGTGAGCCAGTGTAATTACAGGCACAAGGGACGTAATATCTTAGTTCCCAAGGTTGGCGGCGCATTGGAGACGTAAGCGATGGTTAACATTTCTTACAATGCCAATGTCTAAGGGCGTTGGTGACCACTTACTATCAGGTGGCCCACATGCTCGTCCGCCTTCCTATTGTATAAAAAAAGCCCCATTTCATTTTATTGTAATAATATCCGCATTTCTGTTTCGAAATTCAAGTCTATCGTTTTCTCAAAAACACTCAAAACTAGACATTTTACTTAATTAGATTATTCAAAGCGGGCCGGGAATGTGCTCTACTGATTAAAATATTAAGTTTCACGTCTTACAAGATTAGCATTTGGTCGGAGTATTAACATAGCTTCGGATCGCCTTAAGAGGATAAACCTCGTGTTCTTACCCTCCTGGAAACTATTTGAATTAAAATTGGCATGTGGTCGTGTGTATTGAAGTTAACTCGAAATTATTGAGCCATCATATAAATGACCTTGAAAATGGTATTACTTCCAACGGTAAATAAAATTTTACATAGTATTACAACTGTTCGCTTTATTGCAGACTTTGTTTAATTTAAATAACTAATTAAAAATGTAATATTTATACGGTGAATCTGGATTTTAAAGGAAAATGTTCGTCGGTTTATTTACAATCGTAGGTTATAAAGAAACTCGTCAACATCTCATTTGGTTTATCGAATCGGTCATTTTTATTGGTGACAAGAGCACCTAATTTACGTTGCAATTAAAGCCACAACTTTTAGTCGGTAACACAGTATTAAGCGTAAAACTTTAAAAGTTTTATGACCCTGTATGCTACAAGCTATAAATGTATTGACGTTTGACACAATAACACACACAAAGACCAAGCTATTTAGTTTTAACACCTAACTTACGAAATATATTGACGCTATAATCGAAATAATTATCCCATAAATACAACTTAATTTGAATGTATAATTAATTAAAATACTATGTCGAGCAAACATCATTACGGGTGCACAGCCTGCGACGTGTGCTTGGAAATTATTGTGAATTGTAAGAAGCGATTACAGCCTCTATATCATTGTTTTTAGGGTTATATTCGAGTGTGTATATTATAAATATGATGTGAGATGCTTTGGCATAAGGTATTACCTTATGATTGTTAAGTGCTTTGTGTAAATAAAACAGGCTGTGGGTGTACTTGGAAAATTAAGATTTATTGTCCATATTAAGTATATTATTAGACATGTTTTTGTTAAGTGGCAAATCTTTGAATTCTATGACATTAATTTATTAATTAATTCAAGAACATTCTAAATTAATGTTATATTATCAACCATTAAAAGAAATAGGCATTGTCGGACGAGATAATTTAATAGATAATAGATTGGAAATGAAATAAAGTTACCTATATATTATATAATTTTTGGTAGCGATAAGGCCGCTAAATTTGTATGCATATATTTAGGTTGTATCCATGTTATGTAATTTATCTCTTTTTATTCTTTGTGATGCACAATATGCCGAGATAGCCCAGTGGTAAGAATGCGTGAACCTTCACCGATGACCGTGGGTTCAAACCCGGTCAAGCACCACTGAATTTTCTTGTGCTTAATTTGGGATTCTTTTAGTGCTTTACGGTGAAGGAAAACATCGTGAGAAAACCTGCATGTGTCTAATTTCACTGAAATTCTGCCACATGTGTATTCCACCAACCCGCACTGGAGTAGCGTGGTGGAATAAGCTACAAACCTTCTCCTCAAAAAGAGGAGGCCTTTAGCCCAGTAGTGGGACATTCACAGGCTGTTACGGTACGGATGTACAATAAAATATAAAGTAAAATATTAATAATAATCTCTTACGGCCTTATTTATGAACGTTGCTACTGTCCTTCATACACGATAGGGTTTGCATGGCGGTTACAATCTTACAAGCGATATTATGTGTGTTACTCATTATTCTGACACAGAATTGTTCTACTAATCACCCTCTAAAAAAATGTTTTTAAGACCGTTTAATTTGGCCGTTACGATTTTAGTCTCTAAAACGTTCGCATTTGTAAACAAGAAAAAGTATCAATTGATTTTTTTTTTATGAACTAGGTAGGTGGTTATGTTATTTTTCCCTGTAGTTACACTGGCTTACTTACCCTTCTAACCAGAACATAACAATAGTAAATATTACTGCTTGGTTGTAGAATATCTGATAAGTGGGTGGTACCTACCCAGACGAGCTTGCACAAGACACTAAACCCAGGTACTTATTTCAGATCAATCAACTTAGATCGCGCGTATTGTGTATCTCGATAATCATTTGACGTCACTAAAATCCAATATGGCGGATAACATCGGAGTTAAGTTGTAAAGGAATATTTTAATTTGTACAAAATTTAATATGTACAAAATGTACGTAAAGTCATATGCCACTTATACATGCAAGCACCACTTATATATGCCACTTATACTTGCAAGCATCTATGTTTATAGATGTGTAAGTAGAACTTACTTTTGAATTGTCATTTTACAACTTTGTTACAAGTGAAGTTACACGTAGTTCTGATGTATACCGACAAGAACCGACGGGAAACTCAGCAGTCTGTCACGAACTGTAGCAATTTATTTATTACAATGCTCATATTAAAATTAATTAAATATATAACTTTTATTCTCCATATCATTGATCATCTGCAATGAAAACAACAATCTTTAGATGTCTCACTTATGATTGATGTCTCTCTTTCGTGATTGTTTTAAAGTTTGTCCCACCACGCTGCTCAATTCCACGTTGGTGGGTACAAATGTCGTGTATGGCAGTAGTGCATCCGACACTCAAGGGTTTTCTCATGATGTTTACCTTCACAGCAAAGCATAAGGTAAAGTATAAAAACACAACATGACAACCGTCATTGTTAGTTTGAATATGAAATCTTTAGTAAAATTTGTCTTCTAGCCACTATCTGGAATACTAAATATTTATAATAATTACAGGCACAAGGGATATAAAATCTTAGGTTGGTGGTGCATTAGCGATGTAAGCGATGGACATAACATTTCTTACAGTGCCAATGTCTAAGGGTGTTTGGTGACCACTTACCATCAGGTGGCTCATATGCTCGTCCGCCTTCCTATTCTATATAAAAAAATAAAAAAAATACTTATAACACCTAGTTTCCCACTTTGCAAGCCAATAAATCCTTTCTGTGACACGGTATTCATTTCTATAATAATATTATACGGCTATATTTAATGTTGCCTATTAATAAATTGAACTTTCACGTAAAAAACAAAAATAAGAATATTAGGACTCTGTACATGATTGTACAAATGATAAAAAAGCATGGATAAAAAAGATAAATTTAATTGTATTTGATTATTATTAAAGAGACGAAAAAGTGTAACTGCTGAGTATCTTGCCGGTTCTTCTTGTAGAATCTATATTCCGAACCGTTATTAACTTCACATTTAATTACTGTAATATGACGATTCAAAAAACTTATTGAATAATTTATTATTTGATTTGATTTGCAATAAATAAATTTATTGTTGTAAAATATTACCTAAAATAACATATTATCCTCTAAGTAGTGATATAGTGTAGCTTTGGCGCTAACCAGATTTAACAGCGATGCAGGGACTTCCGTTGTGAGTGTCGCTAACTTCCCACATTAATTGTGAACAAAAACGTTCAGACTAAAATTGCCACTTTGCTGCTTTCAGAGTTATTAGTAGACAAATAAATACACAATTTTCAAAACCCTTACAGCCATAGCCATATTCATTTAATTTAAAATGCAACTTGCATTATAAGTGTTTAATTATACAATGTTGAATGTATGACAAAATGGGTTACTTTATATTTTGTCTGTTATCAGAACGCTATCTAGAAAGTTATTCTCTTTATGCATCCTATTAATCACTAACCCTTTAAACAAGAACATAAAATTACAAGTTTTGCAGTTGGTAGAAGAGATTGCAGTAGCGATTGTATCGTAATAACCTTAATCAAACAACAAATATACCGAAGAAATTTCTAGTAATATGAATACATCTTGTTTATAATATTGCTTTGTTAAGATAATTTCCCTTTCTTGATTTAATAAAATGTATTAAAACCTAAATTGTGTTTTAATAAATAAAGTTGACCCAATCACTATGGACGCAAATTGGAAGCGCCAATAGCGCAGTGGTTTACGAGCCGCCTTGCTATGTAGAAGTCGCAGGTTCGATCCCTTTGGCTATTTCCTCATTCACTTAAGTGGGGTAAATAGGAATATTTATCCTTAAATACGGACATTGCTGGTATTCTATTAAGAAGAAATATAAATAAAGATGAGAGTCACATAATAATTATGATTATTGGATGGTGCAAATTGTCGTAATGAACGAGGTTACGGATCTACGCATTTTTTGTTCATATTTCTTTCCTTATACACTCCTTCCTATTGAAGGGCCTCATATTATACACGCAGACCAGTTTTGATATATGATATCCATTCACCAAAATACAACCGATTTCGATACAAAAAAAATAATGCTCAATAACTTTTATTCGAACTCGGGAGCTCGGGATTCATATATAAATCTCGGCACTAAAAGCTAAGACGTAATTGTTAATAGAGTACAAATATTTAGTACTAGTTATTAAAATTGTAATATTTCCACCGACCACTTACCGTCAGGTGGTCTACATGCTCGTCAGCTTATATAATCTGTGAAGGAATGATCCTACATAATGCCTTTAATAACTAAAATGCATCGTCTTACCGTAATACAAGGATAAACATTATACGTAACCTACACACGCTACTTATAGCGACCACACTGAATACTCTACTAAGCAAATACTTAAATGTTATTTATGTTATAGAAGTACAAGTCTGTGTCTATTCGTTTATTTGTTTAGCATGAATAGGTGTGTAGATTTTAGTCATAAAATAAAAAAATAAAACTGAAGCCTGAAGAAAAATATAACAAAACGAAATGTTTTTCCTGGCCCTTAAATTTTATTATAAATGTCTAGTAATAATTTTATATAAGCGTTGTTGCTACGGTGGACCGCAACTTCAAAGAAATCTAGGAAATGGGCTGTTGATCTTGAACTTCACATCAGGTTTCTAACAAAAAAAAAACGCGTCGAAATCTGTCTATTCGTTTAGGAGCACGTTAAAGTAATAATACCCTTCTTTTTAAATATGTTGGTGGACAGGCAAAAGTAGTAAGTCACCACTGCTCATAAACATTGGCGCTGTAAAAAAATTTAACTATCACATATAAATTTTACACAGTAAATGCGTCATCAACCTTGGGAACTACAATGTTATATGTATTATGCCTGTAGTCACATTGGCTAACTCCCCCGTTCAAACTGAAACACAATACTAACAAACACACAATAGAAAGTAGTAGTTTAGCGGTAGAATATATGATAAATATATATAAGCGAAATACCACTCATCAAGTGATCTCCCAAACTATCTCCCGTTTGACTTGAAATTTGTCACAGTTACTCCTTCCCTGATGTAGACGCTCAATAAGAACGGATTTTACGTAAATCCTATCCAAAATACATTCTTCTTCTTATGTACCCGCGCGAAGCTGGAACGGTTAGCTAATATTCACATATAGCAATACACTTACCCTTGTATAAAAAACTTTGACGAGTGTACTTGCAAAGTGTTCTTAATATTAATCCATTAATTCTAAGCAGAAATGATAAAAGCTTCGTGACATGTAACTCGATGACATTTCGTGATTAATAGCGTGTTATACGAAATAAACGCTGAAGCTGATATAGTAACTTATACTAATATTATAAATCGGAAGTAACTCTTGTTTGTCTGTTACGCTTTCACGGTTAGAATACTGAACCGATTTTTATTAAATTTGGTACGAAGTAAGCTTCAAGCTTACTTACGAGGAAGGACAAAGGCTACTTTTTTAGACCACCAAATTAAACACAACCCCACTTTACTTACGATGTTATGCCATTTTGATACTTATGTCTTCAAAATATTATAATTATTATAATCAATGTCGTCTATCACCGAATCATCACTAAGTACTACTTTACTTTATATACTTTAATTAATTGTTAAATAACTTGTTCTTGTTAGGTTCACTCCTTGTTTTAATGTAAAAGTGGAAACTTTGTTGGCTTATGTGAGACGTATTTTGTTATCAAATGTTTATGTGTGTATGTATATTATGCTATGTGTTTCCCAAAATAAATACATTAAAAAAATAATTTAACCCCTTCCTCTCTTATACGTGGGCGAAGACAATATTAAGATTAGATTATTATAAGAAATAAAAATTATCGGTTTTAAATCTGGGCAAGCAACGTTAAGAAACCTTTATGTGTCGGATGAAATTCTATCACGTGTGTTTCCACAAACAAGCATTGGAGCAGTTTGATGGAATATGCTGCAATAAACAATATCCTCAAGAGGTGAGGGGTCTTAGCCCTGCAGTGACTTCTTTTATATATAGTATTTTGGTAAAATATCTTCAGTTGTTATAGAAGGGACGTTTTAAATTTGTAAAAGCAATCGCTGACCGAAATATTCAAAATCAATACTTGAACAACCTATTAATTATTAATAAAGATCCTATCATAACATGCCTGTTCAAACTAAGGGACACGGGTTTGATTCCCAACGGAGACAACTTGGCGCAATAATAGCCGTACCCGACGAATTATTCAAATCATTTGCAGACCATGGATAGTATTAGGCTGGACGTCTAAATGAAGCAATGCTATATAGCAATATATATCTCTATATTGATAGCATTAAGATATAAGTGGAGGGCTTCAATTACGATTAATTTTACTTTTCTTTTGAAGTATGTAGGCTGTAGATCATGATTGTTCAAAGATCTGTTTAACCTTGGATTGGATCAATAAAAACAATGGAATGTATTTATGAATGGTAAGTCAGCAAGTGTAACTAAAGGCACAAGGGAAATGACATCTTAGTAGATTTAAAGGAGGATGAATATTTCTTTACCATTAATCTGGTTAGCGATTTACTAATCTCCTTATTTATCTATACTAATATTATGAACGCGATATAAATAACTCTGTATGCCTGTTACGCTTACACAGCTGAACCACAGAAGCGATTTTGATGAAATTTGGTATGAAACAAGCTTTAACCCCAAGAAAGGACATAGGCTATTTATACCTAACCTTCCTTTCATACACACGGGGCGAAGCGAAGCCGCGGGCGAAAACTAGTTTTAAATAAATAATAAAAAAAATACTATATTATAGGGTGAAAATAAGATGCTAATGACATTTTGTGGAGAGCTGTATTATAAGGGTTTTGACCAAAGGAAAAGGGACTGTTGTTTGAACGAGCCTGTCCCGCGGGATATGTCTACGATTATCGAAAACATGGTCCGGCTTATGTAAATGTTTACACTAGCTTTTGCCTTTTCGGTGTTTGCCCAAATAGCAATAAACACGTACAAAGCGATGAAACGCCCTTTTATAACGTATAAAATGCTTATATTTAAAATAACACGAATAGGTAAATAATGTTTTGATTATTTGTTGAGGATTAGGTAAATATTTTTTTTTTATTTCTTTTGGGCTTCATGTTTTATTATACACATTTAATTCACGCCTTTCACGTCAAGAGGTTAAATTTAAAGCGGTTGAATTAGCGAAGCGTAACTTCGTAGTTAAATAATATTATATACTAAAACCTAAACGCGCTGTGTGTTCTGGTTTTATGTATATTATTTAGGTAGTTACAAAAATAATACGTCTAAATGATTATATATTATACTGCGTCTTCCGAAGCCGAGATGGCCAAGTGGTAAGAACGCGTGAATCTTAACCGATGATCGTGGGTTCAAACCCGGGCAAGCACCACTGAATTTTCATGTGCTTAATTTGTGATTATAATTCATCTCGAGCTTTACGGTGAAGGAAAACATCGTGAGGAAACCTGCATGTGTCTAATTTCACTGAAATTCTGCCACATGTGAATTCCACCAACCCGCATTGGAGCAGCGTGGTGGAATAAGCTCCAAACCTTCTCCTCAAAAAAAGGAGGAGAGGAGGCCTATAGCCCAGCAGTGGGACTTTCACAGGCTGTTACATTACACACTGCGTCTTCTTCTTTCGAATGTCAAATCAAAAAGGTCAGAGAGAGAAGAGCAGTGTTTAACTATACAGCTGCTAAGTAACGTTTATAAAGGCGATATTTTATTAATTCACTATAAGAATTATTAGTACAAAATCAACTGGTGAATCTTTTGTTTTTATTCATAAAGATTGTACAGAAAGTATTGCCAGTAGTGCTATCCTGTAAGAGCTCAGTTTATTACTGACCCGTGAAATGTCCACAACCGACTTATGGTGTTATACTATTTTGGTGCGTGTATTCTTGAAATGCTATAATTATAATGGTCAATATCGCATATCACTTTTGACATTTCGCGACCGTTCTCAGTTCTGTAATGTTACTATTCTGTAAATAAAAGAAATATAACATATACAATTATTTTGATACTCATACGCATTTGTAAAGTGGATGAAAAAAAAAACGAATTCAATAATTTAATTTCTAAAACTGAAATGTACTATATATTCGTTTAATTTGAAAACATTTTAACGTTTAAGTAAATAAAACTACGTAGCTACAAAAGGCTGTTACATTTTATTATGTATATATAACTGGAGTTATATAGCTGTGCAATTAAGCTAGTTGGGGTCACAGGGTCTAGGGTCGTTACAGCGAATAGCACACAAGTGTCTGAGAGGTCTGCCTCCCTTCTTTTTGTAATCATTCTTGGTTAAACTACGCCTGTTTGTTTCTTTTGTGTTATTAAAAAAAACTATTGTTATTAAAAAGACATATACATATGTAAAACATTTCCTATTTAATGAGTCACATATGACATATGGTTATCTGCTGTTAAGCTGAGATTGAGTGTTAGAATAAAGGTGAATCTTAACCGATCATTCAGAGTTCCGCGTCGTTTATCGGCCAACACATATTGGAGCACCGTAGAATGAATGACCAAACCTTCTTCTCAAATGGTTAACCTTCTCCTCAAAGGTTTGGTAGGTTTGGTATACGGGTCGCCTAGCGATGTAAAAGTCGCAGGTTCGATTCTGACCACTTTGTCTATTGTCGCCCCACTCTTAACACAGTTTGTAAGCTTAATTGCTCAAACATATATACACATACATACACGACACACACACAAACACACACACACACACACACACACACACTCACACACACACACACATCCATAAACATGCGCTACGTATTCATAAGCATACATTATCTTTTTATTTCTATTAGCATAAGTATAACTTATCACTAGATAATATATTGTTAAAGCTTTCGTGTTTCTTCTTTTTTTTATAAAATTAAACAAATAAATAGTTCCTTATTCAAGAGGGAGAGCAAGAACCCCTTAGCACAGGGCAACCTAGTTTGGGCGCCTGTCTCCCACATATAACTGTATTTATAAATATTATTAAAAAAATGTAAACATTATTGTCTGTGGTAGGGAATAAATTTATTTATTTATTTATTTATTATTTTGTATGAAAATCAACAAATGCTAACTCCATGCTTTTTTATCTTTTTTTTTGTATCGTAAATCGTGCATGTAATGTTCCCTTTCACACCAGTTTTAAAGGACTGATATTCACACAAAGGGAAGACTCGAATGAAAAAGTCTGCGAGTGAAAAATTCTGCATTTCACGTGTTACGTGCTGAAGCCGGTCGTAATACGCGTCATTTTCGTCTCGTAGGCGCAAGGCAATTCCACTTGAATTCTCTCTCGAGCATTCGACCCAGTTCCGTGGTACAAGTTACAATGTAACGCGAATTCAAAAATTAAATATTCAAATTTTACCATTGTCCGGATATAAGGGTTAATTACTGGATTTAAAAACGGCGCTAACACGTGTAATTTAATTTGTGCAAGGGAGCTTTTTGCTTGTTTCTTTATGTGGAATTTACTCTATAATTTATTCAGAGTATTATTAGATATATATATATATATATATATATATATATATATATATATATATATATAAAACTACGTACATATGACATGACATATATAATACATATGACATGTGTCATATGTCATATGTATTATAAAGTTATAAAAGATTCTAAGCCTCGATGATATTTATCTCGACCAGATTTTGTTATTTTGCACTAAACATATATTGGAAATGATGTAATTTTAGTACAAAATTAATGTATTTATTAATAACTTAAATACAATGCCCTTTGTCGATCAAATATATATGAACCATAAATTAGAATATTCCACAATTAGTCAAATATTTCAGAACTTACACGATCATTGCTACAATAATATAATATTTTATTATTATTTATTTTGGGAAATATATAGCATAATCTAATACAAAACATTTGGTAACAAAATAAGTTTCACATAAGCCAGCAAAGTTTTCACTTTTACATCCAAACATGGAGTGAACCTAACAATAACAAGTTATTTAACAATTAATTAAAATATATAAAGTAAAGTATTAAAAAGTAATTTAAAAAACAGAACAAAAAATAAAGGATAAGAATATTAATGACAAATACAATTTTTTAAAGCTTCTAAGAACTTAAATAAATTTTCGTTAAAGATCTATATTATACATATGTATATGTATATAAAATCATTTGCTTGAAATTTGTCACAGTTACTCGTTCCCAAACGTAGACGCTCACAAAGCACAGATTTTTCGCAAATCCTATCCAAAATACATTTTGTTTATTATATACCCGTACAAAGCATTAGCTAGTATTCTTTAAAGATAATTTATCAGTTTCTTTATCAGTTAACATATAATTTTTCCATTCAGGCAATTCTTTTCGGCCATTATGAAATAACTACTAAACATAAATTCTTAATATTGCTGTGTTCTGGTGGGAAATATGAGTGAGCTGGTGTTACAAGCACCAAGGTCATATTCCAAGGGTGGTAGTTCACTGGCGATGTGATGAACAGTGTTTATTTCTTAAAGAGTCAATCACAATGGGCGGTACCGACTACCAACCATCAGGTGGCTAAATCGATCCATCACCTCCTACAACGATTTCTAAAAAAAAAATATTCCTGTAATAAACGCTTTAATCTTTCTCGTCGCTCCTTAACTAAAATGAGACATCAGTCATAAGGTCTGGCAAATCCCTTATCTGTCAAAATCTGCGCGATATGCCAACTGCGGTACGCTGTGCGGTGACCACGCTGTGATTTATATGATGGATAAGTTTTTTACAGACAAATAATATTTTATTATACACTTTTAAGCTTGTGATTTATATTTAAGATTAAATTTCAATCGGGATTAAATGGATGTATTAACCGAATTTAAAACATAAAATTACTTTTTGCTGTATGTTTGCATGTATTTTTTAAGAAAACCAATGACTGAAGATGAAACCAAGTTTAATCTAATGGAATTCTCATGTATACTTGCTTTTTTTGTCGTCTTGTATTCTTCATAGACGTTGTCCGCTAGTTGGTGTATCGTTCTCTCATTTCAGAGTTTGCTAATTTAATGTGGACTGCGTGTTTTTTTTCCAGGCGTCATATATTTTTTTTAGATTTGCAATATATATATGTAAGTGTTAATTGTGTTTATTTATCATTGGCGTGTCGAAGTAATACAGGCAAACACTTATTCATTATCTAAAATAGATATGATTGAAATTCATTTCGTGATACGCGTTTAAGGAAAATATCGTAAGATATTTGTCAAGAAAGCGTAGTATTTTCGGCCAAGTCGCAGCTAGTAGAGTAGTGTCATAAGATACACTGGTGATTCATTTGTTTTGACGTGAGATTTGTCCGTAGCGGGACATTTACGGAATGAATTTTCGCTCTTTCACTTCCTGGACTTTTTGGCCGTGACAAGATTTGTGATTTATATTTAAAAAAAAAGTGCCTTTTTATCTTTTATAACGATAAACATAATAATTTGTATATCCCATAACGCAAAAACAATACAACGCAGTAATTATAACGCTCGAATATATTTCAGCTTGCCGGAATTTTTACATGTCAACTATTTTTCAGGACCTTTGTTCAATTACGTATTTTATATTTAATTAAACGTTGGTGCTTTTAATTAGTAACCATTAACCTTATGCTTTGTATAAAATATTTTGGTATAGTTAAAAAAAAGTTGTGTTTTTAATTATTACCATAATCATACCACATTTAACTATTAGGGCTTAAGATCGTATTTGATCAGTGTAAAAATATCTGCTGGATTTCATTATGAAATCGAATACCTTGCCCCATTGATTGATTGACATTGCGAAGTCGGAAGCTTCGTGTAAAAAGCTGTTCTTTATTTCTCGTATTTATGCAATGTTTGTCCCATCGTTGTTCGACTTCTTGTTCTAAACGTACCATTTACGTGAACAAACATTTGGGTAAACGGTTAGAGAAGTGTTTGTACTTACTGTCGATGGTAATTCGTAAAATCACATATTGTGGTGTTGACGTGAAAAAATTTCGTACGTGTTTTTTTTTGTGATAGTTCTAATTAACATATAGGTTAATATAAATCCACGGTTAATTAGGTACTATTGTTCTGCGAGGGTAATAAACTGGTAATGGATAACAAATATTAGACCAATAAGACTGAATCTAACGTGCATTTCATAGACTAACTATGTCATGATGATGACAAATCAAAGCCACTCTTCTACTCAATATTTTTAAGCAATTTTTTTATGTTTAATTGAATCGGTTTGTATTTATGTTATAAATTGACTAACATTTTTATGTTGCAGGATTCTATCTCCCTCTTATTCCCTCTGAGTTTCATTCTTCGGGTCATTTCAGGAATGAAGTATTACATACAATTACACATTACATACAAACATCTTTTAGAACTGGCAGTAGATTTGATTTGATTTTGGCTTCCAATCAATAACAATAATATTATTTAACATTTAATGGGTAAATTAAATAATTCATGTTTGCTTTTTTTAACACAATACATAATATATTTTTAGTCAAATATATCACTAACGAATACACTCAATTGCCCAAATAAGGAAATTCTATATTCAAAAATATCTGAAAAGAAACCTAAAGATATTTATGAAATATACATATTTTTTACTAAAATATAACGAGAGGAATATTCAAGGTAATAAATTGTTAAAGTCTTGTAAGGTATCTCGTCAGCTAATGAGGGGATTTGCGTCTAACCAACCATACTGAGTCTGAAATTACGTTAAACGTGTACAAAATATATTTTTGGTAACATAGAAGCCTAATACGTTCTCTTTTATAAAAAATAGTTGCTTAACATCTTATTAAGAGTTTATTTTAATTTAATTTGTTTTAAAAAGTGTAGGAGTTAAGACTTTGTAATTGATTTTATTAAATAATGATTTTTATCAGCGACTTAGTGATTTTTCGGATAAACTATCCTTGTGCAAAGAAGTTTTGCTCCGTTGCGTTGAATGGAAAACAAACATATCTCCCCATTCATAATGTGAGTATTGATTGAATATTTTTCCTCAATGAATCATTACATTTATTGTATAACACACATTCAGAAGAATATAAAAACATCCGAGGTATCTAACACGTACGTGATTATATGATGACCAAATAATTTATCATTTAAGAATATTTGTAATGTAATCGTTTTTTTAAGTCAAAATTTTTTAAGTCAATTTAACATGACGTGTTTTATATAAGCTATTGATTAAAGTTTTTCCAAATTAATTAAAAAAAAATCTTATATATTAAATACGCCAATTTGGTAGTCGGTTATGCGTTCGGACAAACGCATTCAGAATATATTATTTTGTATATTTTAGGTTTATTTTAGATTACTTCCTAATATAAATATATGTAATTATTAAATTAGAGTGGTTTTCGTACTGATGTCTGAAATCTTTACTAATCGGCTGCCAAAGTTAATGGTAAGCACTTGAATCTCAAATTCGGTTAGATGGGCAAACATTTTTTCAGATGAACGTTGTTTTGGCTTGTGAATCCGTGATTCAGAGATTACCCTACCCTAAGGCATTTATCCTGTAAAATTCTGATACAATGTTTTACTATTTTGATCATCAAGATGAAAGAAAGGACAATTACTCCAATTAAATATTAGTTTTGGTTATGGGATTGCAGCAAAAAAGAGTGCACCTTTGTTTACTTTCATTTTTTACCAGTAATAATGGTCACCCTATTGAAATGTACATGTGTGTACGTGTGTATGTGTGTACCCTATACCATAATAGAAAGGCTGACAATATTTACGTCCATTAAAAAAAAACAAAGCTTATACTTTTGCAATAACAATAGCACATTTGCACTTGAAACCAGAATACAGCATAATCATTATCTATATACCGTAACCGTAACAGCCTGTGAATGCTCACTGCTGGGCTAAAGGCCTCCTCTCCCTTTTTGAGGAGAGGGTTTGGAGCTTATTCCACTTCGCTGCTCCAATGCGGGTTGGTGGAATACACATGTGGCAGAATTTAAATGAAATTAGACACATGCAGGTTTCCTCACGATGTTTTCCTTCACCGTAAAGCACAAGATAAATTATAATCACAAATTAAGCACATGAAAAGTCAGAGGTGCTTGCCCGGGTTTGAACCCACTATCATCGGTTAAGATTCACGCGTTCTTACCACTGGGCCATCTCGGCTTTTTAAATAAAATTAGTGTCTTTATGAATAAGGAAATTCGTGAGCTACCAAAAACATTTCTTTTTTAATTTACTATTTACTCATTTAAATATTTATATGCACGGTTCAAATAGGCGTTATAGATGTTTAAAATGTCAGATTTTAAAATGATTGATTTGATTTTCGTCAAAAACTGAATTCAACGCTGACGTTACTCTGTAGTGATGCTGTTTTCTATTAGAATTACTGACTGGCCCATTGGCGAAGTTGGACGTCCACCAACGCGCATAGAAGGAGCGCTGTGGAAGCTCCATAAATTCTCCTTAAAAGACGAGGAAGCCTTTGCGGAGCAGGATATTAAGAGATTGCTACTATAAGCTGCTTCTATATGAATTTAATCGAACTAATCTCTGATTTTAATTATTGTATCGATTTTAGAAGTAATATATATAGTATGAGTATATAGATAAGAATAACTGATTGACATATCAACGCACAGCCCAAACCACTGAGGCTAGCACCGTGAAAATTTACATACTGGTTCCTTTTACATAGTATGTTAGCACTAAAGAAAGATTTACAAATATTTAACCCCTAAAGTGAATAAGAGATGAACGTTTTTTATGAAAATACTTCATTTGAAGAAAGAGGAAATTTAGCAACATAATTATGAAGCGAGCGAAGCCGGTAGTATATTATAATCCTACAACAAAAATATTATTAAAATTCTACTTACAACTTAATTCCGAATATCAATCAATTTGAGAGTATTATTTCCATCTCTTTAAAAACGCGACAATAGCACCGGGCGATACTGATAACGCGTATTATTTCTAAACGTTCTGATGCTTTCATAAAGAGATTTTGTTAACGCGTATACATTTTTAAAAACGGACAAAATTTTTATCATTTTAATACTTTCAATCATCATTGTTATTTTATTGAATTAAATCACATAGATTGAAACAATAGATTGAATAGTTTGTTCATGTGCACAGTGAATTACAGGACTAACAACTCGTTTACCCTTCTACTGGCTCCGCTACTTCATCAACATTCCATCCATTCGCACGAAGCGTTTTGCTTCCTCGTGCACACAGACAAAATGTGGAATGTCTTTCCGATGTGTGTTTCCTGAGAATTGCAATGCAAAATCAAAGCAAAACAGAATCGCTATTCTCAAGTGCGTTCCATCTTAGACTATATCAGCACTTAAATTTTGGTATGCTTGTTGACAAGCGTAAGCTTAATATAATTAATTAATTATCTTATAATTAATAAGATATATATAATACTAGTTTTCGCCCGTAGCTTCATCCACGTGACGTCACGGGGAGGTTGCAGTTATTAGGTTTTTTTTTTATAGTATAGGAAGGCGGACGAGCATATGGGCCACCTGATGGTAAGTGGGCACCAACGCCCTTAGACATTGCCATTGTAAGAAATGTCAATCATCGCTTACATAGCCAATGCGCCACCGACCTTGGGAACTAAGATTTTATGTTCCTTGTGCCTGTAATTACACTGGCTCTGTCATCCTTCAAACCGGAACACAAGAATATCAAGTACTGCTGTTTTGCGGTAGAATATATGATGAGTGGGTGGTACCTACCCAGACAAGCATGCACAAAGACCTACCACCAGTGTAATGTGGTGAAATCTTTCATATCAAATTACATCTAAATCGGTTAAGTGGTCAAGCTGTAAAAACGTAACAGACAGACAGAGTAATTTTGCATTTATAATATTAGTACTGATATTACGTGCGAACAAGCTGAACATGTGTATAAACAAATCTATATATTTGGGAATTCCGTGTATGCGTGATGCTTACTAGTATTATGTGATACTACGGTTCTACTCAGTAGAATCAACATTCCTATCGGGTGTACTAAAGGTGCCTTTTTGAGTTAAAAAAATTATTATTTGGTTTGATATTTTATTTGATTCAATAACTGATTGACGTGACCTTATTGCACATTTTAGTATTCTCTTGTAGATGCTGGGTACCTTGAGAATTAATAAATAAATTTTGATCATATTATTTTCTGCTGCTCTTTTTCTGAACTTCTTTTTTGTGTTATTATATTAATATGTTATCTGAAAATATCAAATTTATATTCGTAAAACTCA
This sequence comes from Nymphalis urticae, assembly GCA_905147175.2. Classification (NCBI taxonomy): domain Eukaryota; kingdom Metazoa; phylum Arthropoda; class Insecta; order Lepidoptera; family Nymphalidae; genus Nymphalis; species Nymphalis urticae. The sequence goes on from LR990008.1 coordinate 1,142,666, forward strand.
CCCACTGATGAGTCATATTCTCAATAGTAAGAAAAGTCATGACTAATATACAAAAAAAAATTTAAGTCATACCCATGAATCAAAATACAGAACTGGAAATTCATGCCAGTGTAATGGCTCATACATAGAAAAATACATACTGTTTACTTGGCTACGTAAATACAACCGAAGAAACGATCATTTTGCACTGTATTTACAATTATACAATAATAAATAATGAATTTTGAAGCCGTGAATCATAGGTCTCTATTTCCTCACTATCATAATCCGATGATTTCAACATCCAGGCTCCGGGCGACTTTATATTGGCCCGACCTGGGGTTTGAATACAGGACCTCGGGATTTACGGCCTTATTAGACCAACTAAAGTTTTTTCAGTATTTTGATACATATATATCTAGAAAAACAATCTGTAGTGAAAGACACACAACACATTACCAAGAACGTCATATGTAAGGACACAAATAATGTTCATGTTAATCATGACATACTCAATAGGATTAATAAAGATTTTAATAGTGTAAATCTATAAGATACTAAGGTTTTTCCATGAAATATACCTACTATCTTTATATTAAATGTTTACGGTTGAAGCCGTAGGCGAATGAGCTCGTCGAAAAATCTAGCGTAATGGGGTAACCATTCCACTTCATTCAGTTCCCGTTCACTTCGAACCATTTAAACATCAGTCTTATTTTTTTTCCCGTCCAAACTTCCCCCGATAACTCAGAACTCGTGTGACTTCGCATTCATCACACAAAATCCCTGTCCAACAATTTGCGTCAGGTTCACGGAAGACATTTGCCCGTGTAACTTAAGTAACAAATCTCTTTGTTTAATCGCCGAAATTTAGAATTTTATGCGCGTAAATTTTATTAAGAGTGATATATTATTACGGTATAAAGTTTATTGTTACAAATAAAATGTATGACTCGCCATAATACATTTGATAAACATGAAAATTCTGTAAGTTTATATGTATTTTTTATTATTAAGATAAGTCGGTGGAGCGTTGGTGGTAGTGAATTTACTAAATAGTAAATTAACTGACAATCGCGTATTTGAATCTGTCAGACAATTTGTCCCACTCAATAAATGTTGGGTATAATATTAAAATGATTAGTTATTTCTTGAAAACTTATCTACAGCATAATTTTCATAAAGAATTAGTACTAAAGATAAACTTGATCGTTGGGTCAAAATTGCTATTATTACCGAAATCGATCATCGAATTACTACCCAATATAAACAAATGGAAAACTTGGCGGAAAGTTTAAAGCGAGTCCGCAGATATAGCAATTCAAAAGGATATATATTTTCCAACCGTGATGTTCGTTTATCGGACCACAATTTATTGTCTTTGCCTTGAGCAAGAACATTTACTCTTTTAAAGAAACATTCGGAAGGTTCTTTTTTCACGTCTGATGACGTTTCACAAATTGACTCAAGATTATAACTGATTTTGGTTATAAAAGAAAATAATTTGATGGCTTCTAAATTATAAATTGTTTTTTCGCTAATATCATTAATCTTATACAGATTTCCTTTGTAAATTAAAAAAAAATATTTTGGTGGTTGGGCTTTGCGCTTTACTTTTGGGTACTACCCGCATAGATGTAAGGCGTAAAAGCCCACTCAGTTATTTGCTGCTAAAATATTTTCACTGCTGTGTTTAGGGTTGAATGGTGAGCCAGTCTTATTACAGATACATAAACATATTTTAGAGCCCATGATTTGCGTGGTGTTAATGGTAACAGGAGTAGTTTATACTTCTAGCAGTACTGCCTGGCACTATACCCAAGATACAACAAATTTTTTACGTACACCTTTTAAGATAATTTATAATTATGAAAATAAATAATGTAAAGTACCAGTCTGTGAACATCTCAATGCTGGGCTAAGGCCTCCACTCTCTTTAAGGAGAAGGTTTAAAGCTTATTCCACCGCGCTGCTCCAATAAAACACATGTGGCAGATTTTCAATGAATTTAGATACATGCATATTTCCTCAAAATGTTGCACCGACTATCATCAGTTAAGATTCACGCGTTCTAATCACAGAGCCAGGTTATAAATGCTTAAATAGTTTAGAAAGATCTACGGATATATTTTCAATACTTGTGGTAGTGACACGATACGAGATTAGTTTCCTGTTAAGTTTTAAGTGGTTATAGCCCGGAGCTCACCCGCGTCGAATTAAATTTCGTTAGTAGTTAATATCATAGTTTCTAAACATCATTACGTTGAACGTATTTCCTTCTATCCGGAAAACTAGCTCCACCTGAGGTTTTGTTTACGTTTTTTTTTTTAACTGAAAAAGTTTAGACGAAAATCATAAGAGAAGAACTTGGTTTCAAATCTTAACAAAGATTCTTACACTTTCACGTTTTCATTTATTATCATTTAATATTTTTCGCCTGTGACTTGGCTGCCGTACATTTTGCCGAGATGAAAAAAATAAATATTTCTCTATGTCCAGAACTGTTCTATAAACAAAATCCGATCTACTGTAAAAAGGAGGAACCAAATATTAACCCAAACAGATACGGCACTGTTAATCTTTATGTATTTTAGTCTGTTCTCTTAGATAGACTTCTTAGATAGTACCTCAATTAGTTAGTAGATGAATGAAATTGTGCTACAGTACATTTTATGAAATCTTGGCTCAATATTTCACGTATAAATATATACTAATCTATCTATAGAGTACACAGTTTGAATATTTGTGTTTAATACGTTTTATAGGTGTGTTCGGTGTTGCTATCTAATTGAAACTTGGCGTTATCAGCGTTGATTCTTATCAGCGTTTGTTTATTTTATTGACTATTCATTTTAAGCTAAGTACAGTCATTTTTATAATATAATTAAAATATATTTTATTTATTAATTGGCAACTTTATCGCAAGTGGTCAGCTCTGTTTATAGATATTAGCGTGCCTATATAACCCTCATGAGATGAAATAAAAAATATATTTAATCTCATTACCTTATATTAAATTACAGTAAACTCTTAATATATTTGAAACATAAATGAAAATATAATGTAAAGAACGCAAAGCAAATGAAAAAATGATAAAATAAATAAAATCACGGTTTAAAAAACATCGCAGTATTGCCATTCTCTTAAAAGTTGCACGAAATAACTGTTTGATAAAATTTTAACGAGATATTTATGTAATTTCCTTCAGATTAATATTTAAATTTAAAAACACCTTTAATTATTTCAATCGTAGCACGGTATCAATTCAGACGGTCTAGAATTAAAAAACCTTTAATATGGATTTTAAATTTAGTTGAGAACTTTGCGATCTTACTAATAAACGTTGTGTATCGGGTTACATAAACAATGCTGTGACTTCTTCTTTCGTATGTCAAATCAATAATGATGAGTGAAACCATTGTTTAACGAAGCAGCCGTAAGTAAGGCTCGAGGTTTTTTTAAGTTGTCTTATATATGTGCTAAAAACAGGACTGTAAGGAGTAAAACATGTTTCTTATTGTATGTCACTAGATGGCGTTGATTGATTTTTTGAAGTCCCCAAATCGCGCTGTCTAAGTTTTTTGTAAATAGAACTTATGCGTAGCTTCCTTGTGTAACATTTAATCAATAAAGTTTCGTAAACGTTAAGCGAAATATAGTTCTTATTCCATTTATCATTTGGTCCTCCGGATTACTTTTTTTATTTTATGTTGTAAGGGCTTTTGTATTTGTATGCGTGCATTTGGCTTGGTGGTAGAGATTTTATTCCATTTGACTTGGTTGTAGAGAAATCTTTCTAAGTAGGTATCACCTACTTATCAATATTCCACTGCCAAACAACAATACTAAGTATTGTTGTTCATCATAATATATAATAAAGTTGAGTTGCGGTTTAAAGTGTGTCATTTGAACTAAAGACGCATTGAAGATGTAAGATTGTTAATATTCCTTATAGAGCCAATGCCTATGGAAAGCGGTGACATCTTTTCATTGGGATGCATTTTTTAAATAAAAAAAAAATTAATTACATTATGTCTTCAAAATGAGATTATCGGATTACAGTAGCAATAAAATTGTATAACATTTTTATGTACAACTAATCATCATCGAATTATGTGAAATGGATACAGAATATGAATATGAATAAATCTATTCCGATTTGCTTGCGTTCAGCGGCAGCTAAAACACAAATATTGTCATAACTCTGAGATTTGTTTAATTTGACACGGCGACACAGCGTCTCTAGTCAAAGAATATGTTACTCATGCGATCAGATACGACAAGCTGTATATTTTGTCTTAGACAGAAATGAATTTGATGGTGGTAGGGCTTTGTGCAAGCTCGTCTGGGTAGGTACCACCCACTCATCAGATATTCTGCAGAACAGCAGTATTTGGTATTGTTGTGTTCCGGTTTGAAGGGTGAGTGAGCCAGTGTAATTACAGGCACAAGACACATAAAATCTTAAGTCCTAAGGTTGGTGGCGCATTGACGATGTTAGCGATGGTTAACATTTCTTCCAGTGCCAATGTCTAAGAGCGTTTGGTGACCACTTACCATCAGGTGACCCGTATGCTCGTCCGCTTTCATTTTCTATAAAAAAAACAAATCACATTGCATTAAGTAAACTCAATAGACTGACCTTTTTCCGATAGATATTTTTTTAAATAATAAAAAAAACATCACATGTAGTCGGATTAATATGTTATTATATCACATTTTAAATGTTTTATAGATTCGCTCGGGTTGGAGAGGGTATGGTTTAGGTACGTGACAACGTGAATAAGGATTTTTTTAAATATTATGAAAAAATATATATTCTATTTTCATTCGTTTACAAATTGGTCTGAATTGAAAACATGACTAAACTTTTGTACAACGTAATAAATGTATTGAAAAGATATTCATAACGCAAATAACTGACGCTTTTGTTGTGATCGGTATTTATTCATGATTATTTATAATAAATATTCCATATAAGCTTAATATTCCACGTATATATTTATACCATATATTTTTAAATAATTTAAAATACTAATAAATGAGGAACCTATACCCTTATAAAAAACACGTATATTGGATAAATAAGACTTATACCAGAAAATGCAGGGCGTTTACACCACCTTTAAATTTAGACTATTAACAGGACAAGCTTTGCAGGCAAGATTGGCAGCTGGCATGATTTTATCTGACATACTTCAACAAGCATATTTCAGCCGATTTACACAATAATATAATCAACCCATAAAATACCCCCCTAGAATAGATGTGCACAAAAAGTAAAATAATAAAAGTTTATTTAACGAATTTCGATCACAGACGTTAGTAGTTAAATCATATATTTGTTAATCTTTGGTCTGCATTGCGGTTGAAGATAAGCTAGCCAAATAGAGAAGGAATCTCGAGGTTGGTTTATGAGTTTATTATGGGTAAACGACCTACTTCATTTGGTAGGATTTGATCTATTTAATGTATTCATCTTCGTGACGTTGTGAAATATTTGTTATTGTTTGCATAAAATAGAATAATAAATTGAACGAAGAGATTTAGTAAGACATTTCCCGTCCCTTAAGGGCCTTTGTATATATTTTATAGTTGCCATTAATATTTCACCAAAATATATTGCCATGGTATATAAAATAAAAATCCATTTTAATTAAAATTTTACTGCACGCTTAAACTGTCATTAAATTTGTATTTTTAAAGTAAATATGATTTCTTTCAACCAGTTTGAGCCGGTTAAACACAGGTGTAGCCGTTCGTCTTTATGTCCACAAATTTCTCGAGAACCGCTACATTGATTTGAATTAAACATTGCATAGTCATTACATACATACTTCCACATAAGCTATTTATACTTCAAACAATAAAAGCTGATCAGAAATCTTCTTGACATTACTATTTGTTTTTTTTTTAAATTAATATAACACACGCAGGCCGGGGTAATACAGCCTTGGTAGAAAATTAAATTTATAATTGAATGTGCTACCAACTACAGGTTCTAAAGTATTAAATCGCTTGCAAATTCGACTGCCTCGTTGGTCTAGTGTCTTAGTGACAAACGCCAAGTCTGATCAATATTGATGTTAGTTCACATAAACGCCGCTGGAACTCCATAGTCTCCTCTCAGGAATCTTCTTGAAAAAGAAGTGGTTGTATTATGCTACCCGGCAACACTCGATACTCGAACAGCTCATATGATACCCACGGATTGAGATCGAGTGGCTCTATTTTACTCTTACGAAACCACATAATTAAACTCATTTTCATGTAACCACATACATATCTGCGTGTAGCTTGAGGATCTTTTGTAAAGGGTAACCGCAATAAATTGTATAAGGTAACACAAACGTACTAAACATCAAATATGAGTGTACTAGTCTCCCATGGCTTTGCCCGCATAAGAAGGGGGTTAAGTAGAATCCTATGTTCTTTTTGTATCCCTAACAACGTTTCTTCAAAATTTCGTAATTATAGGTTTAATAATTGAGACGCAATAATTTAACAAACAAACAAATATACAATTTCACTTTTGCATTTATGAAATTAATACATATACATACAATATCGTAAAATTATCAGCTATAATTACTTCTGTTTGGTAAATACTTCTTTCCTTATACAATTAATGTAATCAACAAAATATTTGACAGTTACAATATTAAAATTAAATTTATTACAATGTTTTCTAAATTTAACGATCTTTTAAATTATATGTTAATTAATTCTTTAACATATACCTTCCAAAGCGGACGTGACATAACACGACCGTACGAACCATGTGACAATATATGTAGCTTAATAAAAAAAAAAAAACGGAATTCGTCGCAAAAGAAAGGTGGTGGTTATAAGTTTAACATGTGTATATACGTACGTGCGTGTATACGTATGAGGTAATGTGTCCACCTGTGGAGGAGTGTTCTTGGTTGGAGTAAGGAAAATAAGCTATTGTTTAAAGAAGTAAACAACAATAAAAAATAGCAGTACTTGATATTGTTGTGTTCTGGTTTGAAGGGTGAGTGAGCCAGTGTAATTACAAGCACAAGGGACATAAAATCTTAGTTTTCAAGGTTGGTGGCGAATTGGCTATGTAAGCGATGGTTGACATTCTTTTACAATGCGAATGTCTAAGGGCGTTGGTGACCATTTACCATCAGGTACCATATGATCGTCCGCCTTTCTATATTATAAAAAAAGGTCAGCTCTTTTCTAGCTGCTGAATCAAATAATTCAATGATGTTCCAATAATATGCTACCCTTAACCTTATGCTGCAACATCATCTGGAATCAGCTCTGGATATTTTTAATTAAAGTCTGTTCGTATTTCAAATTCTGTTTTAGTTTTTAGTTTCAAGTTTTTACTTGAACTACGTAAATACATATGGGTGTGTATGCATGTGTGTTTATATTGCAAGTGATTTTTAAGCCAATTCCGTTAAACCGATTGAGCTTTAATTTGGATCACACAAGTATCAGTCCTTCCTTTTTTTAAATTATCTCATTGTATTAATTATATAAAATAATAATAAAAATATAGTGAGATTTTTCACACGTCGAGTTTGTATTTGATTTTTTTCTCATAATAATACTAATAAAGATTTTTTTCTCGAATACACAAATACCAAAGCACAAAGCCACACGTCTGATACTGTGAACAAACAGACAGACAAATATCACATTTCTTCTATCGACAGTAAACATTTGGCTTGGCTACGCTCATTTACAAATAACGTGGTCTCGTTAAATTCGTTACGTACACGAGCTTTTAATAAACGATAAGCTTTTTTAAAAAGGTTCTTAAAATGAATTGCGAACTGTCTCTAAAATAAAAATAAAAATTTTTGATCTTATATATAATAATGAAAATTGCAAACAATGCATGTTTTTTTTTAACTCGTATCGATAAGTACTAATTATTATTTTCCTAATTAACTACTTAACTTTTAGTTAATAACATTGACAACTGCCGGATAAACTTTAAAAAAATTATCATTGATAAAAATAAATTTTATGTAATTAAAGAACTTAACAAGTCTCTTTTATAAACATTAAAATATTCTAAACTTCTTGATCACCGACGTCTTTTTCAAAACGTAAATCCTTTTTACGAATTTTGTAAGAAAACGCTCGTCTGCTTTACTCCAAGTTCGTTAGCCTTGCACCTTAACTCTAATGTGAATTCCAGCTCAATTTATCACTTCCTAGTAACCGTTAGTAAACTTTTACATTGTAAAATATACTTATGAATCTCTTCTACTAGTTATAATGGACTTTAGTTGACAAATACAAAACTCAAAGTACCCTAACTTTGAGTTTTGTAGCCACATTATAATAATATCCAGTACTCAATTATCATTTGCGACTTCGAAATTCAAAATTAAATGAAATATAAAACTTATAATATTTATCTATATATATAAAAGAATAATTGACTGATATCAACGCCCTGCCCAAACTACTGGGGCTAGCACCATGAAAACTTGCGTATGAGTTCCTTTTACGCAGTAGGTTATTTTTCAGGAAGGAATTTTGTAAAAAATAACCTTTAACGTACAGATAAAGAAGATGGGAGTTTGTATGAAAATCCATAATTTTTGAAGTAAGATCTATGGAAATTGGTGCTTAGCAATTCTGAATTATGACGTAAGTGAACCCGCGGGTAAAGTGTTAGTTAATATATAACACTAAAGAGTTTTTTTGAATAAAACTCTTTACGTGATAAAGCCAATTTGTCGACTATAATACGTATTATTTCGTGGTTGTACATTATTTGATAAAAGACTGATTAGCAAAAAAATAATAAAGATAGTATTTTTATTTCCTCTATTTATTGTAATATTATGTATAAGTTATAAAAAATGTATTACTTCTAGGATTCCACACAAAACAACTAACATTCCTAATTTTATTGCTAATTGCACAATTTTATGTAAAATCTTCGCTTGATTAGAAATCTACTTAAAAACCTCTAGAAACAGAATCAATTCTTTGTACTATGTTTAAATGCCTTTATAGGCTATTTCTTTGTTTATATATGGCGGTTTAACATAATTGAATTGATTAATTTATTTACTCAGATCGAGTCATCTTAAATCGCCAGCTAGTTTATACCCACAAGGTAATATTGTGAATACAATCAAATGAAGGTTTAACCATTTTCAAGTCATTCCCGGTCATAGAATATCAAGTGTTAGAAAAGGCATTGCATAGTAAAATGATGATGATAACTGTGTGTTAAAAATATAATAATAATATCCTGAGACATTATTCACACACGGTCATCTGATCTCAAATTAAGCAGAGTTTGTACTATGGAAACCAGACAACTGATATACTACTTTTCTTTTTGACATGTAATCATAAATGTACTCAGGACATGTTTATGCACACAAATGTCTGTCCTGGGTGGGAATCGAACCCACAACCTTCGGCGTGAAAAGCCTACAATCCTATGCCTAAAATCTACCAATCACGCCAATCGGCTTAATCGATTGAATGTGACTGTAGGTCACTCGTATCACTTCGTGTCGCTGGTGAAGAATTTATTTATACGACATTCCCTGTCCTTATAAAATCCCGTCCTTATAAAATGTGACAGCAATCTGATATGACTGGAGAGAGATCAGATGCAAGCCAAACAGCTTTCTAAGATACCGTAATATGACTGACAATTTGCTAAATTCGAGTTTCTAGATTTCAAACTTTAAAAGTTTCTTTAAAATGGAAAGAACAAATTGAAACTGTTCTTTTTAAGTATGATATTATTTATCCTATCATTAAGTATATATTGTTATTATATAAATTATTAAATTTCACCTCGGATATTGTTTTTTTAGGATACATTTTTGATCTTTTGATATTTTTTGTTCAGCATAAAACAATTCTATAGGTAGTTTATTGAGGATGATGTTGTCTTGAGAATATATTCCCTTATTTGAACATTCTAGCATAATTCTTGTAAAGACTTATTTATCACCGCAATTTAAACTGATATGGAAGACATTTTATATTTATGCGTGGAACTTCCAAAAACCATAGCGTTCTATGCTACGAAAGCGAATAATGTAACTCGAAAATGAAATAAAATTTGTTTATCTGTTGTTTACAAAGTTGTTGTAACGAGTTTTTAGTATTACAAATGGTGTAATTTTCGTTTTATTTTCTTTAAATTTTGATCGTTTTTATTGTGATACAATGTTTACTCGCTTTGTTATGTAAGTTACTCTTGACTGGTAGTAGATAGTTTGACATCTGCCGGGCGTCCCTTAAGGGCCATATTTGTTTTTTTGTTACTTTTGTGCTTTTCTCAGAAATAGTAATATTTCTTGGTGTTAAGGCTTTCGTTAAGGCAGCATGCGTCCGTGATCCCGTGGTGCTCCTCGTTAAAACGGAAAGGGTACCGCTGGTTTTAATGTGGGTATTCCGATGCTCGGGGCGCACTCGGCGACTTGGACACCGAGTCCCACATGTCCTCCACACTGTTCCCGTCGGGGAAAAGCGTAATGCGATTTTCCAGCGTGAAAAAAAAATGGTGGTAGGGCTTTGTACCAGACCATCTGAGTTGATACCATCCACTCATCACATCAATATTTAATATAGTTGTTTTTCAGTTGAAAGGATGTGTGAACCAGTGTAACTAAAGGCACAAGGGACACAACACTTTAGTTAGGTGATGTAAGTAATAGTTAAATTTCTTAAAGAGCTAATGTCTATGGTGGCCATTTCGGCCGTCCGTGTACCTGCAATATATATGTATTTAAAAAAATACTAAATTTATTATGTTTTGTTCAAGTTAATACAACCAAACCAAAACCAAACAAACCAAAACCAAAGTTGAACCAAAGTTGTTGTTATTGGTCTTTTAAAAGTAACCTGTTTAAAAAATTGATGTTTGAGTTTGTTTGTATTATATGCGTTTGCGCATCGTCAATTACATTGAGTTGAAACTTTGTACAGTTGTTGTTATCACTTGGGTCACAGGTTCCTAAGTTGTCATCAACAATCAACATGTACAGTGCAGAATAATTTATTTTTTGCTATAATGTTAGCTATTGGTAAAAAATAAATACGATTAAAAGAATAGGAATTTTATAATTGTTCATATTTTTTGTAGCGCGTTTACTGTCATTACTCTTTATTCTTGAATGTCTTTCAACAAATCAACAAAATAAATCGGAACAAAATGAAATACGAAGTCGTGTCGTCCTTATCGTTACTAATTTTCCCATTTATGTCGCTTACGAAGGGCAGAGGACTAAATATAAATCAAATGACGGTACGACGCCGCTTGAAGGGAGCTACTTTACTTGCAAATATATCCTACAGCAAATTTATTATCTCCGACGATTTGTTGGTGGAAGTGAGAATTATATTATGTTTTGAATGGCTTTTAATTTTATATAAATAACATAAAAACACATGAGCTGCTTTGAGGTCATTTCTGTATTGGAATAATAATGATTCATTCCTTAAACTCACTTGAGGATATCTTAGGTTTTTTACGAAATAGTAAGGCGGACGAGCAAACGGGTCACCTGATTATAAGAGGTCACAACTGCCCACAGACATTGGCGCTGTAAGAAATATTAACCATTCCGTACATTGTCAAAGCGTCACCAAAATTGGGAACTAAGATGTTCTGTCCCTTGTGACTGTTATACTGACTCACTCACCCCGTAACTGTAACAAAACAATACTAAATATTGCTGTTTGGTGATAGAATATTTGATGCGTTGGTGGTACCGAGTCTGGCTTCCATAACCAAGTTAAAAGACATTTTTTCACCAAGTTGATGGATTATTTTGTTTGATCAGTTAAATTTTTTGTATAAAAATAATAAAAAAGGTTTTTTGTTTTGACAAACAATAACTAGACACATAAAAGTATTTTTTATAATAAATTCCGTGTATATCAGACATAAGACGTAGTCCTTTCATAACATATATAAAAAAATAGAATTGTCGCTTTTTGTTCGAGTAAGGTTGACGGAAGAATTATTTAACAACTTCTATATCGAAATATATTATCTTAGATTAAGTAATTAATACGTTAAATAAATATAGAATATATTTAAAATGAATTGATTCGAAAAGCATCCTCTTCAAGACGATCATACATTGAATGCTGACCAGCAGTGCTGTAATTACTTACTTCATTACCAATGGGCCAACCGAATGTTGGTGATATACGATTTTGATACTTGCATTCTTGTAATGTTATATTTATTATAGCCAATATCGCTCACATTTTACAATGTGACGTTTCACGACCGTTTCGTATTTAATTTTCAGAATAGACCTACAGCTTAAAATACAAAAGTGACTTTACACTGACTTACTGGTGGTAGGGCTTTGTGCAAGCTCGTCTGCGTAGGTACCACCAACACATCAGATATTCTACCGCAAAACAGCAGTACTTGATATTGTTGTGTTCCGGTTTGAAGGGTGAGTGAGCCAGTGTAATTACAGGCACAAGGGACATATAATCTTAGGTCCCAAGGTTGGTGGCGCATTGGCGATGTAAGCGATGGTTAACATTTCTTACAGTCTAAGGGCGTTTGGTGACCACTTACCATCAGGTGGCCCGTAGGCTAGTCCGGCTTCCTATTCTATCTACCTAAAAAAAGAAGACGACAATAAATTCTGACAAATAGCATATACGTACACATTATTCATACTTATTTTAGCTTTTATATATTCCTATCCCCCTGGAGAGTTTTGGTTAGAAAATTATATACATTAATTTCCTCATTAGTATGTAAAGCTTCTCACCGACTTCATGACAGTATTCTTTAAACCAATAAAAATAATTTCATATTTATAAATAAAAAGAGATAGACAGTTTTGACAGCATCAATTCTTAAAATTGGGGCATTGGCGCGTATCCAGACCATAAAATACGAAGAATATTACGAGTAATGTTTCAGTAAAATGAGATATATTATTTTTGCATCACCATGTATCATATTTTTTATTGTTAAGTTATTATCAATTTAGAGCAATAATTAAACTAATTTATATTTTAATAAATTTTTACGATTCTAGAATAATGGCATTTTAATAAGAGACCATATACTTGATTGATACAAAGTCTATCACCATTAAAATGCTTTGTAGTCAGTAGCTCGTTAGACCAGCTCCGATTGTCTTGTTACGTCTCGCTTAAGTTACTTTGGTTATTTAACAAACAAATGATTCAAGACTTCTAGAATTTTCCACGACTGTTTTATTTTACTTATCGTATAATGAACTCTGAGAAAATGTTAACCTGTTACTAAGTAAAATATTATTTCAATGTTTTTGTTTCTGTAAAATAAATTTAAGTTTGTTCATTGTTTTTTTGTGAAATATTTAATAACGAGAGAGTAGTAAATCTTTCTAAGAACAGGACCACAGTTCTGGTGATCCAAGAGCTGATAGACTTAGCCAAAAACCGAGTTCAGACACATGATAATCTTTTGGACGGGATGTTTTTTTCTATTATTTGTATTACATGTCTGTGTTGTTTTATTTATTCTAATGCCTTAATATTGTTTCATTGGACTCTGAGCTCCGTCTGAGTAACGCTTCAAAATACATTTGCTTCGAAACCAAACAACATGTTAGATAAAGAAATATATAGCACTCTACTACTAGACAGGAGTGCGTGTCACCGCAAATTCCCGGAGCACATATTACCATAACACAACATTTGCGCAGTGGCATTACAACTGTTTTGTCTTGAAATGTTGTTTATTATGTATGAGATAAAGATAGTAGATAAGAGATCAGTTGTTGTGTCTGTGACTTTGTTTAAGTTATTTATGAATATACAACATATTTATTCTAGAAGAAATTCTAATTATATTAAATATCAACTACTTTCGGTCTGGTATACGGTGGAGTAGAACTTACGGTATGGTTGGAATTAAAAATACAAACTCCACGTTAATTATTACGTATGCATATCATTTTATCGAGTAACAGAACGTATTTAAAATTTTTGTTTAACATAGGATTACAATTTACTTCTAAATGTTGGATGCAAGTTTAATATTTTGTGTCTCTATTTTGACTGACTCACGTCACAAACAAAATATCCTAGTAGATAAACGCAAAAGTTTGAAAGGATAGATGGATCTATGTTACTCTTTCAGGCAAAAACTGCTAAACGGATTTAGATGAAATTTGTAATAGAGATAGCGTATGTGACTTAACACGTATTAACAAATGAAACATTCCTATCTAACGCAGGCGGAGCCGTGAGTGGGAGCTAGTTTTCCTATAATAATGTAGATTATATTGTGTAGGTTTTAAAATAGAAATAATGTTTCTTGACCCTAAAATAAAAAGAAAGCGTATTGAACAAGAGGTCAAGTTTAATTTAATTTATGTTAAGCCCACGTAAAGAGTATTTACTCACATTGAAGTATTTCGTTGACATAAAAATAATACGAAACAGATTTATATGAGATAGACTGTTTTTAATAATACATTCATGGAAATAGAAATATGCCTTTGTCAAAATAATATTTATTGCATTGTATATCAATCAAACCAATGTCATTTCATTGTTGGATAATATAAGTCATTGAGATTATTATGGGCTTTTGTCGTTATCATTTCGAACGTTCTTTCGCTGGTTCTTCTCAGGTCTGAGGTGGTTATTTCCGAACCGGTGGTAGATTTATGACATTAAGTAAGTGTAACGTTTTTATTTTTAGTAAGATTTTGGACTCTGGATTTTGACTTCTGAACCGGTGCTGTAAAATGACATGAATCTTGTAAATGGATGATTTTAATGTGCTTGCGTGTTTATTAAGCTTACTTGAATAATATTTTTATTTTTATTTTTTTTTTTATATATAAATAATAAATCGTATATAGAAATATCTTTATAACCAAACTGTTCGTTTTCACATGGTTGCGTATGCGCATCTGCTTGCTACTTTAAATGTATGGTTAACAATTAGTGTAATAATAATGACCACTATTAATGTAAAACTTCATGTGTATTCGATAGGAATCTCATCTATGTATTGTATTAACTCCTATAATAACTTTAAGCCTAGTGCTCAAATTATTTTAGTACATCGACATCCGGACGGATACACGCTTCGTTATCACGGATCAAATTCGAGCACAGTTGAATGCGTAACGAAAATTGGCAGCCATAAGTAGTTCTAATTATCTTTAATTAGCTGTTATCGTGTTAACCAGTGGAATATGATTTCCTGGTTTAGCGGACATGTATGTTGCCGCTTCGTAATATGATTAGCATGTTTTGCATAACCTCATAAATCGGATTTCGATCCAATTAACTCTGGAAACAAAGGGTTCAAATGTTGTTGGTTGTTTCAAATGTGTTTTATATTTCGTAGTTGTGGAAGAAAAGATTTTTTTTAAAAGTTATAGGTCACCTAATGAACACAAATAGAAAGTAACGCATAAAAATAACTACACAGAAAAACTCAAGCAACTAATACAAAAAGAAAATAACAATCATAAATTATCATGTAGTTTTTACTACGCCTTTAAAGGTATCTAGGAATCTAATCTAGTGGGCAATGAATTGTCGAGGAATCACTGACTCTGATAGTACAATTTATATTAGTTTCGGAGTTCGAGGTCCACCACCAGTGTTGCTAATGTAAATAAAAACCCTAGATTTAGATAATACTGCAAACAAATTGTGTGCATCATTCTTTTGGGTGTAAATAAAAATTTATCATTATTATTATTATTATAAATTCTTTATATACATTTGACATTCTTCTCAGCTACTTAAAAGTATTCAAATTTAAAATTAGAATTCTTTCGTTGTAACCATAACCCCAGATGGCGGGCTCAAACCCTGGATAATGTGCTAAATTAGTGTTTATAATACTACTCATGTTCGGTGGTGAAGGAAAACATCCTGAGGAAACCTGCATGCGTTGGATGAAAATATTGTTTATATACTTGAACTGCGTGGTGGAATAAATTGTAAGATTTCACTTGAAGAGGAGATAATGCCTTAGCCCAGCTATTGGGTTTATGTGACTCTTCACCAGCCTTCCTATTTTAAATTACAAAAAAATACCTTTAAAAGATGGTAAGTAAGCTCGACCATTAATAATACCAATAGAATGAATTTGTCCGAATTTTAAAAACAATATATTTATAATATAATATATCAACATCATTCAAATACATTTAAATAGAACAATAAAAGGAAACCGTTTAACAAAAAAGGTCTCTTACATTTAAAATTCGTTTATCCTAAATTTACAACATTTAATTTCAAAGGAAATGTCAAGAACGTGCGCTTACGAACATTTTTTTTTTCTACATAACAATGTTCTGCTACCGATGTTAATGTAACCGCCACGCCCACACACGAATTCGCTCTAAAAATTATTGTTTATTCAACTGTACTTTGTGCATGCATAGTGGTATAATGGAAGTCAAGAATTTATATTAAATACTCATTATTATAAAGAACTAAGTTTTGTTTGTTTAATGTGAAATTTATCAATCCATATGTATGAAAATATGTGTATTATTTTATTTAATAGCTCTAGAATGGGCAAAGGCTATTATGAGTATAGAGTTTTTAAATGTAGCACATTATATCAACGTTGTCTAAGCGGTTTCAATCGAATGCTGCTCAACTAATCGTTACACGAAAAGCCTTGTGTGAAAGCTTTGTAGATCCCTAAATTAACGACAAAAAGTTTATGACGTCATCTATTACCTATCTTTTATAGTAGTACTATATTTATTTATATAAAAGATAGGAAATTGACGTATATTGATTGTAACATAAAAAAATGTATACTACACTATTTGTAGAGGCGACGCCGTAGGGAACCTAATGAACACGGTAATAATAGCGTTAATGGCATAATAGAGACGATCCTATCATAGACAGAATATAAAAAAAAAAACAACATAAAAAATTGCAATCCATAATTATGATGTTGCTTAGAACTGAAAATATGCAGCCTAATAAAATACCAAACTATAAACCGATAAGAAGGTATAACGAAAGCATGGACAAGACGTCTGTAAAGACAAGATAAAATAATAATAAAAAATAATTGCATTGACCCATTTGCCCAATCTGAACCAGGTTTAATTTAAGTAATGACAAACGGTCTAGGGAGTTGCTATTTCAATTCAAGTTAAAAAATTATTTATTAAGTAATTTTACCTAAGCTGCACAGCTTTTCTCTGCTGGGTTAAAGTCCAGGCTTGGAGGTTATTATTTTTAAATTCACGAATATTCTTTTTCCAAAAAAAATATTTCTCTTGGTATATTTACTCTTAAATATGAACATTCAACTGAACTCGTTATTCTACCTGTGAAGACGAGGTTGGTAGCTAGTTATACAATTCAAATGACATTTCGGCTAGTGGATAAATATATATATGGTAGATTTTCATTAGATACATGTAGGTCTCCTGACACTGTTTTCCTTTATTGGTGAGCACGACATTATATAATTTATAAACGCAGTTACTCACAGAAATAATTTTGTTGTTCTGGTTTGAACCAGTTATCTTCGGTTGAGATGCACGTGTTCTAACTACTCGATCATCTCGGATATCCTTAATGATTTTCTTATTTATATGTTTAAATGTTTTCGTTCGATTTTTAAATTATTTATCAGTAGCAAACATTACTAGAAAATTTTCTTGAGCTGCTTATTGAAATATAAGCTTTATATAAAGACTTTTAAAGTTCATTTTCGAGTTTCGGTGTGAATTTCAAGACTACAATTTCGAACGCATCAAGTGATAACAATGATATTGCATTTTATGTAGTCCATATGATTTAAAGAATAAGTGCTATATTGGCTTAATATAAACATTGTTATCTATTATCATCATTTATTTACTAAAGGATTGAGTGTGAAATGTGGTTATGCCTATTATAAAGCTTTTATGTGATTAAGTTAGCGTTAAGTCACTTTAAAATTAAAATTATTTAGACAGCTTTGTTTCATTGCACGCTTTGTTTGAAAATATCAATATTTGTATGTGATAATTGTTTCACAAAATCGTAATGTGTGCGATGTTACTATTGTTGCACTATGTAAGCACGTAAAGTCGTTGGTACCGGCACTTGAACTTTTTCGGTCGTGTCGGGTTGTCGTCCCATCTCATTATGATAGAGCTGTGTGTGTGCACACACTTGTGCATATTAATATGTCCTGTGCAGTTGGCTAATCTCTCTTGAGACTTACCGCCGTGGTCGAAATCGGTCAGGAGGACTTCATAACAATTGTAATTATGATTTTATAATGTCCAATGACTCTTTCAAGTGCCTTCGAATCGTTATTTTCCTACTACCGGTTCGCAATGAAAATTCCCAGTATTTTTTTTTTTATAAATGTGACGTACTTTTATATCCAAGATTATTTTCGCTATAGAGTTCTGAGATCGTCTCAGGGTAAAGCGACCACTTACCATCTTAAAGTACGTCTATAATAGAAAATTTATCCCAAAAAAATCAGCATCTCCTTACGATTCCTTCCCAATCTTAATATAGCTGACCTATTTTTCTAAATGCGCCCGTCACATTATTTATGAATGCTTAACATTCCATGACATGCCGTTATGGCCTATAACACAACATCACAAGATTCATTTTCTCGTGGATAAAGGTAAGGCTCAACACGCAAAGGCAAAAAGGGTTTCCATTTGATTAATCACATTTACGCAAATAATGTCCTCTAAGAAAATAACTACAAAAGATCCAGCGGAGTTTCTGTTTCTCTAAGAAATGCCTGGTGACCTTTTTGTTATTTGGGGTTATACGTGTAATTTCGGAAGTAGATATTTTGTTAACACAACATGCGATGTTATTACAGTACGAATTTGTAAGTACTTTATATAACCAAAATAGCCCTGGGATGTTTCTTTTTGCTTGTAAAGAATGGTAAAAATATTATGATTAAGTTAATATGAATAACTTACTTCTTGAATTATTTTAGAAATAAAACAAGGAACTTGTTTACTTTTGCACTCGTATGCGACAACCAAGGAGGCCAATATAAAATAAAATATTTTTTAAGACATAACAAATAGGCTGTATAAATCACATGCCTTTGCCGTACTGATATATAGAATTTCTAATTTAACCTCACTCTTTCATTCGTTTACTTGACCGAAAGAAGGTTTATATACTCATCGTATTCTACAGTTCTTTTATTACGGACTAGTTTTTATAACATTTTACGACAATTGTTGCCAATTTTTAATTTCATCGTTCTATTTGTGCACGATATTAATTTTTTTACGGAAACTAATGTAATTAATAAAAATTGGTAGCCGTCGAGGGAAAATTGTAATATTGAAATTCGTTGTTATTCATAGAATTTTTAATCAAAGAAAGGTTTTAATGTCGAATTTCGTTAGATAATAAATATATTCATTTTATTATTATACTATATACAGGGTGACTGGTGAATTAGTATCAATACTTAAGGACGTGATATTTGACGACCATATATGACCAAAAAAAAATACATATAACATAAATATTAATAAACTTCTAAGTAAAGTTAACCAAAAGTTATGTAATTAATTACGCGTCATGTGGACACCCTAGCTGCGCTGACGACACAACACAGTTAGGTACATTTAGTTATCGCGCGGTACTTTACCTACGTCCAAACGCCGCCGCGTGTTAACAGGGTAGCAGGCTACCTTTGATAAACAAGCATGATCCAATCCCCCTTCATACTTTAAACCTGGCTTAGAACAGGCAAAAATACCAAAATATTTCACTCGTTTAAGCAACAAATTTGTTGACTAGGTAAATGATATGAACTTGGGACAAAAATTAACTGTTTACCTATCTTGGTATTTCCGGCGTATTTAAAAATGGAATCATACTTATTTACAACGATTGTCAATCATTTAACTACCTATTTACCTACATAACTACACTAACCTTAACAAATGTTCAAAGTGAGCTCCTGCTCGTGTGATACACAGTTCGGCACGTTTACGCATATTGTCTTTCACACGCTTTAACACGAATGGGTCACTTTACTACTCACAGTATTCTGCATTTGTGTATTGATAAGCCATACCTAATTACTAATGACGGGTCACACTCACACGCGAAAGATTAGGTATACGCGTAAGATCGATCGCTAGGGGCGCGCGCGCGGGAAGATGGACGAACCTTACGGCGGCGCTCGCCCGACTAATTAGCCGCGGGGCGGGGGTTGCGGGTGGCAAACACCACGCCGCACGCGCCGCGGAAATATGTCCACACTTTATTTATTTAAAGTAAAATTTTTGTAAATTTGGTCAAAAATTAAGTACCTATTTTTTTTTACATAGTTCGAATGAGAATCATGTACCGATTATGCTCCTAAAATATTGATACTAATTCACCAGTCACCCTGTATAGCAATGTATATGATGTAATTTACGCCATACAAGGGAGCAGAGAGCAGTGGCGGGGAGGTTACGGCGTAGAAGAGAGGTATGCCGTTTACCGTCGCGCATGCGAGTTGATCTCACCCCCAAAACGCGCCAATAGATGTTTTACAACAATAACGTCGATTTTCACAATAATTGTTACGTAAAATCGATTTGTGTGCAATGTTAATATTTTAATTATAATTTAATATTATTCAATGGCTTGCGACAATAGCCAATTGAGTTTTTTTTTTTCGTAACTGTGACGTACAATAACGAGCCGAGATGGCCCAGTGGTAAGAACGCGTGAATCTTAACTGATGATCGTGGGTTCAAACACGGGCAAACACCACTGAATTTTCATATTTTCATAATTTGTGATTATAATTCATCTAGTTCTTTACGGTGAAGGAAAACATCGTGAGGAAACCTGCATGTGTCTAATTTCACTGAAATTCTGCCACATGTGTATTCCACCAACCCGCATTGGAGCAGCGTGGTGGATTAAGTTCCATAACTTCTACCTCAAAAAGGGAGATTAGGCCTTTAGCCCAGCAGTGGGACATTCACAGGCTTTTACGGACGGTGACGTACAATATATATACAATACATACGTACGTTATATATATTATACTATTTTAGAATTCTAATTTATCAAGTCTAAGGGTAAAGCGACCACTTAGCTTCTAAACGTACGTCAATAATTGATATACAGCGAAATGGTTTTAATGGCATGTGAAACTTATTAAATAAAGCTTTACTGGCTTGTAGTGAACATAGTCAAGATGGTATGTAATATAGGATTGATATTTGCAGGAAATGAATAACGTATTGGCTAAGGATTTAGCTTATCCGGGTAATTGTTTCTCGATGAGATCGAAAATAGAAGAAAGATATTTCCCAAATTGTGTACATTATAAATTGAGTATGTGATTATGATAATATATATATTTATATAACTTGTACAATAAAGAAATAGCGATCTCTTCCCGATAACCTTATGGCCTTGAAACAAAGTAAATTTGAATGTCAACTTAAATTTACATAGTACATACATATGTGATAATATATGTTACGATATACATAATTTAAGGAATAGTATCAAAATACAACAGAATAACGAAATAATATTTATCTAATTTAATAAGTAATATTGAAATAAAATAGTTTTTTGCTTAAAATAAAAATTCTTAAGTTTCAATCCAATCCAAGTAAGACGAATGAAGCAACAATATGATTTCTTATATATTGCTTCTCTTCTAACCTAGACATAAAAATTTTTTGCTATATTTAAATATTACTCTATTTAACTATTTTATAATAAACGACACAATTTTATAAGTTTTCAGCTACTTTACACAAAACCTAGAAGAAAACATACAACTTGTATATAAATACAAATTCACGTTGCGAAATATAAGCTACAAATAGTCAAAATTCAGTGCATATCCATATTAACGATTAGCCGAACTATTTATTACGACACTGGGGATCGTATATTATCACCACCTGCTTGCTTAGTTAGGTATTTTTGAATTATGTTCATACATTATGGGTAAATTTTCAGTCTAATCAAAAATTCTGGAGTACTCTGCTTAAATAGTATGCCATCAAAAGTAGGTTATATAAATACAGGCACAAGGGACGTAACATCTTAGTTCCCAAGGTTGGTGGCGCATTGGCGATGTAAGCGATGGTTCACATTTCTTACAATGTCTATGGGTGTTAACGACCACTGACAATAAGGTAGCCCACATGCTCGTCCGTCTATCTATACTATAAAAATAGATGATGGTATCATCGAAGATATGAAGAGCTGATATGGCTCATAGACTAGAACCTTAAATTTAACCGTAGTTTGTGGTTTAGAACAAGCAAATTTCACGTGCTTAATTCGTTTGTATAATACATTTCGATCCGTCTAACACAAGTGTATCCCGCAAAGCTAAATCAAGTCAAGTGACGCATTGAAAAAGCGTGGTGGATTAAGCTAAACTCAACAGCTCCTCCCCTGTTGAGTTTAAGCTTAGCACAGCAGTGGGAAATATACAGGCTGTTACTGTTACTTTATGCTGAAAAAAAATAGTGGTTGCGCGAAAGACTGAAGGTCTATTCTGGTCTAAGGACCTGCTATTATTTTAATACTATTTTCACAATAATTAGGTAAATCCATATACATTTTTAAAAAACTTGTGAAAGATCACTTTTTGTCTCAAATGCCTTATCACCATTAATTAATTAAATATTTTATTTTTATTATTATTAATTTTTTTCTGCTATGTTTGAGGACTTATCGTTTTTATTCGCTCTTATTGTTTATAGTATGTATTTATATCGTATACTTGTAATTATATATGTTTTTATAATATAATTTATTTATTGATATATATTATATGTATTTTATATTTACATTTATTTTTTTAGTTTGTTTAATCATATATTAATATTATTTTATGTATTATTAGAGCACCACCTACCTCATATCCTATGAGTTATTCTCTTAATCCGTTGGTTGCCTGGAAGAGATCGCTTTGTAGCGATAAGGTCGCCAATTTGTATACTACTTTTATTATATATGTATCCTTGTTTTGTATTCTTTTTCTCCTTGTGGTGTACAATAAAGTATAAAGTAAAGTAAAGTAAAGTAAATATCTCTTGCTTCAAATCATCAATTTGCGTATAATTTGGTGTTTTAGTTGCTTGGATACAAATATTGGCTTAACATCTTGGATGTATAACTCGATAGGCGCTTCAAGCGCTGTTGCTTTGTAATTGTTCAAGCGGTTTTCATATTATTAAGACTAAATAAGTCAGTTCAGGATGCCTGCGAGTTAAAGATGCAAATCTAATGGAATCCATGGTCTCCTTATGGAGACCTTAACGATTCCATTATATTTGCGATTCCATATTCCATTAGATTTCCAATAGATTTTAGAGATGGATATAAATCCATTTCTATTAATCTTATTGGAGGAAAAAGATAAATGCTTTGTGTTTGTGTACTGTGAAATTTTGAACATAGGTTTACTTTATAAGGGCTTTTGGAATTTTTTACCTTTAAAGGGAGGAAATGGAAGGGGAAACATTGCATAAACTTTGCCGTGGCCGTACGAAATTGAGATTATAATTTTTTTTACTATAAGGGTAGACTGATATTCCGTAAATGCCCCACTTCATGGAAGATGCCTCGTCTCCCTCTTCAGGAGACGCTTAATCCACACCGCTCTGTGATGGTTGTAGAGGATGAGGCATCTATTTCTCCGATATGTATACAAGCGGCGCTTATCCAGATTTGAACCTGCGATCTTCGGTTTTGGTACATATTTTCTACTCTATTTCATTTCTTAATTGACATGCGTCACATAACAACGTCAAGTTCTAATACATTTTATTTTCACACAGCGTTTTTAGACATCATTACGATATTAAAATTCCCCGAGAACATTATTGCGAATGCTTTCATCATTCTATACTATTACGTAGATTTTATTTATAGCTAATACAACTGGATATAAACAATATATTTAACAAAAGCGCATCGTCTGCTTGTGTGAACCGATAACTTTACGAGTTCCAGTCTGATCGCGCGTAGGCGGTGATGCTATCTTAACACGCTATTGGGTCTAGCGTCCATATAATGCTATATATAGTTGTACGTGGATTAAAATATAAATAAGATTATTTTTATTTCCATAGACTGCGGCTTGCCACGTGAGTGATGTCTTTATCTGTACCCGTGTATGCAAATATCATCGGTTGAGTAGATATTTTCGCAATTATAATATTAGTTAAGATAAGAATACATAGGTGTAAAAATACATTTGCGTTTCCTATTATCTCATTCTTATAGTTCAATGGGATGAGAGGCCAATACAACCTAATTGAAATGCAGGACCAACAGCTTTACTTTAGTCACGGAAATGTAAATTTCATTAATAAATAAAGGAACCCAGGACCTTACATGTGCAGCCCAATAGGCTAATCACTTGGTTAATAAAGCTGTTGGATAAAAACCAAATGTAATTTAAAAAAGTAAAGTAAAAGCCTATAAAGATATCACTGTTGAACTAACGCTTATCCTTTTAAAGATAAGGTTTTGGAACATATTCCACTACCGCTGCACATACAGGCTTCCCTACTATCTTTTCTTTCACTGCTGAGCTCGAGATGAATTATAAACACAAATTCATGTGAACATGCCGTGCCATCCCACAATCTTCGGTTAAGATTCACATGTTCTACACTGGGCCATTTCGGCTCAAAAACCAAAGCATTCGTAAAATTAACCACTTACATACTTTTGCGATCTCTTCTTATTACAAAGTTGTGTTATTTCAATATATCTAAGTAATGTGTATAGACATGGCTAGGAGATACAAAAGAACAGAACAGTGACAAGTTTTGGTGATGCATTTTATATAATTATAAGTGAGTTTAAAAAATAATAATAAACAAGTAAAAGCTTAAAACTAAAACTCGATTACGTAAAAATCGCGCTCTGAAATGTATGACGTCATGTAATGAGTTTTACTCAATTATAGAGTTTGAAAAGTTCTGATTCTGCCCTTTCATTTGACACCTAACAAGGTACATTTAAAAAAATATTTATATAAATAAAAGACTTATTGCATCTGAGGGCGCCATATTGAATTCAGAGTGACGTCACATAGCCTATAATCAGCAAACGACCAAGACGCTTCTAACAATACCTCAGTTGTCGCATTTTGATAAGTAGTTTAGAAGTTCTGCGGGTACAGATAAATATACTTACATATATTTATACATACCTGCTAAAATCCTACACCACCGTAGTGGGTAAAAAAAACTTTTATTTTATGCATTTGCCAATAATGATTGCAAATAATTATGACAGTTAATACAGCAAAACTGTGTGTGAAAACTCAGCTCAGTCAATTCGTAATTTGGTTAAACTTACTTGCAAATTACGACCCACACATGCGACTAAAACTGGGTGAAATTATACGAAAGCCATTAAAAAAACATTGTACATATTCAAAATTACAAAAACTTATATATCCAAGTTCGAGAGCTGTGCTAAACATTAGTCAAATCCACATTGGTCACTTGGGTTCATATGTAAGTCCACATATATAGCGATGGCACAAATTCACAGTAAAATATCGTTAGCCGAACTCACTGTTCTAAATCTCAAAATTATCACAAGTTAAATCGGAACATTGGTCAAACGGTGGGCGTTTAGAATAGATTTGTTCGAAAAGCTCGTTTATCGGCTTCGTGTGAATCTTTCGGTTAGTTTTATCTGATCTTACGTAGTTACTGGTATAAATTAATTTTATATACAACACAAATATTTGTTGAACCTTGCGCTGAACTTTGCGTGTTTGTTATTTTAACGGGAATCTAAACAACGAATACATTTTTAAATAGTATTTTTTTTTTTTTAATTTATTAGTTAACGCTCGCGTGGAGAATGCGGGAAGGTTTAGGTTAGTTCCCTATTTATTTTTCTGAACCCCTCACATCACAAACACAAAATTTCACGATGAACGGTTGAGGAGTTAAGTCGTAAAAGCGTGGCAAACAAACAAACTCGTTTATGCATTTATAATATTATTAAGAATTTTAGGAAGATGCAAAGGAATGGTACGGTTGGAGAGGAATTAAAAAAATATTCAATATTAACTCATATTAAAAATTATTACTTAACCCAAATCATGTATGTTAAAAACGTATTTTTTGTATTATATATATATATTTATAAATAGTAGTAGAGTCGGTAATGGCAAAAGGTTTAATATACAATTAGTGAGGTCATGGATGATAATCACTACTTGGGAATGAAATGATTGCCTCCTGGCCAATTCTTTTTTGTATTGAAAATTTGTAAACAATTAATCAATCTGAAATAAAAACCATAATTTATTTACCAAACTGGTAGTAGTTTTTTATTTAACAATCTATGTATGAGTTATTTATTATTACAGCATTTGCTCATTGTCAAATTCTAGGCCTAGAAGAATTCTAAGCAGTAAGTTCGGTTTATTCAAACAATTGTTTATTATGATAAGTATTTCTGTATTTATTTTACTTGTGTGCTATACATCTATCTATCCATGTATGAAACAAATTGAAAATCGCATAGTTAACCGCTTGCACTATCCTGACAGCCTGTTAGGAGTTCGGAACAAAACACAAATAGAAACTCACTAACCACGACAAACAGCCGTAACTACAGTGTATTTGACTAGAGCGGAGATCAAGACTCAGTGATTATTTCCAACTCACTTCAGAGTTTTCGACCTTTCGCTTAATCCTGAATAAATTTATGCTTAAGTCTTATATATATTTTGCCTTTGCGAAAAATCGTTTGCATACTTAATAATAATATATTTAAATTGTATGTGATGTTATGTGTGCTTATATCTTATTACGCACATTGTAAATTTTATTTTTTATGTTAGTTGTTTATTTAATATTTTATAAAATTTGTAATTTAATAAATAATATTTTAATTACACATTGGGACAACATTGGGAAACATTAAAAAAATCTTGCCTTTTTCAGAAGGCTTCGGCCCAGCAGTGGTAAGTTACCCTGTTTCATTTTCATTCGAGTACGTTTCACTTGATCCATATAGTCCATAACGTTGCTCAAATTACAGACGAAACGATCAGCACTAGAGGTGTGCCGGGAATCACGGTAATAACATTCAATCTGGTAAAAGCGATCATATTATCTTGTCCAAGTTAAAAGCGGAGGGCGTTCTAGTGACAAAAAGGTCGTTCAATAGACAATCGCTGTGGCCGAATACGGTTCGGATATATATATTTGGAATAATTCGTTTTTTAAAAACGAGTGCTTCTATTTGATTCTCCGCTATGCGTTTCTCCAAACATTTTAACATTGATTAAAGCAATGACTCCGATTTCAGGCTAGGTAAAAGTGCTTTTAAATAACTATTGTTATCAATAAAGCAAATTTAATTTATTAATGTTAGTATGCACTTTTGAATTTTTATATTACAGGATTAAATTGAATTTATTATCTGTTCGAAATGTAGATTCTTTAAAGAAGAACCGGTATGAAATCTGTCACTTTTCTACTTCAATCAAATACATAAATAAACATCTTAATTAATTTCTTTTAAATATTAATTATTTTTAACAGTGTTTAAAGTATTATAATTGATTGCTATAATGCTAACCTGTCTGTATTATATTTTAAAGGCTATTTTTTGTAAAATTAATGTGACCGATGATGTGAATGATTTTGTAATATTAACTCGCTATATTCTTACACTTGCGCCGCTGAGTATGACCTAGGTAAGTAATTTCGCTCAGCGGTAATCATATTCTTTTTATTTCGGCCTAGATCTTGTAAGGGCTGTATAAAAATTGAGTGGCCCGTTTAAAATTCTTTGAACATTGTATTCGGTGTAAGTGATATAAACGTAGATACTTTATTATTTCTCACACTTAAGTCCTTAATTATTTTATTTATGAGTCCTTAAATAGCTCAACGGTGTCTGGGTCTATTTATTGAAAAGGCGTGGGTTCGATTTTGACTTCAGCTAATATCTACCCACTTTTAGTATAAATTTTACGCTAAAATAGAGAAAATAGAAGGTTGGTAAGGGTATTATTATGATAATAATAGACTTGCTTTGACTATATATTTGTATTTATAAGATTGTGTAAGCCTGTCTGATAAGGTGCCACCCACTTATTACATATTATACCGCCAAGCAGCAATACTCAGTATTGTTATGTAGGTTTAAAAGGTGAGAGAGCCAGTGTAACTACAAGTACAAGAGTCATAACATCAGTTCTCACGGTTGGTGGCATATTGACGTTGTAAGGAATGGTTTTTCATACAATGTTAATATATATATTATATGTGTCATCATCATCATCATCCTTTTTTCGTCCACTGCTGGACATAGGTCTCTCCAATGGCACGCCACTGAGCTCGATCCTCAGCTCTCAGTCTCCAACTGCTACCAGCCACCTTGCGTATATCGTCACTCCACCTAGCTGGAGGGCGTCCTACGCTACGTTTGCCAAGGGGTGGTCTCCACTCCAGTGGAGTGGAGTCCATTATATGTGTGGTGTTGACCATTTGCCAGTCGAAAATATTTAAAAAAAAAGTATAAATTGAATTGTATTGTACGCCTAAGTAAAAAGCAGTTGATGGCCATATAAAAATATATATATTCAGAGTTTAGGTTCTCCTTCGCTTTATAATATTTATATGATAGATGAGAAAATATGTCTCTCTCTAAATCTTATCACATTTGAAACGTAATATACTAAAACTGGAAAAGTAAAGAGGATTCGAATGCTCACTGAATCCGAAGTGATCAATGCACGAATTCCTGCTATTTGTCACCTGCCTTTGTCCAACTGTTGAGCAATTCCTCGAGAAATGTTATATTGAAGTGAAAGATCGATCTTCAATGGTACGATTTATAATACGGAGTATTGAAATTGGTTGAAAATATATTGGATAACTTGGAAATATCATATCTGTACGTGATTTACTTACGCAAGTGTTATCATATCTTCGTTTTAATAAACAATAACATGCAACTAATTGTGATGATACTTTGGTGAAGTTTTTTATGTACCCCATTGAAGACTTCTCCAAAAAAACAGGACTTTTCTTTTTAATTCAACTCTATTCCTTCCAAGATCATACGGTGAAAAAAAATATAAAGTTATGAAATCCTCGTTCTTATGTTGACTTTACAATTTATTTTAAGTGTCAAATTCGAGCATAGTTGATCACGTCATCAAATCAAACTCATTAATTAATATGGAATCAATTTTTTTTAAATAAATGTATGTCGTCATATTTGTCTCGGCAAATAAAAAACCAGCGAACCGTATGAAATATTACCGGCAGTTTTTACAACGGTTATATTTATTACGACCACAAAGATTTTATTATGAAATCGCGGGATCATTCTACCTGCTTGCCGACAATCTTTACAGCCCTCTCCTTTACACTTATTGTTATTGTTATTGTGCGAAGAGGATGAACGATAAAACATTTTATTGAAGCAATCACAGGTCGAGTTCCTTTAAAAGTGTTTACATTTTGTGATAATTTTTCACACTTACCCCTGTTTTTGTCGTCTCTTTTAAAAGTGTCATTTGGGACTAGATAAACTGTCTTATCATTAAAATGAATGGCATCTGTTAGTTCGTTAGCGAGTCTGTTTTTGAGATTTACAACACATACTTTATTAAAGCGCAGAACATCCGACAGAATTATATAACTTTTTTCTTGTACAGATTTTTATGCGTTTTTACTGATTGAAGACATGTAATAATAATAATAATGTCCTCTTGGCCGATTTCGGCCACGGCAGCCAATCGCAAGAGAGATTAACCAACTGTAAAGGACATATTATAGTGCTCAAGTGTGTGCGCAAACACAGGTGCACTTTCTATTTGATAATGACGTGAACTTTCATGATCAGATGGGACGGTAATCCGACACGACCGAAAGAGTTCAGGCGTAGGAACAGGACGTGCTTTCCGAGGCACAGGAGTGAACATACTTCCGACTTACAGACTCCAGGCTATCATGAGAATTTTCGTAAAAAACTCAATAACTGTATAATTATAACTTTTTATTGAGCGGACTTCGAATTAGAACCCGGGACCCCCGGATCTTCGGCCTTAAATGTAACCACTAGGCAGTGAAAACATGTAAAAAGACCAACATGAGGCTGTAAATAAATAGACGAACGACCGATATTTTAATAGAAAAGCTTTGTTTATCTTAAAATATCAGGAGATATTTTCTTTTTTAAATAAGTATATCGTAAAGCTTGCTTAAATACAGGGCAAAATATTGAACCTGCGACTTTCACACTTTGATTGTGATGAAAGATTAGCGTTTTATTAATGGCCGAATGTCCCACTGCTGGGCTAAAGGCCTCCTCTCCTCTTTTTGAGGAGAAGGTTTGGAGCTTATTCCACCACGCTGCTCCAATGCGGGTTGGTGGAATACACATGTGGCAGAATTTAGTGAAATTAGACACATGCAGGTTTCCTTACGATGTTTTCCTTCACCGTAAAGCACAAGATGAATTATAATCACAAATAAAGCACATGAAAATTCAGTGGTGCTTGCCCGGGTTTGAACCCATGATCATCGGTTAAGATTCACGCGGTCTTACCACTGGGCCATCTCGGCTAGCCGTTAATGGCCGTTAATCTAGTCGAATCTGCTGTATCGATATCGGTGGTAGGGCTATAATCCACTCATCACATATGCTGTTGCCAAATAGCAATACTTAGCATTTTTGTGTTTCGGTTTTAAGGGTCAGTAAGTCAGTGTAACTACAGGCACAGCGGACTTAACATCGCAGTTTCTAAGATTGGTGACACATTGGCTGTGGTTAATTATACCATTGCGTACAATTATGGTGGTGATGATCAATTACCATCGGTTGTCCCATATTCCCGCACGCTAATCTATTTTATATTAAAACTTAGAATTATAAATTCATATGAATTCATTTAACTAAAACATTTTGAACATTTATGTTTTAATATAATTTAATGTTATATACGCAAATTTATTATAAAAATTTAAAACAATTTCATAGATTGTTATTTAAGATTCTAAGAAAATTACAATTTGTTTGGTAATAACCGATGTTTATACGATTTTAATGATGAGAAATGGGCCCTTTTCCGGCGGTTATCGTTAAAACTAACTAATATTAAATATTGTTGTAATTTTGTATTTTTACCGCGTTCGGACACTAAACACACAATAAATTATTTCAAAGCTCTACAATGGTGCAAGTTATAAGCGAATATAACTAATATTTTTAAATGGTCGAGTCTGTTTGTTTGTTACGCTTTAAGCGATCATCATGAAATTTTGCATACACATTGTCCGGGGTCCAGAAAAGGGCATGGTGTCTAACACCTTTGTGAGTAAAGTCTCGAGCTGAAACTAGTTGTTATTCATTGTAACGCTTAATCGTAATTACGTCCGATATAAGTAAAATTATTGTTCGTTCCTACTCGTATTCTAAACACATCGTTCATCCGATTTTTTTTATAAAGCATTTTAACAATTAATTCCCAAATCTATTACAGAATAGATACTCTTTAAACTAACCGTTAATGCCTACTAGGCTTAAGGGCCCGTACAAGACGGAATCGCTGTTTCATACCAAAACTTATTTGATAAGAGAAATATTCAAATATATAATAATTTATAATCTTAAGCTTTAAATTACATAAACAATAACAATAAAGCAGAATTATAAATACATGTGGAATATTATGTCTTATTCCTTTAAATCATTTTATTTGTAACTTGCACCGTTGCGAAGGAGCTTTGTTACTTCATAAATTAAAATAACGCTTCTCTGTTGATTGTTGTTAGAGACCGTTTCTGTAATTAAGGGAAACCTTCTAATAATACTTACGAGCAGGCACGGTTCATTGGCATAAGACGTGAAACTTAACCGAGGATTGCGGTTTCGAGCCATGAATTTTCATGTGCTTAATGTCATGTGTCGGATAAATTAAGCTACAAATGTATCTACAAACGAAGCAGTGTGGTTTTTTATTATAGGTAGGTTGATGAGCAAATGGTCGACCTGATGTTAAATAGTCACCACCAACCTTGGGAACAAATATATTAAATCCCTTGTGCCTTACACTGGTTCACTCACCCTTCAACCGGAACGCAATAATACTAAGTATTGCCATGTAGCGTTAGAATATCTGTTAAGTGGGCGGTACCTACCCAGACGCACATACCATCTAGTGGAAAAAAGCTCAAATCTTATCCGGTTTCGGTGTTTAAATCTAAGTGAGCACTACTGAGTTTTTATGTGCTTTATTTGTGTTTATAATTCATCCAGTGCTCGGCAGGAAGCTTGCATTTGTCCTAAATCTTCCATGGGTATCCATCCATAGAAGTCATTGGAACAGCCTGATGGGATAAGCAATAAATTCTGTAAAGGAGAAGAGCAGTGGGATATTTACAAGCTGTTATATACATTCATATGTTATATATATTGTACTATTTCCAACTGTAAATGAAATGTCACATAAAATGCTCAGGAGCTTAAATTCAGACAAGTAGTTCTTTGTTAATTTTCATGAATTTCTATCAAAGCATGCAATCTTTTAAAATATTTTCTTAAAATGAGATAAAATATTATGTTTTTAAGCCACTTACAATAATATTTCTCCTCTTTTTGAACTTTGACCTTGAGATTGTATTCGAAGTATGTTTAATGAGTCATATCGGCTTACTGTTGATAATCCTTATGAACTATTGACGTATAGTATTAAAAATTCTTAGCTCATAATGTATTCACCCGGTTAAAATGAAAGGTGAATGACCAACGACATATAGCCAATAGGGATATAGCTTGGATTCCAATGTTGGTGACGTATTGGCCATAAAATACACGTCTAATATCAGTTTATCTGAATGTCATTTAAATGAACGAGGCTACCATTTACTACCAAGTGACTCGCCAGCTTATCATAAATTGTCGATATGGTTATAACCCTATTATAATAATATTATTTGTAAAAGTGTTTGTATATATATAATATAATTTATTTACTGAAAAGTCTAAGATAAGACAGGCTTCTTTTGAATTAAAATGAAAATTTATATAAAAATTTAAGTAATCGTAGCGAAAAGTGTAAGCTAGATCTTTATAATTTATATAACTATATTCAAATTATTCAATTTTAATTTGAGAAAACTAATTTCTCTTTTGATATAATTTAATTAATGAAACTTACATTATAATTTCCACAGCACTTACCAAAACTTAATACATTTATAAATCTCCAATTCTAACATTAATAATGGCTCTTATACCGGCTCGACCATTTCGTTATGACCGAACAAAGGCCCTTATACGTAAGAACTTTGCCTCCGAAATTTCCTTTCAATTGACTTATTGATTTTATTAAACCACTCTATCATCGAGCGCTCTCGACGCAGACCGAAAATTGTGTTAAATTACGCAAGTACTTTAGTTTGAAGTTCTTGTCAATAATGGTAATTGGAAAACGTGTATCGTTTTGATTTATCACGCCCATGTATCATGTTCAATGTTTTATTTGTGTAAGGTGTAAACTGTGTCGATAGATGGCGTTAATCGGTTATTGATTTTTCTAAATCAATAACCGATTAACCGGGTATATATAAATTGGAACAATGTAAGTTTTTTATAGGTAAATAAGTAATGTCCGTACTCTGCGTTCATTTTTAACAATCATCTTTACGTTCTGACGATTACTTCGTACATTTATATTGATTACATTATTAACTATCAAACAATTCCTTGTCTTATTCTTTAAATGTAAAATTACTAATGACAGAAAGAGATAACTAACATTTTAACTGTAACGATTACTATTAGGCTATTGTTGATTTGCCAATTGTTTGTTTTCGTATTTAATCTACGATTTGTTTTCGTATTTATTCTTTAATTGTTTGTTCAAATACGTCTCAATTTAAATATCTTGTTTCCAGGTAGGTTAAAAGGGTTATAAGCGCCCACTGATCGACTCAAATGTCCGTCGTTTTTGCGATACTCACGTCTGTCACTAGCACGGTCTTATATATATTTATTTATACGCCGTATTTTTGCTGTATATCTAAAATCTGATGCTGGTAATATAATTCAAGAAGGAATGATGCCTTCTTATTCCTTAATCCCATGTCTTCGGAATACCCTACGAGCTATAGAGCTCAACCAGTTTTTAAAAATCTTGGTATGTAATACTTTTATTTAAATTGAAGAATATGTTAACCATATGTATATCGATAATTGTATTCATGTTATAATAAGTTTGTATGTATTATTTATTTTATTGGTATTTAAATTATATAAACCACATATATCTTTTGTGCACTCTCTTTAACAACTCACTACTACTTGGGTTCATTGGCCAAAAGTTGCCTAGAAGATATCATTGCTTTTGTCATAGGCTCGCTTGTTACACCCATCTCTGTACAGTACAATAATTTATTAAAGCGCTGTGCTGGTTATTCGTAGGGGATATACTCGGCTTCGCGTCACCGACATGCTAATGATAATATAATGAAATCGTTGAAAGTACAAATAATTTCAGTATCGTCGAAATTAATGAGGATAATAATGATCAAAAATTTATGTTAATATTAACAATATAAACGAATAATAGAGTATAAGTGTATTTTAGATATTATTTACTTAAATTAAACTGTATTAATACTTTGTCTCGAGCTTGCGACGTACTGTGTATTTCGATGAATAAAAAGGGACAGAATTATTATTTGGAGTGCCAATAAATGTGGAAATTGGACAAATATATTTAACAGTTTCAAGTTTTCACTTCTATTGGTAGTTTCTATGATTGCCTGTTTTTTTGTACTACTACTACTACTACTTTAAGTACATTGTATTAAAAATTGATGCTTGACGCGCGATAAAGAATAAATAAATAAATATCCAGAACTCGAGTTTTGATGTAATAAGGTACTTGAGTTATTCGCTCCTTTCTAAGTAGGATTGAAATTCGTTTCATATTTATATACTTTACTAGCTGCCTGCCCGACTATTATAATAAGAATAATAAAATATGTTATTCTAATACTTATTGTGTTTAGCGGTACTTTTATATGAAGAAATGGTGCATATTTTTGCAGTGCCAATGTCTGCGGGCAATGATGGAGAATGATCACTTGATATTACGTTGTCCATTTCCCAGTCTGATTACCTATTTGAAATAAAAATCAAAACAAAGTATTCATTATTAGAAAATTCACTGTAACTATTACAAATACGCTTCAATCCTTAAGGGCCTAACTTATCAACTTTGCTTAGCAATTGATTTGGTAAACACTGATTTCTCTTTCTATCATTCTTGATTTCAAATTCGAAAGAAGAAGACAACATTGCATAACTAATGTTCCTAAGTATTTAATTCATTTAAATTAAATTATTTCAGCATCAACATCCTATGGCTTCAAATAACTGTTACTACAAAGGAAAACAATTTCGTTCATCTCCTATTATTACTAAATAGAATGTTTAATTAATAAGCGCGATATGATAAAATATCAAATCACAATGAAATTTGTTAAAGATGCTAACGCATCGGAGAGACCTTTACGAAAAACTTGTATACATAAATAAAAAGAAAACACCCTCCGATACAAATCTCGTATAATCTGAGTAGAGGACAGTTTACGAGGATAGCGCCATCCCTTTATATCCTAGCCCTGATTGCCTCACCCTCAGGGTACCGACAGAAAATGAAATAGCCATACCAATTTATGAGTTTTTTTTTCTCGTCCTCATTGCTCGTGACAACGGTCTTACGTCAAATTTATCGTTCGTTGAATTCAATTATCGTAAATAAGAAAAAAAAAAAACTTCGATCCACTTTTGCTTCAGGGATTTTTGTCTAAATTAAATCGTTTCGTCATTAATTGTTTTAGACGGCGTTTTTATAATTGAGATCGGCTAAATTATTGTATTTTTAAAACAATTCCATTTATTTCTTTCGAATGATTAAATTGTTACAAAGTAATTTAAATTTTTTATGTAACTGTTAAAATTATTTAAGAAAAGTTTTTTCTATTATGGCGTGTCCCAACTAGAAGAGCACGAAACATTTTCCTAATATATTGTAATAATAAGGAAAATATACACTCAATTCTAATTCGACTCGCATCGGATTTGACGTAATATGCTCTAAGCACTTCTCCTTTTCAGGACAGCATAACTCACTTCATTACTCACCCGTGAAATGTTGACAACTGACTTATGGTGATATACTATTTTGAGTTTCGAGTTTGGGGCCTTAGTTCAATAATAGTGCGTTATTATCTCCACATTCGGTTGTTACTGTATTATATATGTACTTAAAGTTTAATTAGTAACTTTTAACTTTATTTATTCAGATAAACAAGTATATGAACCAAATATATGAACTTCAAATTAATTTATTCAATGTAAAAGCATTGCTTTTATTGATAGTAAAGTCTACTTCACGTTTGGATAATAAATTGACCTCACCTGAGAGGATACGCCGAAAGAAACTCAGCAGATTTTTTGTCATTTTTACGTAATTGCTAATAATGTTCTGTATAAGAAAGAAATAGCCAGGATTTGATGGTTTAATTTGAAAGGTGTTATCAAATTTGAATCCATTAATCATATACATATTTTTTCACACAAACGTTTCTTTATATTGTTTTGAATTTAGAATAGAACGTTTTGTTCGACGCTACCACAATCTCTGCGAGATACAAGAAATACAAGTGATTCTTCCAATAATCTTTGTGCTATCCTTTCCGAACTCCCATTTAACAACGGACCTTATTATCATTTTGAGACCTTATTATTATTATTATCAGACCTTGCCTTACTCTTGTGTTAACAACTGTCGTTAGTCTAGTGGCTAGATAAGCTCACCGGTGGTAGGGCTTTGTGCACTTTTTCGGGTTTGTGGCACTCATCAGATATTCTACCGCAAAACAGCAGTACTTGGTATTGCTGTGTTCCGGTTTGAAGGGTAAATGAGTCAGTGTAATTACAGGCACAAGGGACATAATATCTTAGTTCTCAAGGTTGATGGCACATTGGCGATGTAAGCGATGGGTAACATTTCTTACAATTTAGGCGTTAATGACCACTTACCATCAGGTGACCCATATGCTCGTCCGCCTACCTATTCTATAAAAAAAAGCCACACATCCCGACGCTCTAAGTTTAACCCCCAAGTCACAGCAGCAGCCCGAAACCTGGACGTCACACACTTCCAGTCAGTACAATTCAGTGCCTCGGAAAGCACCTAAAGCCGTTTGCGCCCAACTCTTTCCGATCGTATCGGATTGCCATCTGATCGAATTATTACCATCATGTTTATGTCACAGGATATTCGACATGGCAAAAAGCGGTTAAATAAACTCCAAGCCACCTTTGTCAGTAATTTATGACATTGTAAAAATAACTTGTAAAATTCGTCACAAGGCTTTGGTATTTTGAGCTCGTAATTTTGTACGGTTTATTTGCACATCAATTATGTTGATGGCGTGTCCCTTCCCGCCAAGTAACGATAACAGTAAACAAGTCTAAGTGCTTAACATACTAAATACATCTTAAGAAACATTGGGGTCTGTATGATACCAGAGTTGCAATAACACACTAGATGCGGCTTCATACGATTGTTGAACGATTCATGTGTGCGTTCTGATTGGGATATTTTTGTCTAATCACATTTTTTTAAATGGGCTAGCGCTTGACTGTTATCACACCTGATGGAAAGTGAAGATACAGTCTAAAGTGAAGCGCGCGTGCCCAGAAGATGCCTATTCACTCTTGACTTGAGGGTAGCCATATTGTGTAGGTGGTGGGGAAAACGGAGGTTGGGAGGATATTCCAGATCTTAGCAGTGCGTATCAGAAACGAGAAAGCAAATCGTCTTTACGATGCCTCGCAGTTCTATGATCATCGTTATCAATTTTACAATTTAGGAATCGTCAAGGGCTACCACCCGGTTCGGAATGTGGATTCTATCGAGAAAAACCAGCACGTGTGGCAAACCAATTTATTAATCATGACTATCCTGAGTTTATTAGTTTAAATCATAATGGGCATAAGAGGTATTTTAACGTGAGAATATCATGAGGCAATAGCGAATTGCCTCTATATGTCAAGAATTTAAGAGAACTTTCAACTAAAAAAGCCTATCTTACCACTTTTACGTTCTTAATTTAAACCGTAACCGTAACAGATTGTGAATGTCCCACGGCTGGGCTAAAGGTGTCCTCTCCCTTTTTAAGGAGAAGGTTTGGAGTTTATTCCACCATGCTGCTCCAATGCGGGTTGGTGGAATAAACATGTGGCAGAATTTCAGTGAAATTAGTCACATGCAGGTTTCCTCACGATGTTTTCCTTCACCGTAATTCACGAGATGAATTATAATAACAAATTAAGCACATGAAAATTCAGTGGTGCTTGCCCGGGTTTGAACCCACGATCATCGGTTAAAATTCACGCGTTCTTACCACTGGGCCATCTCGGGTTTAATTTAAACAACAAAAAAAAATCGAATAAAAATTAAATTTAAAAATCACTCTATTTAAAGTTTTCACAGTCGCGTAATTTTTCGAATTAGTTATATCGTACCGTAAATATATATTTATTTAATTAACAGTCGAAGGGGGTTCAACAATTATTATAACAAAGAAAAACAATAAAGAACGCGGTTACAGAAGAAATTAATTTCAGGAGTAATCGTCGGACGGCTGCTTTTGACGCGCAATTCATTACTGTATAGAAAATATTGTGGGAATGAGGGTATGGCGCGACTGATCGAGATTAAATATTTTCATAGAAGTTCTTCGGGCGTGACTGAGTTGAAAATTGAGTCATGAATTAAATGCAATATTTTATTGTAACGTTTAAATGTAGCGTATTGTTATAACGTCATTTTATCACTTATATTTAGTCTCACGTGCTCTTTTTTGATAATAACAATAAACCCAAAACATCGATCGTGGTATAAAGAAACAATTTTACTAAATTCATTTAGTATTTCATTACAGTATACAATGTAGATAGTGATTTCAAAGTTTGTTATTTTTTAAAGTAAACTAATTCTCTTGACTGTACATATCAAGTTTTATGGGATAAATAGTTGTAATATTTATAATTCCGTTAAATAGATGTACTATTATGTAGTATATAGTAATGTTACATATGTTGCTAAAAGTTGTTTTATGAATATATAGTGGTAATAAATTTCATGTTTCCTAAGGTTAATGTCAAAAGATTTTTTGTTCATGTTCAATTGTTTTTTTAATATATCTGTTCACTCTGGAAAATATTGTAGAAGAGTCATTTATTTTATTTAAAAAAAATATTTATTCGTTTTATTGCTTCTAAATAAAAACAAATGAAATTCTGCGATGACTACGTACAGACTAGCGGATTTTATTTTTAAATCGATAACAATCGCTTATAATTGGACGTACCTTTACCCAGGCCGTAGTTATTAATATTTTCTTAAGCATTTCTTTTTTATTAAATATTTTGAGGAGTCTACATTAATGGATTACATACTTTTTCTCTAACTATGGCATCAAATTACTTTTTTACATATTTCATAAAATATTTTCATAGAATTAAATTCATATTTGCACTATATAACTTGCGTTTAATATGTATTTTAATTATTTTTAAACTTTGATGTCCTCCTGACCTACTATTGTTACAGTGATCAGGATATATTACGAGTGCTCCAATGTGTGCGCAATCATAGATTACTAAACATAGACCCCCGAAGTTCCGGGTACCTCGAGAATCTTGAAGGGGGGGATTATCGGGTTAAATTCTTACCCACTAAAACCACAGTGATGGCCGTCTTCGGCACGGATTAGAGAGGCTGCAGGATTCGATACAACACATCCGCGGCTCCTTCCCTGCTGTAGGAAGGTATTCGTCATCTCCGCTTAGTTTTCCCTAAGGTGTTCATCAATTGACAAGTTGATTGACCTTTTGAAAATTGAAAATTGAAGATTGAGTTAAGCAAAATAATTTTCTGGTCTTGAATTTAAGGTTACATCTTCTTATTAGTGCTTCGCGAGTAATATTTATCATGAGCTGTACGGTACAGCATTTCTGCTCACGCGATCCCTTTCCACTCTCAAATGCTTTATAGACATCTAGAGCATCTTCTGCCTTCGATCTTGTCCATCATGATAAGTTCAATCAATTTAACTCACAAAATTCAGACGGATCCAGTTAGGCCGGTTCTTGTTGATCCAACCTCTTAGAAGTTGTTTGTTTTTGAAACACCGATTTCAAAATTTAATACTACTTACGTTAGAAGAAGAAACAACAATACATAATATTGTTGCTTAGCCGTAGAATATCTGATAAGTACCCTAGTACCCAGACGGGCTTGCCCAGAGCCATACCATCAGCTTATTGTAACAGCACTATTTCTTTTCCAGTCGGTAACCATTTTGCATTAAAAACAAATACATCCAAATTTACTTTACTCAAAAGCTTATACTACTACTACTTCTTTAATAAATCATACTTAGATATATATTTTAATAATTGCATTATAAAATTCCACATCAATTAATCTGATTAAATTGTATTTTATATTTTTATTTAAAAATGTATGAATTGTATTTTAAAAATATTCATGTGTCAGAAACAGCGATGCTTACCCTATTTGAAGTCCCTACACACTAAGATAGCTTTAAGGATTGTAAGAAAATGTATCATCATCATCACTCTTTTCTCGTCCACTGCTGGACATAGGTCTCTCCAATGGCACGCCACTGAGCTCGATCCTCAGCTCTCAATCTCCAACTGCTACCAGCCACCTTGCGTATATCGTCACTCCACCTAGCTGGGCGTCCTACGCTACGTTTGCCAAGGCGTGGTCTCCACTCCAGAATACGTCTACTCCAACGGTCGTCGGTTCTGCGACATATGTGTCCAGCCCACTGGCACTTACTAATAAGAAAATGTATGATGAGTTCAAAGCGAATTGCACTTACGCTGTTTTACAAATTCGATACAATGCCTCTGAAAATTCAGTACAGTACAGTAACAGCCATTTAATGTCCCACTGCCGGGCTAAGGCTTCCTCTCCCTTCTGAGGAGAAGGTTTGGAGCTTATCCCACCACGCTGCTGCATGCGGATTGGTAGAATACACATGTGGCACAATTTCAATGAAATTAGACACATGCAGGTTTCCTCACGATGTTTTCCTTCACCGTCAAGCACGAGATGAATTATGAACACAAATTGAGCACATGAACATTCAGTGGTTTGAACCCACGATCATCGGTTAAGATCCTCGCGTTCTAACCACTAGGCCATTTCGGCTTCAAAATTCAACATCTTTCAATTAATTGAATTATTAAAACGCGTAACAATTATTTACATCTTATTCTTCAAACAATTTCCCCAATAACGGTCGTACTTCGTTATCCAATCTTATTAAGAAATTAATTCATTTATTCCGATAATTAGTATTCGACCTCCGTTCGCCGCATCTGGCCTTTATTAATGTCTATTCCCTTAGGGTTCCGTATAATTAACCGATTTGTGAAAATATTGGTGCGCCTTGAGTATCGCGTACATAATAATGAAACAGTTTTATATTTTATGTTGTTTTGGAAATGTTCTTCTTCTCTTATGTTAATGCAATTTTGAGAGATCTGACTGTCATTGTTTGTCCTGTTATGATGGCCAAGCTAAAAATTTTATTTTTATTTGGTAAGCAGACTAGTAAACCAAATCTTACAGAGCCAACGTCAATAGACATTGGCACTGTAAGAAATATTAAACATACCTTACAACGCCAATGCGTCACCAACCTTGTGAAGTAAGATGTTCCTTTGTGCCTGAAACACAAAAATACTAAGTACTGTTGCTTAGTGGTAAAACATGATAAATAGATGGTACCTACTCAGACGGGTTTGCCCAACCAAAAAGTATGCCAATTTTAAAAGAAGAATATTATTCACATCCTACATAAAGAGCAATCATTTCATTCTGATATATGTATCATATACTATTTATTATATAGCAATCCGTTCCTTCGTAGTACACACACAAGCAGAAACAAGTAGAATATCGTAGTACATATAACTACATTGGTTTACGCGGCGTTCGCCAATAAGGCTACCGGTCGTATGTAACATCTTCAACAATCATCGTTATATTTCAGCCAATTTACCTTAATGAATTATACATATAGACCTTACTTAAGACTCACTCCGTCGTATTGACGAAAATCGTATGAGAATACATTCGGTGTTTTCGAGTTTATCGCTTTAATACATACAGACAGACGCAGCGGGGGACTTTGTTTTATAAAATAATGTAAACAATATTAAAATAACGCCGATAAAAATGATAGACCTTCCAGATAAAATTTACTAACTCTTAAGGTCCTTTAAATATATTTTGTATGTTTAAAAAAGCTCAAAACATATTTTAGTAAATTGTTTTATGCCTCGAAAAGGAAAAATGTATATGAATCGAATTTTCCTTTTTATTCATACGCTACAGGTAAAAATTCCGTGAATGTTTTCCCTGAAATAACAAATTCATTTTCATGGATAAACAATATGTTTAAATAATATATGCAGAAATGGATTTGATAATAAAATGAATTTATCAATATAGATATATAAGGAAGATATGCGTGTGCACTTTATGAATAAATAGTTGAATACATAGCTTTAGGAATGTATGATAAATTATGATTCCAAATAGTAAAATATATGGATTATTTTTTTCTGTTCTATATCCAATTTCATGTGTATGTGTATATGAGGTTTTGTTAATTTCTTGGATCTTCTTTGGATAAATTGCGCTACAGTGTTCCGAATAACTCAAAGTTCAAATAAAAGGGTTCAAACCCCGATAAATCTTAGTAGCAGCTCGGAGTGTGGAAGTTGGAAGTGTGTACACTCCCGTGCCCTAGAAAGCACGGCATGGCTTTACGCCATTGGACGCCTGACCTCTCCGGTAGTAATGGATTTGCTGGCCCATTAGATTACGAAAGTGGAGGAATAGAGAGCGCATCTGAGTTTGTGCACACACTTGTGCACTATAATATGTCTTACGCAGGTGGCTAGTCTCCCTTGTGATTTCTATGAACGGTCATACGTTACCAGAATCGGTCAGACGGGCATCATCGGAATTGCTTTTTGTCATCCCTTACAGGAAAACTAAGCAAACTAAGACAACGATCTGATTTTCATTTAATATATTTAAATCTCATATTAGAAAAAAATATGGCGTATTTTTCTGTATAAAGTAATATCAATGTTAAAACAGCTTAGCGTACATTCGTACGTACTTATGTTTTATTTTTATTTTATTTATTCGGAAATCAACTTTATATATTACAAAAATTATTGTCTTATTGCTTATACAAAAATACTGTTATAAAATATATATCAATTGTAACCTAACTAAACATTCAAATTAAAAAAAATATCTAATTGACAAAAAACAAAAAAAAAACATACCGTACCGTAACAGCCTGTGAATGTCCCACTGCTGGGCTAAAGGCCTCCTCTCCTCTTTTTGAGGAGAAGGTTTGGAGCTTATTCCACCACGCTGCTCCAATGCGGGTTGGTGGAATACACATGTGGCAGAATTTCTGTGAAATTAGACACATGCAGGTTTCCTCACGATGTTTTCCTTCACCGTAAAGCACGAGATGAATTATAATCACAAATTAAGCACATAAAAATTCAGTGGTGCTTGCCCGGGTTAGAACCCACGATCATCGGTTAAGATTCACGCGTTCTTACCACTGGGCCATCTCGGCTTTTTAAAAAAAAAAAACATCTTCAACTTAAATAACAAAATAAATAACTGACTTGATATAAATATAAAGTAATTAATACAAAAAATAATATAATAAGCTATGTTAGCATACAACATCAATTTTAATTGTATATGAGCAATGAAGTATATTATCAGTTATTTTAGATGGAATCATACATTCTGACCGAGCTTTAAAAATTGTTTTTCAGTGTCATTTTAAAAGTCCTTGTAAAATATTTTTGAGCGAAATCGCTGATAATTCGACTCAGCATTTGCTATTGTTATCTGCAAAACCTTTGTTATTGCTGTCCCTATAGTTCCAATGAAGGTTCATCAATCAGCACTCAATCATGGGATAATGGAGTCGCAAAAAGTAACTTTCCTCAGATCAAACTGAATATTATTACGAAGGACCAATATTGGCGCCCAAGATGGGACTGCTTTGAACTATGTAATTGGTGATGAGAATTGATTTGAAAACACAGTTCAATAATTATCCATTAACAATGTTGTTCTTTGCATTGAATTTAAATATATTTAGGACAATAATAATTGTTATTACTCGTTTAACGAGGATTTAAGAAAAAAATCTTCTCAATAGTTAGTTACTAGGCGAACTCTTCCCCTTTGTTTATTGATTATCGAGTGGGTTTGTATCTTATTTTAAAACGCTATTTAATAGACGACTGCGTCATGGACAGTTCTTGTCTGTTTTTTTAACTAATTGCTTAATG
Source organism: Nymphalis urticae (assembly GCA_905147175.2). Taxonomy (NCBI): domain Eukaryota; kingdom Metazoa; phylum Arthropoda; class Insecta; order Lepidoptera; family Nymphalidae; genus Nymphalis; species Nymphalis urticae. The sequence goes on from LR990008.1 coordinate 1,187,132, forward strand.
ATAAAAAACTAATAATTGAGTTCAGAAATAAAATCGTCTTAGTTTTCTTAGTTTGGTTCTATCTTGCACGAGGCAAAATAGAACTAAAAATAAATGCTTTTTTAGTTTTTTCATAACTTCACATAATTTAATATCAAAAAGACCTGATTATATAAATTATGATGTTACATTCTTGCTAGTAATAAAAAAAAACTGTGCTATGTAGTTTACATTTAATTGCAAAATGTCATTCTTGTTTTTCAATGAGCAGTAAAAGGATACAGTCCAATTACCGCAATGAATTTAATGGAAGTTGATATTTTGCGTCCAATACTGTACGGTTGTCAGCACAATGATGCTTGTACCACAACTTTTTATGATATTGCAAAATATTAGGCCTACGCCTGTCATGTTACGAACAGATGAAATGTTTGAAACATTACAAAATGAAAATTCGTATTATGTATTCAGGATGACAAGTTTGGTTAGTAATTATTTTGTGGAATATGTATGTTAATTAAAATTTCCTTCATGATTATACATAAGCCGATTACATAATTATAAATTAAGAGTATGCTTAGCCTTATAAACCTATGTGATACTTTTATGAGTAATCTATCTTCATAGCGCTATTGAAACTCACTAAGCAAAGAAATTAATTGGTTTGAAAACAGTGAGATTATTAATTTAATTAGACTTAACAATATAACGATTATTTTCTATCAAGAAACTAAAAGCAGAATATAAAACAAGAAAATCTAAGTTCTTAATTGCGAAGGGTGCTTGTAATTAAATATTTTTAAAAACATAAATTCTACAAACATTAAGTCTGTCATTCAGTCGACTTAAATAAGCAAAATCACCCTCATAAACCATTACTATTGTAGCGTAACAAGTTGAATTGACCGTCTTTTTGTACGCTCTCAACGCTCAGCAGTTTACAATGGAATCAGCGTATCCTTTAGTTGACAATCCAATTTCGCTTCACAAGCCTCTGGGGGCTGTGTTATTCGAACTACCGAGATAACGCCGATGAGGATTCTTAGTACGTGATATTATTTCAACAAGCCATACACTAAATGCATAAAATATGTATATATATAAAGTAGTAGGAATGGTAAACGGATTTGTAAGAAATATAAACCGCTCCTTACATCGCAAATGCGCCACTGGCCTTGGAAACTACGACTTAGGTGTTATATCCCTTGTGCCTGTAGTTACACTGGCTCACTCTAGCCTCGAAAAGAGCTAGCACAAAGCCCTACCACTTATTTAGGTGTACCAAATATCGACGTAAATCATCAGTCTTTTTGAATTAACTAAGATTTCAAGGACATGGTAAGTACCGAAATGAACCTTTTATTTAGTTTATTTATTATTACCTTATGATTGTTGAATGTAATAAAATTCTTGTATTTCAATACTAAAAATGAGTCTAGATATAATCCATCTCATAAAGAGATTTTTACGAGGCCATTATTAAAAAAAAGACAAAAAGTCAAGCTTGGCGCTTAAAGTGTCTTATCGCGACCCGCTTGGCCGCCAACAAAACGGGCCAAGTCGAGGAAGGCTTTGATGTAGGTTAAATCATCTAACAACTGACCCGGTTAGAAATGATTACAGGCATGTATAGGCCTCTTTGTAAGATTGGCATAACATTGGACATAATTGGCATACAATTGGCGCGGTGCCATTTAACTTACGCGCTTAATATCTTGGGGAATTGTCTCGTATTGCTTTGCATTTACTTAAGATAAAATGTATCTCTATGTATAAAAAATTACTAAGCTCTTCTTAATCGAAGGACCAGCCAAGAAGACCCAGTGGTTAGAACGCGTGAATCTTAACTGATTGCGCACTCAAATTATATTCATCTCATGCTCGGCAGTGAAGGAAAATATCGTGAGGAAGCCTACATGGCTAATTTAACTGAAATGAAATGACATGTGTATGAACAACCCATATTGGAGATTTCTTCTAGAAATGGGCATTAACAGGCTGTTTCTTTTTTTGCTTTACTCAAGAAGGCCGTTGTTTTATATACAAGCAAGAAGTATTTATGTAATGAATTTGTGTATATACTATAAATATTTGCTGCCTTTACTTTACTATGAAAACGCTTGATAGGATAAACCAACAAACACGTTTTCGCATTAATAACATTAAGTTCGGTTACAGATATTTCCGATAATATTGTTAATTTACGCCATTTATTACCAGCGGAAGTCGGCTATCGCTCTTAATCAATTAGTAAACTGACAGTACATAGAATTATATGGAATAATATATAATACGGCGTATATATAATATAATATTAAACAGTTCGAAGATATTGCAAATTTCCCAGTAAAACTAATACTAGTAATTTCAAATTTTTAAATACCAGACTTTATTATAGCAATGGAAAAATATTGAAAGGTGCTTCGAAAGAAGTAAAATAGAAATTATTAATAATCAACCATGTATTGCATATTCTATTATATTTATAACTCCAAGAATAATACTTTTTGAAAACTGTGAAAAAGGACTATGAAGGTTACATGTTTTTTTTAGAGAAAACTCTCCTAAATAACAATAGAAAGATAGAAGGTATAAAAAAGACTACGAAATCGGGTATTAATCTGTCACTTTTTTATGTATTATCTAATTCAAAAGAATACATAATATCACTTCTGGACTAACAGCGACGATACGTTATGTCCACTTAATTTTTATTTAATTTGTGTCTACATGTCCTTTTCTTTTCTTTGAACTAATAAATATAAGTCCCTTGTAAGAACTCAACGTCATAAAATCTGAAGTCGAGTGGCCATGACAAATGCAAGGGTCAAACGGTTGACATATTATAGGCGGAATTAGAAAAAAATGGCGGGAACAAGATGGCCGACAACGTGGCTTGATTTCGGTTCTTTGTATTAACTGTAAAATTATATTTTAAATATATTTAATTGTTACTATTAATTGACAATAAATAAAAATGACAATATTATTTAATTATGATATCTGAATAACAAAAAAAGCTACCTAAATATTTATCATAAACAATCATTCATTTAAATTCCACGTCCGTTTTCATTTCGTTGCAATGTTAGCCAATCTCGAGTTTTATTTAAATTTTGAAGGACCTCTAACTCATCAGGAAGTTAGTTAAAAATAATAACAAATTTTCACTCTTCACAGACATAGCCCAAAGCGAGTTAATAAATACGCGGTAAAATAATAATAATGGCCTCGTACTATTTATTTATTTATTTGCATCATGGAAAATGGTGTTGCCAGTTGGCTTTATTACAGTATTCATATTTACACTATTATGTCCTAATACTAATGCTGAAAGACATAAAAAGCACAACTACTTACATACAATTTATAAAATATAAATATATAATTTTTTTGAACAATTTATACATATCATTAATAGTGTATACAATAGTAACTACAATATTATTATACTGTGTCGTAGCTACAAACACCCTCCAATTCGACATAACATTGGTAGGGCTTTGTGCAAGCTCGTCTGGGTAGGTACCACATACTCATCAGATATTCTACCGCAAAACAGCAGTACTTGGTATTGTTGTGTTCCGGTTTGAAGGGTAACTGAGCCAATGTAATTACAGGCACAAGGGACATAAAATCTTAGGTCCCAAGGTTGGTGGCGCATTGGCGATGTAAGCGATGGTTAACATTTCTTACAGTACCAATGTCTAAGGGCGTTTGGTGACCACTTACCATCAGGTGGCCCATATTCTCGTCCGCCTTCCTATTTTATAAAAAAAAAAACATTTATTTATTATTTGTTCAATGCAAACATAAAATAGAATATAATTTATTTAACAAAATATAATATATACATATTTATATTTGCTTTGCTTTCATATGTAATAGAAATTGTGTTATTTAATGATGGTTTATATAAAAACTACACAGTCTTGAACAAATCCCAACCATTATTTTATTACAATACAATTCTAGCAAATAAAACAAAATATTTCTTTTTAACTACCCAATAAAGTTTGTAACAAGTTTCGGCTCCCGAAATCTCTCTTATTTATAAATTTGCCGATATACTGTATATTTAAGTCTTAGTTAGACCCAATTTTAAACATGATTTTTCAATTTGCATTTCGCTTAAATATTTATTAAGCATTTACTTCATTGAATAAAATTTTTATAAAACTTTGTCGTAGTAAAGTTTCTAATGTATATTTGTTTTCAAATAAATGAAAATTATTCCAAAAATTGTGTTATTTTAAATCACGTATATCACTCGTGGAATGTTGGTAACCGACTTTCGGTGATACGCTATTTGGAACAATATATCCTTTAAATTGTATAGTAATTACAGTCAATTTTGCATATCACTTTCAGACATTGCACGTTCGAATACGACCGTGAATTTCATGTAAAATTTTTAAAACGAATTTAAGGAAGAAAATAATTCATCACATAAAATACGTAATTACCAACAATGAAAAAATCTTTAAACAAATATGACGTGTTTTTCTCACCATTTCTTTCATCGAAAAATTTAATTAGAAAAACAATGAGAACGTAAACCCTAGAAACGGCGCTGTAATTAACAATCTTGATTTTAATAATATGCGTGTTGGGAAATATAACATTTGACTCGTAAAAAAATATATTAAGAATGAGGAAATTAATTCGAATCGTTTGAAATTAAAACTGAGCACATTGCAATGCCATGCCGGCTGTTACACCGTGTTGGGTTAGAGAATGTTCGTTTAAATTATTTGTCTCCTATATGTTAGTAATGTTTTTTTTTTCGAAATATATTTCTCTTAATATTATTTAAGCAGAGTAAGAATTGAATTGAATGGAGTTAGAAGCTGTAGTTATTTGTATGAATTTTTATGATCTAAGCTTCTAAACCTTCCAGAAAAGAGCGTACTCATTTAAGGCCGGAAACGCACCTGCAAGCCCTCGGTGTTGCAGGTGCATGACGGTGGTAGTCACTTTCCATCAGGTGAGCCTCCTGCTCGTTTGCCACCTCTAACATAAAAAGCTCCTATTAGGTGTATAGACGATATAAGATATGCTTAATATTTTTATAATGCCAATGGCTATGGGCAGTGGTGACCACTTACTATCAGACCCCTTTTACCGGTCTAGCTACTTGTTATAAATAAAAAGAAAAATTAAATATTTGAATATCTTATATAATATGAACTAAATACATAACAGACGCATTCTTAATTAAAAAAATCTACAATATTCATTCGAATAACTCGTGTAGGTGTTATAGGAGGCTGCTTTAATTTGTGATTCGGAGTACGTTTGTGGTCCGGGCGCACTTTAGTCGTGAGTGGACCGATGGCCTTTTCATGGGACGATGCAAAATAATTAAGCGGTGTTTTGGGAAATTGCCGAATGGGACTCTAGAAATACCAACGTAATATTGCCTTGTAAAGGCATTTTTCAAGGTCAGCTTTATTATTAATTTTGTTTCGTTTGCGTTAAGCTATATCTTCATCAATCGTGAAATAGTTATTTTTTTTAAATAAAAATATTAATTTGTTTCCTTTAAATAGTGTTGTCTAATTTGAGCGACGAGTTTCGACGATTTATAAATAAACAATCTTACAACTTAAAAATTGGTTTATCTAGAAAAGTAGAGTCAAAAGTCTACTAAACTTTAAGGTCATATGTAAAGTACTAGCCACAGGGTCATTGAGATGAAATGTCACAGCAAGAGTACTTGCCGGTGAGGATCAGCCCAGGTAAAGGGGACAGCCTCGAGGCCCGTACCCGGACTGACATCAGTCAGTCAGGAAGAACCACCTCTCTGTAAAGTACTAATATTTCATTAACGCAGCAGCAGTGAGTTAATGTTTATAACATTAGGTATCTATGCTGCTAAACTAATGCCTCCTTAAGATCTTTATGTTATCAGTAATTAAGACTTATTCGATTTTTTTTTTGGCATTATTCACTCACGGCCATCTGATCCTAAACTAAGCAGATCTTGTACTATGGAAACCAGACAACTGATATACTACATATACTACTTTCTTTTTTAAATACATACTTATATAGATAATTACACCCAGACTTATTACACGTGTCTGCCCTGGGTGGAAATCACACCCACAACCTTCGGCGTGAGACGCAAGTATCTACCAACCACGCTAACCTGCCCGTCATATTTTCATTATATCAATCAATACTGAAATACCATTATATATATTCAAATAAATGATATTTCGATTTTGTTATTGTATGTATAAATTAGGTATACCAAAATATATACACAAATAAATAAAACACACTCGAACTTGTTCTTAAATTTTGTTTATATGTATATCTCATAATATTGTTAACTTGAAAAACATTCATATATATCAAGTAAGTAACAGCCTGTGAATATCCCACTGCTGGGCTAAGGCCTCCTCTCCATTTTTGAGGAGAAGCTTTTGGATCTTATTCTGGTGGAATGGGGTTGGTAGAATACACATGTGGTGCAGAATTTCAGTGAAACTAGACACATTCAGGTTTTCTCACGATGTTTTTCTTCATCGTCAAGCACAAGATGAATCACAAATTAAGCACATGAAAATTCAGTGGTTGCCCGGACTTTGAACCCACGATCAACGGTTAAGATACACGCGCTCTTATCACTAGAACATCACGGCACGTTGTTTCATTTATGTATAAATATATTCATATAAGACTTAAATATATAATCGAAAACCGATTTCTTTTATAACGACATAATGAAAATTTCATCGCTTGTTTGAACTCGAAAAGCCACAGGAAGTCGGATATTTAAATAAAAAATCGATTCGTGGTTGTAATTTAACTAAAAAGTAAATATCATTCGATGCAACTTATACAAACTATTTGATTGAATCGACGGCTCTATGGTTTTTGTAGTAAATAAAAATAGCACAAACAGTTAAACCTCTGGTTAAATTTGTATTAAAATTTGTTCAATTCTAACATCCATTTGGTATAATACACATAATTTAATCAAAGCTCTTCAAAACGTTTGCGTGTATAATAGAAAAAAAAAACTTAATTATTTACTTAATTGTAGAAACGTAATACAATTAAAAATCGCAATGGCCTAATGGTTAAAACGAGTTTTCACCGAAAATTGCTAGTTCATTTCCGAGCACTACTGTCCTGTGCTTTGTTTGTGTTTATAAGTCATATTGTCCTTAACGTCAAGGATAATACCGCGAGGCAACTTGCGTGTGGGTTGAAATCCGTCACACGTGAACATATCCAACAATTTGTAAATAAATTTTATTTCTAATTTCAGATTTTGCCGAAATCCAGTTCGCTGTTAATGTAAGTATAAATATTGTTTAATGCTTTATGTTACTTTCAACATAACAACACAAATGTTTATAAATAACAAAAAAAGAACCAATCGCTTCAAATTAAAATATAATCTCTCAAGATTTGGTTTCTTTTAAATAACTTATTAATAAAGTCGTATCAACTCGTAAATTTTTAGTATTTAAAATAGATTGAAGACAACATTTCGGTTCTAATTAATATAATAAAACAAGACGAAGGTAACATTACCAATTTGAATGTTTAATGTAACGTCACAGGACTTGACAGTCCGCTGGGAGGGCGGCCATTTTGAATGCGGCTCTGAGTACGTTATTATAAAAACATAAGGAGTTGAAGATTTTTTTCTCGTTTCCACGATGGTTCGTACTTCGTATATTACGATGTTTGTAATACGTTTGTATATCTATGTAGTTAAATGCGCTTATGTTTTGTATGTAATATTAATATGTGTCCAAATAAATTAAAAGTTAAAAGCTTGGAGAGGGTTTTTGATAACAGTAAAACAAATCAAGGGCCGCACGGCAGATGAAAATTAAAATTGATGGTTAATGAAAGAATTTGTAATTTAAAAACCAATAAATAAATATGGAGTTAAATAATTAAAAACATGGATTTTCGATAGTAAAGTAAATATATTTCTCTTTTTAATCAAATCAAATAAAATTAAATGTATTATTTACGAGTGTATTACAGTGTAGCGTTTTTAAATCGTCACTGTTTTAACTCTACCAACGTTTAGGAAAACAGCCTCTTACAAACACAAATGGTAAGTCACTATGTTTGTATACCGAACACGCACGAGTAGAGAGCGATTGCACAGAGGGGCGTGACGGCGTAGATGATGATGATGATGATGATGACGGCGTGATGTCGTCACGGTATACAATCGAACTCACCCCAATTGCACACCAATAGGTGTTTTATATATTTATATATATACAGTATATAGGCGGACGAGCATGTGGGCCACCTGAGGGTAAGTGGTCACCAACGCCCACAGACATTGGCATTGTAAGAAATGTTAACCATCGCTTACATCGCCAATGCGCCACCAACCTTGGGAACTAAGATGTTATGTCCCTTGTGCCGGTAATTGCACTGGCTCACTTACCCTTCAAACGGTAGAATATTTGATGAGTGGATGGTACCTACCCAGACGAGCTTGCACAAAGCCCTACCACCAGTAAATAACAAAAACTTCGAGATACGCCGACCATACTTAAAATATATTAATTAAAAGACAAGCAGTTTTTCTCATGATTGCAATCACACATTAATCTTTTAAATTTTGAATATATCTTACCGTCTTAATTATAAACGTTGGTTAGCAGCTGTATAGTTAAACAATGATTTCGCTCTTTCTCTCATTATTGATTTGACATTCGAAAGAAAGAGACATCATTATTTATCCAATCACCCGTTAAATAACGTTTATAAATAAGACCGTTAGTATGTAGCAAAGATAATATCAAAAAATAATTACGAAATATAAAAACTTTTTACTTCTGTCTGGTAGTATTGTCCACTTCTCTTTTATACGACTGACGTTCAACTGGAAACATCATTAAAAAGTGTTCAATGAAATCCACGGTCTACTTAAAATATCCGTAATGCATATTTTTATTATTGTTGTGCCACGTACGTGACCTAAAAACATTTAAGCGCAAAAGTATGCACTATCAAAGGGGCGCTGCAATTTTTTAAACAAAACATTTTCATTTATTAAAAAATATCTCATCGGCAAACTCTTTAAGCGCCAAAGGCTTACGATACAGGAATGACCTATTGATGTACTGAATAAAGACTTAAGTGTACAAGAGTGTGACCTGAAAAACTTGCACTCCACCATAAAGCGTGTAAAGCGCGCCGCGGTCATTAGCGGGTAACTGTGTGGTTACTAAACAAGCGATTTTATCATTTAAAAAGCGACACGAAGGTAAAATTTCAAAATTGCAATTGTATTCGAATTTATTATAATTGCCAGAGAGCCAGTGTAACTTTATTAAAAAGTTCAGTAAGCGATATATATATATATATATGTGTCCATAATTATAAATAATATTTAACAGTTTACATATGAGATACAATTGAACGTTAAAGATGACTGAGCTTGAGTGATTATATTGTTTTTGTTGGGAAGAATAAATGTGAAAATGTGCAACTTGAAGTATAAACAACGTTTCAGAACGCATTTTCATTAAAAGAGGTTAGTTAATATCGTAGAAATAGATAATTACCGTTACTTTTTCTTGCGGTTATTGGCTTAGATTCATAAACGTCTCGGAGTATCTAACTTCAGAAGGCAAACTTAGATTGCACCGATTATAAAAACGATTTATGCTATTTATCATGGTTCCCCTGGCTCAATGAAAATCAAACAGCATAGATGATATAATAAACCACAAATGTGCATGGAAGTACCGATTTCTATTGTCTTATTCGCATAAGCCGATTGGATGACATTCCGACATGATCGGTGGAAACGCAGGCGTAGGATCAATGACTATAATTTTCGAGGTATTAAAGTGTTAATTGCCAACTGCCAAACACCGGACTGCTCCATTCGGTTATTTATTTTCTATTTATTTTAACTAATTTAATTTACTTTAAATAATTATATGTTATTAATATCCCTTACTATTTCTTATATGCTTATTAGTTACATACACAACTAGATTGAAACTTAATTCAAATAATGTGGTACAGTTACCATTATAGCTATTTGTTGTTAAGTATGCAACAGCTTTAACTTCCTGTACAGTATAAACTTAATGTGTTTACAGAAAGTAATCTGGAAACTTGCATTGCTACAAAGCGCTATTGGGACTTTAGCGGTTAATATTGTAGTTATGTAGCAATTATATGTATTTAATTTCATCGGTAATGTTTAATAAAGCTTTTTTCCTTCTTTTTTATGATCGATCTGTGTTCATTATATTTGTTATATGCGTTGGCGATCATGGGCGTGGCTAAATAGTGTTAATGAATTGTTATAATTGTATGTTAAAAATAACGACGAGCAAATGAATCATCTAATGGTGAGTAACATACATTGTTAAGCAGACTTCATTAAAAAAAATAACAAGAATTTAATTTTGATTTTTGTAAGTGTAATTTGATATGACGGAAGTTCGTCACAATATTTTTCTCACCGCTTAATAGTTTATTGGTTTGTGGTAATTGCTTGAATTCGAACCCGCAATATTCCGGTAATAATCAGCTAAAAATGAGCAAATGAGCTATAATTTGCATAAGTCGATATCTTATTACGTAGGCGAAGTACAAACGTGTGTACATACTTTATTAGTTCATTCAGAATTACAAGTTAAACTTTTACGTCTTGACAATAACATAAATAAATTTAAATATAAACATGCAGTAGAAATTAGAGCAAAAATATTATCAAGAAATTTAAATTGGAGCAATGCAAAATGTTAGTGAATTTCGAGTTTTTAATGGCCACACAATTAAAATACTTTTTACGCTCCGCAAACAATTTTTCATGTCACGTGAGAATATGCTTACCACGGTTCCAGTTCAAAACATCCCACCAAATATAATATATAATATACAAAGCTGTTTTATGTTCTAGCATTTACGTACAAAAATTATATTTATAATCTGTACTATAAACACAACGTTTAGAGATTATGATTTTCTGTCAGAAAACTCTCAGTAGCAGCCCGGAGTCTGGAAGTTGGAAGTGTGTACACTCCCGTGCCTCGGAAAGCACGTAAAGCCGTTAGTCCTGCGCCTGAACTCTTTCCGGTCGTGTCAGATTATGAGAGTTACGGAATAGATAGTGTACTTGTGCTTGCGCACACACTTGTGAACTATAATCTGCATTTACTATAATTTATATTATTTAATATATAGTTTTTTTTCTGTCACAAACTAAATTCCACGCAGCTGAAGTCGTGAGCACAGCTTGTTAAAACATAAAACAAACTTCGATTAATATCACACAAACAACGATTACGTGTTTTGAAAGTTTTAATATAATGCTATTGTTGGAACAAACAGCTTAGAAAAGTTAGCATTTAATCGTATGAACGATGAGCGAACACCTTCAATACGAACAAAAACAAGTCTCATTATTATATTAGTTTTATATGTATAGAATAGAGATACGAACGGACAGCTAATATACATATAAATATATATTGTATATAAATATATATTTATATGTATATTAGCTGTCCGTAAATAAAATAATAATAAATATATATTGTATAAAGTAATTATACAATCGTAATTAAAAAGTAAAGTAATATCTTATAATTGTCCCACATCTGGGCTAAGGCCTCTTCTGCGTCCTCCTCCTCCAAGAGATGTTTGGAAGTTTTGTAAGTGATTCTACCTCGCTGTTCCTATACGGTTTGGACACACCTGACATATTTTTATCCAGAACGTGAAAGTTTCCTCTCGATGTATTCTTTACCATCGACCACGAGTCTAACGATAGGCTTAAATTAAGCAAATAAAACAGTGCTTGGTCGGGTTAGAAACCGTAATCGTTTAAGATTCTAGTGTTCTCGAGACGAAGCCATCAAGACTCAGAAATCGTAGTGTACCCGAAACACCGTAAAGACTTATTATTACATTACTCCAGGTCGCCACTGAGAATCTTCGACAGAAGAACTCAATTTATTTTATGACCTGACCTGGGGCTTGAACCCAGAACCTCGGGATCTGCGGCCTTTTATCTAGCCACTAGATCAACGAGGTGATTACCAGAAAAAGTGTAACTGTGTTGCAATTATCAACGTGTATGGATTAACACGAACACATTCAACAACTAAATCAAGTTTAAATTTGGAACCTAAATCTAGTACATAACATAATGTTTCAAGGTCATATTTCTCTTAACCCATTCCCCTTTTATTGCTTTTTATAATATCATTTGATCACGAATCTCAAAGCGTAATTAGTCCAAAATAAACAGAACCAAAGAAAACACGAAAGAATTTAAATTCCAATAAATCTCGTAGATGTAACTACAGCTTTATTTATTGCTTTAATATTGTAAAAGCGTTCGTTATGGCCGTCTTAAATTCTATAATTTACATTTAAAGTCCGGTGTGTACAAATCTCTACTGTATTGTTAGGAATGGATTTTTATTTGTAACTATTTATTTACGTTTTCGTTTTCATTATTTGGAATAATATTATAATGTGTAATATGTTTGATTTTTAAATTTATTGTTTTTTAATGAAAGGAATACTACGGTTTCTAAGCCATGATGGCTTCGTCGTTAGAACTTATGAATCTTAACCAGAGATTGTGGGTTCAAATCCGACTGAGTTATATTTGCTTGGTTTGCGCTAATATTTTTGCGGTAAAGTAAAACATCGTAAGGAAGCTTGAATGTTTTGGTAAAAAGTTATCTATCATGTAATATATCGTCCGGCCAAAGGCCAGCAGGATATTACACGTTACTTATATGGCAAATACATAAATCTCTAATCTTTCTCCCGTTGGAAAGCTATAGTTACAGTTTCTAACGTCACTGAGCTCACGTGACAGCTTTTGCGACAAGCATATATCGATGATCAACCTTAAATAATATTAATGTACAATAAATTTATTATAATTAATAAAAAACTTTAACGGGCCGATTGGCGTGGCTGGTAGATTGCCTTTCACGCCGAAGGTTGCGGGTTCGATTCCCACCCAGGACAAACATTTGTGTGCATGAAAATGTCTGTTTGGCGTGAATCTGAGTGTCATTATCTATATAAGTATGTATTTACAAAAGAAAAGTAGTATATGTATTATATCAGTTGTCTGGTTCGCATAGTACAAGCTCTGCTTAGTTTGGGATCAAATGGCCGTATGTGAATAATGTCCCAGGATATTATTATTATTACTTTTTAACTTAAGAATACATCGCACTATAACAATGTTTTTTGTAAGTACTTAATAAGTTATAGCCAATTTATAATGAGAGAGACCAATTACACTATCTGACGAGCAGTACATATTCGGTGGTTTTATTTTAAAGTCTCACAGCATCAATACCGGGTAACCCCATACACTAACCTGAATGAATGAATGAATTTATAGTCAATGTCATTCGGTATGATGTGAGGATACTCACGAAACCACATAAAATTAAATCTGTTCAAACATTTAAAAGTTATGATGGAATATCGAAACTGACATACATACATACATGAACCCTGATAACATTTTACTCCCATTTTGGGCAGTTGTGTAAAAACTAACTGTTTAATACCTGAAAGTGAAATCGTTCCAAATACACTATTAAAATAGTCATCGACTACTTGAATAACTACCAATACTGTAGAAATTAAGAAAAAAGTACACAATTATTGATTTATTTAAGACCCTATTGAGTAATATTTAAAAATAAACACGATGCATTATAATTTATCTTAATGCGTTAGAAAGCTACATTTTTCTATAAAGTACATTGTTTTAAGTATGTTCTTAAAACTGTTATTAGCTTATTGAAGATTTATATTGGTGGTAGGGCTTTGTGCAAGCTCGTCTGGGTGAGTACCACCCACTCATCAGATATTCTACCGCAAAATAGCAGTACTTGATATTGTTGTGTTCCGGTTTGAAGGGTGAGTGAGCCAGTGTAATTACAGGCACAAGGGACATAAATCTCAGTTCCCAAGGTTGGTGGCGCATTGACTATGTAAGCAATGGTTGACATTTCTTACAATGCCAATGTCTATGGGCGTTGGTGACCACTTACCATCAGGTGGCCCATTTGCTTGTAGCAGTTTTTTTAATGACTTATTTGAATGTCAAATATTAAAATTCTTATATTCAGTGTCGCTTCACTTTAGGAGATTTAACGATCAAGTTTGCGGTGAGATCGGAGTTGTCCTTGCAGAGTAGTTCTACTGTACGAGTCACTTAGTTATATCAAGTTGAAGTAACAGCCTGTTAATGATCCACAGCTGAGGTAGCTGACTTTGAGGAGAAGATTTGGAGTTTATTCTCCCACGCTACTCCAGTACGTGTGAAGGTCGGGTGGTTGTTTTATGTTATCCTTCACCTCAGAGCACAAAATAAATTATAAACACAAATTATGCACATGAAAACTCAGTGGTGCTAGCCTGGGTTTGTACCCGGTTAAGAGAAGAGCTTTCTAACGATTGGGCCATCTCATCAATTTGTTATCAATAATGTCTCATACAGTGCTCAGTAAGTCCCGACTCCCGATGAATGTGTGAGACGTATTCGGTAACCAATCAGAGTCATTCCTCCAATAACCGATTACATTAAACAAAATCGAACGACTTAGATAAGTGTGAGTAACCGTACGAGCATTCCACACTTATCTTTGATATATATTGGAATTTTTTCCACATGATTCATAATTCTATATTTGTTATCAAGTGAAACAAATGTATTCTGGGTGAATATCTCACTCTGATTTTGCTTGTAAGTGAATTGATATACATTAAATGTATACAACTACAACGGCTATATATTTGGCGATAGGACTGTGTGCATGCCCGTCTAGGTAACCTGGTTACCCACTCATGTTGTGTTCCAATTGGAAGGGTGAGCTAGCCAATGATTCTTCAGGCACAAGGGACGTAGCTTTACTGGTGGTAGAGCTTTGTGCAAACTCGTCTGGGTAGGTACCACCCACTCATCAGATATTCTACCGAAAAACAGCAGTACTTGATATTGTTGTGTTCCGGTTTGAAGGGTGAGTGAGCCAGCGTAATTACAGGCACAAGGGACATAACATCTGAGTTTCCAAGGTCGGTGGCACATTGGTGATGCAAGCGATGGTTAACATTTCTTTCAATACCAATGTCTAAGGGCGTTGGTGACCACTTACCATCAGGTGGCCCATATGCTCGTCCGCCTTTCTCTTCTATATAAAAAAAAACATCTTATTTACCAAACTTGGTAGCGCATTGACGGTTAAATCACTTGATATTCAATTACAACAAAGCTAATTCTTCGACATTTTAATAAAACATTATTTAAAATAAATACCTGTTCCGTTATATAAAGCGCGTTGTATTCGTGAAATGAAATGGATAAAATTGTTTGAGCGGCTTAGATATTTCAAGGTTCAGGAATTTTTAATATATTTATTCGGCTTGTCACCGTTGGACGAATACTTTCGAAAAGGACTATAATTTTAGTTATTTTATAGAGAAAATATTTTAAATTCGTTCGTTTTCTGAATTGACACGGTACACTTACTAGTCAAACATCACAGGCTTATATCTGGATCAAATTGACTTATGCTTTGTGGCCAAAGCAAAAAAATCATAATCAAACTAATATATACTATGTCGTAGCTTATATTATATCTTATTTTTAAATTTGGAATTAGATATCAAATCAGAAAATAGGTCACGTGATGATCAGTAGATAGTTTGCCCATCGACATTAATAATGTAAGTGTTGACTATTTGTTGTAAAATAACTAAGGCGTAAGTGGTGCCTGACAAAACTCGCTGAAAATCATCAATCTTCAATCACCAATCATCAACCAATAAATAATAAAGCAGCGTGGTGGCTCTAAAGCCATTTCATCCACAGAAAAGCTTCTGACCCAGCAGGTCATTAGCCGTTACTTAACTTAATGTCTCGTTATGCTGAAAATTTTACTAAACGTTAATAAAAGTGTTTTTGCTCAGTGGGTCGAACACTGAAATCTTTTGATGTCTGCTGATATTAATTCAAACATTTATAAGCTCTTAATGTACATACAAAGCCAACATTAACTTTTACCAAATTAATTACTATAAAGCTTCAATTTAATTAATGTAATGTACTCAGAATATGTAACTCAAATATTTAATTAAGAATACAAATATTAAGAATATATATATATAAAACTGCTTGACATATCAACGCACAACCATAGACTATCGAAATTTTAACCCCTAAGTCATAGAGGGGATAAAATGGTTTATGAAATCCTTCATTTTTGAAGAAATTGAAATTGATATTTAACAATTTTTAATTGTGAAGCAACTGAAGGTAAACGCTGGTATGTATATTTATATAGCGGATGTAATAATTTATTTAATATTAAATAAATTGAGATTCACGTAACGAACAATTGTTGCGTATATCGTAGTATAAACTATCAAATAAAAACATCAGAATCAATTCATAATGAGCTAAACTATCCAGGAATATACAAATAATAATAAAATAACATCCAATTTATAATCTATTTTTTGAATCTTAATAGCCTACGTTTTGCTTGGTCTTGGGTAGAGACTAACTCAAGAATAATTTCATGATGTTAATTTAAATAGTACAATGACGACAATAATAATAACAAAATTACAAGCTATGTTTCCCTCGAACGTTCTTATAACTCATAAACAATAGTTCCATAGTTTTTCAATTAAACATCTCAAAACTATAATGAACGTATACAAAGAACGAACACAAATTAATGTTCAAACAAGTTTCATTGTTTAAATACACAATCGATTTAACGAGATATAATAGAATCAATTACGCCAAGAATTTCATTATACTTTAGGATCTTGTGGTACTTTTATAGACCGGGAGCTAGCGAAGAAAATATGATAGAATTTTCTAGAAGGAATTCGCGAAATTGTTGTTGATAATTAAGAATACATTCTTAGATCTTGTTTTAATTATAATATCCGTTGTATACATATATTTGTTAATTACTGGAGTACCAATATTGAATGTCAATCATAGAATTGCATTGGTTCCCTCAAATTTGAATGATTATGTTTTGCAATGGAATAAATTATCAATGGTTGATATATACACAGACGGTCAGGTACAAATAACTGTAGGCTTTATTTTAAATAAATATTTTTCATATAATTAAGTCGAGATGGCCTAGTGACCAGAACGTGTGAATCTTAACCGATGATCGTGGTTTCTAACCCGGGCAAGCACCATTGAATTTTCATGTGCTTAATTTGTGTTTATAATTCATCTCGTGCTTGACGGTGAAGGAAAACATAGTGAGGAAACCTGCATGTGTTTAATTTCATTGAAATTATGCCACTTGTGTATTCTACCAAACCGCATTGAAGCGTGGTGGAATAAGCTCCAAACCTTCTCCTCAAAAAAGGAGAGGAGGCTTTAGCCCGGCAGTGGCACATTAACAGATTGTTACTGTTTTTCCATATAAATAAAATTGATATCGAATAAAATAAATATTCTCTTATATATTTATTACATAATAAAGTTAAGTATATTTCGTTGGGTGTAAGGTAAAAAATTATAAAGTTAATTAATTATTCCTTAAATCTTTTAATTAAACATACCGTTCTTTGATAATTGAAAAAAAATCCATTATGAATTAGTCTTAATACATTTATTAATTGAATTATTCAATTAACACTTCAATTAATTACGAGATTTCTGAAATTTTTAGACTTCATTAAATTCTATCGCTTTAACAGACGAAGATAAAGTAAAATCTTGAATATTTGAATGAATTAAATCCTTAAAACTGATCTTGCTGTGAATTATTGATTTTAAAAGTTTTGAATTAGACCTTATTATAATATAAATATATATGAATCCCTAAACAAAATTCTAAGAACTTATAAATATACATATATAATTGTGTTTTATCATCAAGTAAATAGAACAGTGTACATAGGAATTACCTCTGTTCTACTAGGAACATATCAAATGGCATTATATAATTATAACAGTTAATTTAAAAGTAGCGTCTTGTATTTCTAACAATGCGCTTAAAATACTCGTCCATTGGTTTACCGCTAATCGCCTTCCCGGAGCTTAAAATTAAACACAGGCACGCTATCTAAGGGTGTTACTGTAATTTCTTGTTATTTTCAGTTCTTAAATACAACTTTAAGATTATATAGGAATTGTATAGCCATTTGATTATATACTATTTGTTTATTGTAATAAGAGTGATTACTTATTGATAGTACAAATTTCGACAATTTTTCGAGTTCTTCAATTCTAAAATGGATGATGTTTTTTAATGTGATCAGGTAAACAAATCAAAACTAAGTATTGGGCAACCGGATTTGAATCTGCGATCTTGGATTAAATCACGTAATCAATACATTGGACCATCCGGACGATAAATCAGCGCTTTTCACTTATATATAACGGAAAGTTTATTGTTTACGTACAATTGCGCTGTTGGGGAAAAACAAAGCGCTTTTCATGAAACAATAAGAAAATTCTCATCAATAAAAAATATATAGTTTTATAATTCCACGTCGCGGTTTTCATTTTAATTTGTTGTTTTCAAAAATAGACATCATTTTATTACTAATATAAAAGTAGCTCATTTTTATAGTGGTTAGTTAATAAGGTTACAGATTCTGATGTACTGGGTTCATAAACCGGTTGGACAAAGTAAAAAGTTTTTCAGACGCGAATTTCTTAGCAGCTTGGAATTGGTATGAGTTAGTCAGATACAGCCAGTACACTCGTGCCTCGGAATGCACATAAAACCGTCCTGCTTGATCTCTCCCCGGACCTGTCGGATTAGCGCTCCATTGAATTATGAGAGTGACGTACTATTCCATTCGGGCCTGCCTCCTGATAATATGTCTTGGGTAATTGGCTATTCCTGGTGATTAGGATGATTTCATTTATTCAGTATAAGATTTTTTTGTTTCGGAAAATATTACCGACTTACATATGAAAATAATGATTAATCGTTCAGTGTATACTTATATATATAATTTATACTCTTCTACTTATAGATTTTTTAAAAGAAAAACGCCTAAAATTTCTGTAATTCAATAAATGTATAGGATAATATATTTTAGTAAAATTGAATGAATATAATATCTTGTAATGTATTTTTGTGGAACATATAGACAAGGGTACACACCACCAGCTCCTGCACTATAATTAACGAAGGCCAATGATTTACACGGTTTAGAAATTAGGCTATTGTTACATCATAATCGGCTTCGTCGACGTCATTAGGTTAGTAAAGTTCACTTATGATTTATGAGTAAATTCGTGACTAAGACATTTAGTCTGAAATTTAGGTAGTTGAGAAGTTATTGAATGTTTTAAATAAATAAAGGGATAAGTTTTAATCTTTGCACGATGTTATCTTTCATTATTATTCATACAAAAATAAAATCACATATATTATTATGTCAATTTTGATCTACGAGTACATCTAATATATAGATTTTATTACAAATTTTATCAAAGCAGATCCAAAGCTTATGTAGGATTATAGGAAATTTAACTTTAAGGGGGGATGTCTTGGGTTAACTTTGTATGAATTTAAACGAACGAAGTCGGTACGGGCAGTTAGTCGCTTATATTTAAGTGAAAAAATAACAGTTCTGCCTCGTCTATTCACTTTTTGTTATTGATGAGATTTCGGAACACAACAATACTAAGTATTGCTGTTTTTGTAATATAATCACTGGTGGTTGGGCTTTGTGCAAGCCCGTCTGGGTAGGTACCACCCACTCATCAGATATTCTACCGCAAAACAGCACTACTTGGTATTGTTGTGTTCCGGTTTGAAGGCTGAGTGACTCAGTGTAATTACAGGCACAAGGGACATAACATCTTAGTTCCCAAGGTTGGTGGCGCATTGGTTATGTAAGCAATGGTTAACATTTCTTACAATGCCAATGTCTATGGGTGTTGCTGACCACTTACCATCTGGTGGGCCATATGCTCGACCGCCTAACTATTCCTAGACGTACTTAAACAAGGCCTTACCTACCTATTTGTACACAAAATAAACCTATAAAATATGTTGTTATGCTTAAAATTATATTATATATTTTTAATGAAGATTGTACAATATTGTGGATGTACATACAATAATCTATATAAGATTATATTGTAGATTTGATTAGATTGTAGATAATTTACCGACATTGTTACAGGAGATAGGTGTATGAAAATTGTTTGCAACAGGTTAACCATACCATAAAGAAAAGATTCATAGCTTCGCATGGTGTTCACTCGCGATATGCATTTGACTATCTTCAAGAATTCATTTGGATATAAATAAAGGACACTTTAAAGAAATGTCTTTTAAAGTGAACACGGATAAAGTCGCAAGCGTAGCTCTTTAGTAATAAAATGCAAAGCCTTATCAGGAACGTCTTCATCCAATATTTAAGTGTCTATTTAAAGAATATAAAACTCAACAAGTCTCTTAATCTCAGAGGTTTTGAAACATTAAAGATAAGATGTAAAACAAATATTTAATTTAACCCTTCCTTACTTAACCTATATAAATATCGTTATAGCGGGATTAAGTAATCACCCTTTTTGGTTATGAATTTGGTTTGAATATGCCGAGAATTTCAACTTTAGAAAGGTCGACACGTTTCGGGAATATTCGATAACGTCGGGAATTAAAAATCATACTAGAATGGTATTTGCGCGTTCCGTTCATCATAAACATTAAACTGTTTTTGAAACACTAATCAACGTCCATGGAACTAATTTGACTTTAATCTGAAATGTCATTGGTCGGTGGCAGTCGATGACGCAATAGGCGACCAATGGGCGTTAAGCTTAAAGTCTAATTAGCTAATCAGAGTTTGACCGGCTTTTGAAGGAGGTAAGTTGTTTATATCGACTACCATAAACTATGACCTTTAATTAAGAACTTACTAGTGATAGGCCATGCAAGCTCGCTTAGTAGGTTATCATTGATTTTGTTCAAGAGCATTTCTTTGTAGCGTGTTCTGGTTGGAAGAGTAAGTGAGCTAATGTAATGAAAGTCTTAATATTGTAGAGGGCATTGCTATATATTGACGATGCAAAAAATTCATTATATTTCGTACAATGTTGTTGAAAGAACGAGACTCATTCTTAGGTAACTGTATATTATGCATGTCTCTTTCTCACACCAAGTTTTGGAATCTCCAAAGTCAATACATCGTGTTGGAGCAAAGTATTCGTTTCTGTAACAAAAATATACTTATAACAAAACTAAAAAATGTATTGAAGCTTCTTTGGTCTTTATATTTAGGCATTATTCTCCTATCAATTGCTTAGTAAAGACTGAATACCCGAAGGACTTGACAAATAGATATTTTTAAAGTACTTTTAAGCAATGTAGTCCGTTGTTTCTATATGGAAATCCCATAGCTGCCTTAATAGTCTCTAATATACTGCCTACCACTTGAGTTTGACTTGATTGAATTAAAACTTATCTCGGCCATATATTATTGGTTACTAAGCGATTAATTAAATGAAAAAAACTTTATCCATCCGTGCAATTATTTTTCATAACAATTTAAATCGCTGCAACGTAACAGTATCTCATACGAAAGGTTACGAACCCGAATTTTATGTCCTCCCTTCCAAGATAAGTTTCTTGAAAGAACGCGACATATCTTTATTTGGACGTGCCGATAAAAAAATAATGTCCGACATTAAGGGAGGGCTTAATTTAAATATTTTTGACGCATCCCACCTCCCTCTCGCTCTCGTGGTGAATTTATATTTACATTCCTTACATTGGTTACAATAAGTCACTCGGCCACGAAGGGTAATGCTTTTTTAAGTGAACCCAAGTCGAATTTCGTTCGGGTTTTTTATAGATTGTAAGGACATAACAGTCACGGTCCATTAGTTCGATCGAGTTTTTATGGTAAAGTTTGAACGATTCGATTTTGAATGGACATTGATACGTTTTATTGTGAAATGTTATTGCTTTATAAAAAGGGTTAAGAGTTGTTTCATTTTTTTAATACTAGATGGCGATTAATTAGCTTTACAATATTAAAATCAAAATTAAAATATTATTCACTCGAGCAATTTTGAATCGTTACTTTAAAATATTAAATGAAATTTAAAGCTGATAAAATCTACATATCTATCTAGATTCTGCAAAAAAGTCAGAAGTTACTCCTTTCTACCAGGTTACACCATGTTAATTAAATACAATTAAATATTATGTATCTACAATTTTAATTATATATTTATAGTCTTTTAGCGAACAATATAACTTCTTTATTAATATTTTATTAACGTGAGATTTTTATTCAAAGGCCAAGTTGAACAAATGAAATTTTATGTAGGAACTTATTTGTCGTCAAATATTTAATTACTTTCTGTTACTTTAATAAATTATTTCTCTAAGAACTTAGAAACGGAATTCGAATTCAATATATAATTATTTATACACGCATATACATAAGATAAAATTCTGTTAATTAAAATTGACAATGAAAAGACCTTATTACCTGAATCATAACAGCTATAATGCGTCAAAATCTTCAGCTCCATGTGAGGCAACCCATACAATCTGATTTATTGTATTTTTTGTGTATTATTTTAAATTAGGCGCTATCTCGTCGACTCGGTTAAATGGGATTCTGTGGATTGACTAATGTGTTTTTAACAAATGTCGTTACTAGTTAGTGTATCAAAGATATCCTTGAATAGTTAAGATGAATTATACAAACCGTTACGAAACGAATATATAAATAAAGCAAATATATTAATAGATATATTTCACTGTATATTGACTATTTATTATAAATAGAAATATAATTGTTATATATTAAAAGTGTAATGACATAATTTTTAAATGATTTTATGAACGGAGATTGCACAAATAGATATGTTCCACATAAGTTCTGCATGTTTTGTTGTCCATGCCAAATATACCGTTTCGTACTTTAATCTTGACTTTTAGTCAAGTAAGTTTCCTCTTAATTTCGAGATTTTCTTTCTTTATTAAAGATTAATTTCCGCTGTTATTGCGTGGCGCTAGCAATATTTTGTCACGTGTATGTATGTACCGATGATCGTAGGTTCAAACCTGGGCAAGCACCACTGAATTTTCATGTGCTTAATTTGTGATTAAAATTCATCTCGTGCGTGACGGTTAAGGAAAACATCGTGAGGAAACCTGCATGTGTCTAATTTTACTGAAATTCTGCCACATGTGTATTCCACCAACCCGCATTGGAGCAACGTGGTGGAATAAGTTCCATACCTTCTCCTCAAAAAGGGAGAGTAGGCCTTAGCCCAGCATTGGGAAATTCACACTGTTACTGTATGTATGTATGTGTGTGTACATAAACATATAATAGTTTAATAGCGTATTCAAATATGCTTTAAACCTTGTCCGTAATAGAAAATATCTCTCAACTCTGGGATGTTCATGTTTCTCCATTAATAAATAGTTATTATTATTTTATATAAATGAAAGAATAAAATTGATAATTATGTTTCTTTTGTTTTATTGATAAAGACATTTAAATGTACATGTAACATTTTACTTATGTATTGTGAGGAAAATTAATCGCTTCTTATATTGCCAAGACGCTGTCAAACGGAAATATATTGCTATGTTAGGACAAACTTACCATTTATACAAAATGAAAGACAACGAAATCGTTTTATTTGTCGGTACTATTAAGCTAATACCAGAAGAATATATGTATTATTATAAAAACATAACAAATTATAATAAATTATTATTTTTATCACGACTTCAAATAGACATTCTTATCCTATATTTTTTTAATGAACGCACCCAAGGTATTAAGACAGTAAATAAAAGAGGCTTAATTAGTGACGGGCTTATCAACTGTTTATCCTTCGTGGGCAGCACGCGGGGTACGGCTCTGTTTCGTTGCCCACTCTGAAGTAACCGGGCTCCAGACTCGACTCGCACCTTAAAAAAATAAATGTTTTTGAGCTTAATTCTTTTTTTTTAAATATAAGATTAAGATTTTTTTCTCTCTAATTTACTGAAATTCTAATAAGGTTCACGTAGTTTCTATGGATTATTCCGAATAATATAGTTTTGTATCGTGTATGCTATTGGTGATAATCATATTCTAATATTTGATCATCATAATAGATAACTGGTGGTAGAGTTTTGTGCAAGCTCGTATGGGTAGGTACCACCCACTCATCAGATATTCTACCGCAAAACAGCAGTACTTGGTATTGTTGTGTTCCGGTTTGAAGGATGAATGAGCCAGTGTAATTACAGCACAGGGACAGAACATCTTAGTTTCCAAGGTTGGTGGCGCATTGGCGATGTAAGCGATGGTTAACATTTCTTACAATGCCAATGTCTAGGGGCGTTGGTGACCACTTACCATCAGGTGACCCATACGCTCGTCCGCCTTCCTATTCTAAAAAAAAAAGATAATTATGCAATGGATATACCTACATACCCTTATATATGTAGTTCTAAAATACGGTGTATAATGAGTAATATTATAATGAGAATGTGAAATGAGCAATTACTTTTACTTAATATTTCGATTTAATATCTTGATCTTTCTGTAGATGATTGCGTTGTGGTTATTTTAAATCAACGATTGGACTTTTACAAAAAAAAACAATTAAAAAAAAATGTATATTCAGCAAGAATAATAGCAATTTTCTCATTTTCGATCCTATAGTGCCTTTCTAGGTACATTATAATTAATTGTTTTTATTATAGTCAATTATAAAGATCTTTCTGAAATTTCACGAACGGTTTTTAACGGCAATCTTCGAGTACATTCTTAAAGAATAACTCTACCGTTTCTTAAAAGGATCACATGTCTCAAATATCTATCCTGTATGATAAAAACTGTTCTTGTTTAGACTTAAAAAAAATATTTGGTAGTTTTTGTTTAAAAAAAAAAAACAATGATAAAACACTCCAAGTAACATCTGTCTAGACAAAGGGTCGACATTCCAACGTTTTTTTTGGCGCTAATTTGTCAAGTTTTTCAAACCAGCCGCTTTTAATGTCATTGCTTAAGATTTGTCATCTTAAAAAGTTTTTTATTTGCTACGAGTTTTTAAGAATTATAATGAATTTATTTAAAGTGAGTTTTTTGTTACAAAGATAATTTTTCATAGTTATCGTTGCAAAACTAACTATTGTAAGCATACAACAATTATATTGCAAATTTCGCAAACTTATACACTTAATTAGTTTTTATGTGACTTATTAATTTATAGAATATAATAAGTCGTGGTAAATGTTGCCAGCATTTTTTCTAACATTGATTCAAATATTAAAAATTCTTAATTTAGATTTGTATATACTTATTTAAGTAGTTAACCATATACTATCTCTATAAGTATTATATGTATAAGATTTTAACATTGTATTTTACGAGCGTGCATACCAGTTGCTGTATTTTTCTTTGAATTTAACGAACTTTGTAAGGTTCTAAAACTGAGTACGAAAACGTAACGCGTATTGTAATTAATACTGCTAAGATAATAACAACTTTATTTTGATGTCGAAAGAATAACAAGGGCAGACCACTAAGTATACCCTGGAGTAATATCAAATTTTACCGTGTAATATTTTGAAAATTATTTAAATTACCGAATATAATGTATGGGCTTTAGGGCGGCTAAAGGTAGGTAGGCTATGAAAGGTTATATGCATATTATCGTAGTAAACTAAAATAGCTTTGAGTAATTTAAATACCTAATTATATCTTATTTTATTAAATAACCAATTCTTGTATATAAAAAATATAAATTTATTTCGTGTTTCGAAAACTCCTTTAACTATTTGACTCAGAAATGTGTCTTCAGGTAAGGTTTTGATTTTTAAAACAAACAAAACATTTTTCTATAACTAATTATGAGAGTCGACTGACACTCGATCGCCCGGTCGCTACTAACATATGATGTGACTTATATTTTAGCGAAATACGTATAGTTGCTACGTTTAAATAAATAGTTTTATATAAAAACTTCCAATGGCAGAAGCTCACGTAAGGAAATCGACTGAGAACCTTGGGCACGATTTCTTAAACATATACATGCTTAGAGTCGTGATGGTTCGCATTTTTATAACCTCAAATTATCGATACGTCATTTGTATTAGAACGAAGCTCCTTATCGCACGTTATTCTTTAGGAATTAAGTGTAAGAGAAAGATAAATGTCAGACTTCGGCTGACACGACTCTTTTGTTGTATCTGAGTTTGTGTATTTACAAGCGAATGTCTATGGATAGGTATGTATAACTGAGTATAGATTTGTGGTGTGTAATTCTCGCGTCAGCTGTAATTTAGCATTCGTAATAATAAAATGTTCATTTTCTTAAGCTTAAAAAGTATATCAATTAATTTCAATGTGCACTTTTTTTTATTCACTAACGTGCTGTTATTTCATTGTGCGTGTTATTTTATAAACAAAGTATAACGAAAGCAACCTCCTATCCAAGCAGGAGTCATACGAAATCTCTCGTTTTTTTTATTTTTTATATAATAATAACAGTAGTTAAACCAGTATGTACTACAATATGAGTTTATTTTACTTACATTGTTTTTTCGATATAAGTTTCATACGTTTCGCCGCTTGATGTTTTGTCACGAAGTCCATTATCAGTGACGTCATAAACATCTCGTTTAGTTCGTGCCAAATCGTCTAATTTAATAACTTTACCGACTTTTTCCAATTTTAATGTTTTTCTCAAAGACAACGGTTTCACAATTTTCGATTTTTCTAACATATTCGCTTTAACTTCATCCAGTATTTGTTCAGATAGCGGTTCAGTTTGCCATTCCGGTAATTCTTTGTTCTTAGTTTTAGTGTCGTCTATTCTTACTCCGACTTGATCATCGTATTTGCCTTCTAATTCATCTGGATTTGCAATTATAGCGGTACGGGGCTCTTGAATTGCATATGATCCATAGTAAGGTTGCGGATATTGTTTATTTCTATTGTAAGCATTTAATTGAGCCCAAGGGTAATTGCTGTAGTAATAACTAGCTGGATTGGTGAAATTATGATGTACATAAGAGAATGGATAAGGAAGCATCATAGGTTGTGTCGCAGGTGATTTCTTATATGACTCTAGATTGTTATTAATGATAGGATTATACCAAACTGGAACGAGTGAATTATCACTTTTGTTATCTTTATTACACGGTAACGTTTCTTGACGACTGTTCTGTATTGATTTATATGGATTATGTAAATACGATAACGTTCTATGAAAGCTTGATGTTGGATAGTAATACGGTAATTTTCGGAACTCTCTCTCTTGTAGCGGTCTCTTGACGTATGATTCGGGGTATAAATAAGGATAAGCTGTTTGTAAAACATTAGTTCCTTCTGTTTTTAAGTCAACTGGTTTATGTTTACCGTTATTGTGATGTAGCGGCTCATACCAATACGATATTGAATCTTTTCGGGTTTGAGATGGTATTTGCTTTTTAATCTCCTCAGTCTGGCTTTTCACAGTATCCTTCTCTGTTCTTTCAGTCACTGCTATATTTAATTCTTTGTGAATTTCTTGCGCAACATTGTATATTTCAACTATAGCTTCTAAATCGCTTTTTTTGATCGTATGAAGTATTTCAGTAATCTTTTGAATTTCTGATTCAGTTAAATATCTATCCGTGACTTCAGACTTGTTATTTTTTAACTCTTCTTTTAATTCATTCATTTTATTATCAAAACTTCTATGAAATACTGGTTGTTTTTCCGGGTCTATCTTTTCGATGATGATAGAATTTTCACTCGGACTTACAGACATATCGTCGTCATTCGAAAAAGTGTATTCATCTTTCAATTGTTGAGATGTTATGTTTATTGTTATGGGCACATATTCGGTTTCAGTTAAATTCTTCTTTCTAAGCTTACAAGTATAATTACCGCAAAATGTCTCTGATCGCCAAGTCGAGTTAACCGGGTAAAGTTTTTTCGTATCCGGATCCTGGCAGTATAACCCTGAAACGTAAATGGAATTAATTATTTGAATATTTTTTTTAAATAAGGAATACCATTTTGAAATACGAACTTAAATTGTCATTTTCGATTAAAGTGACGTCGTTACAATTGACAAGTTAATAAGGTTTAAATCCAATGTGACGTTAACGGAATTATCTGTTTATGCTCACAAATTGAATATTTATTGTGTATATTCTATAGACTTAAAACAATAAATTTTTCTTAAAAGAGTTTTTATTTTAATAAAAAGTATGAATTATAAATCCTAAGGACTTCATTGCCGTGCTATTATAGCTATGCAGTTATTTTAAGCCTTAGACGATTATGAAAATAATACAGCATAGTGAAAATATAAACCAGCCGGACGAATAAATAAATAGCCATGTGTTGTACGAAATATTTTTCTATTAAATAGTTCGAGTCTATATCGCAAATAAATCAGCACTAACAAAATATATTGCTATCTTTTATTAATTGAATATCCCAAAATGAAGAAGAATTATCGTAATTGGACAAAGATAAATTGTAATTAATTCTATTGGAATGAAATATTATATGGACATACGTTTACATGATTGTAGACATAATCTATCTGTAATAAATCTCGAACAGGCTGCCTCTGAACATGAAATAATTCTTGAACTGATTGATATTTGTGGTCATTGTTATTTATATGGACCGAAATAAATTACAACTAATATTACAACAATATCACTAAATTAATTGTAATTGAATTTGGCATCGAGATGACCTGGGACATAGATCAGATGGGTTTGTTAATTACAGGTTATATAGAGAAAATAATGACGTCAGACGGTGTCGAGATGAACAGCTAACAGCAACATTTAAATAAATTGCCTTTACATAAAAGAGTTCCTGATACGAGCAAACAGCCGTACAAAAGATCGTGTAGAGGATATTAGTATTCAAAATAATTGTAAAAGAAGTTAAAACTAACTATAAACAATTGTTGTTACATTACATATTTCTGCATTTGCTATAATTTTAAAATGTCCGTTTGTCTGTCTGTCTGTCACTATATAGTAAATCAGGACAAACGATATTAGATGACTTCGTGTATGCATGATTAGGCAAAATGAATGGATGAATTATAGTTATTTTGCCCCCAAACATCAATACTTGAATAGCTGTGGTCAGTGGGCCAAGGAAATTACACCTACATATATTCTATAATTGATGGTATATTGACGATGTCAGGTCTAGTTTAATCTTGCAGTACCAAGCGTATATTGAGAAAAATTACTACTTCCAACAGAGAGCCTAATTGCTAGTATGCATTTTAAAATTAAAAACGAAAAGTCCTACGAAACCTATTGTAAAAATAAAAATGAAAGTAATAGCCTGTTAATGTCCCACACCTGGGCTAAGGCCTCCTTGCCTTTTCAGGGGAGGGTTTGGAGCTTTTACACCATGCTGCTCCAATACGGGTTGCTAGAATACACATGTGGCACAATTTCAATGAAATAGTACGATGCGTTTTTGTGAATTTACATATAAGAGAATCTTCAATAATAATAAACACAAAATAACCAAATGAAAATTCACTCAATCTTCGGTTAAGATTGGGTTGGATAACTAGACCTCCTATCAGACCTTAAACGAACCTTTGAAATATTAACGAGTGATAAACATACCCTTTATATATGGTGTTCCATAAACAATTTGCATCAACACAAACAAACCACATATAATGTAACAGTCCACCATTTTAGAATTCGATAGCTACGTCAGGTTATAATTGAAGGCGAATGGTAACTGCCGAGGTGTCGGTTTGTCATATTGTTATGATTTAAACGTGTCTTGTTATACAGCGCTTCTCAATATTCTTTTATTAGTAACGTATTTTAATTAGTAACTGAATTTCTTTCATTATTAGATTTTTTTAAGGATTTAAATGAATTCTTTATGATAGAAAGATGATGTATTAATGTATTTTTATATGAAACCAATATTTTTTTTTAAGTTTGGAATCCTCACTTCAATAAAAACCTTTTGTAGATATATAGTGTATAGAATATATAGTAACTACATACTGTTATAATATTGTTGTAACAATATAATCACAGTATGTGGTTACCTTAAAATATCATATCGATACATTAATTAATATAACAGTCAATAAAAGACAATTAAATTGAAGTCTCCCAAAAACAAATTCAAAATATACTTTAGTTAAGTGGGGTCTTAAATTTTGTATTGTTAGTTCAAAAGATTAAATAAATTTATATTTACCCTCGGGATTGGCAAGAGACTCAACAGTTATTTTTATAATAAAATAATATAATAGTAATGTCCTCCAGACCGATGTCGGCCACGGCGGCCAAATTTAAGTGAGATTAGCCAACTGCGCAGGAGATATTATAGTGTACAAGTGTGTGTGCAAACACAAGTGCACTTTCTCTTCCCTTACTTTCATATTCCGATGGGACGGCAAATTCGACACGACCGTTGAGAATTTGTTGAGAATTTTCTGACAGAAAAACCCAATAACTTGTTATTGGCCCGACCTGGGAATTGAAGCTAGGACCTCCGGGTCTGCGGCCTTACATTAAGCCACTAGACTAACGAGGCAGTGATAGAATAATAGTATCGCATAGGTATAATAATTAAGTGTACTATCTCAAACTTTATACCGAATTGAAGGGATGCCTTCAATTCACAATGAACCACTGATTGGTGTTAAACGATGTTATGACTAAGTTTACTCAAAACTCGCGTAACCAGTTAAAAGTTAAATTTAGAATTCAACGAAATATATAAATTCTAAACGTACATTACATTATACATTATATTATATGTTTGAAACTTAATTTGGAGTATTTCAAAATTGAGAGAAACAAACGTGACACATTTGAAGTTGGTAGGCTTTAAACTTCTACAGATTTCTTGATGTTTACGGTGACACGATTATTATGATACCATAAATAATATAATTAACTTAGTGTTCTAATTATAAATGTACAGCATAGCAATTAAAAATATGATTTATCGATGTTCTACATTCAAAAATGTTTTCCACATAGAATATACCATATTACACATAAGCTATAAGTCAGTAATATGCTCTGTACCATAATATAGTGATATATAAGAGATACTCTTGGAGACGAGGTCAATATCAGTAGTGCTATATTGTAAGAATAAACTAGAAAGTCATCGCGGATAACGGTTGTGAAGTTTCAGAAAGGGATGACATTGACCAAAATAATTACAGTAGCATGCTACCACTACTTGCGCATGCGCAAGCGATAACATTACGCCCCTCGAACTATGTGTACTCGTTATTATGGCGCATTTGTGGTGAATCTCACATACACCAATATCATGTGGAGGAAACGCGCAAAAGCTATTCGACATTTATTTATTATTTTAAAATGTTTTTTTTTAATTGCAACACTAAAGAATGCAATAAAGCACTCTATATTGGCGAGATTAATATATGGCAGTAAATTAAAGCGAACGCTGTCACCATGTACTATAAACTATATTGCAAAGGTTGAGAACCGCTTTGTCGAGTAATTTGCGAACGTGTTGTAATTCGATATTAATAATCGAAACTTACTACACGCGTGTCACTGATTGATCAAATTATTTTAAGATAATATAATAATTTAGAACAAATTGTATAATATATAACAATAACATTACAATTAAAATAAATTAAGCTATTTAATATTGATTTTATAATCCAATCAAAGTAGGCAATTTTCGTCCTATTGTCGACTGTGTCGAGTTAATTGGAACATTTCGGTCGGATATTACTTTATTGTAATATAATTGATTGTCCGATGTTTGAAAGCCGCTGATAACATTCACAAACGTGACATAATTCGACGCTCATAATCAAACACAATAGACTACATTCCGCTTAGAGATTATATATATTTTTTACATAAAACGTATGGCAGTAATTTTATTATAATTATTTTTATTATTGTAAAAATTTATAAGTTTATTTTGAGAAAGCCAGTGTTTAGTACGAGGATAAAACATGAAGTAGTTGTCAAGATTGATGACACCCGAGATGATGACCATAGCCGAGATGGCTTGTGGTTAGAACGAGTGAATCTTAACCGACGATCGTGGGTTCGAACCCGGGCAAGCACCACTGAATTCTCATGTGCTTAATTTGACGGTGAAGGAAAACATCGTGAGGAAACCTGCATATGTCTAATTTCATTGAAGTTCTGCCACATGTGTATTCTGCCAACCCGTATATATTATAAAATACTTAATACTACAATTATACTACAATTATACTACCTACATTCGTTATTTTTAGCTTTCTATTAATATGAACCTCGCTTTCGATGTAATCGCCTCATTCCTTTGCAACTAGAAATACCGCCTACTTATAAAATATTTTATCGCTCAACAGCAATCATTTGTACTGCCGTATAACGGTTTGAATGGCGAGTGAGTTTAGTATTTACATGCTCAAGGGACATTAGTTGGTGCCGCATTAGCGGTATGGTTGTATAATGATTAATGAGTTTTATAATGCCTGGTACTGTTTGAGAGACTATGGAACTCAAAATCACACTACTTTATATAATTATGTATGTATTATATATACGCGCTTGTACTATATTAAATAAGTATATAACAGTAACATAATAAACATAATAAACAGTAATGTCCCACTGCTGGGCTAAGGCCTCGTCTCTCTTTTGAGAAGAAGATTTGGAGCTTACTCCACCACGCTGCTCCAATGCCGATTGGTAGAACACGAAATTAGACACATGCAGGTTTTCCTTCACCGTCAAGCACGAGATGAATTATAAACACAAATTAAGCATATGAACATTCAGTGGTGCTTGCCCGGGTTTGAACCCACGATCATCGGTTAAGATTCACGCGTTCTAACCATTAGGCCATATCGGCTTGTATATATTTATATAAATCAGAAACAAAACTGTATGCAAAAACAAAAACGCGCTCATTACCAAACAAATATATACATACATTTAATAACTCTACTGACTAATTAGGGCAAAAATATTATTGCTTAGTGAGCTCAGACACACAGATAAAATTAATTTATATAAACATAAATAAGCTATTCTTATATTCGTATTTAGTAGCATCCCCATTACCTCAGTTACAAAACATCTTTGTACTAATATTTTAAGCTAAACTATATATGTAAGCGAACTCCATTGTAGTTCTTATAAGAAACAAATAATCTTTAAACCTTTGTATCTGATTCCGTACAAATAAATTTAGTTTTTGTAGGATTGGTACGTGCTTAACGAGCTACACATTTTACAGTCAAGTAAATCTGAGGGGCGTACTACTAGGTAATGTTCTTGGTCCATTATAATATATTCATATTGTTTCTACAATAAGTAATATTATTTAACTTTTATATAAAAAGTAAAGTAACAGTCTATAAATGTCTCACTGTTTGAGGCTTCTTCAATTTTGGAACTGAAGACTTGGAGCTTATTCCACCACGCTGTTCCTATACGGGTTGATAAATTTGCACATGTGGCAAATTTTCATCCGAGTGTAGGTTTCGTCATAATGTTTAGTGCGAGATGTAATTATAAATACAAATAAAATTCATTTGTGTTTGTTCGGTCTTGAACCCGTAATCTTCGGATAAGATTCACGTGTTCTGTCTACTGAGTCATCTAGGTAGCTCGTAAATGATTGGCGATTTTTTTTTCATTTTTAAAGTGGGAAATTTGTTATACTGGAAGTATTCTTAAGAGATAAGGACGTTCTATAATTATTAATTAATATATTTGTATTAGTTCTATTCTATTCTATAACGTGAATAAACGGTTAAATAAATAGAATTCCTCACAATGAATGCTGTCGCTTTAAATAAGGATATCTTTTATCTATCTTTTTTTATTCGTTGCATCGTAATTACTCTTATCTGTATCTTGGACGTGGGTGGAAGTGAACGCCGAGTTTCGTTTCGCAAAAAAAAACGGCGATAAGTTTGCGAAAAGATTTAAAACACACGAGAGATAATACTCTGTTTTATGTATTTTTTTTTAAATGATTTATATTTATATTATTTGTACCTTCGGAATGTGGTGTGTTATCATTTGTGTATATTTCTATTGTTATATGTTTAATAACAAAATTGCTTTTAGTTTATTTTCAAATGTTTCTTTAATTATTTTATTACTAACATATTATAGTGCCTTTTTTACGCGAAAGGGTATAGAAGTTGTTATTTAGCAATTAAGGATTATGCCGCGAGTGAAGCCGCTGGTAAAGCTCTAGCTATTTTATTGTATTAAAAAAACCTCTATTTTTTTAGTTTAAAAACCTTAACCTAAATTATTAGTTAAAATACTTAATACATACATACTTATTAAGTGTTTGTTTAAGCACGTATAGCAGTTGGTCCTGCCCCTTAACTCTTTCCGGTCGTCTCGGATTGCCGTCCCATCGGATTTTGAGAGCTAGGGAATAGAGAGTGCAACTGTGTTTGCGCACATACTTGTGCATTATCATATGTCCTGCGCAGTTGGCTAATCTCTCTTGATTGGCTGCCATGGCCTAAATTGGTCTGGAGGACCTTATTAAGTTTTTCTTGTGTACCCTATAGAAATATACACGTTATATTTACATTTATTTATCTAAAATGTTATTATTTGTTAGTCAAATTTTGCATCGGAGTTTTGAATTATATCTGGAGTTGTTTTATACACAATGAAGTGTATGAAATTTTAATCATTTTGGTACATAGATCAAAATAAAATCTTGTTTATGAATCGGTGTTCTTCTTACTTATATAAGTGATACAATATTTCTCTTAAATAAATAAAAATACAATAATCTTACAGAATCTTGTTTAGAAGTAGAGAAAACAATCTAAAAACCCCTTGGTAATGGTTCTGTCATTAACGCTTTAAATCCCGAGCTAATTCCGTCGTATAATTCAACCATTAATACTTTTATCTTCGGGCCTGACCTTAAAGTTACAAGTAATTTGTAGCCCTTCCGAGGGCTAATTTGTTTTTTTCAACACCTATAAGTGTGAACCCCCGCTGCGAAGAGAAACAGTTCGCCCAATGATTACAGGTACAAATCCAATGCATACAATTTACTTTTTTACTTATTATAAGCATCGTTTATTAGTGATCGTCATTCTCAATTTGTTATATTATATATTTTTTAAATTGTAATTTAGTCAAATTATGAGATAGGTTTATCAAACGTTTCATAGGTCATTATTATTTTATGTCATTCTTTATTCATCATCTCTTTAGAACAAAACGAAAAAACAAAATAATAAAATGTGTTCCGAAAAAAATGAATATTATTATACTGCCAGTTCCAATTTACAAATTTGGAATGATATTATTATTCTATTTTTAATTTATTGAAATAGATTGTAAATACTAAACAAAGAATACTATACATACGATAAAACTGCTAAAATAAACTAAATACGTTTCAACAAAATTTACATTTATCGTGTTTTTATACAAATACGTTTTTGTATATAATATCATAATTCTGAGCAATAAATTGGAGCCTACTTTTACGTCCTATCGCCTCAACTGAATGTTGTGCAACATAGCACAGGGATAGTGATAAGGAATAATGTTGCTAAAAAATACAAATTAAGGCAATATCCAGATAAATACATGGCAATAATGAAAGCATGTCTTTAGTAATTTCCGTCAGTAAGACTCAATTTGGCGTGTATTAATTATTACCATTGGCTGTACTGTATACCGCCCGCTGCTAGAGACATCCTTTTGAATTCCGTTTAAGAATTATCATTGAAGCTTCAAACATTTTATTATTAAACCATTAAAGGATCTGTACTAAAGGTTAAAATTATACATTAATTTACATTTTAAATGTCACCCGTACAAGGTTTTGTAGTTATTAAGAGATGTTTATATATTTTATTTGTGACGTCATTGTATAAAATGGCAGCATTTTAGACTTATTAACATATATAAATTTGTAATTGATGTACATTTTATTTGTCTTATTAAGGCAGTTTATCAAATGATTCTTTAGAAGATTACTTGGCGGTAGGGCTATGTCCAAGTCAAGACCACTGGCTCCGATCGTTGTGTTTTGTGCGTGATCCATAGTATTAATAAGGAATATCTTAGTTTTCAAGGTTGCTGGAGCATTGGCTATTTTTTATAGTATAGGTAGGCGGACGAGCATATTAGCCACCTGATGGTAAGTGGTCACCAACGCCCATAGACAATGGTACTCTAAGAAATGTTAACCATCGCCTACAACGCCAATGCGCCACCAAGCTTGGGAACTAAGATATTATGTATATTTAATATTTCTTACAGCGTCCATGTATATGGGCTGTGACGACCATTTAACATCAGGTGGCCCGATTGCCAGTCGGCCTATCTCTTATAAATACAGACACATTCCTCCGGTCACTAGACCAGCCAGACACGATTCTATATAAACTATAGCTTAATCCAGAAGATCTAAAAATGCCAAATATGTAAGACCTTCGAATCTAACTTTTGTATGATGTTATACAATTGTAAGTAAATTTTTCTACAAATATTTTAACAAAAATAGCAAGCATGATATTTGTGCAAACAAAAACGATTTATGGCTTTAAATATACAATAGGCGTATCAGAAAGCTATTTTCATGAGCGTGTGTGTTCGTAAAAGTTGGCTATTCGATTTTATGTTTGATTTTCATGCGATGTCTGACTTATTGACAAAACTGATATATACATATACTAATATATACAACATACTATCAAATATATATTACTATTAATAAAAAAATATTCTAGTGAATGTTAAGTTATCTAATTGTTTTTCATGTATTGTTAAATTGAAAAATCATAATTTATTTAGATTAACTTACTCACTGCTTAATTATATTTTACTAAAAGGATGTTGATGCAAGTCGATGTATGTAAAATTTAATTATTATATTCGCAATATTGTAGGCTATTTTTTACCTATCAATTGGGTTGTAGTCATGTCGTCCTGATTGATTCAGCCACTCAAGATTAACCGACTAGCTCAGGACATATTATAGTGCTCAATGGGATAGAGGAAATCTTATATTTAACGTTCGTAATCCCGATGGATTGGGAATATCACACGAACGGATAGTGATCAAGCATATTAGATACTAAGGCTTCATGTGCTTTTAAAGGAACGGAAGCTTAACACTTTCTTAACTGAGAATTTTATCACAGTAAAACTCAATAACTTTCATAAGCCGGATCCGACATTTCAACCTAAGACCAGATATTGAGCGGATGTTCATTTTAGCTCCTTTGAGAAAGGCGGCAGTAGATCAAATACTTTACTTTTAATATGACAATATTAACTAAATTTAAAGTTAATCAATGAGTTAATCAATCAAATTAAGACAAAGATTATCCTGCAAAAGATTCACCATTTAAACATCATCACTTTCTCTTTAAATGAAGATCCATAACAATACGAATAATAAAAAATAAGAAAAATTTATTCCGCTCGCTTAATCCAAGAAGAGCAGTCGTATTTGGTCCATTTAAAGAGAATCTGTTTAAGACTAAAAGGCTGTAACACAGTGTTTTAGTTGGAAAGCGTTCGTGTGGGGTTTCGTGATACCAACAATAACCGCTAATGTACAATCGTCACGCGATCCTAACATTTCGACCTGGTTCCCAACGTTTATCCTCCGATTTGTACATTTGTGTTCAGATTTGCGAGTATTGTTTTTTGAAAGGGTCACGTAAGGGTACGGTTGAACAAACTTCGAGCTTTTCACGAGTAAAATCGTTCTATCGACGGTAATAGTAGAAAAAAGTACGGGGAGTAATTTCTTTTGTTATCTGAAGTTGTTTGTTATATTATACCATTTGCTTCGTATTTTTCAGAGGATTTGCGTTCGAATTGGCCTATACTTGAGCGACAATTGCCCTTTGAACACGTGTAAGTGTTTGATGCACTTGACAGGAAAGTCTGGCTGATTGACCTTTCACGTCTCTTTTGGTTAGTTATGTGATTATTTCTATGGATTATTGGAGAGGATTTTAAGAAGACTAGACGTGTTACTTTGAGTAGTTGTTCGCGTAGATTACGTATAGCATAACAGCTGACAAACTTGTAACTGCGTGAGTTAGGTGAAATATAGACCTGAAACGTCCAGAAAGTACATACGACGTATTTACTATAGACTTACACTGATTAACAAACTATTTTCTGACTATAATTGTAATTTTTTTGACACTGACGGTACAAATATCATCAACGTGTCTGTTCTTCGCGGAATTGAATGTTGAGCCCAGAGCATTATCCGGTCTTCGTAACCACCTACTCAACGATAAATATAACATGTTAAATGTAAGACACAAACCATTTTGTAAGTGACTTTGTTTATTAGACGCTATATATTCGCTGGATATATTATACTTTATCAATTTTTTTTTATTTTTTATTTTACTGGTGTTTCTGACCACAAAATATACTGCCAAGGTCACGTATAATAAAATATGAAGATAGAGAATAATAAATTAATGATTAATTAAATTGATGATACCAGAATAAATAATATGACACAGATGACAACATTGATTAGTGTTTTGATTTTCGTTTGCAGTAAATACAAGGTAATTAGTCATATAAAGTGTCAAATCATTGCTAGCAGTTATCAGTTATCTTTGCCTATGAATATAGATGACGAATAAAAACTTTTTTGTTATTTATTCTCATCTTCCGCTTCATCGAAACGTAAAAGCTATTTTATTCCATAAATTGTATAAAATTTTATATTATTCTTAAGACTTGTTGCTGGTGAAACGATAGACGTTTCCTTCCAAACAATTTACGACAACTCGAGCAAGTGACTCTTCTCGATAAATTGTGATTTATATATTGTATTTTTTACATTTACATTTAGTTTATATTTTCTTTATATTATCACCTTTTTTAAAATTAAAAATAGGTAGTTGATCTGGCAAATGTGTCGTTAGGTTATGGTACCACCTGAAAGTAAGTACTTGTGACTGACCATTGATGACCCATTCCTCACATCGCCTCAAGCCTTTTGAAATAATAAGCTATGTCCCTTGTGTATATAATTACACTGGTTCACTAATCCTTCGGACTGAAAGACGACAATACTAAGTATTGCTGTTTGCAGATATAATTTGTCACGATGGAGACGACGTCACCCGGGGCTTAAAAAATAGGGCCTAACCTAAGTAACCCTGGGGCCGCGGATGTGTTAGGTGGGGGGCTCAAGTGTCACTATTTCAGACGGCCCTAACGAGTACGGCAGCTGGCATGGCCTCGCACTGCCGTATGCATTAGCGAGGAGTGAATCCCATATAACCAGATCCTCGTCTAAGGGAGCCGGGTACCTTTTGAAGGTTTCTACTGCGTGAAAAAAATACGCTTTTAAAAAGATACTTTTTGGTACTTACAGAGAAGACGCTTTGGGGTACTTTTCGGCACTCACAGCATTAACCTATACATTTTTGATGATGTTGGCTGGTGGGAGGCATATATTTTAAAAGAACATGGTACGCGTTTCGCTATGAAAATTCGCTGCTGGTGTCTGTTCCCTATATGGCTACTGTAAATTATTTTAACCATTATCATTATTGCAACCATCAACCTTAAAATCTATGCCGTTAAATATTTTATGTCTGTTTTTTAGAAACGTCGTAAATATTTCAGAGGTGCGCAAACTCTTCTCATAAAATAAAGGATTTTAAGTTTATTCCACCATTCTGCTTCGATACCGGTTGGTGGAATATATTTTAGCAGAACATATTTTAATAACGATTAGTTTTCAATTGAACAATGAGATGAATACTTAACACAAGTTAGTAGTAGTTAGTACACAAGCGAAAGAAAATCTCCAGTTATTCTTAGATAGATTGGAATTCGCAATGTTTGTTTGCGCTCCTCATAAATTCAAACCATTTAACCTATCTAGAACAATTAGTATTAGAAAGCAGTTTCTGATACTAATTGTTTTAGCCAAAAAAAATCTTAGATAGTGCGATTAGTTATTTGTGCAATTTTAGCTAGCTCTATCGGATAAGTATGACCGCAGCTTTACCTTCCATGGTCTTTTCGCTTCACTTGGTAACGCAGGTGTGGCGCATCCCTAAGTATTTTAAGGGTCTGAACAAAGTTTACGAGTTAACTCGTAAAACATTGCAAATGACATATTTATTTGTCTTGCCTCATTATTTTAATTAAATCATTCCCGTGGCCCGAACGGAAATAACTTAATTTACCCTAAATAATTTTGTTTACAATCCAATTAGGAATAACAATGTATGAAGCTTAAGTAATTTATCTTTTAACCGACCGATGATTGAGTTATGCGACCCTATATTTTCCATTGTCAATCGTGGGAATGAAGAGCCGTAATGGCCTAATGGTTGGAACCTATTGTAATTCTTAACAGAAGGTAGCAGGTTCAAACCGGGACAAGCAATGAATTCTCATGTGCTTAATTTGCGTTTTTAATTTATGTTGAACTTCGACCAACAATCGGCATAACTTTTTAAACTTCTTAAGAAGAGGAGAAGCCATAATCCAGTACTCACTCAACATTTACAAGCTGTTACGTTTTATTTACGTAGAAGTAATTATAAACTAAGGTTTTTTGCAGAATTTACCTATTAGTTCATACTAAAGGTAATATAATTAAAATATTACGGTTAAATAATAAGAGAAATATTCAAAACTAATTGCACCTTATAAAATAAATTGTGACGTGACGAATATTCCATTAACTTTGACTGAAAAATTTACATATTTAATTAATTAAATAAATTCATTTTACTAATAATTAAATAATAATTTTAAACTGCTTCATTTTCAAAATGTTTTCCCAAAATACGGGATGAGGTTTCAAGTTTTCTTTTATAGTAAGTATGTGTTTAAATATACGCACACATTCACAGTGTGTGTTTATATTTTCTAAGTAAAATTGCTTGTTTGACCGACCTTCGTGGGTCCTTAATATTTGCTTAATCTTTGACAGAAAAGTCAATCAGTCAGTACTTTTAACGCTGTAGAAAATATATAATTTAATTAACTTACCGATCCTATTTCGTACGGCTTAAGTTTTATTCATTTTATTTGTTTGATAAAATCCGTGAACCCGATCGGAGCGCCACGAAAATCAAATCTAGCGCATTCAGGAACTCTCTCAAATACACACACACACACACACACACACACACACACACACACACACACACACACACAAAATCATCAATATCTACCCTTTAAGGAGGAGTTTATTGACTCGTAAAAAAATATTATAAATACAAAAAATAACAATTATCTCTTAATATGTATACGTTTTAATTAAAATCATAATTCGAACGCATTCTAAAATGGAAGTATTAAATATAGCGTGAACCATTTTGACGCTTGACACAACTTTGATCGTGCCGACTACATTTTGTATAATTATGTTTTGAAATATGTCATGACCTTTGAACATTTTGACGCAAGGCTCACGGGAATTCAGATAATTATTAATGTTAAATCAAAGCTGTGAATCGTAGTGGATAATGTTATAAAGATGAAAGTTTCTGTTTTAAAATGTGTGATAATTATTCATATTTTAACGGCTTAAAGTTTTTATACTAAAATTTGATTTCTAGTTAGTAGCCTGTAAATTCCCCACTATTAGACTAAGGCCTACTTCCCTCTTAAGGAGAATGTTTGGAGTTTATTCCACGCTCCTATGCGGGTTGGTGGTCTTCTTTCCAATAAATTCATTTTGCTTTGTAAAATATTTATATATAATATATTAAATATGGTATCTTAATAGTAAATACATGTGTTCGTGTCATATATTTAAGATCTCCAAGAAAAAATCTTATATAATACAAATTACCAATGCAATATCATTTATCGGCATCGAACTCGCAACCGTTACATATGCAGCCGTAGTTACCACATCGCC
Organism: Nymphalis urticae; assembly: GCA_905147175.2. NCBI lineage: Eukaryota > Metazoa > Arthropoda > Insecta > Lepidoptera > Nymphalidae > Nymphalis > Nymphalis urticae. The sequence goes on from LR990008.1 coordinate 1,229,024, forward strand.
ATTTGTCACAAAGATTATAGAAGTTTGAAGATATCTTTCGTACAGGATACAAAAAAATCTTCTCAAAATAAACAAAGAATGTTCTCGATCAAAATAATTCAACTGTCCAACGCCATCGTTATCCAAATTGGAGTCTTTTGTACTTAACTATTTTAATTAATCAGTTTCGTCCTCCTGTCAACCTGTTGGAAAAGATTCCATCAATAATATTCCAATAAAAAGCGTCGGAATGCAATAGGGGAGATGAAATGGGTGTGATAATTTAATAAAGTAGATTATTTTAAAATAAATGTGTTAAATTGTATAATAGGCTTTGATGTGTATAAGGACATTTAGCTTGGTGCTTAATTTTATTATAATTATCTGTAAACCTTACGTATTGAATAAAATTATTAATGTTTTGATTTTGTATATAAAAACACATGTTGGACAAACACACGATATATAAAGCGTCCTTAATACCTCTTAGCTGTTTTTTTACAGTCAATCTTTCGTCTAAAAACTCATACTGGCCGTAAAAGTAAAAAAAAACAATAATAAATAACCCCAATAACGTTAAAAAGTCAAATTTAAAAATCGAACGAAAAATGTAATAACTTAAAAGTATCTATGACAATGAAACGAGTGATTTCAAATGTTTCCAAATATAATTGTCAGTACTTTTTATCCATAACAAATGGGACCGACACTAAATCTCAGTAAGTATGTAAATGGGTCATCTATTTTAATTAGTCGACTCGATTCCGCCTACATTTGATGTATGGAGTAAGTAGAGTTACAATAGTGATAGACATGGCAATATATTTTTAATAAAGATATTAGTTATCAATTATAATTTTAATAATACAATTTTTAACTTACGTGAAATCTTTATAATACATATTTTTCCAAATTTTTTGGTTGCTTCAGGCCTAAGGATAAAAAGCGGTTAACGGTAGGTAGTGGTTTGTGACATTCTTTATCATGCATAATATATTTATGCTGCTAGCATTCTTCCACGCGGTCACGATTTGTACGGTAGCAATTTTTATTTTTGATTTCCACATATTTGAGGTTTTAATGCAAATAATTCTGTAAGGAATAAATAAAAGAAATATTTAGTTGCAATATTTGGGTATGTACGAGTAATTATAAATGTGTGTGTGTTTACAAATGTACGAATTCCTTGATTTATCCAATTAAAGACGTGAACATGATGATGTGAAATATATATATTGTAAACATCACAAATTACTGTACTTGCACTTTAAACCTTATAAAACAATGATTTCGTACTATAATCGTCAATAGTAGTAGTAGCAGCTTGTATTTTTTTGTTATTATTTTTCATTCCAAAATCAAATATAATAAAATAAATATTTTATTTCAAGATTAATTAATTTATTTAGCATAAATACTTAGTTATTACATTTAGCATAAATACTTAGTCCAAGGTGAAATTTTTATTTGTCCTGAATTTCTTTTGATCAATCTGATACAAACGCATACCTAAAGCTTTATAGGTGCTTTCTATTGCGAATATTCAAAACATCGTCATGTTCTCACCTTAATAAGCTATTGTATAGAATATTTATTATTCAAGATTAAATAATTAAATAATATACTAATATTTTGATGTATATAAATAAAAATATTACGATTGTACATTCTGTCGTATTATTATGACTATGACACCTCGTTACTCCTTTCAATTTAATAGGTAGATTCTCCGAACGATATCGATTCCGACGCCCTCACAAGCTTCTTAAGCAATTGTATAGTATTTATAGTTCCGTACTTTGAATTTTTTATGTTCATTAAAATAATGACAAATTTATATTTAGAGTTCAAAGAATAGGCATTGATTATACAGATTGTACTGAGATAGGACTTTAACGAGGGCGCTGCAAGCAAGCGTAATAAAACGTAAACGCTCCAGATAAAATATAAATTTAAAAATATATAAGTGCGTATTGGTAATTACTGTTATGCTAGAAATACATATATATACGTAATTCTTTTGTGATCACGTTTTCCAAACGGATTACCCAGAGATATCGACAAAAAGGGAAGTTCAAATATACACGAACGACGAAGACATTACAAAATCAAAAATTGTTAATTAAATCGCTAGACCTGTGACATGAAATGAAAACGAACAATTGAACCACGTGTGAATGAGTGAAGTGAAGTGAAGTGAAGTGAGGCGAAAGAATTAAATTAATAGATAAAATTGGAGTTGTAACAAAGGAGTGATAATAAATGTGAGGGTGGCCTGAAAGAAACTTTGAATAAACTACCCGACAAATGATCAAGAACCAGAAGATACATTTGATAAATTTCACTTTACTACTTAGCGATCTGTTGGTCTAGGGGTCTCAACTACTGCGTTTATTCAACGAGAAAGAGTTCGATCCCGACCAACACATGCAGTTTTCAATTCATGACTAATTGACATTTTAATAATTTCTTGTATATATATTTTTTATTCTTATTTTATTTATTTATTTTTATTTATGTTTTTAAATTGTATATAATTATTGACATTTTAAAACTATTATAGTAGTATATAAGTCACTATATATATTTACTGACATTCAGAATTGCATTAGATAAATGATTTATATAAAATGGCTTACAGTTTCATAACTTCTTGATTGACATTACGAAAAATCCATTATATTTCTTATTACTTTTCTTATTAAATTTATTATATTTATTTATTGACATATTAAAACCCCTAAACCCTTGGCTAAAATGGATGAAATTTTAACAACATTAAAACTAATTCAAGAAGAAATGACAAGCCAAAAGGTGGAAATCAAAGATATGAAGGAAAGTATAATCAAAACTATTAATAACAGCATGAATGAAAGGTTTTTTAAAATTGAATCAAAATATCACGAGCTAACTCAAAAAATCGAAAAACAAGAAATAAAAATACACAACTTCGAAAAAGAAGCAAGAAAAAGAAATATCATATTTTTTGGAATAGAAGAAACTGAAAAAAGTTATAATAACCTAGAATCAATTATATTAGACATTATAAACAACAAAATGAAAATAAACTGCGAAAATAGGGACATAGAATATTGTAGGAGATTAGGCAGAAAAGGTACAAAAATACGACCCGTAGCAGTAACTTTATCAACAATGGGGAAAAAAATCGAACTTTTAAAAAACAAAAAACTTCTATCTAATTCGAAATTTTATATTAAAGAAGACTATCCACCCGAAGTGCTGATAAAACGTAAAGAACTGCAAGAACAATTACAAGAAGAAATAAGTAAAGGAAATAAGGCGTTTATAAAATATGATAAAATAATAATACTATCAGAAAATAACAAAGAAAACAGAAAGAGTCATATACCGAACCGGAAAAGAAGCCTATCAAAATCTCCACAGAATTCATCAATAGAAGATAAGGCAGAAGAACAACATTCAAACACTTCAAAACAGCCCCAAAAACGAAATAGATACGACATTAAACGCTTTTTAAACAATTCGACACAGTCAAATATAAATGAATAGCAAGTAATGGCCCCTCCATCTCTCCCAATACGGGTTGCCGCGGGAGATAAAGACCAAAACCCTCCATGTCAACAGTGTACAAGCAAAAGCAAAAACATAAGTGAATTTGCTCAAAATTATAATAAAACGGCCACACCATTAAAATCTAAGCTAAACGTTTGTACATATTTCGTTAGGTCGCTGAAATCCACCTCCCGTCTAGCAGAATTTGATCTCTCTTTAGAAAAACTAAACTTGGACAAAAAAGGGATCTCGGAGGTGAAATTAGAGGAAAAGCATATCATACGAAACGACATTAAGAATACAACATTTCCCAAGCCGTCTGGTCCACGTGGGAAATTAGACCACCACCCTCTTTCCAATAATAACAAATCTACTAAACCGAAGAAACACAAAGAGAATATTTTAAAGATTTGTACATACAATGTAAGGTCACTGTCATCTACAGAAAAATATCTAGAACTATCATATGCATTGGAAAATATACATTACGATGTAATAGGACTCTCAGAAGTAAGAAGAATGGGATGCAACATCGAAGAATATAACGATTGCATTTTATGCTACATTGGACAAACAAAAGGATTATATGGAGTAGGTTTCCTGATAAAAAGGGCACTAAAAAACAACATAACTAATTTCACTGGCATCTCAGAAAGGGTGGCATTACTACAATTAAAATTTGAAAACCTTAACTTATCGATTATACAAGTGTATGCACCTACAAAATGCTCAAGTGACGAAGAAATTAAAAAACTGTACAATGATCTTGCAATAGCACATGATTTAGCCGATGAGAAAGTTTTAGTAATTGGCGACTTCAATGCCAAAATAGGACAACCTAAAACTGGAGAACACCCTGTAATGGGCAAATACGGTTATGGAGTAAGGAACGTAAGAGGCACGAAACTAGTAGAATATGCCTTTGAGTACAAACTGTCTATAATGAATACATACTTTAAAAAGAAGCCAAATAAAAAATGGACTTGGGAATCCCCAGATCATAAACACAGAAGCGAAATCGATTTCATAATGACAAATACTCCTAAATTGGTGACCAACTTCGAAATACTAAATAACATAAATTTCTCTTCTGATCATAGATTTCTAAGAGCTACAGTTAGGTTACGTGTCCCGAAAAAGAGCAGAATGAACTTCAAATCATACCCAAATACCCTACTTACAGAAAACGATATTAACTCATTTACAAACAACCTAAAATCTTACAAATTCGAAAAAAAGTCAGAAGAGCTAATAGATGTCCAAGATTATTATGACACTATAGAACAAGCACTAACTTCAAGCTCGACTCTGAATTACACAGGAAGGAAACTGAAAAAGCAAAACATATTTAGCGTCAGTACAGTATCATTAATAAAAAGACGCACCGAACTTATATCTACAAAAAACAAAACAAAGGAGATGAAAAAAGAACTTGGGCAAATATTTAAACAAACCAACAAAGAGATAAAGAAAGACTATAAAATGCATAGACAAGCTATTATAACTCAAAACATAGCCAAGTTAAGAAGCACTAAAAGAGCATTTAAGGAATTAACCTTACATAAAAAGTGGATACAAAAACTAGAAACTAAGACAAATGAGACAAAATCTAGAAAGGACATAATAGACCAGGCAACTAACTTCTACAAAGAACTTTACAAAAAAAGACACCAAGAGAAAAACATTGTAGATACAGCAAACTATATTCCTAACACAGAAAGTATTCCTCCAATAGAAGCACGCGAAGTATACGAACATATCAAACTATTAAAAAGTGGAAAAAGCCCAGGACCTGATAGGATAAGCAATGAAATGCTTAAACATGCTACACCTATTCTACTTAACCACTTCACACAACTGTTTAACCTCATATTGGAAACAGAAACTGTGCCAAAACAATGGTGTTCATCTGACATTATACTCTTGTATAAAAAAGGCAATCCTCTGGATGTTGGCAACTACAGACCGATAAGTCTAATGACTTCTTTATACAAGCTTTTTGCATCGATAATCTTAAAAAGAATATCATCAGATATTAACGAAGCGCAACCAATAGAACAGGCAGGATTTCGACCAGGTTATAGTACGACAGACCATCTGCAATCGCTGGAACAAGTGATAGAAAAATACAAGGAATTTAGAAGACCTCTATATATAGCGTTTATAGATTACAGTAAGGCCTTCGATAGTATAAGCCACAATTCTATCTGGAACACATTATCATCATTGAACACGAACATAAAGTATATAAATATCCTAAAATATATCTATACCAACGCTACAAGTAGAGTGAAACTCGAAACCAGAGGAGAAAAAATAAGAATTGAAAGGGGAGTAAGGCAGGGCGACCCCCTGTCACCAAAACTATTTATCGCGGTTCTAGAGAGTGTATTTAAAAAACTAGATTGGAAAAACAAGGGGTTAAATATAGGTGGCGTTTATCTCAGCCATTTGAGATTTGCAGATGATATCGTTGTACTTGCCGAAACACCTAGGGAACTCGAAATAATGATACATTCGCTTGACGAAGAAAGTGCTAGGGTTGGACTAGAAATGAATGCCTCCAAAACAAAAATAATCACGAATAGCCAACGTCTTCCTATCAGTTCAAATGGTAACTTCATAGAATATGTGGACAAATACATATACTTGGGAAAACAGGTATCCTTCAATAAATCTAATAATGAAGAGGAAGTAGAAAGGAGATGTAAAATAACTTGGAACAAATTCTGGTCCCTAAAGGAAATTCTAAAAGGAGATTTTACATCAACCATTAAAAAAACTGTAATTGATACCTGTCTTCTGCCTAGCTTATTGTATGGCTGTCAAACATGGGTTTACACACGTAAAGTGAAAGAAAAAATAAGATCAACACAGAGATCAATGGAGAGAAGTACACTAAACATTAGAAAAATACATAAAATAAGGTCAGAAATCATCAGGCAAAAAACTAAAGTAACAGATGCTTTAACACAAGCTTTAAGATTAAAATGGCAATGGGCTGGTCATATCTCAAGGCTTAAAGACAACAGATGGACAACAAAAGTGACATGCTGGAAGGGGCCATTAGGGAAAAGAAGCATCGGCAAACCAACAAAACGGTGGGCTGATGATATCGTTAAGAAAGCAGGGCAAGACTGGATGATTCTGGCCAGAGATAGAGGATTCTGGAAGGAGAAAGAGGAGGCCTTCACCCAATCGGGATCCACATTACAAGATAATAACTAACCACACTAATACTAGATTAATAAGTTAAAATATATACTAACACGACTAAGAAACATTCGAATTATAAACATTTTAATGTGGAATAAAAGGCTTACTATACTATACTATACTATACTGAGATAGGCTAGTAGTTCGATTACGTGAATATTAACCGAAGATTATGTATTTATATTTATTATTTATATTGAGTATTTATAATTCATCTCGTGCTCAGCGGTGAAAACATCATGAGGTAACCATGTAGGTTTCCAACAGAATTTCACTGAAATTCAACCAAATGCGTAAACACCAATCCGCATTGTAGCAGTGTGGTGGAATGACATCCAAATCTTCTCCTCAAAAGGAGATGCCGTAGCCCAGCTGTGGGACAAAAACAGTGTTACTTTATTTTATTCTTACACACAGTCAACTGTGTAATCTGTAATTATTTTAATAAAATAAACTAATTGTAATATATATAATAAATTCTATCGTTTAAAAAAAACATATAAAAATGTCCTTTATTTTAACTTTGTACAGGCTTTTAAAGCACTTTTGTCATCTTTTTACTTAAGTGACAGAATTCATTCTACACATGCAAGTACTCTCCTACGATCGCTTATACATATATATATAAATCTCCTAAACTATCCGCCCGATTGTCTTGAAATTAGTTACGATTACTCCTTCCCCTACTTAGACGCTCACTAAGAAAGGAAAAAAAAACGAAACGAAAATCCAAAGTACACTTTTCGTAATATCTACCCAAGCAGATCCGAGCAATTAGCTAGTTACATTATATTTCATCTGACGATTTAAAGCTCATGATACCAATTTGACGCAATGCCGCACGACTTGTTCATAAATAATTAAGCGTGTTTGTAAATAATGTATTATATTATTGGATTTTATTTGTATACAATAGCATTATATTAAAGCTATTGTAATAAACGATTAAACTAATAATAACAATTAAATTACAAACCAATGAGTTCGCTATTGTCCGTTTATTAATTTATCTTGTTAATTTAATTTAATTTGTATTGTATTTCGATATAAGGTTATGGTTCGCGTTCGACAGATGAACAATTATATTTAATATGTTACTGGCACCTCACGTTACTTTTCTCGCAAACATACAAGAATAAAAAAAAATTAATAATTTGAAAAAGGAATTTCCCTTGATATGTAAAAGACTCACATTATTTTTTTTAATTTAAAATTAAGCTTCTAAAGAACTTTAAATTTCTTGCATTAAACTGTACTTATATCAATATTAATTGTTTATTGATGATAAATATCAATTTGCAATCAATTAAGATGCTAAAGTTACGCTATTATACTAGGCTGCTAGTTATAATTTATATTAAATAATATGAAAATTATTGACAGCGTTCGTGTAATAAAACTTGAAAGATTGTTTCGTATTTAATATTTTTCAAAGACATGAAAACAAGACTTAAATAAAAAGCAGTTGAAGCCGTGAAGCGCAACTACTCATATGTATCGAAATATTATATACTAAAACCTTCTACAAATCGCTTTGCATCTTCTGGTATATAAGTTTTATGTACATTTATCGGCTTAGTATTATTTCAGTGTGTTAAAAAATACGTATTTCCCAAGGTTGGTGGCGCATTGGTGATGTAAGCGATGGTTAACATTTCTTACAATGCCAATGTCTATGAGCGTTGGTGACCACTTACCATCATGTGGCCCTCGCCCGCCTTACTATTTTGTAAAAATAAATAAAAAATACGTATCCTCATCTATTACTATAAATAGGTAGACTACAATATATACATATTTTCCGAAATGTGATTAAGCTTCTGATTTAAATAAGGCTTCACATTTATAAGTGTTGCTTATATTAGTGGGATGTCGGGTCGAGTCACTATTGTAGAGAACTCATTACAAGTTATTTGGCCGCGCTCGGCGAGTTCTCGCCAAACGACTCCGGTAAATCGCGATAGAGGCTTCGTCCCGCTGTTCGAGTCGTATCGTCAAAAGTTTGTTTTCATGACCCTAATTAAGACGGCTAGATACTTTGTGCTATTTTAGGAGAAAATAGCTCTGAATATGGAATGTGAAATGCTGGAACTGTTTTTTTATATGATTATTTCGGGTTGCTTTAAACCTAGATTTTTATGACGAGTTTTGCTTAATACGTTTTGAATGTATGAAGATTTAATGATGTATTTAGAAAGGTATTTAAGTGTATAGCTGACCGTTGATCAATTTTTTTTTTAATATTAACAAAACGTTCAACGTCAAAATAATTAATCAATAAAGGATTACATTTCCTTTTGACATGTGCTTGGCGAACAAATCCTTGCCTCTCCAATGGCACGCCACTGCGCTCGATCTTCAGCTCTCAGTATCCACTGGAGACTTGTCCATCAGTGCGATATTATATTTCTTTAGGCGGATCAGCATATGCTCACGCCACATGGTATGCGGTCACCAACGCCTATGGACATTGGCATTGTAAGAAATTTTAATTCGTGCTTGTCTTTAGATCATGATTACTAGAATCTAATGAGACAGTGCTAATGCAATACCGTAAACATTATGGGCCTTACTTAATAATTTTGTTTAGCGGGTGCGAAGCTAAAAACTGTTTTATCTCTTTCTGTCATTATTGACTTGACATTCGAAAGAGTAACACAATCATTGTTTAACTGCGTAACCTAACCTCTAAACAATATTTATATTTAAAGCAGAATATTCATGTCTGTGTTATAAAAAGCAAAAATGTAAGACGACTAATTTTGGTATGTACTTCTAACTTAAGATATATAATGAAGTAAACCGTACTTCTTTTTTTCAACTAAAATGGTGTGTAGGTAATGGTGCGTGTGTAGTAACAAGTCGAAACTTTATGTCTAGGCTTCGAAACCATTGACGCAATAACGTGTATGCCCAGAACTGAATTGAATTATGTATTAAATAATAAAACTGAAAGTAAATAATTCCAATATTATTTAATATATTTATAGTTGATTTTATATAATTTAATTAGTGAAAAAGCTGTTGTTATACATTTAATGTTACGCTGTAAAACGTCTGATTTAGAAGTGCTCGTTAGAGACCACTTGAATAAAGAATATTTTAATTAAAATTTGAATTTATTA